>PYXC01002150.1:17500-1217500 GCA_015244755.2 Tenualosa ilisha | reverse complement strand
CAGTCAGTACAATTACCTGCCAACTCTCTGCTACTCTGGCTACTTTGGCTGCTTCTGATGAAAGTTGTGGTGAAAGTCACTGGTGCTGGATATGAGGAAAAACAAACCAAACAAATAGCATTAAGTAACAAGCACATAATATAGCAAATTTACAGTCCTGCAAAACTTGTAACCAATCACACACATTGCCTGATCCAAGACATTAATAATTCAACTTAATCAAATATGCTTCTCATTTGAGACATAGATTACCTCGTTATCACTGCACTGCTATAGGATGCTATAGTCTATGAATGCTGTCTGAAGGAAGATTTATGTAACATAGTAAAATGCAACTTTTGTCAGAGACACTGAAACAGGTAACTACGTGTGTAAATCTCAGAGAGGGTAAATCTTAAGCAAATGAGGGATGATGGTTTAATTTAGGGGCCTCCAACAGGTAGCTCGGGAGCAACCAGTAGGTCCTCACATGCTTAAAAGTAACACGCCAAAGTGTCCAATGAAATGTAAAATCTCATAACATACACAAAAAGTAAACCTGTTAAACCTGTTTCTGTGAAATGAAATTCAAAAACGTCCTGCCATGTCTGGAACAAAATGATTCTCTCACAGATTTACTGTTCTTTGATATTAATGTTTAGTATATGCCAGATTTGGTTGTAGCTATGAAAAACAAAGGGGCTAATAAAGATCAGGAAAAATATATCTTCCCACAAATTTAGATGACACTTTAGAGGAGCACTCTGCGTTGTAAGTGTGTAAGATAGTGAAGGATGTGACGTTTATAGGTCTCCACTTATAGGTCTCCATTAAGTCCTCCACCTAAGGTAATACCAGTAATACACAATGACAGCCCAAGAGAAATTAGCATTTGCTGTCAACAAGAAGGGTTACGAAATATCTGTTGTTATCACATGTCAGCGATCCATCTTGTGTAGCTAGCTCTCTAACATTACCTGTCAGTACAGTGTTAGCGTTAATGGGCATTGGAACTATTCATGAAGAGGCAGCATAGAATGCAGGGTTAGGATGAGAAACAGATGAAAACTGAATGAAGAATCCAAAGAAAACCAAGCTAGTCACCAACAGATTTTGGCTCTGTCCACGCTAATGTGTACTTGCTATCATGCAACAAGCTAGCACTTCGAGTTAGAGCAGTTGCTTGCTAACTTTGGCCAGACAGTCATCACGCTCTTGTCATTTCTTAGTTGGTATTTGTCTTCATTATACTGACGTGACATTATCACTATTCAAAGTTATTACCTGTCTAATGTGTATTTTAGAGACAAACATACAGGAGCTTCGCAGTTAATACATCTCACTTACCTGACAAACTTCAAAGTCCGCTCTTGGTCCGAACCGAAGTTGACCCGAGGTAATCAAAAGGGAGATGCAGGGGAGGGGGCGGGTCTGCACATTAAGTGGCCGTACCTAATGGCGACCATCCTCCTCACTGTGCAAACTCAAAGCGCTAAGTAGTAGGAAATAAATTGTTCATGTTGCAGATTTTACGGTTGTGGTTGCTTCAATCAGCCAGCGCAGACGCTTGCACTGAGTGGACATCACAAGTCTGCTTTCTAGGATGAATGCTGAAATATGAAAGGATAGAGCGTATGCCATATCATCACAACTTTGCCAGGTACATTATCATAAACCAAATTTTAAATTATGCTACTAAATTTTTGAAGTCCATGGAGTTAGTTAATGGTTGGCTTATTAGAAATTCAGGCAACAAATATGCAAATACCTTTCAGTCTACAATTTTTTTTTGTATTTCTGCAAAGTGCACTATATTAGTTGTCGACTAAAACCATATGCCTAACAATCTGCAAGGTTTTCCTCCAAAACGGCATTTTAGCTCTCAAAAAAACTGTGATTTTGTTGTTATTTTTTAAGGGGTTGTATGGGGGAACACACTAAGATTAGGAGTGTCCTAACTTTTGCTCACTTGTAGACAGAAATGCCCAACCTTTTTAGATTTTAGAGTGATTTTGAGAGGTTTTGAAGAAAACATGTAATTTTACTCAAATAAATAAATCTTATTAGGCCTGCCTTTATTTCACTTTAGTGAACTAGAGTTACCTTGTCTACTTCAGGAAAGGGCAGATTGCTTCTCAATCTCAGTGTTTTACCAGAGAGTTCTGCCCAAAAGTGTTCATGACATAGTTAACAGGCTACCTGTGCACCTTGCTGAATGTTTTAAAACTCAGTGCTGCTCCTGTGCACAAAGTGTGCACAAGTTCACCTTCAAAGTTGACATCAAACCTACGCCCTTGCACGGTACAGCTTATATTTTCGGTTTTCATTATGTGTTATCAGGCTATTATTTGGAGTTTTTTTTTTTCAGTCCACCCAGCAGAAGGACTGAGGCTATGACTGGGTTCTGCAGCTGAAGCAGCCACTTGGATGACATCACTAATATTAGTTTAAGAGGATAGAACAAAATAAAGGTAAATTACAACAGTATATTAAGTTTAAGCGAAGTTCAAAAACTGTTAGCTTGGACAGCTTAAGCTGATTCAAAAATGTGGCAGCTAGAGTCCTCACAAGAACAAAAAGAACAGAGCATATAACTCTACTTACAAAAACCAAGTTGTTCTCAGATGTTTTTTGCTGTATCTTTATTTAAACTTTAATCATTTATTACTTTATTACTTAATTGTATTACTTTATTTAAACTATTTTTCATTTTGTTATTTTATTTTAACTATTTTTATCATCTATATTATGTATTACTAAACTTGCTGTGTGCTTACTTAGGCCTACTAATATATGAATATAGTTCAGAAGTCTCGTAAGATGCCAAATGGCCAACAAAACCCCATGGAGGCCAACCCCTGTGACTACAGTACTCATCTGTGGGTGGGGGATACAACCCCCACCTCTGTTAAACTGAAAACATACATAAGGTCAAGTGTTTCCTATGTTAGTTACAGAATATGGTGGATCTAGTAAGTGAAACTAGTATCTTCTCCCGTGGGCAGCATTGTAAAGAATAAACCTGTTTCCTCATTGATTTCTATCCTGAGCAAGTCCACTAGCATCTGAGGTATTAAGAAAATTACCAACAGATTTACGGAGGTTCTGGACACATTTTATCTTGGATTGCTTATGTGTATGAAGAATTAACTTGGAAAAAAATGAAATGTGTATCACTCGGTTTTACCTTTATCCAAGTTTTATTACTAAATGTTATACCTGTACATGTATGATCCATGCTCAGAAGTTATTAGACTGAATATTCAGTAGAACGAAAGCTACTGTTATTGTTTCCATCAAGGTGTGTACTTTCAGGTGGCATAGTTCAAGTCAAGTTTATTTCATCCATAGAAATGGAAATGGCAGTGCTCATAACTGTCTTAATGCCTAACAGTTTAGCATAAATATACATTATAAAACAGTTTAGCATAAATATACATACAGCCTCTACAAGAGGGTGCAAATAAATGCGATCACAAATACAGTACAAATGAGCATAAATAATAGGCCATAATTACACTAAATAAATACAAATAGACCATAAATACACTACAGAGATTATAAAAATGTACGTTTAAAGTTTTGGTAAATCAGTATAAAAGAGCACACCACTTGGTTTCAGAGGGCCTTAACCTCACACTACATTCCACAACCATACCAGTCAAATTACCATGAAGAAGGTGTATCATTTTTGCCAGGCCTCATATCATCATATATTTTATCCACTGTGTTTAATTCTCCCACCATTTTTCCAGCCTTTCTAGTAACTCTGTCAATCCTGGCCTTCTCAATTGCCCCAACATTCCAACCCCATCCCACCACACAATAACTTAAAACAGTACATATCACTGACATAAAAAACATTCGCACCACATCAGTATTTACCTTCAAAGACTGCAGCTTCCTCATACAATATACACATGGACTTAATTTTTCCATCAATAAGTTAACATGAGCCTCAAGGACTGTGATTAGTCAAGTTTGTCCACCCACTTTGTTTTGCTAGTTGGTGTATGTCAGCAGCCCACTGTAGGTACATTTAGCAGCATGCACTGTATAGACTTTGTAAATAATTTAAGACATCATTTTGAATTTAGTGGCAGGATTTCTTGATTGTACTGTGCCTATCTTTCAATAATGTTTTAAATTTAGCGCTTCATCAGCAGGCAGCACTTTGTAAGCAGTCATGAGAAGTTTGCTTGTTAACACAGGGTTTCCGCGGAGTCATAAAAAGTCATAAATTTCATAATGAGAATTTTAGGCCATAAAAGGTCATAAAAACATTCGGATTTTTCATTCAAGGTCATAAATTACACGTCTTAAAATTATCTGCTCATTCATTCTTTGGTAGACTACTAGAACTTCGAAGAAAATACGCTGCGAGGGCAGTGAGCAGCAAAAACCCATAAAATGCATTGTGGTTGCCACTGGTTACCACTGGTGGGACGTCGAAGGACCCCTGCCGTATTTCAGCCAATCAAAAATATTTTTGTATGCAGATCGCTTATCCTGACAGTTTCACCTGTAGTTCTATCTGAGGAAATCTGGCTGGTAACATATTATTCCAGAACTACAAGGTCCATTAATGCGGCAGTGCACCGTAACAGACATCAGTCATCGTAATGCCGCCTGCACACTACATGCGGTATGTGACTCCCGATTCCGCACTACGCCACCCCGTGGACATCGTACTGTCTCACAAAATGTTTCGGAACACAGGTCCGAAGGTTCGGATGGGAAAGAAACATGGCGGACGGATCGGAGAAGCTAATTTTGGCCGTCACTGGTCAGACAGTGTTGTACGACCTGTCCTGTGACGGGTAATGAAGTGGTAGGGACGGGATGAAGTGGTAGGGACAGTAGGAATGACATGTTGGTTTGAAGCATTTAGTCGATGTCATCGTAATCTATTTGACTGACCTCAAGAAAAAGAGAACCACTGTCCAAGAGGTTTACACCTGCCTCACCACAGAGGCTGACAAGCTGGCCGAGGAAGCAGAGGGCAAATCTGGGTCAAAGATGGCCCAGCTGCTTTCAAAATCAAATGCCCTCAGACGGGCAAGCAAGGACAAAATGACTGAGTTAAAAAAGGTTGAGGAGGAGATCACCATTAAGGCGGAAGAACTGAGGTACATGTAGACTGACTGACTGACTGACTGACTGACTGACTGACTGACTGACGGACGGACGAACAGACGGACAGACGGACTGACTTGTTAGTGTGGAAAGTACTGTGTTGAACGAGAAGAGAGCCTTCCGTTTGACTGTTTGAAAAATGGGACCTGAAAAATATACAATTTGTTGCTGTTAATAAAAAAAACTTGTTGCTGTAAATAAAAAACTTGAAAGGAATTTTAATGACTAATACGTTTTCTTTAATAGTTCGTGTAGGTCATAAATTTAAATCAAAATGGTCATAAAAAGGTCTTAAAAAGTCATAAATTTGACTGACTAAACCCTGCAGACACCCTGTAACAGAACATAAACTGACTGCCAAGAAACCTTGTAAATAGTTGTGATATATTTTTGCAACAAGGACAAGGTTGTCAGTGTCTCTTTTATCAGCAATGTTAACGAAATGAAAGCACAACAAAGGAATTCGCTGGACTCGACTGCGTGGTCGAAGGGTAAATAGTTCTACTCAAAGCAATTTGGTGATGTGTGCTACGTGAACATGGACACACTTGACACAGAACCATAACAGGAAGATTTAAAAAACAAGGCAATGCCAAAGATCACTGATACTGAATAGAAACTGCATAAAGATGGTTGTAAATACTTCATAATATGGCATTTATAAAACAGCTGACACACACGTTGAATGAGGGTATAAGGAAAAGTCAGAGTGCAGAACTTGCGCACCTGGGATGCAAGAAGGGGGATGGGGGGTGGGGCGTTAAAAAATCATGTGGTCAGTCACCTCTGAGCACCCGTCATAGACAACCTGTGGTAAGTACACACTTTCACGTTGGGTGTGAAGGAAATCGAGAAACACCACTTTGCTGAAGCCTGCACTAACCAAGCCTGATGCATCAGCCACTTTCACATCGTTGTGGTGGAGCCAAAAGAAACTAAGCAGAAGCACTAGGCAACAATAGCCTGGCTACTAACCAGCTACTAAATTCTGGAACTTTCAATGTGTCATTAAATGTGAATAACTTACATTTTCTATTGTAGTTAGATTCATTTTTTAACGATTGACAGCACTAGTGGTTACCCTTTCTACTACTGAACCTTTGATTTCTGCTGCCTCAGTTGCCATCTTGTTTCTCCTGTAATCAATTACTAATTCTTTAGTTTTCTTAATGTTGAGTTCTAGGAAATGAGTGTTGCAATAATCAACAAAAGCTTTTATCTCATTCTGGTAGTGACTAAAGTCATCATTCTCAAATAACCCAATGACTGCTGTGTTGTCAGCATATTTAACAACTTGACAGGCTGCATGCTGTGGATGGTAGTCTGTAGTATAAATGGTAAACAGAAAGGGTGATAAAACTGTTCCTTCAGGTGAACCTTTGTTTGTCATGATAACAAACAAAATAAAATGAAAACAAAACAAATAAAATTATAAATGACTCACTCATAGCTGGGCATGTCCCAAAATCTTTCAAGACATCTGTTATTAAACCATCAATTAAAAAAACAAGCCTTGATCCTGATGTCCTTGCTAATTACCGACCCATATCTAACCTCCCACTTGTATCAAAAATACTTGAAAAAATAGTGTCTAAGCAAATCTGTAGCTTCTTAAATGAAAATAATATCCAGGAAACCTTCCAGTCAGGCTTTAGAGCTAATCATAGTACAGAATCAGCCCTAGTTAAAGTCTTCAATGACCTCATTATCATCTGATAATGGATATATATCAATTTTAATCCTATTGGATCTTAGTGCTGCCTTTGACACTATTGACCATGGTATCCTACTACACAGGCAGGAACACACGATAGGCATCAAAGACTCTGCATTAGCCTGGTTCAAATCATACCTCTCTGGTGGCTCAGTGCTAGGTCCCCTGTTGTTCTCCCTGTACATGTTACCTTTAGGATCTGCTAAATCAGGAAACATGGCATTACTTTTCACTCCTATGCTGATGATACCCAGCTTTACCTTTCTATGAAGCCTAGTGACTATATGCCAATGACTAAACTTGATACCTGTCTCCTAGACATAAAAACCTGGATGACTAATAATTTCCTATGTTTAAATTCCGATAAAACTGAAGTTATGATGATTGGCCCTAAACAGCTGACCAACACTCTACCCCTTCACCAAAACTTACTCAGTGGCCTGTCACTGTCATGTAACATTAAAGTTAAAGACCTCGGGGGAATTATTGACCAGGACCTCTCTCTAAATAGTCATGTAAAACACATTTCAAAAACATCTTTTTTCCACCTACGAAATATTGCTAAGGTTAGAAAGTTCCTATCCTTTAAGGATGCTGAAAAACTAATACACACATTTATTATTTCCAGGCTCAGTTATTGCAATGCTCTGTTCTCTGGGTGTAGTAATACCTGTATCAAAAACCTACAACTAATACAAAATGCTGCGGCCCGAACACTCACCAGGACTAAAAAATATGAACATATCTCTCCTATCCTTACTTCCGTACATTGGCTCCCTATTAAAAGTCAAATTGATTTTAAAATACTCCTCCAAACCTACAAAGCCCTCAAGGGCGATGCTCCAACATATATTAAAGACTTACTTGTCCCTTACCACCCTCCTAGAACCCTAAGATCCCAAAATGCCGGTCTCCTTGTAATCCCAAGAATATCAAAATCTACGATAGAAGAGCCTTTTGTTACTGTGCACCCCTCCTGTGTAATAATTCCCCCACGTTCGACAAGCGGACACTCTCAATACCTTTAAGTCTAGACTTAAAACCTTCCTCTTTACTGTTTCCCATAGTTAGTGATGGTGCATGGCAAATCATCACTTCTCATGGGTCTGCCTCTGAGGGACTGCCTCTGCTGTTGCCCCCAGTTGCGAGGCATGGCGGCCACTGACCATGCCTGCAGTGCTGCTGGGTTGCCATGCATCGTACCTTAGTTATGCTGCTATAGCCTAGTGCTGCAACAAAAGCTTCATGAGTCATGCCGTACAACTCTCTCTGTCTCTTTCTTTCTCTCTCTCTCTTTCAGCTCTCTCTCAATATTTTATATATATTTATATACATATATGTATTCCCAAATTACACATTTGCTCTCTGATGTGTGAGCCTGCTAAGTGTCATCCCTGCCTCATTCCGGCAGACTCTTCTCACCCTCCCCTCCTGAGTGGACTAGAGCCAACACTAAGGGAGGCCCATGGAAGGCTCCATCATAAAGGCCCTTCCTGGATGCCCATGCTAGGCCCGACTTCCCATCCTTGGGGCTTTGTGATTGACCCCCCCTCCTCACAATGGCACTGTCAAATGAACCCTTATTGTTACCCCCATGACCCATCTCACTCCTTTGAGTTTGACACTATGTCTGGCCGCTGCTACATTGTCCATCCATAATTCCTGATAACCACCTATAGACTGACTACCATGTAATGTAAAGTGGGATAATACTCTATTATGAACTATTATGAACCTTAGCTAAAACCATAGGCAACTTGTAGTCTGTCATGGTTACTACTGATTGTAATTTTTCTGCATGACCCCTGGCAGTTGGGTTAGCCCCTTGAGTCGTGCATCTGCCCAAGGTTTTAGGTCTTAGATTAACTGGACATGAGTTTTTCCTTGCCCCTGGTGCTCCTTATGTGAAGCGCCACGAGACAATACTTTTGTAAAAGGCACTGTATAAATAAAACTGAATTTAATTGAATTTAATTGAATGATCTTGAGTTCAGCTATTCTCTAAAATATTTAGGATGAAATAAATACACATGGAACCGTCATCATTACAAGCTTATTTACTATAATGCATGGTTGTATAGTGTTGAACGCTGAGCTAAAATACAGTACAGAATTCTCACATACTGTCCTCCTGCATCCAGGTGAGCATAGACACTGTCCAGTTTAATAACAATAGCATCATCTGCCCCCCTCCCTTTCTGGTAAGCAAATTGGCAAGGGTCACATGGGGCTTGAGACTATGCAGCACAATTTTCCCATATACTTCCCATATACTCACTGGTGTTATATCATTCATACACGCAACAGTTTTGCTTTCAGGTACTGGTACTACGCAAGATAGTTTCCATAAGTCAGGTAACACTTTATGAGAGAAACAATAATTAAAAATACTTGAAAAAATGCTTCCTAACTGAAAAGCACAACCTTTTAACCTGTTACAACATGAAGTCTTGAAGTCTTAAAACAGATCTTCCAGCCTACAATAGCAGGGCAGAAAACACACTGAGCTTCCCAACACAAAGAGATCAGCAGCCCTGATTTCAGCTGGAGCACTCTCTGAATCAAAATTGGTGGCCAAGTCCTCATCAAAGACCCTCATGACACCTTGCCCCATTTCCTGAGAGCCATGCAAAACTGCATGGCTCCAGAAGCCGGCAGTCGACCCTAGTCTCTAGTCCTTAAAGGTACAATCTGTAATAAAAGCCAAATATTATATTCATTCTCCATACGCCAAAGGGGGCAGTATTTCCGCAAAAAGTCAGGTCAATTTTAAAACAAGAAAGTGCACAGTCCCTTCTACAGTCACTGCATGCTCCACACCAGCAACCACATTCCCAAACACGTCCACAGATGTCAGCATTTTCCACCTGAGGAAATAAACAGTACTAAATTGCCATCAAGACAGCCTGTGCTATGGTAACATCAAGTTATTTCCTTTCACCAAACCAGTAAATATGTCCAATATATTTTCAGTTTCAAGTTTCATTGCCCCTAACGAATCATTATGTCAGTATTCATTACTGCAATATTTTCTGTTACATTTGTTGCTTTCAAGCATACACTCTATGCTTTCAAGTAAGTTTGAGATCCCTTGCATTACCGTCAAAGCATTTCCGTAACAACGTAAACATGCTCATGACAAATAAATAAGTTAGGTAGCTTACCAGCTTACATTACACCCTCAGCAAGATAAATTAGCAGCGATTTGTTCAATTTACGAATCTAACCGAGAAGCTGCAAGTTCTGCAGCAAACTTTATTTCATCTTTATTTCCTATTAGCCTGTTGTGTTTCTTTGCTTCACTTCGGAATGAGTTTTTTTATAATTCCTCTGTGGCGGCGGTGGGTAGTTGTAGTGGTGGTGGTGAGGTGATTTCTTGCTTCAGTCATCCTTGGATTTAGCTTTGCTGTTCATTTATTTCAGTTTCCTATTCTATTCTCATGATGACTTGAGTGGGGTAGTACCTTCCACCGGTATGACAGCAAGATCAGAAAATGCATGATGGCAATAGACAGTAAAGTTAACAATCCATAAACAAACTTCTGTTACCATTCAAGCAGCCCTGAAGCCATGCGGCTTACTCGTCTTTAGGTGTCTTTGCATTGGTTTGGCCAGTATGTGACTTACTATCGCCCTCGCAGACATAAACTGGTATTACATGACAAGACGAGCTGGCACAAGTCAGTTAGCATGCTAATTCTAGAGATCTCTGTAATGCAATGGATGTACTTCAGTCACAAGATGTCAGTGCTGTTATTTTTTCTCACTCTATCAATATGCATAGTTGTTTTTTTTTTTTTGGATGTATTACACTTCAAAAAGACACATAAAATACACATATTCCCTTTAAACACTACTCATGGACATATTTTGATAAACACAGGGTGTGAGGAACGCCTCCTATTAATAGAGCCAAGCGCCTCCTTCAGCACAATTTGCTTGCACACACATACACAATATCTATATTGTGCACAACACGAAGAGGATTAACACGCCATTGTGTCATCTGTTGGCTTAGACGGCTCCTGGAACCACAAGTGATAGGTGATTGGACCCCATCACCTATAATCACTAATAGCCTCTTAATGGTGGTCAAAATGTTGAACTGTGATACTGAATTTGCTTACAATTGCAGTGGGCCGCCTTCCTGTGAGGGGGGCAGGGTTGCCAGCCAAATGGCTAACGAGTCAACCCTTTTGACTACAGTGCTCGTACGTGAGGTGGGTATACACCCCTCGTCTCTGTTGAACTGAAAAGATTCATAAGCTCAAGAGTTTGCTATGTTAGTTCGAGAATATGTTGGATCTGGCATGTGAAACTAGTATCCTCTCCCTTGGAGCGCACCAAAGTAAAGAATAAACGTGTTTCCTGATTGATCTGTATCCTGACCGAGTCTACTAGCGTCTGTGCTATTAAGAAAATTACCATCATAAGCAAGTTACACCGTACCCATCTTGGCAGAACAATTTGTTGCCCAGTTTATGTCCGAAATGCCCATCACTAGTGGCAGACTGTTTTCAGCAGAGGTAACTATCCGGAGTTAGGTTCATATTTTTCTCTTCAGAGCTGCCCCGTCGCTCCATTGTGTTAAACGCTAGCTTGTGCGTGTTAGTGTATAGTGCCGTGCAACACTTCATAACCCTATGAGACCTGAGACTCCATAAAGACCTAGCATTTTACATCTCCGCCCAGAGGCACTAGCGGGAGTCAAACCAGCCACCAATCGACCCATAAAGTATTACAGAACCACCACAATGACTCTTAACCTGGCTAAATTAAGGTAGAAATAGTTGCATAGAGCCTCTTTAAACAGTTTTGAGTACATTTTATTTCTCACTCGACAGTATTGTCTTGCCCGGTTTGAGCCTAAAGTGCTTCTTGAGCTAGCCAAAGAGTATACGCCTATCTTATATTGTATAGTAGGCTAACCAAAACATCATGTTGACTGAATGACATTGGTTTATGTTTATGGCAGCATGGTCACCAGCTCTTTCACAGACAAGTATGTGTCAGTGGAAAGGTGTCTGTGACACATTCTCGCTATACAGAGTTGCTAACTGCTTTGGTAGCACTTTATAATAATGGTACACTAGTTACCATTAGTTAAGCTTCAACTCAGGAATTCTTGAGATAAGGGACAAAACTACTTTTTAAGTCTTGAAAAAAAAAATGCAATGATTCATGAATTTTGAATAGATACATGTACACAGGTATCAGCTAACAAACCAAAGAACAGGGTTAAACCACCTGGCACTTCAAAATTAATTTTATTTTAATTTGATCAATTCATCAACAGTGTTAAGTCCTTGAGGATGTAATGAATGGAGGTCTTTAGCAGAGTAAAGTAGTAAAATGCATTTTATGCACTTATGTTATGATTTTTTATGATATTTTAAAATATTTTGATTTTGAACATTCCATATTAGAAAAAACATCATGTGTCATATATCATATATAATTTTAGTCCATATGCAAATAAGAACACCATAATATGTTTAAACCTCATGAGGTAATTTGGAGACCCCAGGGTTGCCTCCTTGCATGATGTTGCAATGCAGTCCTGTATGTGTGTGTCAACACATGATGTATTCATGTTGAACCACCATTAAACCACCTTTACTTACTGGTGTTGTATGCCCTGAAGTAAAGTCACACTCTAATTCACATATCTTATATAACATATATTATTTAACAAATGTTCACTTATAAAACTGTTTGTTAATGTCAAGTTCATGATTATTTACTGGTAAGTAAACATGTTCCTTCTAAATTCAAAGGCTTTTAAATTTAAGGCCTTGAGAATATCTTGACATTAGCAATATTAAAAATAATTAACAATATTAACAATATTTGAAAGTCTTAAATTTATGTCAGAGGTCTTAAATTTTTTTCTTGCAATCTACAAGAATTAAAATATACTTGTGTCAGTTACATCACGTGCTGTACAATGGCGGTTTTTGATGGACACAGTGGAGTAGCAACGTAAATTTTGTTAAATGATGTTCAATGAAAATAAAGACAATCTTACAATGGTCCCATGGTGAAGCATGTGGGTGGTGCTGTCTGGAGTCATACTGTAAGTGCACATATTTGTAGCAGCAGGACAGAGTGCGCACAACAAGACAGGACAGTGACACAAAGTCTAGGGTTAACGTTAGCTTCATCATTAGCAGAGGAGAGTTGAGAGTTGAGTCAAGTCTGGAGGAATGTGTGTCATGATGAAAATAGTGAAGTCAAGTTCTCTGTTTTTCAAGCTGCTGTCACAATTTCAGCTAACATGGCAAACATTTTTACTGTGAATGAATGAGGTCCATAAAGCCACTCCACTGACAAATTGTGCACAAAACAATGATGGCCTACACTGTTAAGCCCAACTTGCATCTTAACAGAATTATAGGGTCAAAACTCTAACTTGATAAGTATATGCGCCCAGGAAGCAGTCAGGGGTTAGGTGCCTTGCTCAAGGGCACTTCAGCCATGGTCTACTGGTCGGGGATCGAACAGACAAACACATTTTTATCTCCGACAACAGGCAACAGAATTGAATTTGTTATATCCAGGTAGTGTGACTTTGTCCCTCCTACTTTTTCATTTTAGGCAATTAGACAAGGCTATGCACTCAGTGTAGACCTACAGATAAGTAGGTAGAGCAAATGTGATAATGCATTTGTATTTTTTTCATTCTATGTCTCCTTTAAGTAATAAGCAAAGACAAACAATCATATAAGTAGTGAGTCAAATATATGCCAACACTGTGTACATGCATCCTTGTCACTTTCAGGAAACAATTTAATATAATCTGCAATTCTGTTTTAGGTTGTTATTTGCACTCAACAGCCACTCCAAATACATCACTCCATTCCACGCTCCTTAAGTGATGTGTTGATTTGATGGGGTCGTTTAGGATTGGTCTGAGCCACTAAGCTTGTTCACATTTACAGGGCCAGCCAGTTGTTAATTGTTAATGTAAAAGTTTCCTTGTTCCATCCAAAGATTCACATGAACAGCTTTAAGATGTGTATAAGCCTTTGGAATAATTTGTTGGTTGTGACAAATGTATTCAGGATTAGAATCAGACCAGAATACATGCAATCATGCAAGACAATGTTGACAATATTAGAACCATAAAGATCTTGCCGTTTTACCTTCTTGATGCCGTATCAAAACCAGAGTGCTCATCAGGATATAAGCAGAGGTGAAATACATGCTTGCTCCAAATTAGTAAAAAAAACTGAGACAGTTTACCACCTAAGGACAAGCAGTATAGCCTACGGGCAGAAAGCAGTCCTCTCCCAGGGCAGAGGGAAGTGTGGAGTTGGGAGTGTACAGGGAGTCCAGAGTTTGCGTCCCATGTTTCTTACACCTGGTCTTCCAACACACCCTCATACCCTCTGTTGAGTCTGTAGTAAATGCACTCTCAGGATTTCCTACTCTCTAAATACCCATACACAGATGTGAGCGTGTGTGTGTGTGTGTGTGATTCTGTGGTTACAGAATGTCTAGCTGCCAGAATTGTTGAGTAATAATAATAATAATAATAATAGTAATCATCATCATCATGATAATTATCATCATCATCAACGATTCTAGGAAATATTAATGTTCGCAGATGCTGAATTTTTAAAAAAGTTTCACCATTTTCACATCAGTAATGTGATATGTCCTTGAAGCAAAGTCTTCAAAAAAAACATACTCAAACTTAAAGTACATAATGTAATTATAAATAGAGGATCAATTACCTTAACTAGGTGGCAACTCAAAGTGGCAACTAAATGGAAAGAAGCTATTAAATGACTGAAGACACCATGTCATCATTATGCAGTGAGTCCATATGCTTATTTTTATCTTTGTATGTGTTGTGTACCCTCAAAGTTCAGACACTTCATTCAGCTCATGATTTTAACACTAAACAAACACTAGCCTCTCTAAAAATTGAATAAATTAGTGGGAAAATAAATAAGGAATAAATGTCAGTAGGCTATGAGTAAATCCTTAGTTTGAAAGAGTAGTTTGAACAGAGAGAAAATACTGGGATTTTCGTCTTCAAATTGGGTAGCTGTATAGCACCATGCCTTTTACAAAACCCAAGGGAAGCCCATTGTGGTAAACCTACATCTTAATTAAAGCAATAATGATCTGTTTGAACATTTCTGTTCAACATCTGTGTAACAGATTTTCTTTTTTCCTGCACGCACGCTATTCATTATCTTTGTAAGTATAACTAATACATGTAGTGAAATAACCTGAAATTAAAAATCATATAATATATATAAAATTTTTTGTAAGTTTAAATACAAGAACACAGTGTTCTGTCAGACTTCCGTGTATATTGTTGGATCAGTTGTAAATGGAGCCTGTAATCTTATCACAGTTGGTGATTTAGAGGCATTTCAAGTTAAACCACAAAGTCAGTATAGCCTCACCTCAGTCCTATTTTGCTTACTTTCAGACTTCTCATTAGTTGAAATTAAATTTACGTTTGCATTCAAGAAGGATAATTAAAGACTAGAGAAAACACAAAACATCTTTAGTCATGGAACCCCGGGCTACGGCTACCATACATTTCAGAAGGGGGGAGGGTGAGAAATGAGAACACATCAGAGGAGTAGAAGGTAGTTTATCCTACAACATCATGTGGGGGGGACATAATGTTGTGTCAGGGACTCAGTAAAACTGTGACTGAAATATATGTGGCAGTAAATATGGCTAAATTAAAGAAAAAATTGCAATAAAGGTACTGAAAGCAAGTATTCAATTCAATTCAATTATATTTATTTATACATCATTTACAAAAGAATTGTCTCATGGTGCTTTACAGACATAAACAAGGAGCACCCAAAAGCAACAGGGGCAAGGAAATGGTCCATTGTAGTAGTTATTCAAGGAAGAAATCTTGGGCAGATCCACAGCTCAAGGGCCTAACCCAACTGCCAGGGGTCATGCAGGAAAAGTAGTCAGTAGTTACCATAAGAGATAGACTACAATTTGTCCTTGGTTTTGGCTGAGCATCATAATAATTCCAAAATATTTTCCAACAACAATATATGGTAGTCAAGCCATAGATGGTTGTGTAAAGTTCTGGCTGGACATGGGGGTAACATTGGGTGGCAACCATTTTGTATGCTATCATGAGAAAGCGTTGGTTGTTGGGCCTCTCTGAAGGAGAGTCGGTCCTGGCATGGGCCTCTCTTGAAGTTGGTCACAATGCATTCAGGAGGAGTTGGTGACAGGGAAGTCTTATGGTTCAGGCAACTAAGGGTTAAGTGCCTTGCTCAAGGGCACAACAGTGGCAGCCAGGATTCAGACCCACAGTTTTCCAGTCAACTAGCATAATGCCAGGTTTCTTAAACGCCACCACCACGATGTCATATGTGCATATATGAAGAGTGTGAGAAAGTGAGTTGTACGGCATGACACATGAGAGGTCTGTGGCAGCACTAGGCTATAGCAGCATACCCATAAGGAAAAGAAATAGAAAAAGCTTAAAAAATGTATTATTGCCAGTAATATCGTACATCATAAAAGACTTACATGGGTAATACTATGATTTACTCTTGAAAGTGGCCACTTTTGCATTTTCTTCATAGAAAATAATCAGAATCAAATATGATCCACCTGAATGTCATACATGACATATACAAGTAAAGTGCACGATAACTTATATTGGCTTTGTATGATACATGTAAACTTTTTAACTTTCTTATATGCTTTTTCAAAAATATGTACTCACTATTATACTAAGGTTTGTGTGTGCATCATACAATGTATATGTAAAAGTACTACTGAATTTAGAAAGGAACAATATATGTATAATAATAAAAACATGTAAAAATATACCTGTGTTAATGTATGAAAGTGCAGATTGACATATACTTTTTTTGTATGTAAAATCTAAAAATATTGTCTTTTTTAAAGTTTTTATAAATTATTTTATGTCAGCCAATTGGAATTCTGATAGCGATACAAATACAACTGCAAATTTGATCAGCTCCTGGGGATATACATTTTCAAACAATAAGTCACATAACTACACTTACTTTGCACCCATAACATTTTAATAGCATTTATTATTTTTAACGACATGTCTGATGTCACTTTGAACAAGGGCCTACCTATTTCTGAAATGAAGAAAATTAACTGGGTGGTGGGTAAACGGCACATATCCCCAGTCATACATGGCTTCTTTCTTTTGAATGAACTTGCCATAACTTTGACTACCTTTGTGCAGCTGTGCTATACAGACTTTACAGCGAACAGACTCATTTACAATTCAAAATGAAAACACAATAACAGTCTAGGCCCTAGAACTGGGGGCATAAAGGTAGAGCTGCCAAGTTTTCAAAATGCAAACATGCTACACAAAATGAAATTTTTAATCCGGTTGGGAGACTCTTAGCTTTTGAGCGGAGCTTTGTGATCTTCGCATTTATTGTGGTTCCAATGCTAGATAGCTAGGTCCCAGGCCACCTCTCAAGGGTTGCATCTACAGTATATGAACAAATAAATAAACAATTGAGTGTCATAGTGTGATAGAGCGACATACACAGAAGCAGAGATTATTGGTAACATATCAGTTGATGAGATAAAACATACTGTAAATGGCGTCCAGCTTGTTTTTGTCCAGGGGTAGGCGTGCATCTCCCTTGCCCCTGCTACTCCCACGATGATTGCTCACCAGCAATATGTCATGTGGGAAGACCGCTATGAGCAAGTGTCTCACAAACACAGTTGCTGAAGTGGAATTCAAGACATAGGCCCAGGCCAGCTTATCTACCAACACACCACTGCCCGGATAGATCTCAACCTGACAAGCACACAAATTAAACAGAAAGCATCTGATCAGTATGGTGTACATATAAATATATCCTCAGATATCAAATAAAAATCAAACAAATAGGTGTGATAGCATAGTGAAATCCTGTTCTGTCATGGAGGTGGATCATTTTTGGTGACCACGAGCAAAGTTTTTTTTGGCTGAGACATAGCATGGGATTTCAGTGGTGTTTTGATAATGGTCACTACGAAGGTCTATATGGAGGTCTGCTGTATCTGTGGAAGTTAACATTTGATAACCTGAACTACCTTATACAGTGTATTTATGAAAAAAATAATAAAGAGAAATTACCTTTGACGATTGAGAGCTGGGCATTGGTGAACTGGAGGACTGTTTTGACGTAACAGATGAAGACCTGGATGGGGGTTGTGGTGAAGGCAGGGTCTGTGGTGGTATGGTCATTTCTGACCCAGATCTTGTAGGAACAGCAGCTGCATCAATTATTTTCCTCATACTTATGAGGAGCCCAGACACGTCTACACAAAGACAGTTTTGTAAATATTAGTTAGTCACTGCTCCTGAGGACTATACTAACAGTATCGTCAGTCTATCATCAGTCACACCACCAGTCAGTCACCAATCACAGAAAAAGATGTATGGCGGTTCAATAATTAATAAACACTATATGAATGATACCTTGCAGAACCATCTCTTTCCATCTTTCATTTTCTTCCTTGAGGTCTTTGTTCTCCTGTCTTAGCTCAACGACAGTCTTTCTAAGGTTGCTTTAGTCCTCTGAAGAGGGTGGATGTTCGCCATATAACTTCAGGAATTCTTCAGCAGGATCTGCATGTGCCTTGTGAAAACCTTTGGACCTCTGGTATCAGAATGGAAAGAAGAGTAATTGAATGCAAGCTGCTGCTAGAACAGCACTTTATAACAGTATCTGTACCAAATATCTAGCCTCACAGGAATATACAGCAATAACAACCATAGGCAAGTTCAATGCACTTGCCTATGGTTAACAAGCCTAGAAAAGATTTTCAGTATTATACCCTGAATAACTGCATCACGGTTAATAAGAAAAGCTTTTGGCCAACAGCTAACAGCTAACTTTAAGATACTGTAATACAACTAGCCAGTTTAGAAGAGTACAAACCACAATAGCATTAGCAGATAATGACCTGTAATGAAAAAACTATTACCTTCCTTTTTTATGAAGATCGTGTGTTCATGCATTGCACGCATCATGTAAAACATGCCAGTTGAGTTGAGCCAAAAATAACGCCAGTGATTTCGAGATACTGTAACATAGCAAACAATGAGTAGCCAGAAAAAATATATTGACAAAATCATGTCGGTTACTTGGTAGAATGTCAGAATTTGGTATATAATTTCTGCTTACCTCTGCTATCACCAAACTGCGCCATTGGATATTGCTGCTTGCTCCCCTAGTGATCTTCTGCTATGTTTCAAAACGAAACCAGATCTCGCAGAGTTTTGAAAGACGTGGGAGGCTTACGGTTTATGCAGAGCGGTAGAGAAACAGCATGGTGAAGACTTTGCTCTTGCTGGTACATCTTAAGTGGCCAAAAACATTGGCATACAGGCACAAAATTATACACTTTGAAACAAGTTTAACCCTTTGTTAATCAGACACTTTTTAATACAATTATTGGATATTAATGGTAACTCTTCACCTAATTTCACCCTAATTCTCTATTGGTCGAGGGAATGTGCTCTTCGCCAAATTTATTTAAAAGTATATATAGGCTATAAGGAGAAACAACAGGCCTACCCCAAACCTGTTCCTGGTCATCTTAGCTCATGTAGCTCATGTCATGTAACTACTGTAAGATTATGATGCTTTTTAATGTCTTATTTGTTGATGTGTTTCCTATAACATTTCAGTGTAAATTAATGCTTGGCAAACTCTGACATTTATTTTCTAAAGATATTATATAAATATTTAGTTTTATCTACAGTCCTTATAAGTTAGAAATTCATGTAAGTTTCATATATATGCATTTACTAAGGGTTTTACATCTGATTTAATTGTCATGTAAGCTCCATGTGAGATTTGAAGATAAGAATACCTTAGTCATTGGGAAATGAAATTTGGACTCTTATTGGCTGCCACACACACACAAACACACACACACACACACACACAGGCCAAACAAATGCATATATTGCCATCTTGTAAGTATTCACTTACCAGACTATCAACCCACAGCTCACTTGTTGTTGCCATTAAATCAAGACTGCTGTTAAAACAGTCCATTTCATTCCCCAGCTTAATTATAGCGTTGTAGGATGGTAGGATTCCCAGTACCAGTACCACTGACAGAAGTGTTATGAATGGACTCATTATGGAACTACTTCCAGTGACCAGTCTGATTAGCTTAATTTAACAAGCTAAGGTTAGCTACAATACACTGATGATAAATGAAGATAGCGTGTTAGCATCTTAATGATAGCTGTTAGCTTTGTTTGGTAGCTTTGTTGTTTGTAACCCATGACACTTCTGTCACTGTTACTGGAATTAACAAACCACAGACAATGAATTTTAATCTAGGCCCAAGCATGCAAACAGATAATCATTATACTAAATATCTTATTTAATTCAATTAAATTATTTAGTCACCATTTATAGTAGAATTGTCTCATGATACTTTACAGACATTAACAAGATCCCAAGAACACCAGGGGCAAGGAAAAACTCCCTTGTGGTAGCTGTTGAAAGAAGAAACCTTGGGCAGATCCACGGCCCAAGAAGCCAGCCCAGCTGCCAGGGGTCATGTATATCTTGTGTTTTATTCAGTTTCACTTAGAGATCCCTTGTTGTTAGGCAGTTTTCCCTCCTTACAACAGATAAATCGACCACTAGTTTTCCCCTACACCAACCCCGTCCTCACATTACAGGGGCATTCATCAGACTTGCTGTCTCTATCTATGGCAGTAATGGACAGGTAGCCTACCTTTTCCAATAACAGCTCAGCGTGAGACACAAGTCACATACTATAATGCAATCACCTGAAATTCATATAAAATAAATTTCTCAAGATCCTTCTGAGTCATCTTGTTCATTCCTGGTATATAGGGTTTTTTGATTGAGCAACAGTATTATCAGGGTGGAATAGATGGCCTAGACCTCTAGCTGCCATCGGGCCTACTTCACTAGTTCATGCTCAGAGATCTGAGGAAATAAATTGCACATAAAAGACAAGGGTAGATGTAGTCCCGACAGGCTCCTCCTGATCCAGATCGCTCTGCACTGGGCAAGGTCGCTGGCCGAGGTCCTAGAGTGCGAACAGAATCATGCAAAAATCAACTGCGCTGGCAGAAGTCAAGCAGAATCTGATCAATCACCCTAAAATAGCAGTACATGCATCCACAAAAGGCTAGTAGACCATGCAACCAAATGTTATGGGAGAGAGCTGTCAATCCTTCTGGACAAAATCTAATGTTTAGTAAGTACTTGGAACACTGATGGGGCATTCTTGCAGATTGTTATCTGTCATGGTAGTAGCTGCACCGATCCTGAATAAATATAAAGTAACGGACTGTAGGGAATCTAGACAAATTAAAACACCAGCATGAGAACGCCACCAGTAGTTGCATGACAGGTGAAGTACTTGTGGTCTACCATGTGGTCACCCCAAACAGAAACAGAGCCCAACATTAAAGGGCCATATTAGCCATTACCATAAAGATAGAAAAATAAAGACAGAAAATACGTAAATCTTTTGTAAAAAAAATCGTAAGGAACTTACGAAGAATCTAATGGAACTTATGGCTCAGGGATAGTCTGGAGTACACTTTGCAGTTGCAAATCCTCAGAGTCGAAACCGGTGCGAGGAAACTGAGCCTGGGGTTGCAGATGCTTAGAGTTGGTGCAGGGAAAGGAGCCTGTGGTTCTAGATGCCCTGTGGGAAGGTATGAAAATTGAGCGTGCAGTTGCAAATGCTCAGAGTTGGTGAAGGGAAAAGGAGTCTACAGTTGCAGACACTCAGGAACGGTGAGGAAATAAAGTTTGTGGTGTAGAATTGGTGCAGATGAATGAGGCCTGTGATCACATAGCATAGCTAACTGCAGTAACTAAGCTAAATTAAAGTAGGCTGGCAGAGAACGTAAAGGGAAAAGAAATCAAGGCGCTTTGCGCCGTAGGCAAAGGCCCTCCGCATGTGAAATGGCGGAGGCTCATTACACTAGCATTCCATAGCCATAGCTATGAGGGACGGAGCTGTCAGCTCCTGAGCATCGATAGCTGCCATGCAGGCAGCAAATTCAATCTGGAGGTGGAGTATGTCTGCGTTAGTATTTTGCCTGTATTATGCTGTGCTACCCACCTCTGCTCCACTGCCCCTAGCTTTGCAGTGCACAGGTGGACCATAAGGTTGTTGTCAGCCACTGCAGTCACCTTAGTGCCCTAAAGATCTTTACATTTCTTTAAATGTTTTGGCTAGCACCCATTACATAGCCAAGAGCTCTAGCCTGAAAGAGCTGTAATTAGAGGCATTGCGCTTAGCTGGATGCAGGCTCCGGCTGGTGTAGCCAATAACCCGCTCTGCCCCCTCTTGTTGTTGTGCCAACACTGCCACCAACGAACAGTTGCTTGCACCAGTGTAAACAATGGGCTTCGTAAAGTCTGCATATGCTAAGATAGGCACCTGTGGAAGTTCCTCTTTAAGGCTATTAAATGCAGTGGTGCACTCAAGGGTCCATGTGATTGGGGGCGACCTCTGGCCACAGGAGTGAGACATGGCACCCAGCAGTGTGTTGAATGGGTTGGCAATCTTTGTGAAGTTCTTGATGAAGCGCCTGTATTACCCCACAAACCCCTAGAATGACCGCACTTACAGTCGTTGGAGGCTGCCAATCTTCTGCAGGCACCACCTTCTCAGGCTCAGTGTCCACACTCTTGCCACTAATGTAATGCCTGAGGATGTAGGAGGAACAGAAGCAATTGGCAATCTGGAGCAATTGGCACTTCACCACGTGCAGTTTTAGGCCATACCACAGCAGTAAATACCCCCTCTAGGCTTCCTTCCAGACATCTTCAAAAGGCCTATCCCCTCATGAATTGGACTTCAGTACTTCGGTACTTCGTTTGGGACACCCACTCCTTCAGCTGCAATTCTGACCCTGGGCTCCCATGAAGACTGGCTTTACCGAAGGCCTCCAAGCTGATGCCTCTTCATTTACCATATTTTTGGGGTAATTGCTCCATTCAGGGTGGCTAATCCTGCTGACTACGCAATTTGATACCAGATGATCACTAGTAATGCTGCCTTTCCCTCAGCTACCCCAAGGGGCAATCACACCAACCAATAAGATACTCAGGCATGGGAATATGGTTAAAAAGATAAACATGTATTTAAATACGAGTGTCAAAGTGAGGAAGAGTGTGGGGGGTGGGGGGAGGAGTTTAGCCAGTTCGCCACTGGTGCCTTGGTTTGGCCTCCTAGTCCTAGCTATCCAAGGTAGATTTGTGCAGCTTCCTATAAACACCCCTATTTAAGAATGGTGACAGACACAATGACGAAGGCTAATGGTCTTTGACCACTCTGTAGCTGAAAGAACAATGGGGAGAGGCAACACACAATGATACAACAGGGTCAGCAGGCTAATGGTCGTCAGCTACAGTGTAGCTAAATGAGCAGTGGGGAGAGGCACAGCACAGCCATAGGCTACAACAGGAGTCCACAGGTGAATTTGACGCGACAAGTAGTCCTATGTGTACTCCCAACGGACTAGACAGGCAGGAGAGGAGGCGAGTGTATAAATGCTGGCAGCGGCAGTGGCAAAAGAGTACATACAGGGGAGGAGCAGTTACTTGTCTTGAAAAAGGGTCCACGATTGCAACCAGCAACCTCAGAGGGATTTAACCCTTTGTGGGTCACACCCCAAAAAAAATAATGAAAAAAATATGTTTTGGCTTTTGCAGCCCAAGTAAATCTGCTTTTTTCACCTTTACACAACTCTGCCAAACATTTGAACTGACCTAAAAGTTCAGTTCATTTTGAGAATGCACTTAACATCTTATACTTAATTTCTCTTTTATACGGCACTTTATTACACTATTGCACTTTCAACTTAAAATAGTGCAGTTTTTATGTTAGCAATCTGCACTCTTTGTTAGTTTCTTTCATTGTGTTCTAGCTTAAATGTTATCCTCTTTTGTAAGTCACTTTGGATAAAAGCATCTGCTAAATGCATAAATGTAAATGTAATGTAAAAGGGGTGTAACTTTTTCAAGTCCAATTAGACTGATTCCAAATCAACTGATTTCGCCACTCTCTAAGGCCACAATCTTTTCGGTAATCTCTTTGTTAGTTTCTTTCATTGTCCTGTAACTTGAATGTTATCCTCTTTTGTAAGTCACTTTGGATAAAAGTGTCTGCTAAATGCATAAATGTAATGTAAATGTAAATGTAAATAAATTGTGTTTATGCTTATATTGGCATAACACCATATTGCAAAGTACTCTTTATTGCTTTTTCTGCTGGTACATACTTGGCCAAAATTTTAAATGTCAGTGGCTGATCATGGCTTAAATGTCTAAATATATACAGAAACCAGGATAAGTGAAAATGAGTATGTTTATGGCTATGAAAATGTGTATGTTTATGGAAATACGAATCGCTCTATAGAAAACCATTACAATATTGGATATGGGAGGCATTTTAGGAACATATGTACCAAACCATGGAGTCTATTTATTTATAATATTTCAAATACCAGCCAATTCATGGCCATTAATTTCCATATATTACCCTTTACGGTCATCTCAACCATTTGACTGAGAATGTTTTCAAAAACATTATCAAAATAGTAAAAAAGTAACCACAATATGTAATTTTCAATATAAATGAATATGTGTGTTCTATGTGCTCTTTTTAACAATATTAAACAGTAAACTCCCATGCTTTGTAAACATACAAGTACTAACTTTATGAAACCATAAAGTTTATAAACAATTTGTGTTTATAGCTTCATGTGGTTTAATTAAGGGTGGTTTGTTTTTTATCAGAATATGATGGGTTGAAATGTGTCTCCTTTGGTCCAAGACTTGTGTGTATTCCAATCAGCTTGGTGTTGTTCTCTGGCCTCAGTCATCTTCCTTTTTCAGCTCTGGTCAGTGTTCAAGTTCTCCATGGATCCTCCCACTCTCTTTCTCTGCCAGGAACTGGCAAATGGAATACTTAAAAACACATTTTCCCCCATGCATCAGTCCCCCCATATGTTCATCAGTCGCCACCCATTTAATTCCCACAACACACCTTTATTCACTTAACTAGATTGTTAATAGTGAGCATGATGCGGGCCACCATCTTGTGTGCTGCTCAAATCCTTCCCCAAGGGAAACATGATCTGTGAATCATTTCCCCTGCTTTCCCCTGCTTAGGACAGCTTTTAGGAAGCCGAGTCACTATGCCGCCTGGTGACATTTTCAATCAACTCGACTGCAACTCAAACCAGGTAGTAGTAGGTAGTCTAGGAAGAAACCCTGGGCAGATCCATGGCTCAAGGGGTACCCAACTGCCAGGGGCCATGCAGAAAAAGTACAACCAGTAGTTACCATAATAGACCAAAATTTCTATATGGTTTTACCTAAGCTTCAGAATAATTCTGAAATATTATCCCACAACATTAGATGGTAGTCAAGCCATAAGTAACAGCTAGGTCTCCTGACTGTAGTGCAATTATGGGTTTTAACGTTAGAACACAAAACAATCCCTGGAACAACTAAGCCTTGCGTTAATTCCAGAGCAACCACAACCAGCTACTGTATGTCAGTTTTACCCGACAAACTGTGACATGCCATGCCACTTTTGGAACCACCTTTTCCACATCAAAGAACAGACCTCAAACCCATGTTGGACCAAATCCACACGTGTTACAAACAGACAAGGCAGTTCAATGTGCTTTGCAAAGATAACGGCAAAAAATAGTGAATAAGAGAAAATAAAATGACGTTAAATGTTTTTTTTTTTTTTTTAAGTGATTGAAAACAAAACACGGGTGATAAAAAATAAAGTAATAAAATCAAGTAAAAGTAATAAAGTAATAAATGAGATAGATGATAAAAATAGTAGAAATAAAGAAATAAAAAAAAGAAATAAAGCTTACTGGGAGCCAGCAAAGGGACCTTAGAATTGGAGTAATGTGCTCTGTTGTTTTTGTTCTTGTGAGGACCCCAGCCGTCTTTTTTGGCAGGCCTGTGAAAAGGCCATTGCAGTAATCAACCCTACTGGAAATAAAGGCATGGATTAGTTTTTCCAAATCATTTTTTGACATAAGTCCTCTGTCATGGTCTCATCCTGTGCTGGTAACTTTCCACCACATTGCACCCATTCAATCACCTGCCACGCCCACTCTACTCTCAGTCTCTACCACTCCTCCTTCTAATTATTCTATCATTGACTTCACCTGCTCCTTGTTACCTGCCACAGTATTTAACCCATGGTTTCCAGTCAGTCCTTGTCAGATTGTCTTTGAGTTAATGGTGTCTCGGTGCTGTTACTCTACCTTACCATTTTTGACCCGGCCCGACCTGGCTATGCCTGCTCTTCTGCCCCGATAACCCTGACCTGCTGCTTGTCTTTTGCCTGTGTGTTCCCTGTCCTGCCACCTCCACGAGGGTGTACCAGTTGTTCCTGTCGACGCCTGGTTACCGGCGCATGGATAATTCAGCTTCCAGTGTGATCTATGGAGTCACAGTCTCCCGCTGCCTCCCTGGTTTCGAATCATCAGAGTCGTCCTCGACCCACCGTCCAATCCTCTGGTCAGTCGCCCTCACTCTGCTCTGTGCCTCCTTTAATCTTGTTCAGCGAACTCTGTGCTGTTCCCCACATCACACCTCACCTACTCCCATACCCCTGACTCTGAACTCAATAAACTGTGTGTTTGCAAAGTGTTGCTCTTGGGTTGTCTGTGCTTCACCATCACATCCTCTTAGTTTGGCAATGTTTTTAGGTGATTTTGTGTGACTGTTAAAATTTAGCTCACTGTCAATGAAAACACCAAGATTTTTAACAGTATCTTTTGTTTTATTCCCCTTTGTATCAAGAAGAGTGAAAATTTAGTCATCCTTTCCCCAAATAGAATTACCTCTGTTTTATCTGTGTTCAGCTGAAATTTTTTCCTACTTGTTGTTTTGGTCAATAAACTGATAGACATTTAAGGAGGGAAAAATCATTAGGTAAAAGGGCCAAGTAGATTTTGGTGTCATCAGCATTGCAATGATTGGAGAATGAGTTCAACCTTTATGCTTATAAGTGAGAGTGTCACCAGGTTTTAGTGTGTCCGTAACCAGACAATGATGCGGGTGTGGTGGTAAGTAGTGAGCAGACAGACAAAAGGTCAAGTTCAACAATTTATTGCTTACTTAAAATTACAAAAATGGTGCACCTGTATTCAAAAAATGTCCACAGTCCACAAGTCCCATAATCAGTCCCTCAATAATAAAGCACATTCCCTGCAATAAAAGAAATGCGATCCCGCCACCAGCCACCAGAGCGCCGCAGTCCAGCAGAAGCAGCAAGCAAAAGCAAGCGAAGAAGCAATCCAAGCGACCCAGCGGCAAGACAGCAACCAATGGCAGCGACCAACCCAGCCACCGCAAGCGCTCCCCAGGACAACTAGCTTAGCCAGCACATGCAAAATACTGTCCCCTCCAAGCGGCTCCTCCTGCCGCAGCAGACAGATTTATCCCTAGTCAATGCAGGAACAAGGTGTACTTACTTTGCCTGGGTGCGGCTTAACCGTGAACCCAGGAACAGAATTGAGGACGTTGTACACAGTATGGAAACCACAGTCAGACGCGGGTGTTCTTCTCCAATGCTGTCTTCTCTGTCTCTGGCCGGTCGCGGGATTTTTCGCCTTCCTTTCAGTTACCTATAAATAGGACAGACATGCCTACCCCCCACCTGTCCAACATCCAGTACTACTAATCAGTCTGTCTGAGATCATAATGCAATGATTGAGTTTGCCATTGCTCGATCATGGAGAAAACATGCAAATTGTTAGTTAGCATTGCACACGAAATTAGTTCAACACAGCAAACGTGCATTCCATAACAGCAAACACAGCAAACGCTAAGAAAACCAGATCGTGGCGAAGTTGACTCATTATTGTTGGTAAATTACTGATCAGTTCATTTAACTTGTCATTGTCCAGTCATCAGGAAAGGCTGTGGGTTGTTGGGGTTAACAGGAACGTGAGTACACACAGCACACAATCAGTGATGCACAGCAAGTGTCAGGAATAAAAATAAACAAACGTGTAATCGGACACTGCACACTGTTAACACAACACTACCAAAATTACACACTATGACAAGAGCATATAAAGGTTGAATAGTGACGGTCCAAGGATTTACCCCTGAGGGACACCACAAGTCAAGGACATTGATTTTGAGGTACAATTTCCCATGGCAACATAGAAAGTTCTGTCTTGTAAATAGGATTTTAACCAATTGATAACTATACCAGTGAACCCAATGCATTGTTCAAGTGGATGTAGCAGTATGTTGTCAAAAGCTACACTAAGGTCCAGTAGCACCAGGACAGATGTTTTGCCTGCATCAGCATTAAGACGTATGTCATAACTTGTGAGTGTTTGTGCTGTGGCATTTTGTATTGGCTGTAGGTTTTTAATACAGGTATTACTACATCCAGAGAACAGAGCATGACAGTAGTCAAGCCTGGAGGTAACAAATGCAGGTTTCTGCAACATAGTAAACCAAGTCTTCGAGCTTGAGAACTTGATGTAAAAGACCAAAACATGAAAATTATCTAGATATTTGTTGAGTTTATGTCCAGAAATCATTACCACTCATCACATCATGTCAGAGTGAGTGCTCAGTTTGTGCAGGGACACAGGGTAGGTCACCTTTTGCGCAGGAGTGGGCAGAGATGAAGCATGGCATGACGGCACCTGTTTAAGATATTTAAGTTAAAGTAGATTATTTTATTTGCACAGATGCATAGCAGCTACTGTTAATTCTTCAGTGCCTACTTTATGCTTATAGGCTGCTGACAAGATGCATGTATGCTCCCTGGGAGGCTCAGAATGGTGAGAAGTTGAACAGTGAGATGTGTGTGCAGTAGCACTTAATGTACATGCATCTGGCTCTGAATAATGAGAACTTTCCCAGTGATGCCGATGATATTCTGATGTTAATGGCTCTTGTGTTTTGCCTTTGGGATATTGGGACATGGGAAAATATAAATCATGAATAGAGTGTTTTTGCTGAAAATAAGGCCTGGGGTGCTTTTATAATATATTCAACTGACAAAACTGCATCATTTGCCATGAATTAACTTCCATGTCTGTGTGGACCATGAAGTGATGGCAAGTTGATGATGAATCCTCAATGGCCAATTCTGTTAGTACAACTGTTCCAGAGGTTCCTACTTGTTGCTCCCACATGAGATGGTGTTCATATGATGTTTCTCACTGGGGAAAATCGCAATTATTCCTACATGCCCTGAACACATCAGTGTGTACTATTATTACCCACAATGTGAATAAAATGACTCATGTCATCTATAGAATAATCATAAAGTAGGGTTATTAAAGTTAGTGTACTGAATGTTATTTAGGTTATATGAGAGCAACATCACCAACTGCATCCAAAAATCAGGAACAACTAAATGTACTGCAAACAGTACCTAACAAAATGATCCTCCATCACTATTCTTGACTTTTGAACTACAATTGAACTGCTTACAGGATTGCCTCTAGTCCACTCTAAACCATAGTCGTTATGTTCTTTAACATGCACTTCAAGTATGAGTGTGTGTGTGTGTGTGTGTGTATGTATGTATGTGTGTGTGTGTGTGTGTTGCAGTGATGTGTGGGTTGATCCAAATTTGAGCGATCCACCATGGCCATCTGCAGTTAAGACAGTTTGGAGTCATAGAAAAATGTGTTTAATTGATATTCGGTTAAGCTCCATTCATTGGCATGGAGGATTCTATGAGTTCTGGCTTCAAGTGCAGACAGTGAGCGCACTCAGAAACCACCTCAACCCGAGACAGTTGATTCCATCTTGTTCCTTCATAGCGAAAGGAAAGAAAAAAGGATTGTGTGTGGGTTTTTTTGGTCTGGCTATAGCTACATAATAGCTAATAACATCTTTGTGGCTAAAGGCCCATTTTGTGTCCAATATCATGTTTGTATATGGGCCTAATTGGGACAATATTAGGCTATTTCATTTGTTGGCCAAATGAATCTTAAATGTTTAAACTTGTAAGACAGACAGTGTTATTGTTCATAGCACAGAAAAAAGATCACGCTTTTTTTTCTTCTTTTAAAATCGAATGCCATGGTCACCTTTCTTCAATGAACCCAAGCCTCCTAAATGGTCTTTTGTGTTAATTTTTCATTATTATTAATACTATTTGTCTATAATTGTTAATAAATGTCTTTAATTGAAATTGTAATTGTAATTATAATTGTCTATAAATGTTTTACTTTAATCAATATTTGAAATTTATGAAGATGTTTCTCAACAATCCCTGATTTTGTCCTAAGGTAGGAGCATATGTCAATATTGTGTCAGAATGCATTGGCCAAGCAGATGGGAAAGACCTATTTAACACTGAGTATTGTAATTTCTAAGTCAAATAATAACAATACCGGCCCAAGTATAGGTATCAAAGTATAGCCTATTCCTAAAATTCAGGGCACCTGTAGCCCTGTGCAAACAGCAAGGTAATTTGTCCTGTGTGCATACTTGTAAGACGTTACACTTTGGCTGTCCTCAGAAAAAAACTATGCATCCATCTATATATTTGCAAGACACAGGCCTACTGGCAAGAGACAATACCAGAGATATGCAAGATGTCTGACGAACAGAACTTGCTGAATAGGTTTGAATAGTTTGTTGGTGTGTGTGTGTGTGAATGTACAACTAAATGGATTTCTTGGTGTCCATACAGTAGCAACTGCTTCTTAAAGATTATTTGCAAAAGGAGAAAAATTCTATTTTGCTAGCAAATCTAACAGTATATTAATTCTCACTCTATCTATCTGCTTGTGTGTGTGTGTGTGTGTGTGTGTGTGTGTGTGTGTGTGTGTGTGTGTGTGTTGGATGCTCTCACTGTATCTCTCTCTCTCTCTTCTTGTGTGTCTGTATGTATCCATGTGTATCTTCTGTGTCTGTGTCTTTACAGTCAATGTCATTATCTGTATATGTATAATTGTCTGTGTGTTTGCTAGTGTGTGTATGTGTGAAATAGACAGAGATATGAGAGAGAGAGAGAGAAGGTGCACATTTTATATTTTTCACATATGAAACGGGATACACCTCATCTTAACTGTATCTTTCTCTCTCTCTCTCTCTCTCTCTCTCTCTAGCTGTTTTCAAACATGATCTCAGGATATATTACTAAACGGATGAAATGATTCACACATGATGCTCTGCATACAGATTTTTACCTCCTTAATGGCGAGACACGGCAGGTGAAATGTCGATTTTTTCATGCCCTGGTCAAATTTGAGATTTTGGGCTAGTTTGCCTCCTTAACTTGTTACCTTTCACACTGCCATAAAGAAAACATCGAAATTACACGTTTGTGTGTTTATTTCATGCCATTTAGTTCACTCGCGCTATCCATTTTCTCCCAAAATTCTTCCTTCAAACGCTGCATGCGGCTGTCTCGTCCTGACATATGTCATGCCTGGTATTGTTTTCAAGCTCCGAGCCTCGAGCAGAAGGCTGTGTGATCCAAATATGGGCATTTCCTCTCTTTCAGCAACCAATCCTGACTTTCTGAAGGGGGCTTTAAAGGACTAAAGTCTATATATTGGCCGACGGCTCGTTTCTGCTAACATGATTCGCTCAGGGCGAATCCTCCTTGCCTTCTGGACATTTCCGTGTTATCTTGCCGCGGGAAGATCAAAAATGCCTCGTTTAGCGAAGATATCAAGGAAGAAGAACAAACAATTGCGTTTAGCAAGGTCTGCGAGGGTACAAAATCCGACTGGATTCCCTTACAGTCATCCAGGGAAAAGCGCGTCCGATCGTAAGTTGTCAGCAAACCGCGAGGTTTTAGACGGTGCCACAGAATGTGCGACACAGCAGTGGTTGATAGTGCATGTGTCGCGATTAAATGAGTTGATATGATCTTCTCTGCCCAAATTGTGCTGCTGCATCAGGTTTATCAATAAACATTGATACACAGAACCAGGGCTTTTGTAGTAGCTTACTACTTGAATGCAACAACTGCAAGGGTGGGTATAGGCGAAGTGTGTATACATCCACACGACTACAGTTGGGTATGGGCTATGCTGCACTGAAAAAGATCAGCAAGGTCTTGGGGATCCCTTCCCTTCACTTAAAAACGTACCAGAGGCATGACAAAAGAGTTACAGGTAGGCTATGGGAAGATTGAAGGAATGAGGAATGGTTGAAGACTTGATAATAGTCATATAATAATAATATAGTTATAACAATCAAATGTATTAGTTAAATACACACATTATTATGGCCAGTGGGCATTAACTCTCTATACACATCCAACATATACCACCAGTAGTAAACATATAGTGCAATATAATACAGATAGAAGATTAATCATAAATTATCTGATAATACGATTTCACGGATGCAGCAAAGATGAATTCATAACAGGAATACAAAATGGCATCACAGTGTTGTGGTAAATTATGGTAAATTATTCTTCTGACAGTTTTCTGTTTTCAGTTCAGTGGCAAAAACAAGGGACATCAAAAAACCTGCAGAATTTGTAGCATAAGGAGTGGCTGTCAGGGGTCTCTCAATTGTTCTCCGCTCTCCTAAAAAAGCACCATCTGGTGTGCAATGGCACTTCATCAGTGGACATGCAATGATATCTCTGACTTCATACCCTTAAAGTACTTGTTTAGATATTCTTTATATATTCAGCACTGTTAATACTAAGAGCTTGAGCCTTTATTTGGTGTTCCAGCAGATTATTACTGTATAAATGTATGAAAATCCCCTATATAAATCTTTAAATGCCGTTTTCTCAAAATGCATGTTTTTTCATTTTTCGGTACATATTTCTCAGCCTATGTTGCACCTACATGCACCAAACTTTGCAGTTACATTCTTAGCATTATGATGAAGAAATTTGGATTTGTGGATAAATTGTTCCTGGCCAGATTTATGGGCAATTTTACCTGGAAAATCATGGCGAAAATAGGGTTTTTAAGGCCATGGGTAGTATATTTTGATTACCCAGGCCATGAAAGCAGATATCCTAAAATCCCTCTGAGTTTTTTTTCTCATCTTGTATATAAACAAAATGAAAAAAGAATTTTGGTTCTGCCTTTATCACAGTTTCAGATAAATGCACCGGAAATATATACAAAAATGCGCATATTTAATGAGATGATACCTAATTTGCATAATTAAATATGCAAAATTCAAAAACTTGTAATACATTTTTTTCTCATACTAATGTAAATAATCAACTGGTAAAGTTTCATAGTGATCACTTCTATTTTAAAATTTTACCCTATTCACCTGTAGTGTCTCGCCTTAAATCCTCAGACAAAGAAGTTGTGCATAACCAGCAGAGGGAGCTCTGCCAAGCTGTATAGAATGAGTAAGCTTCATGATACTATGTGTAGAAATGTTTTATTTACTCACACACAGTTTGGACAGATATAGGCTATATGCCTGCTACTTCTTATCCCCACAGTTCTCTCAGATGACAGAATAAATCATCCCATGCTGATCCCAAATTTAAGCTATTGTCCTTGATTAAATGGCTTTCATGATTCATTGTAAATAAAGTTCAACATTCAGTGGGCTTGTCTAACTCATGGACTCATGGTACTTTGTGTAGGTACAACAGGTTTTTCACCTAGCCACCATGGAAAATTATATTTTTTGTTGTCTCTGGATGGAAATTTTTAAAAACACTTCAGAAGACAGACAAGGCTCTACTGTAAACTACGGAGAATGGCTAGCCACAGCAGAATTGCACACATTTGCATGTGTGTGACTGTGTGTGAGAGAGTATATTTATTGTGTGTGTGTGTTGTATGTGTGTGTTTGTTGGGTACTCGGACTGTATATCTCTCTCTTCTTGTTTGTCTGGGTGTATTTATTCATGTATACATTTTCTTTTTGTAGCACCTGCCTGTGTCTTTATGCGTCTTTTAATGTTTGTCTTTTCCTCATCCTCACTGTATCTCTTTGTGTGTCTTTCTCTATGTGTGTCTGTGTGTATTTTTCCATGTGTATATCTTTTGTATGTAGCATATGCTTGTGTCTTTAAATGTATTTACCGGTGTCTATATAACTAAATGGTAGAATGCTCATTTCTGCCTCAGTGTACAAGGATTTGTGTACACACATGTGTGTTCAGGGTGGGTATATGTATGAGACTATATTTATGGTGTGTGTGTGTGTTGAGCACTCACTATATACTGTATATATATATGTATATACATGGCAAAAAAACTATATATACAGTATACAGTGAGTGCTCAACAAACACAACATAAATATTTATATATACTGTATGTAACATCTGTCTGTGCCTTTTCAATAAATCATTATTTATTATCTGTATGTTATATGTGTAGTTATCTATTTGTGTTTTTATGTTGCATGTGTTAGGGGGGGTGTTAAAACTCAAGTGGATCTACATGTACAGTGAGTTTCATTTTCAGTGTTCAGGTACCAGAAATTTGTTTGTCAGTTGTTTGTCAGTTGTTTTTGCCATTGTTTGTTTGTCACTTGTAATAATAAATAATAATCTATACTCTGTTGATCATGTGAGGGAAATATGGTCTCTGCATTTAACACAATCATGAATTAGTAAAACATACACAGCACACACTAATCCAGAACAGTTGGCTGCCTGCCATAGAAGCGCCTGGGGAGCAGTGAGGGGTCAGGTGCCTTGCTCAAGGGCACTTTAGCCATGGTCCACTCATTCAGGATCGAACCGGCAACCCTTCAGTTACAAGCCCGAAGTGCTAAGTAGGCCATGGCTGCCCACTACATGGCACTTCACCAGCAGGAAAAGTTGCTTAGCGCTTAGTTGCTGTAGCACTAGAGGGCCACAAAGTGCACCATCAAAATGATTTTGGAAACATTATTTTAATGTACAAAAAGTTCTTTGGTGTTGCTTTAAAGGAGAAATCCAGTGTGAACCAGTCCATAACCCTGTTCCAGGTCACTGACTGCTCTCGGCAGAAAAAAAGAATGCAAAAATTGGATACAACATACAGACTGAATAGTAAACTGGCAGCTAAGGCTAAATCAATAGGGCACAGTAACTTACTTCTAGTTTCATGTTCCTACGCCCAATTCATTTAACATAAACTGCAGGTTTATTCGGTCTATGTTGTGTCAAATTTTATAGTTCTTTTTCCTAACATAGCTAGCACTGAGGTCCAAGACAAATTGTGTATCTTTATCTTTATAAGGCTAATCCTGGTACCTGTACAGCAAATGAAGGACAGCAGAAATAAAATGTAGGGGAAACATATACACAATTACACCAACTCCAGCCAGAGAAAGCCTGCATATTCTCCCCATGAGCCAAAAAGACATTGGTAAAAGAGCTGAAGATCTTTGCCTGAACCTGACAAGTTTAGTCATGTTTGGGCTTCATTTCTAGCTTGCGCTTTGGCTTGCACGGTAAATGAGCAGTCAGGTGATGCATTTTGTATAGCGTGAGAAAGATATGGAAATGCATGCAGAGGTGAAACGGAGGCTAACTAGTCTGAAGTGCGGAAAAGTTTTGACCAGTGGGTTAATGTAAAATGTAAAGATGCAACATTTTGTTAAAGTAGCCTACAACAGCAAAACAACTAGGAATTCGTCACTGATAAGGCATGTTACAGTTTTTCTCAAATGCTAAAACACAAAAGCCAGTCCTCTAAACCAAATGACCAGTTGTCTAAACACATTTACTAAATCTAGCCATTATTTTCCAATATCATAAACACATTTCACATGAAGACACAATTCACAAAACACAATCCTCCGTTCTCCGTAAATCTAAACACATTTTTCCTTGCTAAAACACAAGTTGCAAAAGAACTCTGCTCATATTCTCAAATGAAAGCTCATGTGATGCAAAATGTTTGCCACAGTCAGCAATATTTGAACACAATGAACACACCTGGCGTCATTCATTACACACAACGACTCAAATTAAAGACACTTGTTGCTAATGCTGTGACCAAATGTATAAAAGCAAGTTCAGAGTGCACAGTTTGCTGAAGATTCCAAACAAACACAATGGATGAAGGCAGAGTCAGGGGAAGAGGAATTCGAGTCAGAGGAGAGAGAAGAGCTGGCCATGGAAGAAGAGGAGCAGGCCAACAAGGACGAGGAGTTCAAATCAGAGGAGGAACAGGAGCAGGCCAATGAGGAAGAGGAGGAGGCCAACAAGGGAGAGGAGAAGGTCCAGGAGGGAGAGCAAGACAACCTCGCACCATCATTACGGACGAGATGCGAGCAACAGTCATTGACCATGTCATTGTCCATGGCATGACAGTGGCTAAAGCAGGACAAAGAGTCCATCCAAACCTGAGTAGGTTCACCGTGGCCACCATTATCAGGGCATTCAGACAACACAACAGGTATTGTACTCTATTGCTTTCTTTGTCACAATACAGTTTTACAAGCCTGTGAAAGTAGTCTATTGGTTTCAAATCAGTTGTTATTGTAAAACATGTCAATTGACAACACATGTTTCTTTCTTTAGAGTTGAAAGAATGCCACATAGAGGTGGGAGGATTGCCATATTTACAGCGGCACAAGAAACCCTCATTGTGGATATGGTTCGTGAGAACAACCTCATCAGACTCCGGGAGATCAGAGACAAAGTCATTGCCGATAATGTCAACTTTGAGAGCATTGATGATGTCAGCTTGGCCACAATAGACCGCGTTCTCCGGCGCCAAAAGCGCGACACAAAGACCTACGTTACGAGTATGTGCAAGTAAGTATACATCCATGTTCACAGTAAAGTTAGTGGACATACCGTGTTGCTCAGTGGCCTACATTACTTCTGGACAATACTGTGCTACCTCATTGACTGTTATTCTGAGCACCTGTGCACTTTCACATTTTCACAGAGGATATTACAGTTGGACGCGATGGCCAGACCTCATGAGTATCTCTTTCTGGATGAGGCTGGCTTCTACCTGTAGAAACGAAGGCAAAGAGGCCGTAACATCATTGGCCAAAGAGCCATCACTGAGGTTCCTGGCCAACGGGGGGGTAATATTACTGTTTGTGCGGTCATGGGTTCGGAGGGGCTTGTCCACCGGCATGCTGTCCTTGGGTCTTACAACACCCAACGTCTCCTCACCTTCCTAGAGGAGCTAAGAGACATCCTCCTGGACCGCCAACAACACCATCCTGGGCCTGCACATCACATTTATGTGATCATTTGGGACAATGTCCGCTTCCACAGAACAAACCAAATCAGAGAGTGGTTCACCACCAACAGTAACCAGTTTTTAAACGTCTGTCTGCCACCCTACTCCCCTTTCCTGAACCCTATAGAGGAGTTCTTCTCATCGTGGAGATGGAAGGTTTATGACAGACAACCATACACTAGAGAGAACCTCCTAAGGTAGCAATGGAGCTGGCCTGTGTTGACATCTCAGTGGAGGCCTTCCAAGGATGGATTCGCCATTCCAGGGCGTTTTTCCCGCGGTGCCTGGCAAGAGACAATATAGCCTGCGATGTGGATGAGGTGATGTGGCCCAATGCAGCTCAGCGACATGATGCCGCACAGTGATTGTGATGTGTGTGTGGTGTGAATAAAGTAAATAAAAAAACTTCACACCCTGATCATGTTTTCAAGAGTACTGTTGTGTGCAATAGATTCTGTTTTTGAATTGAGTTGTATTACAGTAGTGTACATGCAGTATTTTCTATAGATTTATACTCTTCATATGAAACTCACAAATCTAAATGACTAATCTTCTGCAGAGATCTAAGAAGATCCGTTACTGTAAAGTTTCTAAAAATATGCATTGGCAGTTATAAAACAAAGAACCTTCTCACAAATTGAGCATTGTGTTTTCAATTGTTTTGCTGTAGTGTGTAATGTGTATAGTGTTTACATTTTTGAAAGCTTCGAGCTGCTCTTTTGGTGTGAAAGTTTGAGTTTTGAAGTGAGAAGGTGTGGTTGTGTTTATGTAGCTTTAGAAAAGGGTGTTGTGTTTAGACATTGGGGAACATGGAGGAAACGTTTGTGAAATGTGTTTTAGCGTTTGAAAAAAACTGTAATAGAAAAAAACGCAACTATATTTTATGAAGGACAGCTATAGGTTAATAGAATAAATTGTTTTATTCATCCCTGTTCTCCCCAGCATGCTGCTCGCTATGACAGAAAAAAAAAACAGGGACACTTAAAACATACACAAAGAAGTCTTACCAATAGACTATACTTCAATAATATCACTCTGAACAAATTTCTGGCAATCAAACAGTATGGAATTGTTGTTTTACACGTCAGTCACAACAACAGGCTATTTTAAATGTCAGGTTAAAGTTAGGCTCAGGCTGATAATTACAGTTTACGGTCTGGGTCGGGCCTGATTTCAGCTCAAATGTGTAATAAAGATCTGTAAGGATCTGTAAAAAAGTGCCCACTGCGTAAAAACACTGACATTTTGCAAGGACTACAAGACTAATGTAGAACACCCCACACACAATGCTTAAGTGATCAACTTCCCACCACCTTCAAACAAGCCCAGGTAACACCGCTGCTCAAAAAACCTCCAAAAATTTCTCACTCAGAACAACCTCCTTGACTCCAACCAATCCGGCTTCAGAAGTAACCACCTCACTGAAACAGCACTTCTGTCTGTGACGGAAGCATTAAAAGAGACCAGAGCAGCAAGTCAATCCTCAGTACTCATCCTGGTGGATGGTCAACCACCGCGTCCTACTGGACAAACATGGGCATCGATAGCACAGCGCACTCTTGGTTCGAATCTTATCTTACTGGATTGTCATTTGTTCAACGTATCATGGCTAGGACAGACATCGGCACTTCACCAACTCACCACAGGAGTACCCCAAGGATCAGTGCTGGGGCCCCTTCTCTTCACCTTGAATATCACCTCACTGGGCTCAATCATCCACTCCCATGGCTTCTCTTATCACTGCTATGCTGATGATACCCAGCTCTATCTGTCCTTTCCGCCTGATGACTCCACAGTGTCAACACGGATCTCGGACTGTCTTTCTGACATATCTGCATGGATGAAAGGACATCAACTCCATCTCCTGTATAATCTCTCCAAAACTGAACTGCTAATCCTCCCAGCCAAACAAGCCATACATCACAACATCAGCATCAAGATCGACTCCCTGTCTGTTTGTCCCACCAAGATGGCAAGAAACCTAGGTGTCATGATCAATGACCTACTGATCTTTGCGGATCACGTTGCCTCTGTGGCTCGATCATGCCATTTCCCCATACAACATAAGGAAGATCAGGCTGTACCTGACTCAACATGCAACCCAGCTCCTGGTGCAGACCCTGGTTATCTCTCGTCTTGACTACTGCAATGCCCTCTTATCAGGTCTTCCAGCCTGTGCTGTGAGACCGCTACAGATGATCCAGAATGCAGCTGCACGTCTGGTTTTCAACCAGCCAAAAAGGGCACATGTATTCGTAAATTAGCATACTCTCTACCCACTTATTCATTTTGTTTCTTAAACTATACCTTAACACAACTGTTAAATTCCTTCACACACTTCCTACAGTATGACTTCTCCTCCTCGCTCTCTCTCTATCCATTGCCCGGCTTGTCAGATGTTTAGCTACTCCCAGCCTCCCTTAGCGGTTATGATACGTGTAACACTTGTAGACAGCTGGCTAGTCTGGAGGCGAGGATCACTGAGTTAGAAAGCCGCTTCCACACATTAGAGAAGACTTACTCAGCGTCAGATAGCACTGCTGCCCCCTTAGCAAGTGTGGATGTACCAGAGAGATCATCCCCTAACTCAAGCTAGCCAGTGAACCGGCGGCATCTCCCTCGCAGCAGGGAAAGTGGGTTACGGTGAGGGGCACTAGTCGCAGAACAAAACCCCCTGCACACCACCAACCACTAAATGTTTCTAATCGATTCTCCCCCCTAAATAACTCCTCCAACCAAGACAAAACTCTGGTAATTGGCGCTTCTACTGTACGAAATGTGAATCTAGCGAGTCGGCCGTAGTCACTTCAATCTCTGGGGCTAGAGCAAGCGACATCGAAGCCTATTTAAAAGTGCTGGCAGTTAAACAAGTAACGAAGTACCCCCGGATAGTTATCCATACTGGCACTAACGACGTCCGATTAAGGCAGTCGGAGATCACCAAAACGAGTTTTATTTCTTTGTGCAGGTTGGCATAAACGATGTCAGACTCTGTAACTTTCTCTGGTCCCATACCTATTAAACGCGGTGAAGAAATGCTCAGCAAAGTTTTTTCACTGAACCGATGGTTGTCAGGATGGTGTGCCGATAACAATGTGGGCTTCATCGATAACTTCAGCTCCTTCTGGGGAAAGCCTGGACTTTTGAATCGAGATGGTATCCATCCGTCTCGGATGGGTGCTGAGCTCCTTTCTAGGAACATTGACCATCACTTAAACTCAGCTTGTTCCTGACGAACCAGAGTTTGGTCCAGGTAGCTGAATTACTGTCCTTCACAGTTCTCTGCCGCCCCGCCGTCACCCTAGCAGCAGACAGACAGTGAGAGTGTCCGCGACGAAAACATTTTCAAAACGACCCGTTAGAGGTATAAATTATACCAACCTCACAAAAATAAAACCAGAAACAAAAAAAGAATATAGCCAGAAATCACAACTGAAATTTGGCTCATTAAATATTCGTTCGCTCTCCTCAAAGACGACTTTAATAAATGAACTTATTTCTGATAATCAAATTGACATACTCTGTCTTACAGAAACCTGGCTAAAACCTGATGAATACCTCCCACTAAATGAAGCTACCACCCCTAGTCATCTAAATGATCACATACCACGTCGTTATGGCCGTTGTGGTGGAGTAGCCACAATTCACAATTCAAATCTCATTATGGCCCCTAAGCTTGATTATATTTTTATATCTTTTGAAGTTCTTGTCCTTAACTTGATTCATCCTGATGGGAATGGTGCTAAACCCTTAACAATTGTAACATTATATAGACCTCCAGGCCCCTACACTGAATTCTTATCTGAATTTTCTGACTTCCTGTCCTCTCTAGTCATTAAAACAGAAAAGATAATCATATTAGGTGATTTTAATATCCACATCGATGTTGCAAATGATAGCCTGGCAATTAGATTCCAATCTCTGCTTGATCACATTGGCTTCTGCCAAAATGTAAACACAACTACACATCAAGGCAACCACACCTTTGATCTTGTTCTGACACATGGAGTACAAATAGAACAACTTACAACCCTACCTCAACACTCTACACTAACTGACCACTACTTATTATGACCGCCGCTAGCGAAGCTAGCGAAAGCGGTCATATTGGTGTTGCACGTTTTTTCCCTTTTTTTTTTTTTCACCGATTTTCCGTCAACGATTCCCGGGACACTGAAACTCAGGGGGAGATGAATGTTTGTAGGCATGTAGCCCTAGAAGTTTGTGAGCGAATATGAGCTTTTGGCCCCCAAGGGCCCCCCCCCCCACTGTGCCAGTGTCCGTCAAAGAGGGGGAGACCGGCAAAAGTTTTCGCTGAATAACTCGATGAACCTTTCACCCAACAACACGAAATTTTTGTAATATGTCGGTGTTACAGAGACGTATCGACCCAGCCCATAAACACTCACTTGAAGCATAGCGCCACCTACTGATATGGGTAAATGCAAAAATTGGGATTTTGAGTTGGCAATATCTTGGACCGAGAATCTGGGAACTGCGCAAAATATGTCATGCACGATCACCCTAAAGACTTCTAAAACCACAGCACAAGCCATGAAATTTGGACCATAGGGGGCGCTGTAATTGCAGAAAATGTCATTTTGCCTATTATCTAGAGAATGCTAATGTTTACAGCAATTTTCTTTTTATTGTGAAAACTACTGACCCTCACGCATTGAAAACACTGGTCGACGCCCACTTCCAACGAAAACGGTTTACGTGAAATTTTAACATTGCCAAAACGAATCTGAACGAACTCGTCATAGGCCGTTAATGTGAATCTCACCAAATTTGGTATACGTCATCTACAGACAATGCTGACAAAAAGTTATCAAAGGATTTATCTTGAGATAAATTGTTTCGAAGTTACACGTCAATGAACATTTAACACGTAGCTTAAAATTCTTTAAAAGTACATATCTTGGCTTTTAATTGCTCAAATTTGGTCAAACTTGGCATGCCATCTCTAAACAGCTTTTTTGTCATGTGTACTAAATTTTGTGACATTTCGTCATAGGGGGCGCTGTTTATCGCCGAAGCTAGGTGTCAAAAAACAGTTTTTGTTAAATAACTCGTTAACATTTTTGCCCATGATAACGATTTTGTGTTAGTATGTTGGTGTTACAGAGACGTATCGACCCAGCCCATAAACGCTCACGTGAAGCACAGCGCCACCTAGTGATAAGGGTAAATGCAAAAATTGGGATTTTGAGTTGCCAATATCTTGGACCGAGAAGGTGGGAACTGCACGAAATATGTCATGCACGATCACCACAAAGACCTCTGAAACCACAGCACATGCCATAAAATTTGGTCCATAGGGGGCGCTGTAATTGTAGAAAATGTCATTTTGCCTATTATCTAGAGAATGCTAATGTTTACAACATTTTTTTTTTTATCGTGAAATCTATTGAACCTCACGCATGGAAAACACTGGTCGACGCCCACTTCCAACGAAAACAATTTACATGAAATTTGAACATTGCGAAAATGAATCTGAACGAACCCGTCATAGGCCGTTAATGAGAATCTCACCAAATGTGGTATACGTCATCTGCAGACAATGCTGACAAAAAGTTATCAAAGGATTTATCTTGAGATAAATTGTTTCGAAGTTACACGTCAATGAACCTTGAACACGTAGCTAAAAATTTTTCAAAATTTTTTTTTATATAATACTCCATACAAGACAATCTTATGACTACCATCTCTACACAAACACCAAGTGGCAAGAGTTCAAATTAACACATGTAGGCTACATACATACTATGACAACACCTACCCTTTCATAAATCACTCCTACACACTACAAAATCACACACAATCTCATTCATTCAAAAAACACATCCATACCCACTTCCAAGACATAATTTCCAATCTAATTCCCACCTCACAACACTGTTCTACCACACACTTGTCATGCCAACAGTTCTCACATTTCAATACATTGCGGCGGTCATACCATGTATCGCTATGCGGTACATCTAGTTAACTTTAAAAATCACATTAGACTATGTAGCACCTAACTCAGTCTACTACTACACTAGACATAAACTCCCAAAACTATATAACTCCCAAAACTACAGATGACTTCATAGCAAAAATTCCGTCTCTCCTTGAGCCTCTGCTGAGCCAATATAGCCCTGTATTAAAAGGCTTTATGCCAAGCCCAACCCAAGTTGATCAATTAACTGACAGTGTTGTAAATGTACTATACTCCACATTCAACACAATTGCACCACTCAAAAAGAAAACTAGGAAACAAGAAAAAATTGCCCCATGGTATACCACACAGACTCGCTTACTGAAACAAGCTGCTCGTAGACTTGAAAGGAAATGGTATGCCACTAAACTTGAAGTGTTCCGCCTTGCTTGGAAAGATAGCTTAAAAGAGTACAAGACAGCACTTAACAATGCCAAATCAGCATATTATTCCTCACTTCTACACAATAAAAGATAATCCAAAATTCCTTTTTAACACTATATCCCGTTTAACAAAAAGCAGGATTGAGGTGTCCCATTCCATTCCCATAACTCTAAGCAGCAAGGACTTCATGGACTATTTTAATGACAAAATTGAATCTATTAGACTTAAAATAAACAACTCCCTTGTAACCTCAAATCCAGTTGGACCACATGTAATGGTTACAGCTAGCTCTAGTCAACCTGTAGCATACTTTGATTCATTCACACCCACCAATATATCAGAAATTACGTCTTTGATCTCTTCAGCTAAGCCTCAACATGCTTATTGTACCCTATCCCAACTGATCTTCTTAAGGCAGCTCTCCCTCTATTGGCTGAGATGATTCTTAAAATTATAAATGACTCACTCGTAGCTGGGCATGTCTCAAAATCTTTTAAGACATCTGTTATTAAACCATAAATTAAAAAACCAAACCTTGATCCTGATGTCCTTGCTAATTACAGACCCATATCTAACCTCCCATTTGTTTCAAAAATACTTGAGAAAATAGTGTCTAAGCAAATCTGTAGCTTCTTAAATGACAATAATATCCAGGAAACCTTCCAGTCAGGCTTTAGAACTAATCATAGCACAGAATCAGCCCTAGTTAAAGTCTTCAATGACCTCCTTATCACATCTGATAATGGATATATATCAATATTAATCCTATTGGATCTTAGTGCTGCCTTTGACACTATTGACCATGGTATCCTACTACACAGACTTGAACACATGATGGTATGGTATGGTACTTTATTGTCAATTTCTTCACATGTACAAGACATACAAAGGAATCGAAATTGCGTTTCTCACTCCCCTGTGAGGGAGCAAGGGGTCGCTGCGAAGTCGCGCCGCCCTAGTGCGAAGTTGCGCCGCCCAAGAATGATAGACATCACAGATAGGCCCATGTCAGGACCGACTCCCCATCACAGAGGACCTTCCTGGATGCCAATGCTGGGCCCGACTCCCCTTCCTGAGGCTTTGTGATTGACCCCCCCTCACAATGGCGCTGTCAAATGGACCCTTACTGTTACCCCCATGACCCATCTCACTCCTTTGAGTTTGTCACTATGCCTGGCCGCTGCTACATTGTCCAGCCATAATTCCTGATAACTACCAGTCTACGTTCCTAGACTTGAACAAGTGATTGCATCTGAGGTCCTGGAAAAATATCCCACTCTTATGCCATGGAGGTAGTATAAGAACTTAATTTCAATGGGAAATGCTAGGCTAGTGAATTCAGCTAAAATTGAACAAATTCAGTTTTCAAAATAAAGTTTCATGGCGTTAATTTCTGGCACTATTTCATTTAGCCAGTTAGGTCCCATGTTACTAATGAGATAAGAGTGGCACAAAGTTATGTCATGTATGCACACTGGACATTCTCGCAGCGAAAAAAATGCATGTGGATGTGCATCGTCCTCTGGCTTGGCTCAAAATCACAGCCCATTGGTAGCCTATTTGGCCCTCTACATAAGTGTGTGTTCTTGGCATTACATTCATTTTCTTTTCAGCCATCTAGGTCATTGTTTTTTGATGGGTTCTGCCAAGGGCCAAATAAGGTCACAGTGCCCCCACCTCCATTTTGGGTTGCACTATCTGTTTCACTCATGCCCACTGAAAACGGTTGTTTTCAAAGCCATTTAATTCCATCAAAATACATTTCAGAAAATATGTTGTTATTTGTATTTATTTATTTATTTATTTATTATTTATATAACACATTTGAATCATTAATTGAACCAAAGTGCTTCACAAAAAAACAAAACAAACAAAAACAACAAACAACAAAGTATAAAAATAAAATAAAAAAAATAAAAATATGATAAATGTGACAACTAAACAATCTAACAACAATATAACATCAAAAGGAAAATAAATAATTGTATAAAATGAAAGTATGCAAATAACCATAGACCAATTGGTTAAATGCTTAATAAGTACTGAACAGCAAAAAAAGGATATGTATTTAAGGTAGACTTAAATCCTGCACCAGTGAGAATTTTAAAGATGGAATGAAATGTTATAACAGAGCCGGGGGCAGTAACAAAAAAGCCTGGTCCCTTTTACTTCAGGTGGGAAGTTGGGAAGAAAGTAAATTCTGACAGAATGACCTGAGTGATCTGATGGATATAACAGCTCACTGATATGGTGAGGAGCTAGATCATTTAGGGCTTTAAAGAAAGAAAAAAAATTCAACCCTGTATTTTACAGGTTGCCAGTGGAGTTCAGTTAAAACAGGAGTAATGTGGAGTAATGGTGGAATGCATTGTTTGAATTCAGTGTCATCACTTTCAGCTCTCTATCTGTTCGCTGATTAGCGCATACAACCCAGAGCCGGTGGAAACCTGAAACCTGATCCCTGAAACCTGATCCCTGACGCAGTGGTAAAGCTAAATGAGAAATTGAGAGGAAGCATTAGGCGGTGCTAGCCTAGCTAAGAGCCATGAAGATAATAGATTATTACTTCAGTTTTCCTGTCATTTAACTGTAAGAAATTCTGTGACATCCAGCATTTAATGTCATTAGGACTGCTAAACAGGTTGCTCAGTGAGCAAGCATTATCGGTGAAACTGGCAAGTAAAGCTGTCATCTGAAGTGGTACTGAATGGTGTAATTCTCAAAAATTGAGCCAAGAGGAAGCATAAAGAAAAAAAGGAGAGGACCTAAAATGGAACCTTTGAGAATACTATATAGGATGGGTGCAGAGGATGAAGAACAATTTTCAATTTTAACTGTTCTTTTACTTAAATTGGAAGAAAATCAAACCAAACCAAACCAGACCAACCTCATTCTCTTGATGTTTTAAAAGGATGTTAATGTCGATAGTATCAAAGGCTGCACTAAGATCAAGAAGTTCTAAAATGGCACATGATCCAGAATCAACTGAGAAGAGCAGAACTTGTGAAGATGTTAACGTCATTTAAAGATAAACAACTGAGAAAAAACAACATTTTGCAAATTTTGGACATGAAGGGTATCTGGTAGAAAGACCCATAGTTCTTAAGGTCATTGGGGTATATGTAAGGCTTCTTCAGGAGATAAATAATAGCCTTTTTAAAACAGGAGGAAACAACACCATTAGCTAATAGGCTTTAAATAATAGCTAACACAATGGGCCAAATAACAGTGAAAACGTCCTTAAAAATGCATGATGGAATAATATCTAATGGACAATAAGTGCCAGTCATATGAGAGACCAGCTCAGACAACTGGGAGGGTGACACTAATTTAAACTGCTGAAAGCAGCTAACAGGAAAGCACTGAAGGATCAGAGTGTGGAGATGATATATTAAGGGGTATTCACAGCTGCCTTGCTTAAACTGAACTCAAGTTCATTTCCTCCCTTGGTTCAGAGCTTTTTGGCTAATGTGAAAGCACTCAAACTCTGGTACAGACCAAACAAGCGTACCCAGCTCAGCGGTGTTCTCGGATCAGCTTCTAACAAACCCTGGTGCGGTTAGTTTGAAGTGTGAAGGTGAGAAATATATAAATATAAATATACACACTCTGACCACACTTTTTTAAAATTTTATTTACATTTTTCCATTTTTCCACATATATTGCCCAGCAGTTGTACATATAGAACATACATGTATACACAGGGAACCATTGAAACCCAAAGGGCAGTCACAACGCACAACATAACACACAATCACAATGCACATCATAACATACATATACATATACACATACACACACACACACACACACACTTATCCACCTATCCATACACATACGTAAACACACACACACACACACACACACACACACACACACACACACACACACACATATATTTAAAATGGATGTCTGTGTGTGTGCAGTATGTATATGTTAATACTGTAAGAATAATGTTCAAATGTTGTAGTGTAACTCATCTGTCCTATATCATGCTCTCAGAGCACCTTGTCATCATATCAAGAAATACTAAGTAGTCTGTATTCCACTTTTCCATCCTACCATTTGTTACGTATATAACCCTCTCCATTTCAAGTACTTCTTTTATTGTTTTATACCACCGATTTAGTTCAGGTGTTTTAACTTGCTTCCATATCCTTGTTATTTGCTTTAGTGCAGTTAAACGCTGTATATTAAAAACCTTTCGGTCTTTTGCTTTCATCTTATCCTTAATATTAATTCCCAGCCAGTTTTCCAGAGTTAGATGGTCTTTAATATCAAGTATAATGGCTTTCTCTACCTCTACCCAGAACCGTTTTATTTTTGGGCAAGTTAGGAATATATGTGTATAGTTAGCTTTTGCCTCACCACATCCTCTCCAGCAACCAAAGCCCATTGCAGGGGACATCTTTCCATTTATGTTTGGAAAAACCTCTGGTTTATTTTCCAAGCGAATTCTCTCCAATGTTTTGATTGAGTGCTTATGAAATTTTCCTTCATGGAATCTCTCCAAGCCGTCTCAGTAATATTTATAGATAATTCATTTTCCCATTTTTCTTTTGCATTGTTTTTTATAATTGTTAGTTTTTGCACTATTTTATATATTTTTGAGAGTCTTATCTTACATGCATCTTGATTTTCTGCCAAATACTGTATTAATTCATTTGCAGTGTTTTCTTCTTTTAGATTTTCCTTTATATATCTTCTTATCTGTAAATATTTAAAAAAATGTTTTGGTTCCAAATTATACCTATCCACCATGGCATTGAATGTACTTATTATATTTTTATCCAGAAATTGTGAAAAATAACCCAAATATAGCCCAACATTGTAAAATCTTATCACTTCTTCCTGGTATGAAATCTGGGTCATGCATCATTTCTCTTAGTAATATACTGTCGCTCGAGATTCTATATTTTTTGCTCAGTTGTCTCGAGTTCATAACTGTATTAACAATACAAAAAGAATGTAGGTATTGTTTTTGTCTCTCTTTCTTTAAAAATGGCAATGTTCCTAATGTTCCTCTTGCTATCTCATTTTCTACATTAATCCACTTTTTCTCTATTCCTCCTTTCATCTACCTCATTATTGTTTGAATTTGTATTGCATAATACAGTTTTTCTCAAATGCTAAAACACATTTCACAAACGTTTCCTCCATGTTCCCCAGTGTCTAAACACAACACCCTTTTCTAAAGCTACATAAACACAACCACACCTTCTCACTTCAAAACTCAAACTTTCACACCAAAAGAGCAGCTCGAAGCTTTCAAAAATGTAAACACTATACACATCATTACACACTACAGCAAAACAATTGAAAACACAATGCTCAATTTGTGAGAAGGTTCTTTGTTTTATAACTGCCAATGCATATTTTTAGAAACTTTACAGTAACGGATCTTCTTAGATCTCTGCAGAAGATTAGGCATTTAGATTTGTGAGTTTCATATGAAGAGTATAAATCTATAGAAAATACTGCATGTACACTACTGTAACACAACTCAATTCAAAAACAGAATCTATTGCACACAACAGTACTCTTGAAAACATGATCAGGGTGTGAAGTTTTTTTATTTACTTTATTCACACCACACACACATCACAATCGCTGTGCGGCATCATGTTGCTGAGCTGCATCGGGCCACATCACCTCATCCACATCGCAGGCTATATTGTCTCTTGCCAGGCACCGCGGGAAAAACGCCCTGGAATGGCGAATCCATCCTTGGAAGGCCTCCACTGGGATGTCAACACAGGCCAGCTCCATTGCTACCTTAGGAGGTTCTCTCTAGTGTATGGTTGTCTGTCATAAACCTTCCATCTCCACGATGAGAAGAACTCCTCTATAGGGTTCAGGAAAGGGGAGTAGGGTGGCAGACAGACGTTTAAAAACTGGTTACTGTTGGTGGTGAACCACTCTCTGATTTGGTTTGTTCTGTGGAAGCGGACATTGTCCCAAATGATCACATAAATGTGATGTGCAGGCCCAGGATGGTGTTGTTGGCGGTCCAGGAGGATGTCTCTTAGCTCCTCTAGGAAGGTGAGGAGACGTTGGGTGTTGTAAGACCCAAGGACAGCATGCCGGTGGACAAGCCCCTCCGAACCCATGACCGCACAAACAGTAATATTACCCCCCCGTTGGCCAGGAACCTCAGTGATGGCTCTTTGGCCAATGATGTTACGGCCTCTTTGCCTTCGTTTCTACAGGTAGAAGCCAGCCTCATCCAGAAAGAGATACTTGCTAGCACTTCAATATAGATAGCAAATAAGTGTCTAGTGTAGTATCATTTGTTTTAACTATTGACACCGGGTTACTATAAAGAGTTTCAATCCATTTGCAAAATATACCATTTATACCAAAACTTTTAATTGTTTCAAACATAAAAGGCCAGCTGACCAAATCAAACGCTATTTCAACGTCCAGTGTCAGTAGTAATAGCTGTTCATTCTCTCTTTGTGCATAATCAATTATATTCAGGGTTTGTCTAATGTTATCTGACAGGATCCTTCCTGGAATGAAACCACACTGATCTGGAGTTATAATTTCTGTAATATTTTCTTTTAGCCTATTTGCTAGGATTGATGAGTTTATTTTGTGATTTGTATTAAGAGGTGATATGGGTCTATATGATTCACATTTTGTAGGATCTTTCCCTTCTTTATGTATCAGTGTTACAATTGATGATGACCACGTTTGAGCCCACTTACCTTTGTTTAATGTGTGCCTATATGCTCTAACCAGCAACAGGGTTATTTGATCTTCAAAAAAATTATAGAATTAATTTGAAAAACCATCATCACCTGGCGATTTCCCATCCCTCAGCCCCTGTATTTGATTCTTTAGCTCTTGTGCTGTTATTGTTTTTATTAGCTTCTCATTATTTATTTGTGTCAATTTTGGTAAATCCATGTGTCTTAAATATGTGTGAATTTGATCACAGTCTGCATTTGCATTGGCCCTGTATAATTTTTCATAATAGCTAGCAAATACTTCTGCGATCTGACCTCATAAGTTATTATTATTCCTTGATCTGTTTTTAGATTTGTAATATGTGCTTTCATTTGTTTCTTTAGTTTATAAGCCAGAATTTTTTAATGACTTTGGCCCTCCTTTGTAACTTTCTTGCTTTGTGAACTTAATTAATTTTTCTATCTCTAACGTACGTATTTTATCTAATTGTATCCTTTTTTCTTTTAATTGCTGTTGGTCTTCATTACTATTTGTTTTGCTATGTCTACTCTCAATTGCTTTTACGTCCTCAATTAACTGTTTCTCTTCTATTCTTCTTGATTTCATTTTGGCTGCAGAGTAATAATAATATGTCCCCTCAGAACCGCTTTAGCTGCTTCCCATAATGTAATTGCATCTATGTCTTCAGTGTCATTTAACTCAACATAATTTTTCAATTCTTTTTTAATCATTTCTATGAAATTTGATTCCTGCAAGAGGGAATTATTTATTCTCCATAAGCTCCTTCCTTTCCTAGTGTGTAATAATATTATAAGGGAAATCGCTGCATGGTCTGAAATATTTATTGAGCTAATAGTGCATGCTTTAACTAATGTTACATTTTGTTTATAAATAAAAAAGTAGTCTAATCTATTGTAAGTTGAATGTCTTCCAGAGTAACATGTATATTCCTTTTTGTCTGGATTAAGTTCTCTCCATATATCCACTAATCCCAGTTCAGCACAAGTTTTCCTCAGCAGTTTAGCATGTTTCTCTGCTCTGTGTACCTTAGTGCTGGAGGAGTCAAGTTTTGGATTCATCACCAGATTGAAGTCCCCTGCCGTTATTACCACTCCCTTTGTCTTTGTAGCTAACAAGTCAATAAATTGTACCATAAATTCCAAATCTGTGTCAGGTGGATTGTATACATTAAGAAATGAATTCTATTCCCTCTATTTTTCCAACTACTAATACATACCTTCCCTCTTTATCTTTATGGCATATTTCTAATTCGAAGTTTAGGTGTGGTTTGATGAGTATTGCTACTCCTCTTTGTTTAGAATTAAGTGTACTATAATATATCTGGCTCTTTGTTATTTTCTTAAATTTTTAGTTTCTAGTTTATCCAAGTGAGTTTCCTGCAAATAGATTATGTCTGCTTTTTCCTTCTCCATCTCTAGCAGAATTTTTTTCCTCTTTATAACATTATTTATTCCATTGACATTCAAAGAGATTACTTTTAACTCACCCATAAAACTGATAGCGATTCCCAAATTCAAGATTCCTTAATATTTCGTCTAATGGTATCAAGTAGATGTACTCCAGCCACATAATAAGAGCAGATAAATGTTCATTTACATGAATATGCATATGTGTGTGTGCATGTGTGTGTGTATGCATAAGCCTAGATAACTATATAGTGTCTGCAAAACCCTTAAACATAAAACAAAAGTAGGGAGGGAGAAATAAAAGAGAAATAAACAAATAAAAAAAGACAATACTCGCATATATATACATTTGGTTCCATCTGTATCACCCCATGCCGTGGCGATATCTCATGGTGACTGTTGTTAGAAACATCTTTGTGATCAGGGAGTCAGCCAATTTTATAAGCATAGCCTATACATTCCCTATTGTGGCAGCTTGTGTTCTGTGCCCCCCTCCACAATTATGTTATGATTATTTCTGCCAGATTTCCAAACAAAGTCATGTTATATTTCTCAGCTTTTTTTATTATTATTTATTTTAATTAATAAGGGGGAAAGAAAAAAAAGTTAAAAAAACTTAGAACAACTTTCTACATCTCAAATCAGATTATTATTATTATTATTGTCATTATTTTGATATATTTAAAATAAGCACTCTTGTTAAAAAGAAAAAAAAAGACAAAAAAGGAGTCTGTGTTTAAGTAATCTAATCAGTTACTATCATCCTCATCTCTTTCCTCACCATCCACCCTTCCCATTCCCTCCAGTCTCCTCCCATCTCTCACCTACACATCATTCATAAGCCTAACAGATCCCCATGTACAACATACATCAACATTTATACAACAAAACCTTACCCATAACTGACACCAATACACAAACACACACACTTCCATGCACTCACCCAATCAGATCACCTTCCATTGTCATTCATACTTCCAAACATTTCTCCCAGTTACCTCACACTACCTTCCATTCTCATAGACACCTCCATTCAGTCTTCTCTAACACACACACACACAAACACACGCAAGTATGCGGACACGAGCATGGACACCCATATAGAGGCACAGAGAGAGAGAGGGATAGAGAGAGGGAGACAGAGAGAGATACACAAGTTCAACTCAGGATATATTTTAGCTTTGTTTCCGTCATTTTTTTTACTTTTTTTTCTTCCTCCCCTTTCCCCTCCCTTCCTTCTCAAAAGTTTTTCTCCTCAAAAGTTCCAAGACCGATCTCGATTCAGCCAAAATGAGTCTCCTTCCCTTGGAGTCTTGTTAGCTCATAGGCCTAGACACTCCAGAATCAATCAGTGGCATTCCTGCTATCCATTTTGTACAAACCTTTCTGTTCCAGTTCCTTTGCAGCCATTGCTGGATTCAAAAAAATTATTGTAGTCCCGTCTTCATTAAAGACTTTCAGTTTTGCCGGGCCAGTGTGTGCGTCTTGATATTTTGCACTTTGAGTTGTTGTCTTATGGGTTTGTATAGAGATCTCTGTTTTCTCACCGCGGATGAGTAATCGTGGTCAAAGTAAATACGCTTATCTCTGTAAATCACTTCTTTCTTGTTCCACACCGTGTGTAACACCCATGCTTTTGTGTCAAAGTTGAAGAAGGACACAATAATTGGTCGTTCAAATTCTTGTCGCTCTTTAGAGATGCGATGTGCTCGCACAATGCCGAGCTCCCCAAAATTCCTAGAGTCTCTCCCATCAGCTGACCCAGGAATGCAGTCTTATTTCCCCCTTCGTTTTTTTCGGGAATATTATATATACACAAATTGTTTTGTCTGGATTTGTTTTCCAAGTAATCCACCTTCTCAACAAGTGCATCCATTCGCGACTTCACCTCTTTTGTTGTTCTACGCGTGATAATATCCGCGTCTTCTATGTCGCTCACTCTGGACTCCAGGTGGTCCACGCGAAGTATTGTTTCTTCCACCTTCTGGCGCACATCAGCTGTTTGTTCCACTCTGACCACACTTAAGCACAAAACTCAGTGGTAGAATTGTGAAACTGCAGCTGTCTAGCAGTATTACTAGTAGTTGTCAGTTCAGGAGAGGTTCCTTTGACTTTCAAACAAGCAAGATACTCAAGAGAAGTACTCTCAATCCATCTGAGGTGAAGGACTATGGATCTGTATCTCTCTTACCATGTCTTTCCCACTAAATGACTACAATATCTGCTAGGATTTCTGCAAGCCTCAAAGACATATCTGTCTGGATGAAGAAGTGTCACTTGCAATTCAGTCTGTCCAAGGTTAAGCTGCTTGTGTTTCCTGACAACCCAACCATGTCCCAGAACATTGAACATTGTCAAGTTTTATTCATATACACTGACCCCAACTAGATCTGCACATAATTTTGGTGTCATAGTTGATGAAAGACACTCTTTTTTCTGCACAAATTGCTGGAGTCACCAGGTCTTGCAGATACACATTATACAACATAAAGAAGACCAAAACTTCTCATACAGTACACAACTCAACTTCTTCTGCAGGCTATGGTCCTTTCATAACTGTATTATTGTAATGCTCTTTTGGCTGTGCTTTCCATAGTTTTCTAGTGTAAAACTTTGCCGATGATCGAGAATGCCACAGCACATTTGGTCTTTGCTCAACCAAAAACATCATGTCACTTCACTTTTAATGTCAAATCTCCCACACTGACTTCAAGGACTCTTACTGAATTTGCACCATCCTACTTCAGTGATACATCCAGCCTTATACTGTTTCAAGACCATTTTGCTAATCCAGTGAGCGCTTGTTGTGTCCGTCGACTGTCAATGCAAGGGGATCTCAGTCAGACCCATTTTCTTTTGTAGTAACTAAACTGTGGAATACACTGGACACAAACATTCTGGTAGAGTCACCAGCCAGGGGCAATGACCTTTAGTACCAAAAGAATCCAAGTTACACACACCACAACATTTAGTAAAGTTTAAAATACAAAATCTTTACAAAAAAAATACGATCTTTATTAACATGTAATAAAACATTTATAGCCAAAAAAACAGGTAGGGAAGCAAGGCTTCAGGGGCAGACATGTTTGGGGTCGGCCACTCAGATAATTTGTGCAATAAAAACCAATCCCAGTACAACAGCGTACTTCATGAGTCACAAGCACAATTCACTATACAGGATGATCACACAATCCATTGACACAGCACACAGTAATGATTTGATATAAACCCACACACAAAAAAGGCCCTTAACAGTTACCCCCTACAGCCCTGCCAATTCCAGCTCTTCCAGGCTGGAATTGTCTACAAGCAAGGGAATGGGCTCAGTGTACGACAGACGTAAAGTTCCAGAAGGTCTTTTATTCAGGATGGTCACTCTTTTCCAGTAATTAGCTTTCATGCTGGTAAACAATAATATAATGAACTTAAAGCTACAAGCCACAAACTACAGTCTAAATGCACCCTCAACTGGTGAGGAACATGGAGAGCTTATTAGTTAGGCTTCCTTTGGATAGTAAAGTAGTATAACTGCACTATACAACTAATACATATGCTGAATATCAATTTAGCTTACCTTACTTCATAAAAATAGACATTCACCTGAAGAGAATTACCATCGTGAACAAAAGTCCTTCTGGGACTTTTACGTCTTCCGTGCACAAAGCCCATTAGACTTTGGCAAGCAGCGCTAATGCTTTTCACCTCTTTTTATCCGGCCCAATCGTGCTACAATTACCTACCAGCGTGGTAGCCAGTTGATTGCCCATACCTGTCTCCCTCATAGGCAATCGGTCAAAACACTGCAAATGTCTACAAGTATGGAACGGATCAGTTGCACAAGCATCCTACCATACATCAACAATAATTTCAATGCTCATATTAGAGTCCATAATATCCATAACTGTAAACAGTCCATATCACATATCCCCAGGTTATAATCAGTAACCACACAACACATACACTCCCCCACTCATGGCAACAGCTTTGGACTTGAATGGTATATTGTAGAAACTGATATTACTGATAGTTAATTTAATTAGCTGCCATGTTTTTGAAAGTCACTTGTGATTTAGAATTTGCCTTTCCTTTCTAGAATTTTGGCTTGACATAACTAGAGTCTGCATTATGGGGTATGGGTATAGCTGAGCCACCAAATTAGAATATCTACTAGCTTTAGTTAATAATTATTCTTATTTAAATATGTTAGCTTTTTACAATACAGAGCATAGGATTTCTGTAGTTCAGTTTTTAGTAATTTATTAATGTTAAAATATTGTGATCTTGTCTTGGTGTTCTAGCTCTGGTAAGTTTAGCATAAAAAATTTACATTTTAGCCAAGTAGGTCTACTTTTGTTTTAATATAGTATTTTTTGTATTGTGTGTAGCTCCAGAGAAAAGCATGTGCCAAATACAAATATACATAAGCATAAACATAGTATTAGCAAGCATCCAGAGGTTATTTTGACAGAGTCAAGTAAGGTTAACTGGTGACAGTCACATTTCAGTGACTCAGATGCAATTGTTCACGGCAGTGTATACACACACACACACACACATAGCCTATATATATATATATATATATATATATATATATATATATATATAATGCTTTATATGCTGATATGCTGTATTATATAATGATATCCATTCATTTCATTTTCGTTTGACTTCAGGATGCCGTTCTCATAATGCGACTACAAAGCTGGTAAAAAGCTGGGGCAGTGGTGGCAGTAGAGGTGTCGTTTGGCAACCTAGTCAACCTGTAGCATACCTTGATTCATTCACACCCACCAATATCTCAGAAATTAAGTCTTTGATCTCTTCAGCTGAAGCCTCAACATGCTTATTGGATCCTATCCCCACTGATCTTCTTAAGGCTCTCTATTGGCTGAGACGATTCTTAAAATTATAAATGACTCACTCATAGCTGGGCATGTCTCAAAATCTTTCAAGACATTTGTTATTAAACCATCAACTAAAAACCAAACCTTGATCCTGATGTCCTTGCTAATTACCGACCCATATCTAACCTCCCATTTGTATAAAAAATTCTTGAAAAAATAGTGTCTAATCAAATCTGTAGCTTCTTAAATGAAAATAATATCCAGTCAGGCTTTAGGGCGAATCATAGTACAGAATCAGCCCTAGTTAAAGTCTTCAATGACCTCCTTATCGCATCTGATAATGGATATATATCAATATTAATCCTATTGGATCTTAGTGCTGCCTTTGACACGATTGACCATGGTATCCTACCACACAGGCAGGAACACATGACAGGCATCAAAGACTCTGCATTAGCCTAGTTCAAATTATACCTCTCTGGTCGTGACCAGTTTGTACATGCTCATAATGAGTCATCCACCCATACCAAAGTAAAGTTTGGTGTACCCCAAGGCTCAGTGCTAGGGCTGTTGTTCTCCCTGTACATGTTACCTTTAGGATCTGTTATAAGGAAACATGGCATTACTTTCTACTCCTATGCTGATGTACCCAGCTTTACCTTTCTATGAAGTCTAAAGACTATATGCCAATGACTAATCTTGATGCCTGTCTCCTAGACATAAAAACCTGGATGACTAATCATTTCCTATATATATATAAACATTGACAGAGAGCTGAAAGAGAGAGAGAGAGAGAGAGAGAGAGAGAGAGTTGTACAGCATGACACATGAAGGTTTTGTTGTGGCACTACGCTATAGCAGCATAACTAAGGTATGATGCATGGTAACCCAGCACCACTGCAGGGATGGTCAGTGGCCGCCATGCCTCGCAACTGGCACATCGCACTTGAGGGCTTTGTAGGTTAGGAGGAGTATTTTAAAATCAATTAGACTTTTAATAGGGAGCCAATGTAAGGAAGCAAGGATAGGAGAGATATGTTCATATTTTTTAGTCCTGGTGCTGGCCAACATATATTGAAGACTTACTTGTCCCCTTACCACCCTCCTTGAACCCTAAGATCCCAAAATGCTGGTCTCCTTGTAATCCCAAGAATATCAAAATCTGCGATAGGAGGAAGAACCTTTTGTTACCGTGCAGCCCTCCTGTGGAATAATCCCCCCCCACACACACACATTCGTCAAGCGGACACTCTCAATACCTTTAAGTCTAGACTTAAAACCTTCCTCTTTACTGCTTCCCATAGTTAGGGATGGTGCATGGCAAATTATCACTTCTCAGGGGTCTTTTGGGAGGGACTGCCTCTGCTGTTGCCCCCAGTTGCGAGGCATGGCAGCCACTGACCATCCCTGCAGTGGTGCTGGGTTGCCATACCGCCACAAAAGCTTCATGTGTCATGCCATATAACTCTCTCTCTCTCTCTTTCTCTCTCTCTCTCTCTCTATCTTCCAGCTCTCTCTCAATATTTTTATTTATTTATTTATTTATTCAGTTATTGAATTACAATTATCTTTGCTGAGTGTCATCCTTTCCTCATTCCGGCGGACTTCTCTCACCCTCCCCTCCTGAGTGGACTACAACCAACACTACTGGAGGCCCATGTCAGGATCGCTCCATCATAGAGGCCCCTCCTGGATGCCCATGCTAGGCCTGACTCCCCTTCCTTAAGGCTTTGTGATTGACCCCCCCCCCTCCCCACAATGGCACTGTCAAATGGACCCTTATTGTTACCCCCATGACCCATCTCACTCCTTTGAGTTTGACACTATGTCTGGCTGCTGCTACATTGTCCAGCCATAATTCCTGATAACCACCTATGGACTGACTACCATGTAATGTAAAGTGGGATAATACTATGAACTATTATGAACCTTAGCTAAAACCATAGGCAACTTGTAGTCTGTCATGGTTACTACTGATTGTAATTTTTCTGCATGACCCCTGGCAGTTAGGTTAGCCCCTTGAGTCGTGGATCTGCCCAAGGTTTCTTCCTAGATTAACTGAACATAAGGGAGTTTTTCTCCTGAGCTTTGCTCTTGGGTGCTCCTTCTGTGAAGCGCCCTGAGACAATACTATTGTAAAAGGCGCTGTATAAATAAAACTGAATTGAACTGAATTGAAGATACTGAACCAAATTTCTCCCGGTGGCAGGTTGGCACCTTGCATGGCAGCCTCTGCCATCAGTGTGTGAATGCATGTGTGTGGATGGGTGAATGTCAGGCATATATTGTAAAGCGCTTTGAGTACTCGTAGGAGTAGAAAAGTGCTATATAAATGCAGTCCATTTACCATCTAGCAAACCTAGGTATCTTTGCTAGTTTAATTTAACTAGCTTAATTAGTTTAATTTAACTAGCAAAGATAGCTATTATTGTCAGAGTCAAACTTGTTCACAATAGATTGTTTACCTCTGGCAACCATTGCTATGTTTCCCATTGGCAAACTGCGTGAAAAGTTAGACTCCTTTATGCATATTGACGAGCCTGGAACACTAATGACAGTCTGTTTTAAAAAAGATCAAAAAGGAATGGTAAATATACAGGTGAAAATGCGTAGTGCTATTTTCAGCACGCTGCTTCAGAGACCTGCATAGACCATGCATAGACTACATTAACTTGTTGAAAAAGAGTATAATATGGGACCTTAAACTGATTAAATATAACCAACAGTGCTGCCTGTTATAGGTCAGAAGCCCATTTCAGCTGGGACGTCTATCCAATTCTTAAAGACATGGACAATCTGATTCTCGGGTGCATTTCCCAAAAGCATAGTTTCTAACAAGCTTTGTTAGTTGCGATGCAATCGCCCACTGCTAACCAACTAACTGGCTAGCATGGTTTTGGGAAGCGCACCCCTGCATAATCTTTTTGGTCTGAAGCCAAGAAGGAGTCAGAATGACTGGTTGTCATGGTTGTCATAGTAGGCCTGAAAAAACAGGTCATGCTTTCCCCCATGCTGACTCCACCCTTGCTTTTTGGGCATTACAGGGTGATAACCAGACATACTGTGTGTATCTATACGCTAAGGCTCACAGGTTTGAATCCCAAGGGAATTGTTACTTTCAGTCTGTAGTACTCTAATGTGTAAGAATATATACACAGCCCATGTGTTCTGTGTTGTATACTAATATCCACTGACACAGTTATTGTCATACACATGAATGGTAGCTAAAACCTTATATTATGCTGTAAATTTAAATCCACATGGCCACATGGCATCCATTTCCATATAGCTACGCTCTCATCTGAAGAGAGGCACGATTACAGTCATAGGATCAGGTAAACCTCTTAGTCATGTATGCAAGCTGCAACTGTCTAAGGCCTTACTGTAGGTCCAAATGCTTTATCCTGCTTGGACCCTGTTCATTGTCGCTTGCCAGAATATGTCTATTTGGATTTCTTGTCAGGCTGGTGTTGGGTTTGCATACTGTACAATTATAAAACATCTCTGTGTGTCATAATCAGTGCACAACATTTACCAAATGTAAAACATTCCTCTGCACTGTAACCATAATGATATAGTGCTGCTCCTATATCGACTAGTCATTGATCATTTAAAAAATATGATGACATACAATAGTTAAAGCTGGAAACAGAAGAGAGACTGAAAGTTATTGTTGCTTTATTTGAAACAACCAATTTCACCTGTATAGAAATACATAAACTAGAAAGATTGTATTTTATTTGACATAAAACATTACTATGTTACCCTTTTCTGTAGTCTCCCATTTGTATACAGCAATTTGTGCTCTGACAATTCAAGGTAAGGTTAAAACAGTTATACAACAAGTACAACTACCAAAAGCCAAAGAGGAATTATACAGGTCTAAGGAAAGCAATGACAAAGTGAATGCACTTACAAGAATGCACTCAGTAATTTGGCGAGATATGCTTAATTTCTGAAGAGGTGTCCAAATCATTTTATAAAAATATGTCATCATACGGGACACTACTTCAATTTAGTTCAAATTTAAGGTGCATTTTAGAGTTTTGCTTGAAGGAGATATGTGCTAGTGCTTTTTACAAAGGCATGGCCTAGGATACATGCCCACAATAATGAACATATGAGTACATTGTTCACTGATAAGGAATTATATGTGCATCTGCTGGAATGCTGCCTACACTTATCAATGAATCAAGTAGATCACATACAGTTGAAACAAGATATTTACACCCGCTTCAGAAAAAGACACAAAAACTTTTTTTCTTTACTGTCGGACATTAAATCGGAGTAAAGTTTTTCTGTTTGGGGTCAGGAAATACTATAATTTTCTTAAATTAGTTTAAAGTAAAAGAGAGAATTTTACAGAGAAATTTTTTTTTGTATTACCCTCATCAGTCAAAACTTTACACACATTTCCTTAATAATTGATAGAATGGCCTTGAAATGGTTTCATTTTGGCCAAAAGTGTGTGGTGTCCTTCCACAAGCTTCTCACAGTAGCTTTTGCCTTTTGCCTGCAGCACTGGTGTAACTGGGTCAAGTTTTAGGCCTTCTTGTAAGCACATGCCGTTTTAGTGCTGCACAAAAATTTCTAGAGTTCTATTGGATTGAGATCAGTTCTTACAAATGGACAATGACTCCAGGAATACCTTCAAATTAGTTACAGTAGTAGCTTAAGGACAACAAAGTCAAGCTGTTGGAGTGGCCACCACCAAGACCTGATCTCATTTCAATAGAAAATTTGTGTGCAGCACTAAAAAGGCATGTGCTTACAAGAAGGCCTAAAATCCTGATCCAGTTACACCAGTTCTGTCAAGATGACTGGGCCAAAATTTCAGCAAACATTGTGTGATATCCCAAACTTTTGGCCAAAGTGAAATCGTTTCAAGGCCATTCTACCAACAATTAAGGAAGTCTACATTTTTGACTGATAAAAGTAATTCTCTATAAAATCATTTCTCTCTTTATTGTGACATTTAACACATACAAAAAATATGGTCATATTTACTGACCTAAAACAGAAAAAGTTTATTCTGATATGATGTTCATCAGTAAGGAAAAAAGTGTTTGTATCTGTTTCTGAAGTGCATGTAAATATCTGGTTTCAACTGTATTCATGTAAGTTCAATATGTGTTTAATACTTCACTACTACTGCAGCAAGCTTTAGTTGAATGCACAAATACAAAAATGCACAAGGGCTTGAGTTGATTCAGTTAAACTTCACTTAATGCTTTGTGCAGAGACAAAATTGTTAAATACATGAACAAAATGTGACACTACAACTGCTGTAGGCAATCCAGCAAGGCAAAAGAAAAAGACAGAATTATCATACTACATTATATGCCAGTATATCTGAAACATGGGTTGACATGCACATATGTATAAGGAAATTAAGCTGTATGTTTATGGTATATCATTGTGTATGCAAATGTACGTAAAGCTTATATACAGTGCACAGTTGTAACTCTAATTACAAAATAGCAAAACCCATGCTTCACATAGAAAAGGCATCCACAACATTAACAACTTTGTACAATGTATGAAACGTGATACAATAAATAGTATTATAGAATTACTTTACAGAAAAGCAATATCATTTTTGTCATATAAAAATATGCTTTAGTGCAACCTTACATACACTGGTAAATCACATGATTCAATCTGTTTTTCAAATCACAGGATATTGCATTATTACAAAGCAGACACAAAAACATGGTCATTTACATGCTTTCCTGCTTCTGATGCTCGTAAGACTATGGAGAAAGTAAAGAAAAGGCACACATACTTTAAATTTAAGAGTACCAGGCAAATGTCTATCAGCATGTTTGGTCAAGTTCATGTATAGGTATATATTTTCTTCATTTTAAATGTTAAAAACAGTTATTTTTTTAAAACAAAGGCATGCTATGCACATACATTTCAACTGCAAAAAATCAAATATTTTGTTACTTAAAGAATTAAGATATGGATATTTGCATGTATTATACATGTGTAAACATTAAGATATAATGTTTGTCCGTATTTCCCTTTTTAGTCACATTTATCCATTTTCTGCACAGTTGTTTACCCTATTTGTGTCCACTGATCTTCCACCTTGGCTTTGTGAGTGTGTTGGTATTTGTTCACCACTTTTACTGTTAAGAGGAAGGTAACCTAATATGTTTTCCATGCTGGAGTGCAGTGACTGCCTGGTGTCTAACTCACTTGAGGGATGACACTTGATTGATGCCATCTTTTCAGGGTTTAAGGGAGAATGAGTGGATGTGGATAATTGTTGATTTGGTGGATTATCAGTGAAAAGAGATTTCTCTAGAGCGTCTTCTGAGACAATCCTTAGAGATGCAATGGCCTTGGTGCAAGTCTGTATGCTCTCCTCTTGTTTGATATCCTTATCTGAGATTTCATCCTCATTCCTTTCAGATTTTTCAGAATGCACACTATCTGAAGGCAGTGATTGATCTCCCATTGGGGAACACAATATGTTTCCCTGGGTCTGAGAGGAGTCCCATCTACCACTGGGCATGGTGCCATCTACCACTTGGAAGGATACTTCATTAGCATTGGGCTGCTCTGATATGTTCTGTATGGCCAGATGGGCAGGGTTGGTAAGGGCTGTGATGGAGGGTCTGACAGAGTGCACAATTTGGATCCCCCCAATGGGGATCATTGGAAAGGGTGTATGAATCTGCTGTTGGGAGTGTAAGGGCAGGTGGCTGAAGAGGCCATGGTGCGAGATGGCTGCTCCTGTACCACTGCTGTTACTGCACAAATCCGTCTTCTTCACCTGCTCCTATAAAATATATAAAACATATAATTGGTTAGATCAGCTGAATGCCCATCTTGCATTACACCCCAGTGAACAGATAAACCTTAAATTCCAAGTTATACAACATATCACAAACAAAAATAAGCTAGATGTACCACTTAGTCGTGCATGTTGTGGGGCAAAATAACACAAAAGGCTGTTGGCCAGATAGGCTTAAAGTGCACAAGGGTACCAGGAAGAACAGCATAAACTACACATTTTTTGATAGCTAATAACCTCTAGATGTGATTTGATATGCCGTGAGACTCAACATGTCCTGATTTCCTCCACATTATTATACATCATTCTGTAATGTATTTCAATGGAATTATAATGACATTCAAATATATTTATTTTCAAAGGATGAAGCAGGTAATGCATCTCAAAATTCACATAACATTCAACTTCACATACAGTATGGCCAGCGCTTTCCAAAAATGAAGTGGAGTAGTGCACAATAAGCCGATCATTTTATCTGTTAAAATATGTGTTCTCCATTCATCTGAAAACACAGGACAAACATCGCAGTAGTTCTAGCAGCTATTTGGGGGAGTTATTCACTAACCTAACCTAAAATCAAGTGTGAAACCAATTCATATGAACAGAGGTATAGCCTAGTTTACACAGCAGAGTTCTGTAGTCTACATTAGGGGTCTCCAACAGGTAGCTTGGCTAGCTTGCCACCTGCCTAAAAGTAGCTTTCCAAAGGGTCAAAGGAAATGTACATAAATCTTGTAACATAGTCATACAAGGTATTAAACTTGAAAATTAAATTCAAACATTCTGCCAAGTGCCAAGGTACAAAATGATCTTAGTTTTAATGCTCTCTGATGAGATTGATGTAGTGCTTGGGTACTATGGTTAATAAAGACGTCACAAATTTAGATAACACTTCAAATGACTGTACTGTGCTGTAAGTGTGGGCTATAGTAAGATGTTACCATTTATCTCCAGGCCTATCAGTAATACCGATGTAAAATAGTAATGTAGCTCTCGGCCACATTGATTTTGTCAAAGAAGCTAGGAAGAATTTGACAAAAGGTTGGAGACCCTGTCCTACATGATCATTAGCCTATCATTTTGTAACATCCTGTCCTGTCCTGTCCTGTCCCCCTGTCTGTGCTCTTACTGTATCCTTCTGTCTGATCTTTGTGTTACTTCTTGTCTGTTCCACATCACTCCCTGTCTGCTCCTTGTTTACTTCCTGGTCCTGTGCTTCATGTGCTCCTTTGTTTATCTCTGCCATGTGTCCCTATCAGCTGTGACGCCCAGGCTATGCTGTGCTGGGCACAGTGCACACCTCCACTACTGTTGCCTGTTTTGTTGGTGCGTTTGTCTGGTCTTTGTCTGTGTTGACCTGCAGGTGGAGTTGCGGCAAGGGGGTTGGGCTTCCTAATAGCCTTAATTGATTGGGCCTTAAAATCTAGTTGTCTGGGGGCTGACCCACTGCTCTGGCCTGACACAAGGAGGCTGGCTGCGGTGCCTTTCTTTCTCCCCATTTACCCTATTCCTTTTTGCAATACACTTCAATGCTGAGTGACACCACACTCTTGCTTTGCCTTACAGTTTGCCACATACTTTTGTAAATAGCTTGGTTAATAAATCTTATTTTGGTCTAATTTTCAAATCGCCTGGTCTCCCATTTCATGGCAGGCTTGCTCTGAGTCAAGTGGACCTGACACAGCTCCAGCCCTCACCTGTAACCACTCATGTTCATTTTTAGTCTCATTAGTCCCTGCCTTGTTTCACCTGTTCCCTGGTTTAGTCTTGTGTATTTAAACCCTCTTTGTTCAGTTGTGATGTGCTGTAGTGTTTTGTGTGCTGTTCATTGTGTTATCCCTCAAAGTATAGTTGCTTCTTCATGAATTTGCTGTGCATTTAGGTCCTGCCTTCGAAAAACATTACACATTTAAACTGAAATGTTTTTTTCCAGACTTAGCCTGAGCCTGTAAGGACACGCACAGGAGCTTAAGGCAAAAGATAAAAATGAAGAAAAAAACCCCCAGAACATTTGTTAAATTTGTTTGCGTAAATCCGTCATGTAAAGCTCATTACGTTATTTGCTTATGAGCACGCATTCCGCATTTCTCGCATTTCTCACTCATGGAAGTGGGAAGCCTAAACCAACGAACACCATGAATTGCCTCAAAAGAAAGTCAATTTCTAGCAATCACAATACTGCTCGAAGTTTGGGGGGTGGTTGGGGTGAGCAGCCCTCCAGGACCAAAAGTTACTATGCATTAAAACTCAAGTCTATCTGATCTACCTGCCGAGCGAGTTTTATGTATCCTGGTGTTACTGAGAAAAAAGGAAACCAGGAGAAAACAAACTTGAGCAAGACCTACCTGCCACAGTGGCGGTCATAATTAACACTTCATGAAGGGAATAATGTAATTACTGAAGTAAGACTTGATTGAATAAATGATTAAAGAAAGACTCCCAAGAGTAAGGTTTTTTTATGAAAAAATGTAACATGTAAAAAATTCTAAAATATGCCAGGTGTTATTCAACCATTCAAGAATAGTGTCAGGTCCGCATCGGATCTGGTCACGGCCACGCCCCCTCACTCTACGCCACGGTCTCACAGCTCATCTCCTCGTTTGCACTCACCTCTTCAAGCCCGATCACCTTCACCTGAGTTTTGATTAGTGTCACCTGGTCTCCACTCTACTTAAGCCTCCCTCCCGCTTCACTCGGTGTCTGGTCTCGTCGCTATAACCTGGTTTCCTGTATCCTCGTATGAGTCCTTCGTCTTCCGTGATCTCCGGTATCACCACCCGCGTAAGCCTAGACTTCCCCGTGAATATTCTTCCACTCTGTTTATCTTGTTCGTGTCTTTGTTACGGTTGTGTTTCGTTCGTTATCTCCTGAGTGTTAGTTTTGCCCCTTGCCTTTGGGCATTGTTCTTTTCGGTTCTCCGTTAGAGTAACGGACACGACTTTTGTTATCCCCCTGTTCTTGTGTTAATAAAAGACTCTGAGTTTATCCACTGCCTCCGCCTGTCTGTGTCTGACAAATAGCTTGATTAAATGATTTCCAATAACAGTTGTCATAATTCATGTTATAGTGTGAAATATTCTTCTGTCAAAGCTACAGTTTTTGCTAAATTCATAAGAAATATCACAAATTAAGCAAACTGTCTGATATGAAAGACACTACTCAATGGTGTGTAATGCCTTATTATTGTCTTATTAATGCCTTTTTTATATTTTGTGATCAGATCTTGCATAAGGAGTATTGAATGATGGATATTGGCCTCATGCACTGCATTTTGAGTAGTATGAGTGAGCATAGCAGTGCCATCTTGTTAGTGAAAATAAATCATACACACATAAATCAATTGTCTGTAAAAATTGTGATCGTATTTGTGAATACTTGCAAGCATGTGGTCTGCAGCACTCAATTATCATTTCATTATATATTAATTACTCATTAATTATATATCATTTAGTCTGTATTTAAATGGGAAGAATATCTGTTGTATTCAGCCTAATCAGTGCCAATATAGGTTTGGTTCCAGAAGTGAACATTCCCCATAAATTTTCTCCATTAACATTTCAGAAAATCCATGAACAGGCTTAGGCCCGGACCCAGGTCAACAAACTATTAGATAATTTGTGAAATAAAAATTATACTAAATTACTAACCTAATTATTGATGATTTAATGATGAATTAATGATAAATGATCAACTGATGAATTAATGATAAACTAAAATAAGTATGTATCATATCTGATCACAGATCAAATACATGAAGGGCCATTAAAAGGGTCAAACTAATTCATTTCCAGAGGCTGAGCTTATTTATTTGCACTATTATTTTATTGCTGATTTCATGATGTATTCTAAAAATATACAGCTATATGCTACGTAGAGTAACTATACCTGAGCATCTGAAAATATTGAGTAAAAAAAACATGACTCACTGTTTCTGTTTCAGATTGACTCTTTGTCTTCTGGGCCAGGTTTTGCCCCAGGCTCCATGAGCTTTGATGATGCAGGCCTCTCCTGGGAGACACAGGTCTCACTCTATAGCGACTCCTCGGGGACAGATCTCTTCTACTGCTCAGCTCACGCCCCGGAGATATGGGTCTGCCCGTATTAGAGCTAGGCAATAAGAGGTTTGTAGGTGAGTGGTCACCCCTGGGGGACACATCTCTATGGAAGACGTCCCTCCGTGGAGATAAATGTCGGAGATGGTAGGCCTCTCTTCTTGGGGACAAACGTCTACGGGGTGAGATGTCCCCTCGTGGAGAGAGGTATCTCTGGGATGTGGGAGATGGTTCTCTGAAAGGAGAGGAGTCACACCCTGGAGATGACAGACCTGACGGGTAAAGGTCAAAAGACGTATTATGCTCTGGTGACAAGCTGGAATCTTCATCCATTAAATTGGGCACACTCAGTTGATTCCTGTAGTTTTCTAGCTGTGTGACTTGGATGCTAGGCAGGTTTGTTAAGTGACAAAACAGAGGAGATTTGGAGCCAGAGTGCAAGAGGTTTGCGGAGGACCCTTGTGAGGCTGTAACCACTGTAGCAGCAAGCAATGCAAGGCTACGGGGCTGAGGGCTTGTGCTTCTAGAACATGTCTTTGGTGTTGAATCACCGTCATATTCTTCCTCGTCTTCTTCATCCTCATCTATCTCATCCCCATCATCCTCCGGCCCCTCTGACTCATCTGCATCGGAGAATTGATGGTCCACCATGCAAAACTGCCCAGATTCTTGGGGGTTATCATCAGCAGTATCTGGTAAATTACAATACAAACATAGGTTTTACAAATGAACTCATCAGGAGACTATGTTTTTTTGCAAACAAGTCTAAAACTACATCTACATCTTCAGACCAAGCAATGATGTGACCCTCAGAGTTGTTCAGCACTCTAAATGTGTCAAGCAGAGCTGATCTCTCCAAAATTGGAAGATGATAAAGAGGAGCATGCCTTTGTTATCTATCTTTTATAAGTTTTGTGGCAATTAATTGAATTGGCTATAGGGTTGCAAATTAGGTGTGATAAAGTTTGCAAATGATTTTCTCCAAACTTATTTTTTTGTTTGTCTGCATATCTGGCGTATTTATACGCCATTAACGAGTACCTAAGAAAGAATACAAAATATTTTTCACCTGCATCCTCAGTTTCCACATCATCAACACAGGCCACGGACACTCCAAGCTCCAAGCACTTCTTCATGTGGGCTTTCGATTTCATGTGTTTTGTGAGATTTCCTGAAACAAAAGTTGAAGTACAGTGTTGGTGAGATTCAAAACGTGCTAGATAATTGTCATTTTAAAAACCTGGACCAGTAATCAGTCAGATTTTATTTATTATAGAGAATGTGAAAATGTGCATAATATCTAAATTCATATTATTTTATTACATTAATTTATTATATGGCTCTTCCAAAATCTGGAAGATCAATGGGTCTTTCCACCATTCGGAGGTCAGTTATTTTTGTACAGAGACTGTTGCGAGAGTATAATGACAATTAATATAATGATAATGATATGAGATTCACATCTTCATATCATTCCGAGTAGTCGAGATCAACATTCACTGATCACAATGGAACTTCACTGAAAGTAAAAGGAGATCAGCTGCGTTCTACAGAATGTTTCAAGTTCAAGTTGTGAATAATTAGTTTATCTGTGTAAGCCATGAAAAGGTAACAAATTAGCTTCACTTAAAAAAAAAAAAATGTTTGTGTGAAGTTTTCTCTCGTTCTTTGGGTAAGTAACCATTTAATAAACAGGATAATGTATAGTTTGCCGGCATCATGGGAAAACAAGTTCCTTCAGTATGAAACAAGGCCTGTTCATTCTGTTATTTATTTTCCTATAATGACCAGTGGACAATACATTATCCCTTAAATATTTATGTTTAATTAAGTTGTGGACTCACCTTTAGTTTTGAAAGCAAAATTGCAGAATTTGCAGACATATGGCCTTACATCAGTATGAGTGCGAATGTGTTTTTTCAGCATGCTTGGCTTCTTACAGCGGATGCCACACTCTTCACATATGTACTTCCCTCTTCCTCTCCCCCGCACATAAACATAGTCTTCATTAGATTTGTACCTAAAGCAAAAAGCAGCTCAGTCTTACTAAAGTCAATATAGAATATGCGCAGAACACATGCAAGCTTATGAGAGTCCAGTCTCTATTATATTTTGACTCAATTCATATCAAAAAGTACTTTAAATCACTGATGGCATGACTGACTGACTTGCATATTAGTGTTGGCTACAGTTGTTTTCACTACAGGAGGACATTGACTCAACCATGTGTTCCATCTTGGCGCAATAATGTGACCAGCCAAGTACTGAGTTTAACATGACTGGTGACCACAATAACCAAAACATACACTAATTGGATTGTATAAGTGAGACAAACTTCTTAAAAACAAATTAGGCAGATTACTTTGAAGCTACTATGTCTATAAGTCAACTATTTTGAAGCTGCTGCCCTGTAATCATCTCTGAATAAACTTGAACAACAGACATACACATTTGTGATGGTGAATCTTTATCCAAACACTGTAAGTTACATACCCTCCTTCAAAGATTTTTATGCGAGCTGGCTCAGCTTGCTTGCTTGTTGGTTCTTTCTCTCCACGGCTATCACTTCGATTTTCTCTTGTGCCGAGACACTTCTTTTGATGACTATATTTGCCTGAATCTAGCTGCATAACCTCTGTCGTCTGCTAAAGTGATACAAAGTAAATTATTTCAACAAGAGTAGAAAGTGAGGTACTCACTCGTGTCATTTCTTTGTTATGCAAACAAACAAATCATACAAACAACTAAATCCAGTCAATTAAACTCAAAATAGTTCAAAATATACTACAATACAGTGTGAACACTCACTCACTCACTCACTCTTTGTACCTGGTCAAACCTCTGCTTCCACAAGAGGGATGGCACAAGTTTTCCAGACCCAAGTTGATGCATAGCAGCGGTTGTATAGGTTTCAGTGTTCTTTCTCTGCCTTGAACAAAGCAGTGCTAAGGTGGCCTTTGTACTAAGGCTAAATGGGTTTGGATTGTAGGAACTAACACGCCAGGAGCCATACACAGAACTTATGGGAGTTATTTGAGAATGATTTGGCTTGGTGTAATTAAGGAAGCACCAGCTCACACTAGTTGTTGTCCGAAGAGTAGGGAATTGAAAGATTTGTTGTACATCTGTCAAATCAGTGAGAAGAAGTGTGTTCCCAGGACCACCACCATGTTGATTAGCAGCAACTTGTATGAGCATGTTGACTGGTATTTTGTTGCCTGTATCCTGTTTGCTCTCACTTTGAACATCACTTGAGAACAATGTTTTTTGACAACGGCGTGCTTCTGCAACAGATTCATCAACATCCAACTGCTCTGTAGACTGTGTTCTATCCTGAGAGTCTGGCAAAATTGGCAAGGGTGGAGTTATGCTTTCAAGAGATGGCAGTATTGCAGCCAAGCGAACAGAACCTTTTGTGACTGGAAAGTTAGATGATGGGGTTATTGTCACAATGTCTTGTTCAATAGCATTCTTTAAAACATCTGGTGATTTTCTGTTTCTTTTACTTGCACAAGTGTTACTAAGCTCAACAGCACTAAGTTCCTTTACAATTTGCCCATACATTCTCTCCTCTTTGACCCGTTTCTGTTGTTTGGTCTCAATAAAGAGTTCTAGGCTACTGGCTGGTGATAACATGCGTTTGCTTGCTCCAATGCCAGATGAAGCATCTGTAGTTGATATTGTTCCAGAGGTCAAAGACAGAGGAATTCCTGTGTTCAATCTTTCAGACAATGATTCTGGAATTTTCAAGATTGGATATTGCACAGATGCATGTGAATGTCCAAAAATGTGTGACAGGTGGAGGCCTGTTTCATTCTTTGAAGCAATTCCTGTCAGTGAAATTGGCAATGTTTTTTCAGTGGATGCAATCCTTGAAGTTGTGCATTGTGCATGTGTAGCCATGATCTCTGACACACTTGTGTACATGATGCTACTGTATGATGGCACATGGGTCTGGATTCTGACAGGAACCCGCATAGCTGGGAGAGATGAATCTGATCTTGCATTAAAAGTGGGAACAATTGGATTTGTGTATTGCAGGGAAGCTGATGGTGTTTGAGAGGAATGTGAGTGAAGATGATGAAGATAGCTGTGACTGCATCCCCTATCTGACTCTGAATCACACTGCTCTTGGGGAAGCGGTTGGTGAATTGGCAGCAAACTGGGATGTCTGACACGTACCTTAGGTGAGTGATGTTTACTGTAGGACAGAAAGTGTTGTTGCCTTTGTGTGTGGGGATGTTCCCAGTATTGAAATGTCAGGGATGAGGAATGGTTCAAAGCTTCTTGATTTGTTGACTCTTTTGGAGCATATTCAGGACAGTCTGATAATCCTTGTGCTCTCTTCGATTTTGGCTCTTCACTAGTGGTTGTACCAGGGGCAGCTGTAATGGAACCACTATGCCAACTAAAGCTTGAGTGATGGGGTGCAATCTCAGGATGTTCTTGCTTCATACTTGTATCTAAACTTTGTTCTTGCAAAACAGTGTCGGGGTACACACTTAAGGATGCTTGCCTGATGAGGTAACCACGCCTGCGTTCTTTTGAAGATGAAGGACTTGCATATAGTTCTCCTTGTCTGGATGAGGTGGAAAGATTTCCATAATCAAATGACTTACTGCGAAGCTCTGGTACTTCTGCAGGTAATGTGCAGGGAGCCTGTTCTGATGATGAACGTCGCATTTCCCTGTGGTGGTGGCCTGGTATAGAGAGAGAATATCCACTTCCTGGAACAGTTAAAAACTCTGATTGCTTGCATAAATCATCCAGTTTGGTTGGGGACATGCATTTTATACTTTCCTCCTTTTCAAATGACATAGAGAAACTTGAGCTGTGAGACAGATTACTGTCCTGACTGGGACTCCTTGATAGACTTGTGCAAGTGGACTCAAAGCTTGATTCACCTGAAGAGTACTCCATGTCTGCTAGACGAAGGCGCTTTTTCTTGGGAGGGAGCTTTTCTGCAGGGAGCTGTGACAGAGTTTCACTTCTTTGAGGCCACTGGAATTCCTCTACATGTTGCTTCTCTGGTTCTTTGGCTGCTGCCTCTGTCTCTCTCTCTGGTTTGTCTGGTTCCTCTGTCACTCTGATTTCGGGCACTTGAATGTTTGGCTGTCTCACAAGTTTATGTGGCATATGATAATTATGATTTGGTGACAGACCAGCTAATTCACCATCACTTTGTTGTTGTCGCTCAAATTCAAGGTTTTTACCATCCTCAGTGTTATCAGTTTCAGAGTGCTCTGATAACTTTCTGTTTGGCTTGTCTTGGTAAGATGAAAGATCAATGGATTCTGACTTCTCAAATGAGCTTGGCCTACTCAATGAGTTTGTGTGCTGTATTACTGAGATGACGTTTCCTGTTGTCTTTCGGTCATGATCTGAAATAATTACCAAATCCTCAGAACTGACACCAGCCACATTATCAAAACTGTCTGTCTGGCTATGTGAACTACATATGGATCCTTTTCCAATGGATGTACCTTTTGAGGCATCTTGGGCCATTTTTGGATCATAATCCCCAACAATGTCAACACTTTTACTATTGTCATAGTGTCCAACAGAGTCTTCTTCATCACCAACACTCTTTTCCTTTCGGCGTTTTCTACTTTCAACAAAACCTACCTTATGACTATGTGAGACAAAAGGAGTTCTTTCCATTTCTGGAGCAAAATGTTCTTTTCCTGAGGTCCTGAAATCTTGAATCAGATGGCCTCTGTCCCAAAATTTTAACGCTGTAACTGTATTCTTGACATGAATACTTAGGGTTTCTGAATCCACATGTCCCTCCTGAGCTGAATGTTCAAAAGCAGCTTGTCTCCTAAGTCTTCGTAAACCACCTGCACCAGGGTAGAAGACATCATCTGGAGTCATCCTTTCATCAAATGAGTGACTCACTCTTAGACCTGGTGGAATATTAAGATTTGTTAGGGAGGATGTTGGCATTGAGTTGCTACGCATCAGAGGCCCTGAATCAGAAGGAGCTTCTAAAAGAGTATTATTGTGGTGAGGATCAGTGCCATATACTTTGATGTCACATCTAGGTAACATTTGCAAGGCTGAACTGTCACCCGTCAAGAACCTGTGTTCCAATGATCTCATTTCCATGCCAAGCATAGTGTCAGACTCATTCACACAGACAACACTGTCTTGACCAGTTGCCATTTCCACAGTGATGGACTGTCTCTGTCTAGAGTTGGGCCTGTAATACCTTCCAAACATTATCTCTTCATAGGACTTTGCATTGGTGTTGGGAGGGCTAATTTGCTGTTCTGCACTCTCAGACCTTGAGAAATATCCAGAATCTGTACTGCCTTTGCTATGAGGGCTCAAGAGATTCAAAGACTGCTCTGAGTCCTGGCTTTTTTTCTCAGTAATTCTCAAAGCAAGTCTCTGTTTAATGGCATGAGACTCATCGCTTTGAACAGCTTGAGAATCAGTGCAATCCATTGATGTTGATGGGATCCCCTGTTTGGGAATAATTAAGATAGGCACTTTCATAGATGCCACTAATGATTCCTCAGATGAATCTGCATATGCTGGTTGTCCAGTCATTTCCATTGTGCTTGACTCAGACTCAAACGATATTTGTGGAATTTGGCAAATTCTGTCCTCTGTGGTTTCTTCCTCTGTATCTGTACTTTGTTCTCCATCTGAATGTATGTCAGTCTCTCCTACTGAAGAGGCCTGATCTATGTCTGCACGTGTAGCTGCCTGTTCAGAAAATGGAACAAGCCCTGCTTTAATAGCATGGGCATGGGATTTTCTGTGTTTATACAAATTACTCTTGGTTTTGAAAGAGAAGCCACATGGACCACAAGGATAAGGGCGCTCCCCTGTATGTGAACGAATGTGCTTCTTTAACACACTAGGTTTAGCACAAGCCCTGCCACAATAGTCACAGATGTATTTTCCTGGTTTCTTCGGTTTCAGCTCCTTTTTATGCATTTCCTCATATTGCTCAGATCCTGGTTGAGAATACTGTACAAATACCACAGGTGAACTTGGAGACTTTTGTTGAGGAAAAACACCTCGGCTATGGGTGTGTTCAAGAAACATTTCATCTGAGGGAGGACACTTTCGGTGCCAGTTAACATTTTCTGGACTGAGCTGTGATTTTGTGCCAGGCAGGACAGAATCTTGTATCAGCTGTGGATATGAATGTGGTAACTTTTGAGAGTATGTAGAGGGGTTGACTTGTGGGTACTGGTTGTTTTGAGATGACAGACTCATTGCAGGTGACAGATGTTTTTCAGGGTGATATTTTTGCCCCAAACTAGTGGACTTGCTCCCACTCATTCCACCCTGTAGACCTTCAAGTTCTGTATGGCTTTTTCCATCTGGATCAGAAAACAGTCTGTTATCAGGTGATGGCTCTGAAACCCATTTTCTTTGTAGAATGTTCTTCTCTCCAGTCTCCTTGTTGCATTTTTGTTCTGCAGCTGATTCATGATGCTCCATTATCCCCTTTATATGGTGTTAAAGAAGGATGATTGTGAAATTGCTTACTCATATGTGCCAGACATCCAAAAAGATACATATCTTTCAGGTTGTTCCATATTTTACTGATGTGGGATACTTTCCCATTAGTTCTTTTATGTCCCACGTCACACTGTAAGGTATTTTATGTTGTCCTGGTCTTTCCCCTTACTATCTGTATAAAAAAAACAAAGAGGGAAAGATAACAATAATGCTCAGGCTGTTACATGATACATACCCTGCAAACTCTATGCTTTATGTGGGTTAACATCGTTTCTGTGCCTAAATTCAATACTTTTGCTGAAATTAGTTTTAAAACATAGAGAAAAGTAGTACTCTGAGCATTGTGGTAAAAAAGTACAAATACTACATACTTTGTTACCTTACTTAAGTAGAAATTACTGGAGTAATTATTTTTCAGACTTCAACTCCTCACATTTTCACGCATTCATCTGGACTTTCTACTCCTTACATTCTAGAAATAGCCTTGTTACTCCTATTTTATTTAATCTTGTTTTCATTCTGGCTTGCGCTCAAAAAAAAAATCTATCCAGTTAAATCGAGCCATCTGGATAGAGTGAATTTGATTGTGGTCGCCATAGTACATGACTGTAATGCAAAGATCTGTGGATGGAACAAGGCTGGGAGAGCTAGACTGCCAGCAGGATTGAATATGTTATATCATATCATGTTACACCACACTATATCATCTGAGGCAAAATGGGAGTAAACATTTTCAGGTTCATACAAAGCCTACAATTTGCCTATAGGCAGATTTATCATTATGATGCTGGTATCTGATGCTGGTATATCAGACAAAATAAGAATAAGAATTATCCCTCACTGTCAAATGTTCCCTCAACCCCAAAGTCTACTAGTCTAAAAGTTCAAGTGCAAATTCAATCCCAAACGAAGATGGCATCTCCTCGGGTAAAGGGAATAGTGCAGCAGCCTGAGAGGCTGCTACCTTTAATCATATTTGCACGAGTATTGGAGCACAGGAAGTGCATGTGTGTTGGCCTGTCCTGGAGGTGTGACACCTTGTTGTTTCTTTAAGGATTATTCCATCTTTCTTTCTGTTTTCATAAATCATACATTTTCATAGAGATGTCTTGGTAACACTGATTTATGTTTGAGTACAGTGCAGTATATGCAGAAGCTAATTCACTTTAGTAAGCTATAACCTACATTGCTTCTTGTTTTGCATTTGTAGAGCTGTTAACAATCTCACCTAATTTGTCAGTGCTGTCCATAGTTGCATTTGTGTCCTTTGCTGTGAATGTTTTATGCAGTGCAGTTAAAATATTGTTTCATGATGGGTGTTTCAGTAGATCGGTGTTGCAGTTGACAGCAGAACTATAATAGGCCTAGACTGGCCTACATTTTAGGAATTAAATTACCTCTGTTGAAAACTAACTACATGGACCCCCACAACTGTACTGTCAGTCAAAATGGTGGTACGCCAAATATTTCCTAAGGTGCTAGTGGCTTAGTTTGGCTATGTCTCACCACCATCTCTAAACCTGTAGATCAAAGCAAGCTCATGCATGGACTCCAGAATATCATACAATGTGTATCGAGTATTTCACACCCTTTTAAAAAAAGTAGGACTGCATTTTTTGTTTGACTGGGAAAATATTCAGTTCCCTTATAGGCTATAAGAGGATAGAAATGCACATGTATAAAGCAGAGGTCTAGTATTTTATAATGTTTGCTGTAGGATAGATAAAGACTAAAGGACAATATGGTAACTACTAAGAGCCAATTTGAAACTTACTTAAGTAAAAAGCTTAAATTGATATTCAACTTCTACAGAAGTCTTTTTAAACCCTAGTATCTATAGTCTGTACTTCTACCTGAGTAATGAATGTGAATACTTTTGAAACTTCTGTTGCTAAGTTCAATGAAGCAGCACCTGCCAATAACAACAGTATGTTTAACTGAAACCACCAAAAGCGTGGATTAGTTATAGTTCATGTCCATGTGCCATGTTGAATTCAAGTAAGGCAGTGATTTTACATTATATATATTACATCCTGAATTTCATTCTGGATTAATAAATCTGTCTATCTATTATTAGAACCATCCAAAGTTAACAGCTAATGAGATGATAATTTAGCCAAGGGGTTTGCTAAATTTATTTAACTTAACACAGAATATAACTTATATTGGTAATGAACTGAATTATGACCATGATCCAAACATTTTTAAAGGTTCAGGACACTGTTCAGACAGCAATTTAGTGTAAGTGACAGACATTAGACCAGGGGTCTCCAACCATTTTTCCTATGAGAGCTACTTTGAAATGAAATATTTCCAAAAGCAACCTGTGGATAGAGCAACACAGAGCAAAAGTTAAACCAGATGACTGGTTAAGTGATGTTGAGTATATGCCTATGCCAAATGTCACTGCGTACATCATTTGAACCATTATGATTGCTTGTAGGTCTGATCCAATAGCATACATGTCGCTTACACTTTGCTTACGGTATGAATCAGACCTTAGCGTTGTGAACACAAAAGTATTTGAGGAAAAATAGGTACTGCCAGCACAAAAAAAAAAAGTAATAATCACAGTCTTTTTGATCCTGTGAGGGAAATTTGGTCTCTGTATTTATCCCAATCGTGAATTAATGAAATACACACAGTGACATACACCTAGCATAGTGGGCTATGGGAGCTCAAAGGCACTTCATCTATGCTCTACTGGTCGGGGATAGAACTAGCAACCCTTCGGCTTCAAGCCCAAAGCCCTAACCAGTAGGCCAGAGTTGCCCCATGTTGCCCTAAAGAAAACATTTCCTCACAGATCCTCAGTGTAATCTGGGAGTGAATGCTCAGTGCTCACTTGTAAGTATTTACCAAGCAGAAGCAGCAAGATGGTGGAAGACTGTGAAGTGCTTGCTGTGTTTTACATATCCAGCTAGATCCCATAATCAAGAGTTGACAAATCTGATGGTCCAGTATTTCAGCAAGTGGTTGGATGAAGGATATGGCCCATGCAACATATACCTGTTTAGGAACAGAAAACATAACAGATACATCATTGACTGGAATTGCCATAAATTTAACATTCTAAGAACAAAATACATATTCAGAGTAGAGATGCAGTTCATAAAGTTCATGTTATTAGATCTGAATGCTGCTTTTAATACAGTGGACCATGATATACTTATTGAATGCCTGGCACACTATGTAGGTGTTAAAGGTATAGCTCTGCATTGGTTTATCTCCTAAATCTAGCACAGATCTTTCGCAGTCAACATTGGGACACACTCATCCACACCTGCCATTTTGACCACTGGAGTCCCACAATGGTCTATTTTTGGCCCTCTTCTTTTTCTATATATATGCTTCTCTAGGTAAGTTTATTTGAAAACACAAACTTTAATTTCATCTTTATACAGATGATTGACAATTGACTTCCTCTGTCTACTGGAAATCAGGGCTCTATACAAATGCTCAGTGACTGCATCATGGAGGTTAAAACATGAATGGCTCACAGTTTTCTGCATTTAAATGCTAATAAAACTGAGGACGCTCTATTCTGACCCCCCAAGCAAACTGAGGTCCTGAAGAAACATCTTGCCCCCCTAACTGCATTTAATAAGCCGCTTGTCAGAAACCTTGCAGTACTATTTGATCCTGAGATTTGAAATGAATGCTGTTGTGAAGGGCAATTTTTTCAGCTGAGCTGAAAATTAAAATATTTTTTTTACCTGCATCAGATCTTAAGAAACTCACACATGGTTTTATTACCTCAAGACTGAACTATCGCAATGCACTTTATACTGGTAGCTCATCTCTTGCACATATACAGATAGTCAAAAATGCAGTAGCCAGATTGCTTACTGGAACTAGGAAATAAGACGGAGTGCATGCAATGCCAGTCAGATTGTATGCGTTCAAGCGTCAAGAGGTAATTTCTATAAGGACTTAATTGGAAGCATTTATGAGTTCTGGTAAGGACTTCCTACTTACCTTGGCAGGACAAAAACGCTTAAACACGTTCTGCAGTTTTTGGAGCACCAGATTGTATGCTTATAATATGGGAAAACTGGATTTCTCAAAGCGTTCATGACTTTCAGAAAAGACTTTTATCTTGAAAGAGACATGCACAGGAAGAACTACAGGATCTATAGGGGGAGATCAAAATTGTATGCATAGAGTAAGATGTGGCATTCAGTCAAAGATGGTAGATAGGTGGAGCAAGATATTTCATGATGAACCACTAATTCCCCTTTATGCAGCACAGAGACAGACTCTTTAACACTGAGGTCTATGACAAAGCCCCCGAATTTCACAGAATATTTAAAAGCCTTATTATTCTCAGAAATGGATGTACATTCCGGGCATGGCATCATGATCTTCAAACCCTCCTGCCCATTTAAGGAAAATGATGTGATAGTATGACTCCACTCTGGAGAAAATGAACTTTAATTCAGGTGTGCACCAAGCTTATTTTAGTGCACTTTACTAGCGGTACACGCTAATTGTTTCCAGTAATCTACTACAGCCAAGCACAATCAAAGACACGCCTATTTATGCAGATTGGAACTGATCCCCATTTTACTCCTATAGGCATGAACTACCATGAACTTGCTCTACCTATCTACCATCTTTCGTTCAGCCACATCAGAAATTCAGAAGTCTCTGGCTCCGAACCAGGCAAATTTCACTTTCACTTCACCACTACAAAACTGACGCGATTATTAATCACAACACTAAGTCTTGATAGCAATAATTTTAGAAGTGTATTCTGCCTCAGACAGCCAGGTAGCCGCTACCATTTGGCATGGCACAGAAACAACAGGGATCATCCTCCCCTGGTGATCAATGTAAATTAACTGCTGGTACCCCTGTGGCTGAGGAGAACCTTTTGTTCATATTTACATTGCAAAGACAAACTTACCTTAGATAGATTTGGAATGTATATCTGTATGTTATGAAATGTGAATCTATTCATGTTTGGTATCATCTTTATTGTCTCAGTACAAGGAGTACAATAGTCAAAATGTATGACTGGTCAGGACAATCCATAAGTAATATTTCTGAGTCTTGGTGTCTACATACAACTGGATAGCCATTTAATAATGCTAACTGCCGTAGGTGTGTCCCTGGGCCATTAGACACGATGGCGCCAGGTAAAGAACCAATCACCTTTTATTATGACCGCCGCTAGCAAAGCTAGCGAAAGCGGTCATATTGGTGTTGCTGCACTGCCCCACTGTGCCAGTGTCCGTCAAAGAGGGGGAGACCGGCAAAAGTTTTCGCTGAATAACTCGATGAACCTTTCACCCAACAACACGAAATTTTTGTAATATGTCGGTGTTACAGAGACGTATCGACCCAGCCCATAAACACTCACTTGAAGCATAGCGCCACCTACTGATATGGGTAAATGCAAAAATTGGGATTTTGAGTTGGCAATATCTTGGACCGAGAAGCTGGGAACTGCGCAAAATATGTCATGCACGATCACCCTAAAGACTTCTAAAACCACAGCACAAGCCATGAAATTTGGACCATAGGGGGCGCTGTAATTGCAGAAAATGTCATTTTGCCTATTATCTAGAGAATGCTAATGTTTACAGCAATTTTCTTTTTATTGTGAAAACTACTGACCCTCACGCATTGAAAACACTGGTCGACGCCCACTTCCAACGAAAACGGTTTACGTGAAATTTTAACATTGCCAAAACGAATCTGAACGAACTCGTCATAGGCCGTTAATGTGAATCTCACCAAATTTGGTATACGTCATCTACAGACAATGCTGACAAAAAGTTATCAAAGGATTTATCTTGAGATAAATTGTTTCGAAGTTACACGTCAATGAACATTGAACACGTAGCTTAAAATTTTTTAAAAGTACATATCTTGGCTTTTAATTGCTCAAATTTGGTCAAACTTGGCATGCCATCTCTAAACTGCTTTTTTGTCATGTGTACTAAATTTTGTGACATTTCGTCATAGGGGGCGCTGTTTATCGCCGAAGCTAGGTGTCAAAAACCAGTTTTTGTTAAATAACTTGTTAACATTTTTGCCCAAGATAACGATTTTGTGTTAGTATGTTGGTGTTACAGAGACGTATCGACCCAGCCCATAAACGCTCACGTGAAGCAAAGCGCCACCTACTGATATGGGTAAATGCAAAAATTGGGATTTTGAGTTGCCAATATCTTGGGCAGAGAAGGTGGGAACTGCACGAAATATGTCATGCACGATCACCACAAAGACCTCTGAAACCACAGCACATGCCATAAAATTTGGTCCATAGGGGGCGCTGTAATTGTAGAAAATGTCATTTTGCCTATTATCTAGAGAATGCTAATGTTTACAACATTTTTTTTTTTATCGTGAAATCTATTGAACCTCACGCATGGAAAACACTGGTCGACGCCCACTTCCAACGAAAACAATTTACATGAAATTTGAACATTGCGAAAACGAATCTAAACGAACTCGTCATAGGCCGTTAATGTGAATCTCACCAAATTTGGTATACGTCATCTACAGACAATGCTGACAAAAAGTTATCAAAGGATTTATCTTGAGATAAATTGTTTCGAAGTTACACGTCAATGAACATTTAACACGTAGCTTAAAATTCTTTAAAAGTACATATCTTGGCTTTTAATTGCTCAAATTTGGTCAAACTTGGCATGCCATCTCTAAACAGCTTTTTTGTCATGTGTACTAAATTTTGTGACATTTCGTCATAGGGGGCGCTGTTTATCGCCGAAGCTAGGTGTCAAAAAACAGTTTTTGTTAAATAACTCGTTAACATTTTTGCCCATGATAACGATTTTGTGTTAGTATGTTGGTGTTACAGAGACGTATCGACCCAGCCCATAAACGCTCACGTGAAGCATAGCGCCACCTAGTGATAAGGGTAAATGCAAAAATTGGGATTTTGAGTTGCCAATATCTTGGACCGAGAAGGTGGGAACTGCACGAAATATGTCATGCACGATCACCACAAAGACCTCTGAAACCACAGCACATGCCATAAAATTTGGTCCATAGGGGGCGCTATGGTGGCAAACCGCCTGTACCACCGGCAAGCCCAAAAAGGATCAGACATCCTTCTTGTCTGGCCTAGGCAGTTGCGGATAGCCTCTATCTTATCTTCTGAGGCCGGAGACCCATGCCAACAATATGCCCAAGTATTGGACCTCCTGCTGGCAAAGCACATTTCTTGGTTGTATAGTCAGCCGGCTGATGGATGCGACGCAGCACATGCTCCGCCCAGGTGGCGCTAAAGACAACTAAAGACAACAATATCATCGAAATAGGCATCTGCAAAGGCTCCTGTGCCGTCCAGCACACAGTCAATCAGTCTCTGGAATGTGGCTGGTGCTCTCTGCAGGCCAAATTGCAGAATTGAAACAGCCCATGAGGTGTCCTGAAGGCTGTATAAGGCCTGGCTTCCTTAGCAAGAGGCACCTGCCAGTAGCCCTTACCGAGATCAAGGGTGGAGATATAGTGCGCCTTCCCCAGGCGCACAATGAGGTCTTCCAGCCTAGGCATAGGGTATGCATCAAAGTGCGACTGAGCGTTCACCTGGCGGAAGTCCCGTCTTTTTTTGGCACCAGGACCACCGGACTGCTCCAGGCACTCTCCGAACGCTAAATCACACCCAGCCTTTGCATCACCTGCAACTCCTCCTGGAGAGCAGGCAACAGCCGCTCCGGGACTCTGTACATCCGCTGTCGGCAAGGGGTGGGGTCTTTCAGGAGGATGTTATCTTCAGCCAAGAAAGTGATCCCAGGTCGATCGCAGAACAGACCATCAGGAATGACAGCCCGCAACTCCTGCTGCTGTTGAAGGGAAAGGTGAGTAAAATCCAGCTCCCCAGCTCCTCCTCAGTTGGGAAGAACTGTTCTGGCGTGTCATCCTCCTCCCTCACAGCTTGCACCAACAACTGTTGACTTGGTGACATCTCTCTTTCATGCCACTCTTTCAGCAGGTTTATATGGAACACCTGCCGCTGCTTCCTCTTGTCAGGCATCTCCAGCTTGTAGGTGGTTGGGCTCAGCTTACGGCTGATGCAGTAGGGTCCCTGCCACTTGGCCCGTAGCTTGTTCTCCTCTGTAGGCAGGAGCAGGAGTACCTTCTGACCCGGCTGGAACGTCCGCTTCCTCGCTGATCGGTCATACCAGTTGGCCTGGGTGTCTTGAGCCTGCTGAAGATTTTCCCTCACCAGGGCGGCCATCTCCTCCACCTTCTCACGCAGGGCAATGACGTAGGTGAGGATGTTGGTGGTGGTGGACTTTGGTGACTCCCAGACATCTCTAAGAAGGTCAAGAGGCCCCCGGACCTGCCTGCCATACAGGAGTTCAAATGGCGAGAACCCCGTGGACGCTTGGGGAACCTCCCGATAAGCAAACATCAGGTAGGGACGCCAGCGATCCCAGTCTTTACCATTTGCAGCCACAAACTTCCTCAGCATGCTTTTCAGGGTCCGGTTGTACCGCTCTACCAGACCGTCAGTCTGGGGGTGATATGGAGTGGTCCGAATCCCTTTAATCCCTAACAAACTATACACCTGCCTCAGCGTGTTCGACAGAAAGACTGTTCCCTGATCAGTTAAAATTTCCTGGGGAATACCAACTCTGGAGAATAACTGGAGGATGGCAGGGGCAATAGTTCTAGAAGTCACCTTACGTAGGGGAAAGGCTTCAGGGTAACGTGTGGCGTAATCACAAATCACCAGTATATATTGGTAACCTGTTTGTGTGCGCTCTAAGGGCCCAACAATGTCCATCCCTATCCTAGTGAATGGCACATCTATCAATGGGAGAGGTTGAAGTGGGAAAGGCTTAACTTTGTGTTTGCTAGACAATTGACAGGTGGGACATGTTCTGTAGTGTCGGTGTATGTCAGTATACATGCCGGGCCAATAAAACTTGCTTGCAACCCTCTGCAGTGTTTTAACATTCCCCAAATGACCAGCCCAAGGGATGTCATGACCCAACCTCAATACCTTTCCCCTCAAGCTACCAGGGACCACTAATTGCTCTGTGCTGCCACCTTCAGGCTTGTGATACAGCAAACCCTCCTGCACAAAGTAACCTTCACCAGCTTTAGATGGCTCCACCCCCTCATCAACTTCAGTGGCTTTGCTAAAGAGCTCCCTCAGGGTTGCATCATTTTGCTGCAACTCCCTGAAATCACTAGGGACTTCCCATATATCTTCCCCTACCATGGGGTCGGTGTCAGGGCCCTCGCCGGACATAACTTTAACTGTACCCAACAGTTTCTCCCATCTGCGCTGCCGACGGCTCTTCTTAGTTCTGACTTTCTCAGGGGGAGGAATATCCTCCTGGCTGAATGGCATCTCGCTCAACAGCTCCCGGGTGTCCAACTCACCAGCTAAGGCCCTCTGGGTTTGCAACCTGGTAGCAGCCATACTCACAGGCAGAGTAGACTGAACCAGATCTGGCAAAAAACCACAGGGTGACTCAACCCCTTGACAATTCCTGCCCTCAGCTTATAGGTTTGTTCCTGCACCTTAAGCAATATATCAGCTATTGGATACTAATGCTCATCACCGTTGACACAGCACACCCTAAGACATCCTCCTGTCAGTGATTCTGGCTGATCTACCAGATGGGGTCGCACTAGCGTCTGGGTGCTACCAGTGTCCAAAAGAGCGCTTGCTGGTCTACCATTAACCACTACTTCAATAACTTGCATTTTGCCAGTGCACACAGGTTCCCTCACAGGCCTAGGCAGAGAACACATACTTTTTGCCTTCTTAACTGGGCACTCCTTGGCAAAGTGTCCTGGCTTACCACAATAATGACACAGCAGGCTATCCCTACTTATGGGGTGTGTGGTGTTAGGTGGAATTGTAGAGGTGTCAGTAAGTCTGGGTTGAGTGTGTTGTGGGGGAATGCAAGGTCTAGTGCTGGGACCTCTACTCTGCCCACTATTCCCTGGACCAGCTCCACTCCCATAGCCCCCAGACTTACCCTTCATCACCGGCCTGCTGGCGCTCTGCAGGCGAAAGTCCTTGGGTCCACGGCGGGCAGCCAGGAAGGCGTCAACAAGTTCTGCTGCCTTGAGACCCGTGTGTGGATTGTGCTCTTTTACCCACACACGCACCTCTGGAGATAGGGAGCGCAGGAACTGCTCCAGAATGAGGATCTCCGCGATCTCATCTACAGTCTTTGCAGCTGGCTTAATCCATTTCTGGAACAAGTCTTTCAAGCGGTTATAAAACTCCTTTGGGGTCTCCCCTGGTTGCATGTTCGGGTCTCTGAACCTTTGACGGTAGACTTCCGTGCTGATCTCATATTGGGCCAAAATGGCGTCTTTTACCTTGCAGTAATCCACAGCGTCATATGGATCCATGGCCACATATGCAGCCCGTGCTCTGCCAGTCAGATAGGGCACCAAGAGGATAGCCCAGTCGGCTGGGGGCCACCGGTAGGCTGTAGCCAACCGTTCAAAGGTGGTCAGGTACTGCTCCACATCATTGCCTTCCTCCAGCTTGGGCACTGCCGCCCTGGTCCAACTGGATGGGGAGGGTGCTGCTGCCCCGGGTGTTGGATACTGCCAAACTGCTGGAGGTGCTGCAGGCATCCAGGAGACTGCTGGTGGCATCACGGACATCCACGGAACTGGTGGCGGTGCGGCTGGCGGTGCTGCTGGTGGCATTGTAGGTGGGACTGGAACTGAATGTACCGCAGGTGCCGCTACAGGTGAAGTGGCTGATGCGGCTGCAGATGGCATGGCTGGTGGCACTCCCGGCACTTCAGGCGGTGCATCGGGTCGGACTGCAGGTGGCCCTGCCCTCGGTGGTGCTGCTGGCGCTGGAGGCAACACCTCGGCTTCCCGCTGCTGCCGACCACTGCTGTCAATCCTACGCTCCATCTCCAGCTCATCACGAACATTATTGAGTTGGACTTGCATACTTCGCACCTCTGCTCCTGTTTGACCATCTCACGCTCCTGGTTTTGCATGGACTTCTTCAAGAGGTGATAGAGCGAGGTAAGGTCCAGTTTCTCAGGTTCCTCTCCTCCTGTGGCTCCATCTTGCTCCTCTTCCCCTGGTGGGTTTTCCAACAGGTCCGTCTTAGGCAGTAGCCTGTACGCCATTTCTTGCCGTATTAGGGCTCAGCGGGTCGGCTTCTTTCTCTCTGCCCTGGCAGGCGCCACGATCCCACTTCTGACACCAACTGTGAAAAATGGACCGTGCGGCCCACCTCCACATGCAGGATGGCGACAACAGAAGAGATGACCACGTAGAAATACAATGCAGTGGTGCTGGTTTATTTACAGTGCGCCCCAACAGTGTGCCGGCAGATAACAAAAAAAAACTTTCAAAACCAAACAAAATCCAACCAAGTGGTTAGCAAAACAATAATAAGCATAAAACGCAATAATCAGTACTCAACCTCACAGCAAGCTGCGCCAGTTGCAATACTCTCCCCAGCCTTCCCCCTAAGACTGAAAAAGCCTCAGCTTAAATAGGAAAGTCTTCTGTGACTAATTGGCACATACCATCATACACGGGGCGATAACAATCCAGCAGTATACAATAAGTCATTTTAAACATGATAAAATACATAGAGAACATGCAGAACTTCCAGTTAATTAATTATTTTACACCTGTATTGCCTGGACATAATTACACAATCATAATAGCCTAAATGAATTAAATTCCCCTATTCAAAACATTACATGACACCCCCATGCTAGGCTTGCCACTTTCCCCTATCCTAACTAGGGAATAAAGCACCTCTCCAAATGGGGTTCGTGTCCCCCGGGTGAAAGGAAAGTTTGTGGGACCAGGAAGTAAGTGTTGTCAGTGTTTGTTTGTGTGTGCAAATGAAATGAATGGACTAACCGCGTGTACTGGATTATTGAGCAATATCGGCAGGTACCTTACTGATCGCTAAGATGTTGGGAGTAAAATGGGTAAGTGACCGAAAGCTCTGTGCGTAAAGTGTGTGTCTACAAAAAACGGAATCAAAACACGGTTGGCTCTCGAGGATGAAGTGAGTGTTAAAGGTGGAAATATGTACCTACAAAATGCAAATTTGCGTGGCTGAAGTCGTCACCGATACACACAGTGACAATGTGAGATACCGATGAGATTTCAGTCTGTTTGAAAATACCGGCTCATGTTCACAGGATTAATATTCAGATTTCTCTGAGTTTGTATCAAAGTCACATCCCAAAAATTATGTAAATTGGAATAGCCCCATATCCGGGATACTTTTTTCATGCAAACATAGCCATACTCATTCATTAAAAAAACTCTACCCCATTTGCTGGCCCCTCAAAACACACTTACAAACACAGAGATATTTTTATGTCTATCTTGAGCAATTTTCTAACGTTCATGCTCTGACTCAACAGAATTTCTGAGCATGTGCATCTACCTAGATAACCTGACATATTTTGAAATTTGCATGCTTAATTGGGACAATATGTTGTGTTTGCCTTTTCCCGAGCTGGCCATCATCTTTTTTTGACTGTTTTCTGGACTCTCACTCTGTAAATTTTCAAGGTATCGTCGGTAATCACCCTGACTTGCCACCCATTTAAGGGATGATTTTAAGGGTTGAAAAGTACTTCCCCTTGCTCTTAAAAGTATTGGGACACCCTAGCCTTACACAAGAACGCACAAAAACGCTACTTAGTTTTTAACTAGAGAATGTAATCCCAAGGCAATGCCAATGCATGAAAATGCAAACTGTTGTCCTATTTGTACGCACGGTAATAAGAGTAATCTGCTTTACTTCTAATCATCTAATCTAATCTCTCTGACATTAATTGCTCTTAGACCACGGTCAATGGGTCTTTCTGAATACAAAATTGAAACAGATAACAGCTCTACATGGTTTTCCTTATACTAGTAAGCTGTTATGGTCTCCTTAGTAGAACAGGCTATATTATAAGCCTGTGAGCTGATACTGAAAACCTATGTAAAATACCTTCTACACAGTAAGAAATTGAAAAGAGAATTGACAAAGAATTGGACTGATAAGTAGAATTGACAATGGCACTGATATTGATAAAATCCTATCAATTCTCACCCCTCATAATGCCTGCCAAAATGTCCAATAAAACAACCAAATTCATATTCAGTAAGGGAGGTGGAAGTCCTTTGAGCCACCTATATTTAGTGTCTGAATGATGATGTGACTACACTCAGATGTCAGTACACTTTTGAAGATAAAATTAAATATCAAGCTGTATCAATTCAGGCAAAAAGTTTAACAAGAAGTCAGAAGTTATGTTCTTTCATCCATACAGATGTATAAGACAATCTGATGTGCATGGTTAGACAATGACATTGTTAGCTGGGAATGACAGATAAGAGTTGAGTATCATCTGGCATCATGATACATTTCATGGAGACTGAATTGAATAGTATTGTCATTTTCTAAATATTCCAAGAAACAAAGCGATAAAGCAGAATGGAAGGAAGTGAGAACTACAGAGATCATCATCCCATTCAAGACCATCATCCACCAGCTCTTCTGCAAGAACATAATTTCTTGTGTAGAGGTTTAAGCAACTGTCTTCTCACTACTCTCGTCAAACACACAATACACAGATAATCCCATGTATCCCACGCATGTTGCACATAAACACCCAAAAGTTTTGTTTTTTTTTTCGCCTCAGGCTGTCTAATTCAATTCTTTTCCTATGGAACAATGCAACATAACTTTTGTTACATGTCTTACACTAGGCACAAGGTCAGGCACAAGCTGAAACAGAAGCAAGGTGCAAAAAACTTTTGAGGTTGCTCAGCTTAGCTGCCTGTCATATCTAAGTCAGTTTAAGAAAGAGGAGGATGTTTCTTTTATTTGCTAATGTGCATTAATAAAGTACATGAATCATACTCCAGATTCAGCAGTGTAAGTCTAAACAACAAATATCTCTTGCCGTACATACTCTTGCCATATGCTGTATACCATTTTACTCCTTTCACTCTTTAAGTGGAGCACCGGCACTGATGTTATTATTACGCCGGCAGCTGGGTTTTTTAGAAACGCTATTGTAGCAACAAAATGTATCCAACCAATTTTCAACCTTTTCAATTTTTTTTTACGCACAGTACTTTGTACTACCCACATTTTAAGAGATGAAAAAAGCGTTTACCAAACAGTATCACATGCCCACAAATGTATGAAATGCAATGGCAATATACTTGTGCAATGACAGTCAATTTTGCTGGCAGAACAGAATACTGTGTTTGGTTACAGAGTGGTTGGAGTTGATTTTGAGAATCCTGACATCACAGGCCTAAGTGAACAGTAAACAACCACAGCAGAACGTGGACACCAAAACTTGATTTTACTAAATGAATATGTACTAAGGACAAACACATTGTAAAATATTTCATTCAATAAACTTGAAAACACTTGTTTACTCTCTAATATGTTTCTTATTCTTATTCCTCATGTGTTCTAAATGTACAGATTAGGCCTGCATTCAATGTTGATTTAATCTGAGATGATCATTTGCTCATAAATCAATGTCTATTGTTGCTACTTTGGGGAAGAAGCATTAGAAGAACCCATTGAAGCATTTTATAGCCTACCAGATTTGACTCAGCTGACATGTTAGACTAACTGGAGATGTTGGAGATCACACAGCCTACATCTAAGAGAAAAAAAATATTAGTTTCTGTTGTGTACTTAATTCTTTGGATTAACAGTGTTTTGGACAATTACATCATGTAATTCATGATGAAGGTCTAGTTTTATTGTGTGAAGCCTGTGTTAAAAAGCTAAGTCATCTAGTCTTAAAAAACATCAGGGCATTTTTATTTAGCACTGCAATGACGTCCAATTTTTCTTCATTTCACCTACAAAACAGCAGGTAGGATATCAATCACATCAGTGTTTAGGTAGCAAAATTTGGGGATTACATTCAAGTTTCATCTATTTGACATAACAAGCTAATGTAACTTGTGAAAATTTCAAGGATGGCTAACTAATGTGTTCATCTTCAGGTCCTGGGTCTCTCAATGAAAATTTGGGCAGATAATCAACCCCCTCAAATTAGTGGACTGAACTGCCCGCTAGTCCAATTGGAACTATTTAGCTGTTATGTTAGCCACATCCAAGGACCCCTCATAACTGCAACAAAAATGTAACCACATAGATTTTTAGTCCTTTGTTCTCTTAGATGCTTTTGAACTCTTATTCTAAAAACACATTTTGCTAATACCACAACAGCTTTAAATAGGAATGTTCAAGATTCATTTTTTTTATTATTTTCTCATTCACTGGTGTACACAAAAGCCATACAGAATCTGTGCTTTGAAGTTATACACAAATAATCAGGTTAAAAAGAACACTTACAAGAACAAATAGACAAATAAAAAGAACACTTAAGACAACAGTACAGATATCACAAGATCCTGGATGTTACTAGCGGCTAAAAGTCTATGTGAGGAGTAATGGCCTAGTTCTGTGCAGCGCCATAATAAAGTCCAGGTGCAATCAGTCCATAATAAAAAAGCATATGCACTATGATGTTTTAGGGTGGCAGTGCAAGAGGGCACAAACCATTTATTATTGTTAGTGTTTGTGGGAAAAAGTTGTTGAGCATCCTGCTAGAGGGGAGGCCCCTTTACATTTTCTCAGTAGGCAGGAGAATGAGAAGGTGATGGGAAGGATGATGGAGATCTCTGATGATACTGGTGGCCCTACGGGCACCATGCAGCTTGTAGATCTTCAGTAAGGAAGGGAAGGGGACACTGATGATTTTACTTGCCGTCTTCACAATCCTGCTCAGCTTTTTTTTTTCCTGAGCCTTACAGCTGCTGAACCAGAAGGTGAAGCCTTACGACGGGAAAGATTCTGCAATGCCTCTGTAGAAAGTGGCAAGGCCTGTCTGGTCGCTGAAGCCGCTGGTGGTCCTTTTTTAACAATGGCAGTGGTGTTGAGAAGGTCAGGTCATCTGCCAGGCGGACACCCAGGTACTTGATGTTGTTGATTCTCTCCACGATAGCACCCCCGATGGTCAGAGGCATGGGAGGATGTTGCAGAGTGCCGCAAACTACTTTGAATTTTGATTTCAAATTTGTCTGTCATCTATAAAACAATTTCATATCCATTTACATGTCTAAATTACTTTCAGTTGGTTCTTTTAATCATAATTTATCTTTTCTCATCTTGGATATGGCATGTTTTGAGAATGAATGAGGAGTGGAGGAAACAACACTTTTGAATGGAGAAACGTCTCCTGCTGCTGCTCAGCAGTAGATTCAGGATGAGTGCCAAGACTGCCTGACCTACAAACACAGGTTGGTGAGGAAAGTCATTGGCTCCTTAATCTCGCTCTGTGACTCTTAAATAAAATGACAGAGCAGAGTCAGTAATGAAAACAAGTATTTACAAGAAACGGTTTGATCGTATAACTTAACGTATAACAATTTAAGCGACCGAGTGAAAAAAAAAAAAATGCTCCGATGGTAAAGCCAGGGGTAGATATATGGGCCTTTCATAACAGAAACAAAACAAGCCCATTATTTGTCAGGTATTCCAAATTGCTCTTTTAATAGCTTATGATCTTATTTCCTTGCCAGGCTAGCGCCACCTGGTGCATCCGCTCAGTATCACATTTTGCCACAGCACTGTGTCAGGTACCTATCCAAAGGCTTAGGTTTCCTCTGTCGGAGGACCCGACAGACCAATCAGCGAACAGAGAGGGGGCTATGTCTTCGGTTGAGGGGCTGAAAGCAATGTCACGACCAAACGGTTGTACATGGTTGAAGGCATGCCCAATAATTTTAAAGTTCACAGAAAATACTTGCCTACCAGGAACCTAATGTATGCTTATTGAGAGGTTCCAGACTCTTTGCACAAAGTGAAACGACATGAAGGAGTCTGGTTCATATATGTATTAAGGATAATTGTTTTTTTATTGATTTCTGTTATGTACCATACATGTCCTGGTAAGATAAATAATTTGAAAATAAAACTGTCTGAAACCGCAGTCTTCAGTTTTAGAGCCCTATGAAATCCATTTTATTTTTTCTCAAATTCAGTTTTTTTCTGATTTGTTTTTTTGCCATTTCGAATTTTGAGCTTTTTAACCTCCCTAAACTTCGACTTGCGTACTAGTCATGTTAGATGTTATGGGTGTTAGAGGGCCAAATCCACATGCTCTCCTATAGTCACATGCCCATGCCCACTTTGCTCCCTCTCAGTATGTACCTGATATAGGGTAACCCAGGGGTTGGCAACCTTTTTGGCATGTAGAGCCAATAAGAAATGGTCTTGTTCATTTGCATGCCAATAAACAGGTCAATTGTTTTTAATTACACATAATTATGGCACCACATTTCCAACATGAAAATATGTCCCATTATGCTATGCAAAGCAGCTTTAGGACATGCTGATGTCATTTAACAAAAAAATCTAGCATAATAGGAAGTGCAATCACTCAATTTGAGTTTGTGCAAAAATGGATTTTTGTTATAGCCAAGGTGCTGCAACAAGCAACGTTCTTACTGTGCACTGAGTTTGATTTAGTTTATTTTTTATTATTATTAATTATTTTTTTTGCGCTTTCTTGAAACTAATAGATTTGGTGTGGCCTAAGAATTTGTACAGGCGCACATCTGTTATGGCCAGCATGCACCTGCCTGTGCTGACTGCTGTGCACGGGACATATGTGGAGAGTAATTAGATGGGAAAAGAGTCCATCCACCATTCAGAGGCCATGTTTTTTATTGTTATACATACAGTATTGTATTTTTTACACACAATATCTTTAAATGGCTTTTCTCCCTTTTCATAAGTCCTTTATAATGAGCCTCATGTAACCTGGCAATATGTCCAGATAGCAGCATTAGCAGTATTCATTATAATAATGAAAAATTATGCTAAATGTTAAAATGCTATTCTTAAAGATGGTGGGAGTATAGCCTAATATAGTGGCATGGCACAATTAAAAAGGAAGAATTTAACTTTGGGGTGCCGTGGATGAAAAAAAAATGTTGATGGGGTGCCTTAAGCTAAAAAAGTTTGAGAACCACTGATGTATTGTGTCACTGGTTGAATGTTATGCTGGTGGAAGTAGTGAGCACAATGCGATTGGGCTCCATACTGATTTCTAGTATTTTTCTCCCCATAAGACACGTTTATGTTTTCTAGCAAACTTTTTCATGGACCCCCTGGCAACGTGCTGCAGACCAATAATAGATTCAGCTGATATTGAATTTGAAATGCATGAAGCAACTTAACCCTGTAAATCCCTCCCTCTGAATACTCCATTAAGCACTGTTAACAGTATTACATACTCCAAGTCATCACAACTGACTCTTTGATTTTTTTCTTTTAATTTCCTCAGATCGCCTCAAATTGAAACACACAAATTTTAAATATTTTTTTTATCAACCATACAATTCAATAAACAAATTGTGTCAGTGTACTCACCTCTTTGAGCTCTTGGTGATCTAATCATTGGAGGTCAGTTATACAAGGGGTCGGTATGGGGAGGTTATTTTTCTTCTGGGGATTGTGTGTTACTTGATCCCTCAGACACTCAGAAATGATGCAGACAACTGGGAACATACAAGCAGACAAATATGAGACAAAATGTGATAACCATTCCAATTATGATTTTATTTTTTCGGTTAAATGCTTTTCATCCTGTTTCTATTCTGACTGAAAAAAGCCCTTGCCTTTCTTTATGTACACCTAAAAACCTGGCTCAATTACTGTTTCATGGCATGACCTACCTGCACAGTGTTTTATAACACATACATAATAACAAATCAAAATGGTCACAACAGATGAGGAAACCCGAGGATAGGAGTACAGGAGCAGAGCAGAGAACTCCACAAATTTAAAGGACCCGTTTAATACATTTAGATCAAATTATCCAAAAATGAACTAGAAACAGCAACATAATGTGAAGAAAGAACTGTAGACATTTTGTTCACACGGACAACAAAGTATTCCACCAGAACTACACATAGCAGCTTTAAGCCTTGACAATGTATTTGATTTGTAGAGCATTAATCAAGACTCCTTAACGCACCCTAAAACACCTCCCTGAGCGTAGAAACTCAAATTCACTGCAAAGTGGATGAGAGGGGTCATTTAATGATTTTCTTAGCTTTACTTAAGATATTCTCTTCATACATTATGCTCAGATGCTTTTGTGGCTTTCCAACAAACTTTGAGGCCATGTTCACTACTCTCTGTAGTTTGTTTCTTTTCTGGATATACTGCAATCATTTTAAAGCATTCTCTAATGTATAGTGCCAGTGTACCAGAGCCACTTCACAGTGATTTTCATTCAAATCACAATGTTAAAAATACTAAAAAGGTTTGACATAGCATGACACTTCAGTCGAAGCATTATCAGAATCCCTACACATGAACTCATGCATTGTGAACACAGTTGGTGTACAGGGAGTATTCAAAAGAATGCTTGTAAACAGAGCACTTTACCTAGTTTTTAAACTCCGTGAACACCACAAGTGTTCTCAATGCTAAAATTCATGTGTAGGGATCATGTGTTACGATCGAAGTGTCGAGCGTTTTTTGCATTTTAAAAATAATTATTTGGATGCATGGCACTGGCACACTCATTGAAAGCCATTTGGCTTGGTGGTCAAAGTTAAAAACTCAGCTAAAAACCCAGCCTACCATGAGATCAGTGACTTGCACTACTTGACTTGGACACATGGAGGCACTATTTTCAGATGTGATATCAAATTTTCTTGATTACTACGCTGGAAAGAGAGCACAGTTCCATGTCAGAGAGTACAGAGTTCCATGTCGTATCAGCCTAGGAAATTGCCACATTTCATTTTCTGTTGGTTTTTTTACACTTTACAACTACAGAAGAGTCACATTTTAACTAGGAAAAATATCAGAATTTTGAGCAAGATGCTAATAGGAAAGATGCTAATTGCTAAGGTCTAATCTAATTCAGTGATCTATAGGCTGGGGCTAAAAGTGCTACCATCAGACTCAGGGAATGGTTAGCTATTAACAATAAACTCAAACCAGCTTTTTAACATTTTCTCTGCTATGGTTCTCATCTTTTTCTGAGCACAGTTCTCTCTCTACGAGCAGAGCAGGGCAGCTCTTGTCATATCTCTACCATTCCTCTGTCAATTGACAATAAAATTGTTATTCCACTTTAACACAGAGATGGCCATGTCTAACATGTTGAAAGCAATTAAAGCCATGGACATTCCTGGACAATTTATTGTCAATAAATTTGTACTCCTCAGGCTGTCTCAAACACTGCTGTCAGATTAGAGTTTTAGCTGTCTCAAACACTGCTGGTCCAGTTACTCTCTGTCATAGTTAAGGGTATCACCATCTCCTCCTTTTCTGTTTAATTGACCTTTGTGGGGAAGGTGTTTTCCAGGTGGAATGACTGAATATTTAGATTGCACTCAGTGAGTCAAATATGCTCATTCTAAATCAGATAGAGGTGTGTGTGTGTGTGTATGTGTGTGTGTGTGTGTGTGTGTGTGTGTGTGTGTGTGTGTGTGTGTGTGTGTGTGTGTGTGTGTGTATCTTCATATGTAAATATGTGCATTACATGTGGTGTCACAAAAAGTTATGTAACTACAACAGCTGCTGTCTCTCCAGGGTGGAGGCAGACTGAAGTCACTGCCCTCTCACAGAGCAGCCTACATACCACACATATTTTCTATATGTAAACTTTCTGGCACACCTAGGTGTTTGGAGGAACAATCATAATGGGTACAGAGAGTCAACAAATAAACAAACAATCATTCCACACTTGAGGCTAAAATGTTTACTGCAAAGATTCTTTTTTTCAGTTATTTCTGAATGCATCCTACCAAAAGCATTCCACAGAAAACAGCTTTTCATAGAGGTGGATCTTAAGATAACAAAATTGGCCTCGACTATTCTATGGTTAAGCAGTTTACTAAAATTGACAATATTATAAATTGATTAGCATATTAATAACTCCTTTTATTCACTGAAATATTGTCATTGATCCATTTGAAGATTGCGCCTTATAGGCCACTCGATACTTATGCAGATGTCATGTAATGACAGTGCTTCATTTAGACAGTCTTTGTAGCCTACCTTTAATAAACAAGTGGCTCTTCTAACTGCACAGGCCCAAATCTATACCATCACAGATTCAATAAGGAGCTATCTGCACATATGTAACTGACCTACAGTTTCTTGGAAAACATACAGGCACTGCCCTAATTACACTGAAACTGCATTTGTCCGTTTCTTGCTTATGACCTAATGGCTATTGAAATTAAGTCGGTTAGCACCAGAGTCTGTGTGTGACAACTTGACGAGTCTGCAGTCTTGACCTCAAAAAGCAAAGGCTAACACATCAATATTAAAGGAGCCACATTAATTTTTTTTAACAAGTTAACATAGATCTATGTGCTTCATATACATATCTCTGAAGAGGCTTGCTGAAAATACCTCTCAGATTTGGTATTATCACTTCCATCTTTCCCTTTCTGTTTCTGTCCCCTCCAGAACAGGTTGTTTCTCATTATTATTCTAGTCTCATTAATGCATGAGAAAATGCAACCTCATTCCAGTTAGCCAATGAGAGAACACTGCGACAGGTTGCCACAGTATACAATCCCATCTATCCTGCATGAGAAGTACAGTGAATATGGCTGATATTACTGTTAAAAATAATCACTTGTGAGTCCACATAAATCAGCCCTAAAACACACTGCTCTGAACAATTAGTTTTGAGTTACTTAAATGTGATTGCTGTCTTGTATGGTTAAAGCCTCCCTATGCAGGATTGGCCTTTCCTTTGCTGTTTTCTTGGTTTGTGCCAGGTTCTCACATTTTTCTCTGCAGAGCTCCCCCTACAGCTTCAGACTAGATATTTTACAACACTGACGTTTCCTCTATCTCTCTGTTCCTCTAACACTGTTTTTCTCCGTTTCTTTTTCTTCCACAATACTTAGACACAGCTCTAGCTGAACCTTGCATCTTCCCTCATTTCCACCTAGATAAGCTAGGGGGAGTCAAACAGCCACCAATCAACCCATAAATTGTTACAGAACCACCACAATGACTTTTAACCTGTTAAATTAAGGTAAATTAAGCTAAAATTAACAGTGTTAGCCTGATTCTTGGTCATATAAACAAGAACCTATGTCTATATAAAATTCTGAACCTGGCCGACAACTGCCTCAAAACATTTTCGGAAGCAACATGATGTTCTGTTTTGCCTATTATATTCTGTATTTCTCATGGTTCGTCACAAATCACATGTCAAGTAAAAAGTAACAGAAAGTGTGTTTACTTGTTGCCATTTCTCTAACTATCCTGATGAAGTGCAAAGCTGCTACAATAACATGCACACAAGCACACAAATATCTGTAAGCCTTTCATAGACTCTCCTTGGCAAAACAAGGCCCATTATTCCCCTAGCTAGGCTTAGCCAGTAACCACTATTAAAATGTAGCTAATTATGTATGATGTAAGATTTTTCAGTATTTACTTGGGGGATCACTGTTTCTTTTCTGTATGCTATACACATTACAAATTTAGGAACATCATAGGCACTCTGTGCTTAGATATACAGATTGACATAGACACAAAGTACCACCACCAAACCAACAGTACTATTGATCCAAAAACAGGAGTGTCTGCCAGGGAAATGTTAAAATAATTGAATTTAAACAGAAAGTTAACCTCATTAACCAAAACTGCAAGCAACCACTTCTGCAGTTGTTTTGGAATACAGCTATGTGTGTAGTAACATACCGATTTTATGTGACAATTAAATGAGCTCCACTGGACAAACACAGGACCATGTGAGCCAAGCTAGCATAGCCATTTCAACAAGTGTTCCCTCAGGCTACTACTGTATAATGAACCTACTTTCATATAAAACTGATAATGGGATGTGCACTCAGCAGGAATGGAAAATCAAACTTTCAGTACTCCCACATCCCTGCCTCTCTAATAGTTGCACTGAATACACTAAACATGTTAAAGACATCTGAAAAGTTTCTCTTCTCATATGTTTTCAAACACTAACATATGTTTCTTTCCAATTTGTACAAGGATGGTGAAAGTGAGGGGCAATGAATCAATAATAAAACATGAGAGACAGTGACCGTGTAATATGTATTTTGTTCCAGTTACATATAGTAGAAGGAAGTTGAATGATATGATGTAAATATTTCCACACAAAACACAAAGCAGCATGACTGGATGACTGTCAGATTGTATGTTACCACAACATTCATCTATAACCCAAGGATTTTTTGTTCCTTGTTCCTTGATTTATTTGACTGACTTTCTTTTTGGCAGGTCTTGACATATAGTAAAATGTTTTTTGCAGAATGACAGTTTGCAGGAAGGGTATAAATGACAAGTCTCAAAAAACGAGAGGAGATACTAATTTTCACATAAGAATCAAATACTACTGTGCAACATGTTTCCAATAGCCAAAAGGCATAAAACACATTACATGTTGATCATAGAAACCAAAGCAAACTCAATGAAACAAAGGCCATACAGAATGTTCCTCAATCTACAGGCCTAACCACAATAACACTGGTCCTCATTCACCAACATCTTCCTAAGAATTTTCTTAAATTTGTTCTTTGCTCTTGCAAAAACCTATGTTGGGGAATACAAATATTGATAATAGAACAAAAATACACCAACCATTATAGAATTTATCAATCTTCATTGCTCCAAAGCATGCCCCACTGGCATATTAGCCTACTCAGATAGTGCACACTTGTTTTCTTTTGTTGGTCTTATGTGTGACTAATGAAAGCTGAATGTTTTCTAAACATATCCCATCCTCACAATGCTGTGAATTTCAAAAACTGTGCTATTGTTGGATAAACTTTTGAAAACATCCATGTCATGCTGGCACACTTTTTCCCAACGAAATAGATCAGAAGATGACATAATAATCAACAAACCAAGGGTTCTGATATTGAGATACAAATTACTGACTGGGTTGAAGCCCTAAAGATCCCATCAGCATTTGTCATCAAAACAGCGCGCATGTGACTACACAGCATCAAGATTTTGTGATTTGTTAACAAGAGAAATTCACTAGCCACATGCATTATCTGGAAGCCCAATGATTTCATCATGTTTGTGGCCCTCTTCTATGCTATAACAACTGCTGAACTCCAACACAAGGGAGAGGGGGGATTTTCCTCTCTGTATGCAGTTTTCTAACACAATCCCACAGTGGTTATTAATATGAATATGAACCTCAAACTGCAAACCCAAAATTACTCTTTAAAATTGGAGCTTTCTGACAATACTGACTACTGACTATTTTAAAATCATTTGAAATTAATGGTAATTATTGGTCTACAGTAAGCACACTTGTCAGTGAGGTCAACCTTAGGCCATTTGCATGAAATTACCGTCACAAAAATAACACCAGTTGTGTGATGAACTGTTTTCTAATACAATATTAAATTCTGTGTTTCTAACAGTACTAAAGTGCAGTAAAATGCAGTGGGCCCCCTGTAGTGTTTTGTGTATTCCAGGAAAAAGAAACTCTTGGGATGCTTGTGTAGCTGTGCTGCTTGGCTACGTCATAAACACAGTCACACTCTCTAAGGAGCTGTTTGAGACAGTTCAGAGCAAAGCTATGAAAATCCATATCAAGGACAGTTCATAGCAAAGACAAAAAACTTGCCTCTCCAGAGTCTAACTCAAAAATCCACACCCATTAAATACCTTGATGTGAGATGGGACCATGACCCATTACTTTAACATGAGTAGAAGTATGACACCAGTCCATATTCATTGTTAGAGGGCCCTCTAAAAAAAAAAAGCTTTGCTCTAAACAGTGATGAGGACGACAGTAGCGGGCCAGAGTTGTCATGGAAACCTGATGTCATTATGTCTGACAGTTTATATTTTTGGCTTTGCACACTCAAAGCAAGTTTCATGTCCAACCAAAGAATAGGCAAAACGTAAGATCACTTTTTGTTTGGTAGCTTTGCTATCAGTTTTGATTGGCTCTAACAGGCAAATAATTCCAAAAATTAAAGGTTTGTTCTGATACCGTGCTGAGCATCAAGGAAAATCTGAGGCTTGTAAATTTTCTCAAAGGTCAGAAAGTTTTTAGCCCTATTAAATTAACATGTCCATATGATGTCATTTTGTTTTACAAGGTATATTAAAACATCTATTACAGAACTTACAAAACATACAGAAACCATGCTTGTCTGAGGCATTATCAAATGTCCAGTTTTGAAATCATCACAAATTCCTGTATCATCAAGCGCCCAGTTTTAAAATCATCACATATTCCTGCATTGCTTCCAACCTGATAATAAATGAAGTTACAAAAAATGTAGTTCAAAAAATGATGCTGTACTTGCTCCTCACATCTATCACTTAAAAGTTGGTAATATCACACACATATTAACTGTGCTGTGTTCTGCACATTTTTCATTCAGTCATTCAGTGACACTATGCTGTGTGTCATGCTTACACATTTTCTTAGCTTTGTTTATGTGAGGGTGGGATTTCTCTCATGGTAAATAAACATGGTTAAACATCACATTAGTTAAATATCAAGTTGTAAGAGAGCCCAGCTGGAGCTGTACATCTGCATGGAAAATCATAGTTAAAAAAAAAAAAAACGAAAAACACATTTCTCCTATGTTGTGCAGCGGAGTTTAATATACAGCCATGAATGTCCAAAAAAATAATCCAGAGAGAACAACAGAAACTACATGGCAGAAACCTGATATATAGCAGAAAATTACTGTGCTGTACCTAATGTAGGATATGTGATTATCTCACAAGTAGCAGTAATGTGTCCTATATGATGAACCACTGTATCTGTCCAAGGCTAAGGTCACAAGAGCAAGATCAAATACCACTAAACACTCACTAGTCACTCAATATCTAAAACTCAACATCAGAGGTGCAGCAAGATAATTTGTACACCAATAAACAACACTACAGGAAACAAAGTATACATGTGCCTACACATTCTTCAGCTCACACATACATTGATCAGAAAAGGCTTCCAGGGATCAGAAAAAAGGTAGAGCAGAACGGGAGAGGGAAAAGGATTTCACCACTGACCTGCTTTTAATGATCCCTCTTGCCCATGGCATGCTGTAAAGCCAATGTTCACTGTGTACATTCTCTGAGGTCACTAACAAACCAGATAACAGAAGAAAGTCGTGTCAATCAAAGGCCACTCACTGAGCATATGCTAGGAAACCTAGGCTACTGATGTAAGCTAGTCACCAGAGAAAATACCCAGTCCTGACGCATATCCAGGAACAAAAATAGCAAAAGGGCCCCTGGAGGGATTATACAACACACTACATTTACAGGCATTTCCAGCAGCACAGTCTTGACATCTGGTGTGTTACATTTTTAATCACATACAGTAATTTTCCCCTTAATCCCAGTAATCTCACTACAGAAATACAGCCACACATTTCTGTCAGTGATGGGATACATTGTAAGCAGTGATCTGTTGAGTAGTAAAGGACTCATGATGTATTGACACATGATCCCTTATAAAGAATACATGATCTATGCAGCAGATGGCATCTGACCAAAGTTCATCTTGGAAACGGACTGCCAATTGGGCTTACCCCAAAACAACCTTGTTTATGTTTAAACCCACAACTGCTAGGTAACTCTAGGTAGACACATGCTGTTCGGCATTCTGACCATTTTTTTGTTACCACCTCCTCCCTGGGTCCATCTGTCTACATCTGTTTGGTCTGCAAGCGTCTTACACACATGGTTTTATTGATGTCTTACTTCACTGTGTTTTTATCAGCAGCAGACAGATCTCAGCAGTAGCTGATTATCATTCTGAGCTTACACTTTACATATACACGTGACATGTTGTGCAGCTCTAGAATCGGTGGAGAGAACCATCTGAGGCAAATATAAAGAATGATAATAGACCCATTTCTACCTCAGACAATGACTCCTAGATCTGTGACTCTCCCTCAAGACCAAAACCTTGTAACAAGAGCAAGTCCCAACATCAGGTTGATCTCACAAACCAGGATGAGACTCCCTTCCTACCAACAGTTTAGAGTTGTCTACATGTGACATATTAAGAGAACAATTTCTACCACTGTTCACATTGTTTTTAGTGTTATTCAATTTCTTAAACATATTTTTAGTGTGTATGCATATTTAATTACATCTTTTATGCCTTTATACTGAATCCAGCACATAAAAAAGACAAATTCCTTAAATGTGGACACAAATATTCTAATTTTGAATTCAACTGGTACGAGTAAGCACCTGCCATAGGTAGCAATGAGTGAAACTTCACCAGTAAGTTCTGCCAATCAAAAGCACGAACAGCTGGTGTCAGGAAGGTACCAATACAATTAGCCAAAAAACATACTTGAGAAGATAGCTTTCATTAATGATGATATTCTGTTTTACCTCTCACTGAGCTGACTACATTAACCACTGACCAACCATTGACACTGACCAAGTAACACACAAACTCTGTTTTTACCTAATATTATAAAAAATGTCAGGATTCATTCCTGGCTAGAGATCATTTCTCTCTCTTTCCCTTTGTCTCTATCAAGTTTCTCCTCACATCTCAACACACCCCTCTTCCGGTAGTATCTTCATAAAGCCTCTTTAATCCTTTCTTTTTCCTCTTATGCCGCACATTCAAATGCTACATCCGTCAGCACAGTCCTAGTGACACTTTTGCCATTTGCTCTTTTTTGTGTGTGGGTGGACTGAGTAAGCATTTTAGTCACTGCTTGGCACAACCCAAGGCACTGCGGATACCAACTGGTGCTTCAAAAACCATCCCACCTGTTCTCCTACAGCTTCTCAACCTCAGGAAAACAGGGATATATGAGTATCTCTATGCACATTGTGTGTGTGTGTGTGTATATGTATGTTTGTGCCAGTTTGGGTACGAGTAGTGTGTTGTGTGTGTATGTATGTGTATGTACAACATTATAAATGGAAAAACTAGGCCTACCTTAGATCTCACTCTAAAACTCACATAATCTCTCCTGCTCTCACCTACAGAAATCATTCTATACAAACCTTAGTCTGCTCCATTGTGAAAACACATTCAAGGTATTAAAGTAGGACTTTAAACAACATGAAAAATAATGCTTCATACTGACCAGCTTTTTCTATGAGGGCCAAAAAGCAAAGAGAAAAAAAAATCAACCAGCTTAGCTGCCAGTTCTTTATTTGGTTGACAGAACCAAATTTTCATGTTCTTTTTCCTACCTACAGCACTTGCCAACCTTGGACAACAGGGCAATGGGTTGATAACCCAGAATATCCCTTTAACAACATAAATATCATCTATCTAGCAATCTTAAATTGTATTGAAATGCTGTCTGCCATTGTTATGATTGGTAAAAGCTGATTTGAATGAATCACTGTCATTTGGTTTCAGAATGGGCCTATTCCATAGCACTCTGCTGAATTTCATTGTTACTATTAGCATCATTATCATGGACATTTGTTTCTCTTTAGAATTTGCTCCACTTTCAGTATAAAAGTTACAGACGGAAGAGTTCAACAGAGGGGTTTGGGGAGTGATTTTCCCCGTCGTTTCGCTATTGAGAATTACATCAAGGATCAAAGATCAAGGAGTTTATTCATCACATACATTGCAATTATGATCCTCCCTTAAATTTTTAAAGAAATAACTTGTAGGAGAAATTTATAAAAATAATCACAGATATTTAATAGATAAACATGCAAAAACATATCAAAACAGCTGAAATAATTCCATTTTATCACTTCGAAAACAGAAAAAAGTCACCAAAATATCATCCTCCCTTACCCCCCTTATTGACATCCATTAGGGAAATCTCAAATATGGTCTGTGCAGGGATTTAGTGACCTTAAAATTTGGTCAGGGCCACCAAGCGTCACAACAAGTGCAACTACTACGTTGGTGCAGCTATTCGTGTAAAATTGCTAGGTAGCGTGCCGTTGATCAACTTGTGGACGAGGGTGCCCGGCTGCAAATGGTATTTGGGCATGCAGGAGCTGGCATTTAGGCGACGGGATGAAGGGCCAAATTCAGATAACAAGGGCAACTATAGGGGGTTTGCAGAGCAGTTGCAGTCTTCTGGTGTTTCAAAATCATTTCTGCCACTTTCACAATATTGCAGTGTAAAGCACAAAAGACAACTGACATTACCACAAACTATACTCATTGCACTGTATGGTATTTCCCATGCTGACATGTGTCCCTAAAGAACAAATTAATTTTATTTAACACAATCCACCTAAGAGCAAGCACCAAGACACCTTTCTGGTTTTATAATTCTTTCTCTCTCTCTCAACAATCCAACCATCCCATCTACTCATTCACCCACCTAACCACTTTACCCCGTCCTCCCCTATTTTTGTGACCACCAGTCGCCACTGATGCAGATACACAAGTTTTGGCCCATTTGGCCTTGTAAAGTGATGCTACTCTAACTTCTGTTCAAGCAGCGGTGCAGAAATGACAGGGGCCAAGACAAAACCCGATCGAGTAAGGTAACGTTACTAGAAGCACATTCCATGTGTTGATAATAATATGCTTTGGTGGGGGAAAAGGTCAATAGAATTAGTCACACTTCACGTAGCCATATCTTGTAGTTGTGCTATAGATCATGGTAGTGTGATGGCCCACCGTAGCTACACTTTGAATTCTCAAAGTTCACATGGTGTGTAAATTATTCCTCCATCATGTGCAACCATTGTTTTAGACACTTTTTGGTGCTATTTTATCAGATGACCTGTGATATTAGAATGCATTTTTTTAGTTTGCAGCATCAACACAAATTTTTTGTCTTCCTGTAAACCGTCGATGTCAACGCATCGTCCAAGCTCTACAAAGCAGTGTAAATCAGCACATGTGATTGGTGGAGATTCCCATTGCCATGGAAACTGTTTATAGCAACTCTCGCCTTACACGTCATGAAACTTCTCTGTGGTGGCAGGGAGCAATGGCAGTAGGGCAAGTAAATAACGATCAAGTAAGTCATGTTTTTCATATATTTAAAGTTAAATCTGCTTACAGCAAACTGTAGGAAGTCATTATGATGTTCTCAATTCACTAAGGGGCTCTGTGAACTGTTGTTCACAGTTACAAGGGATCATAATTGTATAATCAATATTGTGTTGCTTAAAGTGGTTTATGGGACAAGTATGTTCCTTCACTCAGGAGAATAAATTATGTACACAGTCTTAAACCTTTGCCTTTTTTCATCTTTTGTTAGTTTATATGGTCATCAAGTACCCTGTAGCTGGTTGGACTGTGGCGAGTCTTAAAATGCTTTAAAACTAGACTTTTCATGGAGAAATTAATGGAAAAATCTTTCCGGGTTCCCACTTCTGAATTCGCTGACCATCTCTATAGCCTATATACAAGGACATTTCCATAAGATCGTAAGCTACCTGAGGTTTCCTGAGCTGCTGTCCCATTTTCTGATTGCTTGAATATCATATTTTCATATTGTACTGATGACAACGTAGTTCCCAAACTCTCCAAATTAATGTTTTCACCTTCAGATCCTTACTTCTACTCTGGGAGGTTCTTTTTATACCCCAGTAGGATGCCATATAATTAACTGTGAAATGTTCCTTTGTGTATACCTTTCCAAAATTTTGTGGTAATTTTTTTTTTACAACATCAGGACCCCAAGCTATGTTGCTGGAGGTTGGCTGAAGATGGCAGAGGACTTCGTTTGCAAGATGAACTCATAGACATTATTTATTCGACAACATCCCAAGTTTCTGGAGCATTTTAAAGGCAACTCTCAGACCAGTGCAAATTATAAACAATCTCTCATAAGTCATGCAGTCCTGCACATCTCTTTTGCTAGCGGGATAACCAGAGCATGTGACAGATGCAGCGAGGGACGCATGCTGAATGGTGCTGAAGGGTTTCTCAGGGCTGACATGTGAGAAATGTAACAAATAAATAGGTCTATGACCGCCAGCTGCATTGTACTGTGCAGAATAAAACTCTATGCCCTTAAGTCACACTGGTTGTCACTGTAGCGTACTTGCCAAATTAGACGATGTGTTCCATCTTGTGTTGCCTCATGTCTTTGATAGTGCACTGATCTTTTTGTTAATTAAAAAAATACAGACAGACTATGGTCTGTCACAATCAAAGATGAAAAGTTAGCGTGAAAAAGGTGTGAAGTGAGAGGGTGAGTTATGAGACTTGGCAGATGTGGTGACTCAGTAGCCTTTTAGTTGGTGACTGTCTCGCAATCTGTGTTATTGTACATAAAATTGTGTTTGTAGCTTTTTTTGTAGTAGGCTAACTGATACTGTAGACATGTTCACAGAGCAATTGGTTGGCCAATTGGCCACTCCTATCAGGCCTATTGTTTCTGTCTGTTCTTTTCCATCATAATAGCAGGAGTGACACTGAAGTGTCAACGGAAGCATCAGCCCTCGTGTTCAGCCCTCCTTGTGTGAAGACTGACTGGGGTAAATTTGAGCGTGTCTACCTGCGCGTGTCCACCGAGCAAGGACACTGACCAAATTAACATGCCTTATTTTCTGTAACATCATCTTCTGTGCAACTTAATCTTCATCTTGCTACGATGTGTCTCTACTCCATTCCAGTTGTCTCCAGTCGTCGCAGATTCTGCTTCTACAAACGGAAACGGAACCCTGCAAACCTCTGCTCTACACATCACATCTCATCAACTCCTTCGCTGTCGGTTTGTGGAACTGTCACTCTGCAGTGAACAAAGCAGACTTAATTTCGGCTTATGCAAAGCATCTTTCTCTGGACATTCTGGGCTCTATTTTGACGATCATATGCGCATTGTCTAAAGTCAGTCGCGCAAGTTGCTTTGGGGTCGTGCCCGACACAATTTGGTATTTTGACGGCGGGAAAAGCGAACATTGCGCCAGGCGCATGGGTTGGTCTTAAAATACTTCATTAGTCATGGGTGTGTTTTGGGCGTAACATACAATTAACCAATCAGGATTTATACTCTCATTCCCTTTAAAAGCCAGCGGCGCATTTTCCATGGTGTGTTGCTATAATGATGGCGAATTTACCTGGAAGACCGGGGCGTTTTTCGATGGAGGAGACCAATCTGCTAGTGCATGAGGTAAAAGCGCGTGAACAGGTTATCTTCGGGGATGGAAAGAATCCCCCCAAATCTCCACGGGTCAAGGAAGTATGGGAGGAAATATCCTCAGTTATGTCCTCCGCCTTTGGCAAAAAAAGAACATCCGAACAGTGCTGAAAGCGGTACAATGATGTTAGAAGACGGGGGAAACAAAAGCTTTCAACGGCAATAATATTGTGATATATGTGATGTACATGAAAAACTTTTGTATAAACTCTGCTGCGCGCACCTGCTGATGAGAGAAGCATGGTGTTCGCGCATTGTGCACTGTGCGCCCCTAAAATAGCTTTTCAGCAATGCGCAACTGACGACAGACCAGGGTTTTGTTGGTCACTGGCGGATTTCATTTTTGCGTCCTTATAATAGCATCTGGCATCTTGCGCCAGACCACACCTCTTCTTTTTGCTGACACACCCATGACGGCGCAGTGTCATCTGCTATCTAGACAACGTGATTTTTTGCCGGAAAAAATGAACGATGCGCTGGCACAGAATAGCAATGACACCATGCGCATGTCGCGAATGCACAGTGCGCCGCGGCATGATAGGGCCCTCTGGCTCTCACCGAGACATGGATCAAACCAGAGAACAATACCACATCTGCACTCTCCACCAATTATACTTTTTCCCACACCTCACATCTATCCTGCAGTGGGTTTGCAGTCCTCCAATTCACAAATCTGGTAAGGAACTTGATCTCATTTTTACCAGGAACTGCGCCACTACATCTATCTGACCATTACTTTATTCAGTTCAAAGTTTCTCTCTGTCAGCAACCATCTGCTCCTACTCCCACTGTCTCTTTCCGTCGAAGTTTCTGAAATCTATCCCCTATTCATTTTTCCTCCTTGGTGGCATCTGCTCTCCCACCATCCAGAAGTTTCTCTTCTATTGAGATTGATGATGCCACAGAGTCATTCTGTTCTATGCTGAAATCCTGCTTGGATCGTGTGTGCCCTCTGTCTACCAGACCCACACGATCCACTCAGTCTTACGCGCGTCTTAATGACTCACTTCGTTCAATGCGCACTAACCTCAGAGCTGCTGAGAGGATATGGCACAAAACTAAGAATTTGGTCGATCTAACACAATTCCAGGAACTGCTATCATCCTTCTCATTCAGTGTCACTTCTGCGAAAAAGGCTCAAGATTCAGAATGCCACAGACACCAAAAAACTCTTCTCTACCTTCCAATCTTTACTAAACCCACCTCCACCTCCTGCAACTAACCTCACAGCTGACACTTTGCAGCATTTTTTACTTAAAAAGTTGCAGAAATAAGTAGTCAGTTCGCTAACCAATCTCCATCCCAACAACCCTTCTTCAGGCCATAACCCCCACCATTGTGACAGCAGCCACACATGTGGTCAATGCTTCACTAACTAGGGGTACATTTCCCACCACCTTCAAACAAGCCCAGGTAACACCGCTGCTCAAAAAAACATCCCTTGCTCCCACTCAAGTGGAAAATTACTGGCCTGTCTCTCTTCTTCCTTTCCTTTCCAAAACTACTGAACCAGCTGTCTTTAAACAGGTCACAGGATTTCTTACTAGAACAACCTCCTTGACTCCAACCAATCCGACTTCAGAAGTGGCCTCTCCACTGAAACGGCGCTTCTATCTGTGATGGAAGCATTAAAAGAGGCCAGAGCGGCAGGTCAATCCTCAGTACCCATCCTGCTAGACCTATCGGCAGCATTTGACACGGTCAACCACCGCATCCTTCTGGACAAACTGACCACCATGGGGATCGATGGCACAGCGCACTCCTGGTTCAAATCCTATCTTACTAGACGGTTGTTCAACGTATCATGGCTGGGACAGACATCAGCACTTCACCAACTCACCACAGGAGTACCCCAAGGATTGGTGCTGGGACCCCTTCTCTTTGCCTTGTATATCACCTCGCTGGGCTCAATTATCCACTCCCATGGCTTCTCTTATCACTGCTATGCTGATGATACCCAGCTCCATCTGTCCTTTCTGCCCAACGACTCAACGGTGTCTCCACTCAGACTGTCTTTCTGACATATCTGCATGGATGAAAGGACATCACCTCCAACTAAATCTCTCCAAAACTGAACTGCTGGTCCTCCCAGCTAAACAAGCCATACATCACAATATCAGCATCAAGATCGACTCCCTGTCTGCTTCTCCCACCGAGGTTGCAAGAAACCTAGGTGTCATGATCGATGACCAACTGACCTTTACAGAATACATTGCCTCTGTGGCTCGGTCGTGCTGTTTTTCCCTATTCAACATAAGATCAGGCTGTACCTAACCCAACATGAAACCCAGCTCCTGGTACAGACCCTGGTTATCTCTCGTCTTGACAACTGCAATGCCCTCCTATCAGGTCTTCCAGCCTACAGAGTGATTGATGGTTCTGTTCCCATCTGCCTGAATACTCTCCTAAAGCCCTATGTCACCCGCTGACCACTTCACTCCTCTAAGGAACGTTATCTAGCATGGCCAACACCTTGCGTAGGTCAAAAATCACTCTTGGAATACCCCCATAAATTTCACGCTAATAATACATGACATCCAAGTGCCTCTGGTAAAAGAGAAATATGATGAAATTAAATGCAAATTCATTAAAATTTAAGAAACAGCTCAAAACATAATATTGAAATCACTGGCAAAATCATTCTTACCAACAAGTTGGTAAGAACTAACTTAGCCTAACATGATAAAGCATTACAAAACACTACTCAAATGGTCAATAATATATTGGACATGATCCTGAAGGTATTTTCTCCTCCAGTAGGTCCACACTGGAATGTTTGCAAACTTTAAAGTGGTCCTTTTAACTGTAACTAGGCAACAGAGATAGGACCAGATGTAAAAATTTTAGGTGAGGTTTTAAATGCCTGTTTTTATAACCCTTTATGTTCCTGTTAAACTATTAGGCCTTACGATTATGGCCTAAGCTGGCCTGACCAACAAAATCATCGTAATTCTACCATCATAAGCTAGGTCAACCAGCTAAACAAGCAAAACTCTTGCAAAAATATAGCTTCAGCTGGTCAACCAGCTATACCAGTAAAACTTTTGCAAAAACACAGCTTCAACCAGCAAACTATTATATGCTGGTCAGCCTGTTTTTTTCAGCAGGGAACCTTTACGAGAGCCATTTTAGCCCACAATTCCACACACTCAAACTTTCAGACAATATTCAAGCACATCAGCCACCAAAGACTTTTATTAGTCTAGTCCCCTGCATCAGAATGCAAGTATGTGAACATAATCTGTATACAGGTACTCTAGCACAACACTTTCTTGTCTATGTAGGCCACACACTCAAAAAGAGGAAGTGCACACAGCAGGCAGGTTTCTCAGTTTATCATTTGCATAAACAACAAAAGGGAAATGGAAAAATGAAAGTGCTCTTTGCTTTGCACTTGTGCTGTCTACTGGTTGCCTATGCTCAGTTCCTGGTCTGGAGACTGCTTTTCATGTGTTTTACATACCAACACAACCCTACCAAATCAATTCAGGGTAACGCAAAAGAAAACCTCATGCAACGAAAAGCAAAATGGTACATCTACTTCAATCTATACAATTCAAATCCATGGTTATCTACATGTCTACATTCTAGCCAAAAGTATTCTGGCATGTTGGAGGGTGCAGCTGCAGTGGCTACAGCATTCAGACCACATTCAGCTCCAAGTGCCCACTAGATGCTGGGTTCAAATCCAGCTACTATCATTTTCCTGTCCCACATTATCTCTCTCTGCCACTCACGTCACTTTTCACTGTCCTATCTGAACAACAGCAAAAACGCCAAAAAAACATCAATTGCCGTATTCATAAATTCCCCATGTAGTGATTTATGCCATTTTGCTACTGTTGGAGTTAGGTGTTTTTCCCTAACTTAGTTCAATTCTGTGTTGTGTTTTCAAATCTGTAAAAGCAAATCTTGAGGTAACATATGACTTCCATATTTCAAAGGAGATGAGTATCATTATATAGCTTAAAATGGTGAGTTGTGAACTACTATAGCCCTGCGATGACAGCCCTTTGTGCCCAAGCTTTAAAATCATAATCTCCCTGAAAAGTGAACTGTACATACCCAAACAAATGGAGGCAGCGGCTGTGAGTTCTGCATGTGTAGCTGAATGCTAATGCTGTGAATAACATTCCAAGAAAGTGTTAGCTGTCCATCAGCACTGTAACTTTTATCAACTAAATTTTCTAATCACAATTATTTGGAAGAACAAAAAAATCCAATGTAGCATATTTTTAGTGCTGGCCAAAATAACCTGTTGGATATTAATAAAAATGTTTGCTTTTCAACCTTCTGAAATTGCAAAATAGAACAATTGTTTTTTGATTCAATATAATAATACTTTATCAAATGTTTCAATTCCATATGACAGTGATATTGTATCGATTGTGCCAATTGTATGGAGAAACCCCAAGTACTGTGTCTCAGTACTTATACCCTATCACTACCAGTTTTGAAACTATTGCCCTTTGAAGTTTGAGGCAATGCAAATTACTTAGGTGAACAAACCTTTTGTCCATATTCCAAAATCATGGCTCCATTATATGACACACAGCTTTGCAATTTTGTGTTTAGGGTTATTTTTTTCTGTAGAACTCAAAACTGGAGCTGAATAAGATATACCTTACATACTTTCACTCTTACAAGCTGCTAAATATGGTTGCAAAGAAGCACCTGATTTTTTTTTTTTTTCTGACAGGGTGGCTTGTTCACCAAAACGCTTTACATTAAAAATGTAAAACAAATGGCGCTAAAATGTATATTATCAACACTTAGAGAGTACAGGTACAGGCCTACAGAGAGAGTGAATATCACTGAACAATGACAGACTCTGGCTGTAGGCACTCTCTCTCAGTGGGTCTACAGACTAGTGTTGGATGCAGTAGTCAGTACCTAAATAAAATCCTGTATCGTTTCATTTATTCATGTTTCATCTCAACATAATCCTTACACAGTCGTATAGAAGTTGGCCTGTCACACCACTAAGTAGGTAAAACCACTTTCAGAATTGGCCCTGCTACATCTATAATTATTTACTCCCAATTATGAAACCAATAATTATATAGCCTAAGTTGCTTCAAGTGGTTTCAAAGCTGGAGAGACAAACAGACTGAGGAAACCAGCTATGCTGTTAAAACAAAGTTGGTTAGGGGGCAGGGGTTGAGAGGAGAATGAGGGATAAAATCAGAACCATACAGGGCAACCTCGCCCACTCTCTATGATAAGCTGTACAATAGAAGCACCATCTGCCACAGACTCATCTCCTTCATGCACAAGATTTTGTGCTGACAGCTATCAGGTAGTAGCCTACTATAACAACAGATACACCTATTTTCAGTACACTTTACATTTATCATCACTTATACATAGTCTGCCTAGATATATCATTCATTTTGCATATGTTGGGCTACAAGCTGGCTACTTCTATATTTTTACTTATCTGGGAGTCTAGCAGCAAAGCAGCAGAACCCCATTGCGTTTTTATGTATTCTTCTTATTCTTTCTTCTTCCACTGAAGTCTATGGCAGCCTACAGAACTGTATGGAGGAAAGTTGTGGATATTTATCACAAATTAGGGACGGATACCTGATTAATTGGACTAAGTCACATGTATGTAAGTAAAGCACTCTAGCTCCACCAATGGGTCAAAGTTGGAGTTGCATCCATGAGCGTAACTGTTCAACTGATTTAAAAAATGAGGTACCGTTGAAATCCTTTGGTCAAGCCGAGTTCAACGCACCCTATGACGCCAATTTCCACCATATTGGATTTTCCAAGTTACTTATATCCATCTCGAAATTCCAAAGCATTTGCCTGTCACAATCAAACGTAAACAGTGGCAAAGCTACCAAACAGGAGGTGAGGGCATCTCTAATGAAGTTTGACGTTTAAAGTTCAATCTTGGTACACGGATCTCAGAACCCATCCTGAACGTGAAAATGGCTTATAGCTTAGTAATGCTTTCACGTGTTGAAATTTGATTCACTCATTACCCTGTCCTGAGGATGGAGCAATAATATGGTGACCTTTGACCTTTAGGGGGTGCTATTTTCCACCATATTGGATTATGTTGAAAGTGAAACAAAATTTTCACGGGTCGCAAATTTTGCCCAGTCTTAATGAAAATTGGCACAGATAGCCTTCAGGCCAGTCCCCACAATTTCTACTTATATACTTATAGACATTCCAAGTCCCCTCACAGTGAACCAAAATTCGTAGCAAACAAACAAGAAGTGAGATCATATCTTAGGAACGCTTTGACGTACCAACTTCAAACTTGGTACAAGGACTTGGGTTCATATCCTAGTAGGACTCAAGTAAATATGGTGACCTTTTACCTCTGGAGGGCACTGTAATTTGTGAAAATGGCTTATATCTCAATAACGGTTGTACGCTTTAAAACCAAATGGTACATGGTAGGAGTGGGCGATATATCGAGATTTGCGATATATCGAGATGTTTTATGAACACAAAAAAGATTTTGGCATATCGTATATATCGAGATAATGCTTTAAATTAATATGATTTCGCCGCTGTACTTGATTTCCTTCGCTGTGCCATGCTGCTGCCCGCCCCGCCTCCTTGCATTTGTAGGCTACTCTCTCTCCTCGCGTGAAAGCGGCCTGTTTACTCATTCAACATGGCAGCGCCCACAGAAAGCTCGGAGGCGGCAGAAGAACTCGTACCAAAAAAAAGGACAAACGGCTTTTAAACCGTCGGATGATCAACAGAAAGAGGTCTACTGCCAGGAATGCAAGAAATTGGTGCCAACCAAAGCGTCGAGCACCACGAACCTGTTCAACCATTTACAGACACGCCACAAACTCTTGTACGAGAAGTGTGTCAGGCTGCGGGTCCCGTCCAAACCCAACACCTCTACCAAGGCTCAACAGCAGACAACACTCCACACCGCTTTACCCCGGGGTGTACCATACGAAAAAATTAGCACAGGGTGGGCCAGCATAACGGAGTCGGTTGCATTTTAGATAGCAAAGGACATGGCACCCATTGCTGTCATTGAGCAACCGGGGTTCATATGAATGCTCAAAACGCTAGACTGCTGCTACTGACTGTTGAGTTAATGCAATGAGTTTGGGTTTTGTTTTTAAGGAAACGGCAGGCAATATGTATTTCTATTTTAAGTCAAATTATTATTATTTTTTTTTGTGACCTTAGATGTTAAAGACGCACTTAATAAGAACTGCCTACCCTCACGCCCAGCCCAGCCCTAGTACACTAATGACCCAATGGACAAAGGACATATGGAAATCTGAGGACCATTGGGGATGCTACCATTGATGCTAGACACCCACATTGCTGCTTGCAGCTATGTTTGTACTGTATGTGTAGGCCTACATTTTCTAATTCCCCATTTGCATATTTGTTAACACACAAAATTCCCCAACTGAGGGATAAAGCATTACAAGTGGCATATTCCCATGTCTGCCTATTCACAGCATTGCACCTGTATCAAGGTAGAAAATTTTTGACCAAGTAGCCTATGCTCATCATTTTCTTTCTCAGAGTCTGAGATGGAAGAGCAGGCGAAGACAGCTATTCACAACAAAGGTAATTTACAACAAAGAACAACTACTTCTAGCTATCAGAGTTGTGACTGATCAACCCAAGCAAGAGTTGACACTGTTCTGGATCTGAAAATAGGCCTATTTTATTACCCAAATGGTGTCATAAGATTTGTCAACAACAGTTCTAGGTTATCTAAGAGACAGGCTATGGAGAAACTGGCTAGTCTATAAGACTATTTACATAATTGTTTTTATCAGCCTACATCTCTGTGACATCCATTTACGAAAATACAGAACAGAAATGGCCGATCAGTTCATATCCTTAGCCTTCAGCTCAACTTTGTACTGATAATATGTGAGCTTTTCAGGCTGTGTGTCAGATATGGCCAACAAAGAGAGTGCAGCTTCTGCGGTCTATTGAAAACAGAGAAAAGAAGCGCCTGGCTGAAAACCCCCTTTCGCAGCCCTTCCTGACGGCAAACACGTCATGGAACATTCCCGGAACGAGCCAGCGTCCCTCCCACTCTCTACAGTGCGCGCACACAGGCGCCTAGCTACTTGTTCACACACACCCACACTTAAACACACAGAGAGGAACATAATATGACGAACCCAATTTCCTCATGTTACACCTGATGTGTATAGAGCTCCAGAAAATCAAACTACAGGGTTGTTAAACAAATATCAATTTGCTATACTTCACCCGCGGAATAGTGCAAATTCCACAGGATATTACGCAACATTCCAAGTCTAGTTAGGCTACATGCAAGTGACTGGGTATTCCCCTTGTATATGCTACGCAACACGTCGTCGCCTCCACTGCTTCAATTTAATGACATTCGAATCTATGCAGTTAGTCTTCAAGAAGTCCCTTACCTTATCACATCGGAATTGTCCTGCATTAAACGCGAATCACAGCGATCACAACGAGAATTCTTTCAGGTAGCCTAACCAACGGAAGAGGTATTTACTTTCCGCTCATAATAGAACAGATATTCTAAATAAACATTCAGTCGCACCATCTCACGGTGGGCTGTTTCTTCTGCCCCCAATACGCGGCAGCAAGTGAAGGAACTTGCAATGAAGGAAGAGAGTCGGCCTATTCCTGTCTTCACTTCCCAGAATAGCAAGTCTGATACACCGTATGAGTGTGTAAGAGTGCTTCGTCTCTGACGTCATTGGATCCCCCAGCGTGTCCCATAGAGAGGCGCTTATAAGACCCACGAAAGGACAGGGGGAGGCGGGGATAGTTCGGAAGCCTCGGTCCCTAGCTCCTTTAAGGCGCATTGCAGGAGGGGAGCTCCCTCTGCGACGCAGCTGGACAATGCGCTAATTTCTAAACCACATTAGTACATCACAAATCATGCTCCAACAACTTCTTGAAAATAATAGGGCACTAGATGGAACGCGATCGGTTCGGACAGCATACGTAAAAAGAATAATAATTTAAAAAAATGATTTACAAAAGAATAGACCTGTTATTCATGCATTTTAATTTCGGCCCCGTTTTTGTTTTATGTAGCCTAGTTTATGGATAGCGATTTTGCTTTCTCCGACAATCTGACAAATCTGACAATCCGAAGTCTTGGGGAAATGTTGCATCTCTAGGCCTATAGCCTACAATCAAAAATGTACACAATAGGTGGGTGGCCTAAAGAATGCACAGACGTAAAGCTGGGCACTCAAGTCTGGCACTTGGACTGGAGTCGCACATAAGTGGCCCCCAAAAGGACTCAAGGCTTGAGACTCAAGCCCTAAGGACTCAGACTTCATGATTTTTAGACTCGTGAATAATCTATTGGCTATTTACATTATTTAGAATACGAACAAATATTTTTCAAGCTGAATGATATTCCCTTCCTTATTGCCATGTTAAAAGGATCCATGACTGGTAAGACATGTAAACCTTATAAGACTAACATTGGTATCAGCTAGGCCTTAATTTAACAGGATTTTTAGATAAAATACTCAAAATGCTTTTTAATTTAAACTTGTAAGCTGCCATTGCATTTAAAGCTCAATGCTTTCTTAGTAACTGATAGATATCAAAGCTTCCTGATTACAACTTTCCCAACATAATTTGTAGATACATGTTGATGAGTTATTATCTACTAAAATATGTGATAATCTGCATACATTTTAGGCCATGGGTAAGGGGAGCTTATAGTGCACCTCTATCAACCAAACAGAGGTTGTTTTTTTTGTTGTTGTTGTTTTTGGCTATGCTAAGTATGAATTTGAATATTAACACTGACAATTTTGGGAAGCACTACCCATTTCACCCCCATAGGTGTAGACTGAAAATCAATGCATATCAACACAGTGCAAATACTATAAAGGACTATGCATTGTCCATGACATGAAAAAAGGTGCTACTTGTCTCAATGCGTGTGTAACAAGGTGGAACCCAGTGTGTTGCAGGTGACCAAATTAATGGATGGGAACAGAGAGCTTTGATAAACAATAAATACTTTTGTTTTCAGCTGCTCCATGAGCGGGGGGAGGGCTTGGTCAGGGAAAAGTGAGGACAGAAGCAAATGAAAAAAATTAAAAATAAAAACAAAATAAACATGGGGATAAAACAAAGACAGGAATACTTAGGTAATAGCAGGATACAGCTGTGGCTGTGTTAATAGTACTACTTAGCAAAACACCACTGTTGCTTAATATATCACATATCAAATGTTCAAAACCCACACTGGCCACTAGGGTGTACACTAAGAGGGAGCTTACTGCTATATAGGCATTGGCTAAATAGTTAAATGTCAGAGTAGGTCACAGCTAAGGGGCAATGAGAAAAGGACTTAAAATACAAAATCAACCTAATAAAATGAAAAGAAATCAGGCGGGTGACATTAACTGAGTAAGCCCTCGCCCTTAGTCAGGAGGGCTGCTCTCAAAGATACTAACCAACGTGGTAAGTGACGACCGGGCAGGAGAGGGAAAAACCAAGAAAACAAACTGGTGAAGAACAAACAAACAAAACTCACACTGACCATAAACCAACCTAGCACCGCAAATCGGCGTAAGAGGGCACAAAAATGAACTATTCGCTAGTTCGACAGATGTAAGATCAGAGCAGGTCACAGCTAAGGGGCAAAGAGACAAAAAAAAAAAAAATGTGTTTAATAATAATAATGAAATAATTATGGGAAAATAGTGGTCTTAGATAACTTTATTCAGTGGCAAAAAATGCACTTAAGATTAACATATAAAAAAAAACATACAAATAGATGAATCTTCAGATCCATGTAAGAACCCCAATCATATTACAATGTGGTTAAGTTAGCCATTGCTGCCTACCTTGGCCTTATGTGTGCTATGGGCAGGAGGACTGTGGAGGATCTATACCTGGTGTTCGACCTATATTAGTGTCTTTGACTGCTTGGAATAATTCCTCAAACATAATAGAGGAATCCAGAGCAATGACATCATCTGATGACTGAGTAGGAACAATCAATTCAGTAAAAAAAATCGTCAGGTCAGTTTCTGAGGGTATCTGAGGGCCACCTGTGTACAAGTCTTTAAAGAAATATTTGAACGTCTCAGTTCTCTCCTGCGTTGACAATACCACACCTCGCCTTCTACATCTGATTAATGTTACAGTTCTTTTAGCTTCCTGTTGTTTGAGAGCCAGTGCTAACAAATTGCTTGGCCTACTGCACTCTGCATATAATACTTGTGTTTGGTATGAATAATATACTCTGCCCTGCGTCTTAATAAATCATTCAATTTTGCCTGTTTTGTTTTAAGATGGTTTTCTATTATAGAATAATTCCCCTTAAGATCATTTTCCAACAGTTTACATTCTTCTACTAGTATGGACATTTTTTGCAGTGTTTATTCTGCAAATATGAAATCATTTTAGCATCTTAGCATAGCATTATTCTGTTGAACCCCTTGATAGAGGCCCAAACCACAGTCATGTCTGAGACATTGTCTTAATTAATATTTATATACTCTACCAGCCCTAATTTTAGTTGTGCTAGAAATGGAAAAATTAAATTTCCACCTAGTAAACCTATTGTTGATCTTTCCAAAATTAAAAGTGGACAGAACTGGATTGTGATCTGATGTGTCAGGGCAGAAATTCCACTGACATCTGTCTGGAGGACAGCCAGGAGGAAGTCCAGGATGCCAGACAGGACGTCGGGAAGGGTCTGGAGTACCCCAGGAGGAAAACCAGCTGGCCAGATGGACAGGTGCAGAGGGTCTGTAGGTCAGCCAGGAGAAGGAACTGAAGGCCGGACAGAGAGGATCAGAGGGTCTGGAGGTCATCCGGACAGGAAAGGAGGGTCAGGAGATGGCACGGAGGGAAACCAGAAGGCCGGACGGACAGGCACGGAGGGTCAAGAGATGTCCTGGAGACCCAAAGGACTGGTGTGAAGGTCAGGAGGACAGTCAGTACTGACACTAAACTGGAGGAGTGCGGCACAGAAAACTTGCGCACCTCACACACAGTGACACCGACCTCGCCCACCTCAGGTGCAGGGACACTGATCTAATTATAAAATAAATGAAAGCAGAAACAGCCAAAAAAATGTGAAAGCATATACATATTGAATAGATAATTGAGAGAATTGAAGAGCAAGAAATGCAAATGCAACAAATGCAAGTGGGGAAGAACAAACAAACAAAACTCACACTGACCATAAACCAACCTAGCACCGCAAATTGGCGAAGGAAGGCACAAAAACGAACTATTCGCTAGTTCTACAGACGGAAGATCAGAGCAGTGGTCAAGTTGTCGCACTGAATGCCAGCTGTGATGTGTTGCAAACAAGAGAACAAGATTTTACTTCGACAGATGGAATTCAAACAAATAATTCATTAATAGACCTAGTTCAGTAAGATAAAAAGATAATAAGCTAAAGTAGTTCCAAAGATCATTGAATACTGATCAAGATAGAGCAACATCATACATTACAATGACTACATTTACATACAATTAAGTATCCTGTATATGAGGCTTATCCCGGTTTTGATCGTGATAAAGTGTTTACATTAATGCAGAGAAAACAGGTTATTAACCCGTAAGAACCCACAGTGACACAGGTGTTACAAACAATTCAGATGATCTGAAAATATCTTTCTAATACCACTTCTCTGATTTTTAACCCACCAAGTCCCAGGGTGACACATACTAAACATCCTGGTCACATATCATGTGATTTGTGTAACGTTTATGCTGTCATGACAACAATTCCAAAATGGTGGTGTGCTTGGTGAGCACATGTCAGAGTGTCAGGTCTCATGACAAAGATAAAAACTAGCTGCAAAGGTACTGTAATGTTTTAATAACATGTTCTATATTGCATTTAAATAGTTTTGAGCTAATTTCTCCAAGAAACTCAAATAAAACAAATTACGAAAAGATTGTGGTGACATATACGTCACATCAGTCTTTTAACCTCATATCAGTCTGTCAAATTTTAATGTGACATATATGTCACTTTAAAAGAAATTATCATATTCGCAGTACATTTAGCTGATTTAATAACTAATAAGTTGTTGTTGATATATTCAAGGTACATTTACACTAATACAAACATAAAACCAGATAAAATTAACCCTTTATTAATTGAAACAAACACTGTGTGCATTGTGAACGCTTGTCTCTATCTATCGCAGACATTATACAGAGACGTACCTTAAATAGGCTACTGCTGAATATTCTAAATACAAATATAAATGCACATGTTGGTCCTATTTTAATGAAATTCCATCTTTTATAGTGAGAATAACATGGACAGGCACAGAAAACAATTTGATGTTCAGGACGTGCTGAAGATCATCCAAGATCTAATGAAATTATTGAACCTGATTACATTCCCAACAACATGGAGATGCAAAGTGATTTGTCAAGTGGATCTGGTGATTTAGACATAAAAATAAGTGAGGTGGATGAAAATCTGCAACCAGAGATGAACCCCAGACAGCAGGACACCACCATCCAGAAAAAAAAGAAATTTGTCTGGAGAAACAAACATTTTGATACCCCAGAGTGCACATACAAAGGGAAGTCGGCCACACCTCCAGACAATCTTCCCACTCCTCTGCAGTATTTCAGGCAGGTCATATCAGAAGAAATGTTTGAATTACTGAAGGAACAAATAAATTTGTACAGTGTGCAAAAATCTGGAGCTACCAAGAACCTTAGCACCACAGTTAAAGAACTGGAAGTGTTGATTGGCCTCTACTTGTGCATGGGTCTTTGCCAAATGTCAGGAATCTGTGCTTCAAGTCTTTCCATCTGCACTAGGCAAGATTACTCAAGATTACCAATATTTTTGTTCTTTTTGCAGTGATTTTACATGTTTTATTTCACAGTGTTGTTAAGAAAAATCCAAACAAACAAATGTGTGTTTGTATGCATTAAAGTTGTTCTTAAAGTTAAATATTAATGTTATAATGTTAAAATTTGTTGTGGTGAAGAAAATACACGAAACAATCAGTTTCTGAGGGGAAAAAAACTTAAAATGAGACTTTTCCAAATGATTAATAAAACAACTACAAATACACAATGTGACATCCATGTAACATTTCAAATTTACCATTAACGCCCAATGTGACATATATGTCACTTTACTGATGTTTGGGAAAGGGATGTTGAATTTCAAAAATGATTTCAAAACTGAGTTCAACATAGTCCATTTGGTCTGTCAAATATCCACCATAATTTTCCAATAGGTAGAAATGGGTTCGGATTAATATCCCTGTTTACATGATAAATACTAATATTCTGATTATAGCATGGTGTTCTCACCAAGGATTCTAAAGAGCGCTGCTTGATTGTCTTGGCGCTCAGCATTCCATCTTGCATGTCTCACTCTAGAATCTTTCTCTGCAAACATCAGAAATCAGGATAAGGCGTTTACATGCTACTGTATTCCAGTTTCTTACGGAGTACTCCACCTAGCATAATCCCGATTTCTCAGAAACTGTCATGAGCCTGCTCGCTGCCTTAATGGTCTGGGGTACTAATGTTCTTGCTTAGATGTCCACCTAGTGGATATATTAGGTAACAGCTTTAGATTCAGAAAATTATCGTAGCCACAGTTACGGTAGCTACGTAATTCAGCATTTTATGTTTGTAAGGAATGTATGTTTTACATTCACAGTTTCACAGAAATTTGAGTGCTGAAGTCAAGTAAAACACTGAAGATCGTACATATTGTTTCCGACTTCGTTCCTTCAACATTCAGACCTGTTTAGCTATCTGTCGAGTTGTGCAGCCTATACAACAGGAGCAGAATAGTGAAAAAACGTCATCTACATGCATTCTGCAGTGTGCAGAAGAATTCATCTACACTCTTCTCATCTCTCAAGTAAGATCCACCCAAACACACGGTTATGGAGAATAAAAAGGACACTGAAACATCATCTCACGCAACGCGATCCGTTAGTCATTCTAACAGATCAGCAGTTAGTATGGGGGTAGCAAGAGCTAGAGCTGAGGCTGAGCGTGCACGCGCACATTATGCTAAAAAGGAACTTGAAGTTAAAATGGAACAAGTTCGTATGGAGGGCACTATCAGTGTATTGCAACATGAAAAGGAAGCAGCTGCTGCTATGGCTGAAACCAAGGTATATCAAGAGGTAGCTGAATCATTGGGTGAGGGGACTTTAAGAGGACATGAGAGTTTGGCTCCCTCTGAAGACCCAATAGAGCGTACAAATAAGTTTGTGGAACAACATTCAAATGTGAACCATTTATGTGAGCCAATATGTAAAACAGACAATCAGAATCAGAAAACAGAATCACACTGAACCATTGGCATATCCTGAAAGCTATATTGGCACAACCGCTGAGCAGTGGCGGTGCATGGCCAATTTTACAGAGGAGGCCAGAGAGATCGCAAGCTACTGAATGACGTCACACCCATATATGTTAGTAATGAATTTAAATACAAATTAGCAGGGGCATTGCTAGCTGTTTAAAACATTCGGGGTTATACCACAAAAGTTAGACTCACGTCGGGCCATGCTGAGGGGTTTTATGTTTATTTAAAAGATAGCTTGTAAGGAAATTAATGTCTCTCACCAAAGTGCACCAAATACACCAGCAGCCAAAATGTGACATTAAAATAGCATGAAACAACTCCAATGTGATGTGAAGCCCTACGGATAAAGAAGAAAGACTACCAACGTTAAATTTGTAACATCTTGCGAAGTCCTCAACACATCGGTTCTGACTGCATCGCGGAGCACTTTCGAATTCGACAATTTCGCTTAAGTTGCATTTCAAAAGGTAGCTTTATGAAATCGTTTCTCAAAAAAAACTCTGGGTCATCGTCGCCATCCATTGTGACAGGTTCAACCCATACACTGTATGGTTCAACCGCTGACTGTATATAACGTAACATACAGTCTATGGGTTCAACTTGTCTATGATTGATGACGTACTGGTGAGGGAGGCTCACTGAAGCTGGCCTCCTCATTTTTTTTATTTTTACTGTTTATGGACCTTGATGAGCGTTCTTTAGGCCAAGTAAAACTGGCCTCCCTAGATGGCAGTATTTCACCAGTTATACTCTGTTAATGCGAATAAACTAGGATAGAGCTGAGCACTGAAACATCATGTAGGCTATAGCCCATAAATGTAGTGTTCGGGGGAGCTGTTTTGCTCGCTACTCCGATCAAAGAAAAACAGGACAACAGTAAGTTTAACACGGCAAATTTGGAATCTAAAATGTGCGTTATTAATCTAAACTCCTGAATATTTCTTTTTTGAATATTTATGAGGAGGCCATGCCTCCCTTGGCCTCCAGGAGAAAACACCACTGCAGCTGAGCTGCCTCACAATACCCCACAACAGGTCTTACCTTCCTCACGCTCTGATGTTATGACACATCAAATTAGCTTTAAACAGTCACCACAAAACACAAAAAAATCAGCATAATCTGTCAGCAAATGGGCCATTTAAAGTTAAGCCTTTGCTACAACATGCGTATTCTCCGTCTCCGCACCCACCCATCAGTGGACAGGATTCTATGGGCGACAGAGCTCATTCATGCTGGACTCACGAAATTTGACAATTGCCCAGAAAATTACTGGCCATGGAAGTATTCCTTTGATAATGCCAAACAAGGGCTGTACCTCACTCCAAGTGAAGAACTCGATCTCTTAGTCAAGTAGGCCCTGTGTCTTTCGAGTATGTGAAAAGAATACCATCTGTGCATGTGAGGTATCCAGCCATTGGTCTCCAGATGTCTTGGAGCTGTCTTAAAGAAGTATATGGTGCCCCTGAGGTCATTGAGAAGGCACTTCTTGACAAGTAGCGCACCTGGCGAAGGACTGTAAGGTGGTAGTCAAATGTAATGAATGTGATAGTAATAAAGATGTAGCTGCACTTCACCCAGGGCCATCACCCTGGCAGCAAGAGAATGCTGCAGGACACCATGGCGGGGAGGAAGACGCACAACCAGTTCCTGAGGTCAAAGCAAGCTATACCGAAATCTGTGGTGCAGGAGTTTTTTGACCTCTACAGGGTTAAGGGTGAAAGCCATCCCTACACCCTTCGCACTTGGGCTGGCAATACAGAAACAGTCTGTGGATGTGCAACGGGGTTTTAGTCATTGGAGGCAAAACAAAGGTGCTTCCCATGCTCCCCATGTCCCAACCAAATACAAGTCACAGAAAGATTCACTGCCAAAGCCCATTGTGTCCCACCTCAACACACAGTTTCAGTCCTCAAACACAGAGTTTAACATTGGCAGTGACATCTTCCAACAGACACAACATGATGACAGCATAGCATTCTCTATGGAGGATAGAATGTTTTTGGAGTTGATGGACAAAGAAATGTTTGTCAACAGCTCTAACAGCTGGGTCGCTCCTCTGCCATTTCAGCCATCTCGCCAGTGGCTTCCTAATAACAGAGAGCAGGCGCTGCAGCGTTTCAGGTCTCTTAGCCAAACCCTGGAGAGAAAGCCACAGATGCGTGACCATTTTATCACAGTCATGTAAAAAATATTTGATCGCAACCATGCAGAGCTTGCCCCTCCTATGAAAGAAAATGAGGAGGTGTGGTACTTACCTATGTTTGGTGTATACCACCCATGCAAGCCAGACCAAATACGGGTCGTTTTTGATTCCAGTGCCCAACATAGGGGTGTCTCCTTGAACAACAGTCTGCTAGATGTACTGATGCATTTCAGGCTGGAAGCAGTTGTCATTACAGCTGATGTGGAACAAACGTTTCACAGCTTTCAGGTCAGAGAAGACCATCGCAACTTTCTCAGATTCCTGTGGCATGCTGACAATGACCTGTCAAAACCCATGGTGGAGTATAGGATGCGGGTCCATGTATTTGGAAATAGTCCGTCACCTGCCGTGGCAATATATGGACTCCGACGGACTGCCCAGTTGGGTGAGATTGAATTTAGGAAAGATGTCAGAGACTTCGTTGATCATAACTTTTATGTAGATGATGGACTGAAGTCTCTTCCAACAGTGGAAAAGGCTGTAGATCTGTTAAGAAGACCTCAGGAGATGCTTGTGAGCTTCAGTCTAAAACTTCACAAAATTGGAAGTAATGGATGCATTCCCTACTGCAGACCATGCAAAGAACCTTAAAGATCTGGACCTGGGAGTAGACACATCCACAATTCAGAGGAGCGTAGGTCTCAGCTGGGACCTTAGAAATGACACGTTCACTTTACTGTATAGCTGCTGAAGACAAACCCTACATGCGAGGGGATGTGTTGCCAACTGTGAACAGCATATTTGACCCACTTGGTATTCTTGCTCCAGTCACTGTGTACGGAAAGTTCTTGCTTCGTGAACTAACAGCAGGCTCTTCTGATTGGGATGCTGCACTACCTGAGGAGAGGAAAGTTGAATGGACAGCATGGAAAAACTCTTTGCAAGATCTCATGTACTTTAAGATACCTCAAACGTACTGCGGTGTGTCTCAGCTCAGAGCCTCCAGTCTCCACCTGTTCAACTGGCTCCAGCACCGGTGCATCCTCTAACTCCTGACACTCCAGAGCCCAAGATCGGAAATCCAGAGCATTTTGACAGTGACCCATCTCAGATTCGCCCCTTTCTCCTCAGTTGTCAGTTGCAGTTTGCTTTGCAGCCCAGGACGGAAGGAGGCAAAGGTTGGCTATGGCATAACCCATTTGACTGGTCGGGCTCAGCTTTGGAGCACAGCCAAGTTTGAACAACAGACACCTACCTGTGCCTCGTTTGAGGCTTTCGCTGAAGAGATGCTCAAGGTGTTTGATTTGGGAACCTCGTCAGCAGAGACATCCCGGGCTTTGATGAACATCTGACAAGGGGGTCGAACTGTAGCGCTAGCGAGGCGGAGTGGGTGCTGCTGCAATGGTGGATGCTTTTTTTCCCAGCCTGGCGGATTACATCAAGGATGAGCTGATGTCCCACGACTTGCCAACGTCGCTAGATGGTGGCATCAACCTGGTGATCCATATTGATCGCATACAAGCCCGCCGACAGCAGAAGAAGCATCAGTTGTCCGTTCCCGTCAGAACTCGAAGTGAGCCCGCAACCTCATCAGTTCCATCAGTTGTAACCCAAGACCAGCCTGAGTCCATGGAAGTGGGTCGTGCCACCCTCTCTCCAGAGGAACAACAGCGACGCATTGCCTCCCGTCTCTGCCTGTACTGTGGGGGTGAGGGTCGTCACCTGACCAGTAAAAGTCAGAGCTCATCGGGAGGCGGTCTGGTTGAGCTCGATGAACTTCCAGCCTTCCCTCCTCCGAAAACCTTTGCTCCAGGTTCGCCTCCTGCGGTCTGACACTTCCCATGTCCTGGCTGCCCTGGTGGACTCTGGTGTAGAGGCAAACATCATGGACATGGAGCTCACTCAACAGCTGGGTTTGGGGCGTCTTCATTTGCCTAAATCTGTGCCGGTCAGGGCGTTGGACAGACATGAACTCTGCACCGTCACCGATCTTTTTTGTCAGTACGAAGTACGTCTCTCCCCGCCCATGCCTTTACTACTGGGGTTTGAATGACATCACTGTAAAGAAGCGCTACCCTCTGTGATAACTGTCTTCCACGTTCGAGCTGCTCCAGGGGGCCACTATGTTTACGAAGCTCAATCTGCAGAACGCTTATCACCTGGTGCGAGTGCGGGAAGGCGACGAGTGGAAGACAGCGTTCAACACCCCTACTGGCCACTGTGAATATCTTGTCATGCTATTTGAGCTCACCAATGCCATTGGAGTTTTCCAGGCCCTTGTAAACTATATTCTCCGTGACATATTGAACAAATTTGTCTTTGTTTAGACAACATTTAGATTTTTTCTAAGACTCTGTCTGAACACCTCTGCCATGTCCAGTTGGTCCTACGCCGTCTCCTCGAAAACTCGCTGTTTGTGAAGGCAAAAAAATGCGAGTTCCATGCTAAGTTGGTATCTTTCCTCGGTTACATTGTGGCAGAGGGTAGTATCCAGATGGACCCTGCTAAGGTGCCGGCAGTGATGTCATGGCCAGTTCCAGAGAGTCAGAAGAACTTGCAGCAGTTCCTGGGCTTTGCCAACTTCTACAGGAGATTCATTACAGCACCGTCACAGCTCCTCTCACTTCTCTGACCAGTACAAAACTACCTTAGAAATTGACTCCAGAGGCTAACAAAGCTTTTGGAACCCTGAAGTTCACCTCGGCTCCCATTCTCCAGATGCCTGACGCGACTTGACAGTTTGTGCTGGAGGTGAACGCGTCAGACGTTGGAGTCGGAGCAGTGCTTTCTCAACGAGCAGCGGCTAGGACGGCAAGCTTCATCCCTGCGCCTTTTTCTCACGTCGGCTATCATCAGGTGAAAGGAAGGTCATTTCCATTTGTACATTTACATTTGTATTGTATTAGCTGTAGGCTTTTGATACAGGTATTACTACACCCTGAGAACAGAGCATTGCAATAATCAAGCCTGGAGGTAATAAATGCATGTATTAATTTTTCAGCATCTTCAAAGGATAGGAACTTTCTAACCTTAGCGATATTTTGTAGGTGGAAAAAGATGTTTTTGAAATGTGTTTTACATGACTATTTAGAGGGAGGTTCTGGTCAATAAAGTTTAAACATAGGAAATTATTAGTCATCCAGATTTTAATGTCTTCATGGAAAGGTAAAGCTGGTTATTGTCAGCCTCACCAGGAATGGAAAGTAATGCCATGTTTCCTTATAACAGATCCTAAAGGTAACATGTACAGGAAGAATAACATGGGCCCTAGCACTGAGCCTTGGGGTACACCAAACTTTACTTTGGTGTGGGATGATGACTCATTATGAGCATGTACAAACTGGTAGTGACCAGAGAGGCACGATTTGAACCAGGCTAATGCAGAGTCTTTGATGCCTATCAAGTGTTCAAGCCTGTGTAGTAGGATGCCATGGTCAGTAGTGTCAAAGGCAGCACTATGATCCAATAGGATTAATATTGACATATATCCATTATCAGATAAGATAAAGAGATTTTAACTAGGGCTGATTCTGTACTATGATTAGCTCTGAAGCCTGACTGCAAGGTTTCCTGGATGTTACTTCCATTTAAGAAGCCACAAATTTGCTTAGACACTATTTGTTTGAGTATTTTTGATACAAATGGGAAGTCATCAGGACATCAAGATCAAGGTTTGGTTTTTTAATAAAGATGGTTTAATAACAGATGTCTTGAAAGTTTTTGGGACATGCCCAGCTATGATTGAGTCATTTATAATTTTAAGAATCGTCTCAGCCAGTAGAGGGAGAACAGCCTTAAGAATATCCTATCCCAACAGATCAGGCTTTAGCTGAGGAGATCAAAGATGTTCTGATATACTGGTGGGTGTGAATGAATCAAGGTATGCTGCAGGTTGACTGGAGCTAGCTGTAACCATTAAATGAGGTCCAACAAGGGAGTTGTTCATTTTAAGTCTTATAAATTCAATTTTGTTAAAAAAAGTCTTCAGAAAAAAGTCTTCCATTCAGTATTCTTCACCAGTAATATAAAAGCTTTACAACTGACATAATCTAACATTTTTTTAATAATTCAGACCAAGCATTCTTTTCAATATTTATTGGAGCAGTTTCAAAGATTACAGACATTAGCTTTGTTTTACTTTTTTTTTTTTCGCAAAACAAATACATTTGTGACAGTATAAATTCTGCTAAGACCATTCAAGTACATAATACTGTTTGCACAATGACCATTAAAACCAATAAGCTCACCGTAACATGTGAAGTGTAAAATACTTAGTCAGCTTCTTAAAGGTTTTATAAACATTGAGACGTGCTAATGTATGAATACAACATTCCTTGACAGAAATAAGAATAACAAAGTTATTGTACTAAAAGACTGATAAAATAGTAACAGATAAAAAAATAAAAATCTGATCTGATAGTATCTGATAAAAAAAGCAACACAGTTGAAAAGCTGAGGTCGTGCAGTAGTGTGTGTATGCTATATATGTAATCTAAGTAATCTAACAAAGAAGAATAGGTATGAATTCTCATGCACTTCCCATGCATTTTGTCGTGTGTTGGGCCCATAGGGTTAAGTATGGGCAGATAACTCTGTGTGAAGAGCCTTAACCTTGGGGATTTGCAGGAGAGGGAGCACTGTCCCTGTGTGAATGATACAGAGGTGGGGCTCAGTCAGTTAAGGTGACCACACAGATAGCAAGCCATGTTGGTGGCTGTAAGAGGCTCAGATGTGTAAGCTGACCTTTGCAATTCTGAGGAATTACACCGCATGCAAAGCAAAAGTTTTAAAAAGTGCACTTACAAAATGACAATATAAAAGGAAACATGTGGAATAAAGAGGAGTTGTTTAGCCAATCAAACAGTTACTAGACAAGTATCAAGTAAAATGTTAAGAGGACTTCAACTGATGTTAATTACTGGGATAAGCATGTGAAAAGTCATGAGGTAGGTTTAAAGATTGATAATGAGAGTCATATGACACTGAAGTAACACCGCTGGAAAGCTGAGGTTGAGCAGTTTCACATTATATGCGTATGCTATCCGTGTGAAAAAGTCATGTAACAGGGAAGAAATGGTGTGATTCTCATGCACTTCTAATGCAAATCACATGTGTCAAGCTCATAGGGTTAAGTGTGGACAGATAATTCCGGGCCCTGGGCAGAGAGCCTGGTTCTCGGGGCTTTGCTTAGGGTAAACTTCACAGGCTGTCTTTCTTTGGTTTTGATGTGCTGTGCTTGTTGTGCCTTGTTCACAAACTTTCACAGCAAATTCTAGTGTTAAATCAACTCTGAGAGTGTCCGTTTTAACACTATGCCAGTGTTTATTTTGTCCCAATCTTTGTAGTGTTAATTTAACACTTCCCAAAGTGTTGATAATATAACTCAGATAGTATACCTCGAACCAGAGTTAATAATTAACTCTCAATAATACTGAATAGTGTTAAGTTCTTGATACACTAGTGTATAGAGTTATTTTCTAAATTATACAAATGTTAATTTAACCCCAGTTAATGTTGTCACTGGCACTGAATGAATGGTTTGGTTCAGTGCTGATAAACTAATGTTCAATGAAAAGTATTTCTACACAGTAAATTGTCCAGTGTTAATTATGCAGTGTAAATGCATGTTTACTCTATCGGAGTAATAACAACAACCGATAGAGAAACATGCTTTCCAGTGTTGGTGTCAAATCAAGTTGTTAAATGACGTGGTGTCAGAAATACTCCGGAGAGCCCCTCCCACTTTAACTCCTCTTTGAAATCAAGCTGAATTTTTGGCAGTGCCATTTTCCGCTCCTACAATCTGTGGTAAGTTTGTTATAAATCACATATGAAATCGATAATAAAGTATTTCAACAGAAACAGGGCTTTAGAGTTACCTACAATTCTTGTTAATCATACACTGTAGCATGTTTTATTTCTTTAATAGCGAATTTCTAAGAGGTAGTAGTTCGACCTAGGCGCTAACATCTTTTTGCATGTAGTCCTCGGTTTTCTGACGCTAACATCCCCAGTTGTAACGATAGTGCTAATGATAAAGTTAATAATATTATGTATCTTTATGTATTATGTACTTAGACTGCTCGCATGCAACCCATGGTAACACATAGCGAAAAGCAGTTATTTTATTAGCCTTACAAATGCCCACATTGAGATGAATTGAATGCAAGCTAGTTGCTAACCAATCAGGTGTGTTTCAACTAACATTAGTGTCGAGGGATGATCGGATCCTTAACAAAGGCCTTCTAGACAAGTCTTTTGTCGCCAAAGGCTACAATTTCAGAAAGCGCTGTGGCAGATGCTTTAATCGTTAGCATAATTATATCAGTCCTTTCTCACAAAGTTAGGTGATGCTCAGAAATTTGTAAGGATCACTGAGCCTAATTTGACAGAGTTTCTGACTGCAGGTAAGAAAACACGTAACTGATGTTCTAAATGCAGTTGACATTTTTGCAGTCATTAACTTAAATGGTATTTATGGTAACACAGACTTTTGTTCTTGCTCCTAAGCATTTGCAAAATTACAGAGGGTGTGAAGGTTACTGACAGTTGGATGAGGATGTTTTTGCAGATATCGTAACAGATCCCTTAACTGGGGTGTTAACCATTACATTTGATACAGGTTTGTTTCACTTTTTAAACAACTATAATCTAACCTACATGAATTTGATAATTACAATGAATTAAATTATTATTGGCCAATTTCTATTGAAAGTCATAGAGGTTGATGTTACACCCAACATACAGAGCAGTTAAGACATACACATTTAAATATGCGCAAAATATGCCCTCTATTAGCCTGGTTATTTTCATGAGAAATTCTGGTCTAACATTAGTAGCCAACGTCACTAACTAAACAAGGTAAGCCTAGGCAACTAGAGAACAGTAAATTGTAAAATCATTTTAGACAGTGCAGGATGTTTGTTAAGAGAATTTACAGTTCGTATGAGCCTTTGGAGAGCTACTGTAAAGCAGGTGGGAAGCTACTGGTAGCTCCTGAGCTACCCATTGGAGAACACTGCTTTAGTGGATACATATTTGTATTTTGAAAACTTTCTTTTTTAATTGTATGAATGGAATGCCTTTTCCCTCGTATTCAATTGTTGACAGAGTCAGTCTCTTTGGTGTCTTCCCCGGAGTATTTTCAACATTTGTCCATTGATTCATTGGACTCGAAGGACACAGTTATCATTCATTAAGTAAATCTTCTATATGTCACACGTTTGTAAGAGTGGTCTGGAGCACTCTTAAGATTTATCCTAACACAGTTTTTTTTTTTAGATTTAACACATTTTACTGCCTGAAAATGACGGCATGTTATAAAAACTTACTTTTTGTATCAGTATTGGTGTATTCTATGTTTTGTAGGTTCAGGAGAAGGACCATCTAGTACAGAACTTTCTGGTGGGCCAACTGTCAGTAGAGAGTTGCAATATGTTGCAGAGACTACACTGACTGAAGATCAGTGCATGGAAGCAATTTCACTGATGAAACATTCAACGGAGGAGGACACAGTGAGGAAGAAAATGAAGCTGACATTTGCCTATCGCCGCAACTTGGTCCTCGACCCTCTGAAGTCAAGCAACACACTGTCTGTTTCTCCACGCTTCAAAGATGTCAAAGGCTTGGTAATTATCGTTTTGAAGTTACTATTATTATTACATATCATGCAAAGTAGATGCCAATAATTGAAATTCTTTAATTTCCCTGTTTGACATCAATTATGTCTGTCTGTCTTTGTCCCCCAACACCACACCCCTAGGTTGAACAAGATTTCGTTCTGATGTTTGGAGAAGGTGTATCAGGAAAGCTTCTGGAGCGATGGCTGACCACATTCAAGAAAAAGATCATTCAACAGTGCAAAAAGCTCCTAGCCATTAGTGAGGTTGAAGATCTCCTGCTAGCCACTGATCCTCCTGAGGATGGCCCTGAAGTAGATTTTGACTCTGGTAAGTTTCTCGTAAAGTTGCTGTTGTATGACAGGTTTGTATTTACAGTGGAGAGTACAATGTGTGTGTGTGTGGTGATATTATTATATATATTATTATTATGGTGGTGACTTGTTTGTTTAAAAAAAATAAACGATATGCCATCAAATGATGGTGGTATCCACTGTGCATCATGCATCATAGTCTAAGGCTTGACATACCGTGTAGTTGCTAATAGTAGTCCATCCAAACTCTTGACTCTTCAAGAAACATTTGATATGAAGATGTGAAAGCAACAGTGGTTGAAGTACGATTAAAACCTGTGTTGTTTTAAGGTTGGGACAGTGACCTGTCATCAATTTTACTGCTGGTACATCTCATTTCCACCGACTACTCAGGGGCGGAAGAGACCAGGAAAGGTAGCGGCCTCCCAAGCGGAGAAGCATTTCTGTTGAGAATTTATTTGTTAAGCAGAATTCATTTAGAACAGATTATATAAAAGAACAGTTGAAAGATTAAGTCTTTAAGTTAAATAATTCATAAGTAAATACTAAGATTATCAGTTCATGTGGCAATATGATTTGTGGTTAAAAGGACTGTAAGTCATTTGATGTCAAAGAATATGCATTTAAAGGGACTTCATTATCCAAGATGCTTTGCATGTCTTACATGACTGACGCAGGGTTTGTTTAAGTTTGCAGCGGACATTTTTTTGCTATGTGTTGTTGAAGCAGACAATTTGAGTAGGCACTCGCTGTAATTTGTTACCTTCTTTGTTAAGTAAACGTGAAGTGAAAGTGAAAGGAAATGACGTGTCACTTCATTGTCTTGTTCGCCAAAGAGGATTATGTACAACAACAATCTCGTTGTCTTCAAGAAGGTTTGTATGTATCCTAATTTTGAGGGGAATAATATGTTTTATAGACTTAATGTAATTCTGTGTGTGAATGTCTTCTTTAGACTGGAACAAACATTCAAGAACACCTGGACAGCATCACTACCAGTGCGCAGCCCTATCTGCTGGCAGCTGGAGCTCAGAGGAACGCAATCCACCAGTTCTTCATCATTCTTGAGAAGAACGCCATACCCTGCAAGTCAACCTCTTCACTTGGTTCTTTTGGTGAACTTTTTAAAGCACATTTCATGTTTGGTACAATGTATAACACCATGCTCCACAACATGTACGTCTTTATGCAGACCACTGTGTACAACATTGACATAGCCAAAGTGAAAGAAAGCCCCCGTGTAACTGAAGTTAGGGTAAGATTATTTAATTAGTACTTGATTGATTAGTGCTTGTTTCGTTAGTACTTCTTCTTCATGAAGTGTTTTGTCTGTAAAGTTGAGTTGGATAGTTTAAATAGGCATGTTAGGCATATACGATTAGTTCATGGTTACTTATCAGGGAAAAACCTTTGTCTAAGATGTGTTGAGTCTGGATGCAGCCATGTTTTTTGGTACATTTTCTGGATTTAGGAAATATTTAAACATGAAACATTCAGACAGTATTGGCCAGCAGGTTGACACTACTGTCCATTCAAGCAGAGATGAAGATGAGGTTATCTGTAATGTCAGTGAAACCCCTGTAATATCAGGACCATTAAAGCAAACTAGGAGCACCTTAGATATGTGTGCTACTGCAGTGGCACAGCTGAAGGCAGCTGGTTTGAGTCAGTGTAACGTAAATGCTTTTGTTTCATCAATGAAGGAAGTATTTTTTGAGTTCAGTTGTCAGGCCAAAGAAGCAGCTTTACAGTGCTTGTCTCCACAAGACACGGAAAATAAAAACAAAATGGAACAATCCTTTCAAAGGTTACAAAACCCATTCACAGCCTTAAATTCAGAAGCCAAAAGAAGCAAACTTTTCTTAGAGAAATGGGGAAGTGTTGAGCCCATTGAAAAAGTACTTGGGACAAGATTTGACAGCAGAAGAAATAAAACTACAAGGACGTATGACCAGGTCATTGTGACAGATAAGTTTGCATATGTTCCCATTTTGGAAACGTTAAAAATGATTTTTAACAAACCAGAACTGACTGACATATTAAACCTCAGGAACAAATCAAAGGAAGGTGTGTACAGACTTACAAGATGGCACTTATTTTAAAAACAGACCCCTGTTTTCTGTCGAAAAAAATGCTTTGCAGATTCAGCTGTTTTATGACGACTTTAAGACGGCAAACCCCTTGGGATCAAAAAAGGGTGTGCACAAATTAGGTGCCATATATTTCACACTGAGAAATTTACCCATCATCTTAAATTCTTTATTGGTTAATATTCATTCATGTGCTCTTTTTCATGCACAAGACGTCAAGCGTTATGGATTCAACTCAATACTTGAGCCACTATTCCATGATCTAAAAATTCTTGAAACAGAGGGACTTAAAATTCCAATGCTTAAAGATGTGATTCATGGTACCTTAGTTCAGGTCACTGGCGATAACCTTGGTTTGCATTGTCTTTTTGGCTTTGTTGAGTCATTTGGGGCTCGCTATTGTTGCTGGTTTTGTCTGCTTGAGAGGAATTATTTTCAGTCTGTGTTCTGTGAAGATGACCCAAAAGTTGTACTGAGGACTGTTGAGATGCATTCACAGCACTGTAAAACTATACAAACAGATTCTACACTTCCTCATGTATATGGTGTAAAACGCAGTTGTCTTTTGAACTCACTGAAATATTTTATACAGCGAACAACTTCTCTGTAGATCTTATACATGATATTTTGGAAGGGGTTGCTCAGTTTGAAGTCAAGCTGATTCTTGAGTACATTCAGAGCAACTTCCTTAATGCTGAACACCTTGCTGGCAGAATATATGCATTTGACTATGGTTACAATCAGCAGCGAAATTGACCACCCAGAGTAAAGCTGTTTGATGGAAGTAATGATTTGGGGTTGAACGCCATACAGTCTTGGTGCTTATTGCGCAACATGCTTTTGTTATTTGGGGACTTGATACAGGCAGACAATAAACACTGGAATCTTCTTCTTTTGCTTTTGCAGATAGTTAACCTTGTGTTTTCACCAGTCTTTACAGAAGGAATGACCACTTACCTAAAACATTTAATTACTGATCACCATTAACTCTTTAAACAATTATTTCCTGCTGTCAATCTCTTACCAAAACATCACTTTTTAATACATTACCCACATAATATCTGAAATATTGGCCCAGTTTTGCACATGTGGTGCATGCGCTATGAGGCGAAGCACAATTTCTTTAAGAGACAAGTAAAAAGCTTTAAAATCATTACATTGACACTAGCCAGAAAGCACCAAAGTTGTATGGCAATGTGTTTAGAAGTTTTCAATAATGAAAGACTGACTTTGGGTCCAGGAAAGATGGTGGTAATTTCTGAGCTTGTAGGTGGCCAAGATATTGCTGCCAAATTAGGGACTGTTCTATCAACCTGTGTTTTTTCTGTTAGGTGGATAAAGTTTCATGGTACAGAGTACCGCCCTGAATTTGTTGTTTGTATTGCTGTAAGTTTTGATTTGCCTGTTTTTTGTAAAATGAAGGCAATTGTTGTAAAAGATGATGATGTACTGTTTTGTGGATGGCTTATGGATCTAGTGATGAGGTTGTATATTACATTGTGTTGTCCCCTGGTAATGCTTATGTTTTCAATATGGCAGCCATGATTCAGTTTTCCAACCCTGTGTATAAATAAATGACATTTAAATTTACAGGAATTACAGGAACACCTGAATTTGCTGATGGAGGTTATTACTCATTGATAAGTTCATTCAAATGAATAATTCTTTTTTGTAAAAAAGCAACTTAAAAAGTACACAATGTGGCTTAAACAGATCACTTTTAACACTATGTAGTGTTGAAAAAAGCTGGGTTTACACTCCAAATGATTTGAATATAAACACAAAATTGTGTAAAACCAACACTTTTAATAGTCATTTTACCCTATGTTGGATTAAAATTAACTTAATAAAGTGTTTGTTTTCATATAGATTGACTCTTAACAGAATTGATATCAACTCTCATTGGAATGAGATTTACACCACACAGAGTTAATTAACTTGTAGTATTAACTCTAAATGACACTGTGTGGACGAGTGTTAATTTTTTACTCTGCGTAGAGTTAGTTTTACTCTATTATTTTAACACTTTTGTTTAACACCAATTTGGAGTAGAACCAAATACACTCCAGAAGAGTGTTAAATTCAACTCTAAGTGTTGGATTGACACTGCAAAATTTACTGTGTAGTGAGATGGTGTAAAACTTCACATCAACACCATAGTATACAAGTCTTACACAGCCAAATACCCTTAATACAGAACTTTTATTAAAGTTGGAACCTTAATAAAAAATTGTATAAAAACAATGACATACATTTAACAATGACATTAGCAAAGGTGGCAGTGAGGTAGAATATAGACATTTCCATCAGAATTATATGAAAACTGCTTGTCAAAAGGTTTATAATGAAACCCTGCAACACTATCAAAAGGATAAGGTCTCTCCTCTATACAAATAAGCACTAAAATGGTCATCAAAACCCAAAGTTACCACTTCACACAGTACAAGATGTGCACAGCCATCCTTCAAAATTACACTGATAATTTTTTGAATACAGGCATATCAGCCTATAGGCCACAACACACAATCCAACACGATACTCATTTCCAAAATATTTCACCCAGCTAGTTGTATAAGCATCACAATGTGAGCTAAGCTTGAGACACTGACATATCACTTCACATCCCTCTAAATTAGACATAATTTCAATATGAATTGGTCCATACTCAAATCTTTCAAAATTAAAAGTTTCCCAATAAAATGCCATGTGTGATTGATGTGCATTTACCATAGTTTTGGTTACATTTTTGAAGTTCTTAACTGAGCATTTGAAAAAATTATGCATGGCCTCGAAACGTATACACCAAACATGAAGGATGGGGCCTATTTTTCTTATACAGCGGGGGTAATGCACTAAAGTGATGCTTTGGTATCAGTCTTTTGGCTGGGAATATGGTCTTGAAAAGGCTATGGTGCTCTGAAATTAAATGTTTAAGAAAACAAACCATACCTTCTGTTACACAAGGAGAAACAACAATTTAAACAATCTGTAACAAAAGTAAAAGCAACTGCCATACAGATACAGTGTTTTCAAAGAGATCTCTAAAAATGAGTGGAGTGGTGTGTTGGGCAACAAACCAAACCAAGGTCTTTGCCATCATCCTTTTTCAAAGCAGTAGGACGATTTTTTCTTTCCATGTATCCATAATTGAAAGCCTGAATCCGTTCACACAAATCATTCAGTGTAATTGTCTTCGTATTAACCAGGTGCTGATAAACAAGTTTTAGTTCATTTTGGGCCACACCCTCCAGTATGTCATGCATAATGTCGACAGCAAAGTTCTCACAAGTGTGGTAATATGCAAGTGTATTAAACAAGCAATCTCTTTTCACACCAAACGTTGATGACAACTGTGGATTATCTCTTAAAGTGCTGCAATGTTGAGAATGAAGTTCTCAATGAATGAATGAAGAGAACGAAATATCAACATTGGACTGATCCTCAGAAAAAATCCTCTGCAATGCATCCCTGTCTGCTAAGCAAAACCAACAACAGTATGTAGCACTGAATGATTCAACAAACCCAAATAGACTATGAAGTGCAAGGTTGTCTCCAGTAATTTCAACAACGCTTAATGGGCTATCGGATACTGCCGTAGATACACCATCCCTTTCCAAACTTTTCAAATCGTCCACTAGAGGCTTTAAAATAGCATCAAAACCATACTTTTTAATGTCATCTGTGTGAAAAAGCAAAAGAAGTTGAATGTTCCTAGAAAATGTTCCTTAGAGGAGCGTAGCGGTCGTCGGGTGACATACGGCTTCAGAAGAGTATTCAAGTAGATGGGAGCAGAGCCATCCTTCACCCTGTAGGCCACCATAAGTGCCTTGCATTTAATGTGAGCAGCCAAGGGCAACCAGTGAAGTTCAATGAACAGAGGTGTGACATGTGCCCTTTTTGGCTGGTTAAAGACCAGACGTGCAGCTGCATTCTGGATCATCTGTAGTGGTCTCACCGCACAGGCTGGTAGGCCTGATAGGAGGACATTGCAGTGGTCAAGACGAGAGATAACCAGGGTCTGAACCAGGAGCTGGGTTGCATGTTGGGTTAGGTATGGCCTGATCTTCCTTATGTTGAATAGGGAAAAACGGCACGCCCGAGCCACAGAGGCAACGTGATCTGCAAAGGTCAGTTGGTCATCGATCATGACACCCAGGTTTCTTGCCACTTTGGTGGGAGAAACAGACAGGGAGTCGATCTTGATACTGATGCCGTGATGTATGGCTTGTTTGGCTGGGAGGACCAGCAGTTCAGTTTTGGATAGATTTACTTGGAGGTGATATCCTTTCATCCATGCAGATATATCAGAGAGACAGTCCGAGATCCAGGTTGACACCATGGAGTCGTCAGGCGATAAGGACAAATAGAGCTGGGTATCATCAGCATAGCAGTGGTAAGAGAAGCCATGGGAGTGGATAATTGAGCCCAGCGAGGTGATGTACAGGGCAAAGAGAAGGGGCCCCAGCACAGATCCTTGGGGTACTCCTGTGGTGAGTTGGTGAAGTGCCGATGTCTGTCCTAGCCATGATACATTGAACAAACGACAATCCTGTGACCTGTTTAAAGACAGCTCGTTCAATGGCTTTGGAAAGGAAGGGAAGAAGAGAGACAGGCCGGTAGTTCTCCACTTGAGTGGGAGTAAGGGATAGTTTTTTGAGCAGCGGTGTTACCTGGGCTTGTTTGAAGGCAGTGGGAAATGTACCCCTAGTTAGTGAAGCATTAACCACATGTGTGGCTGCTGTCACAATGGTGGGGGTTATGGCCTGAAGAAGGGTTGCTGGGTTAGGGTCCAGAAGACAAGAGGTAGGCCGGCTGTCTGTGAGAAGCTTAGACACCTCTGCCTCGGAGAGAGGAGTGAAAGAAGAAAAGGAAGCAGTTGGTTTAGAGAGGCTAGGAGAAGGAACCTCTGTAGATTGGTTTGAGAACTGACTACTAATAGCTCTAACTTTGTTAGTGAAGAATGCAGCAAAAGTGTCAGCTTTGAGGTTAGTTGGAGGAGGTGGGTTTAGTAAAGATTTAAAGGTGGAAAAGAGTTTCTTGGTGTCCGTGGCATTGTTAATCTTGTTGTGATAGAAAGCCTTTTTCGCAGCAGTGACACTGGATGAGAAGGAAGATAGTAGTACTTGGAATTGTGTTAGGTCGGCCGAATTCTTAGTTTTGTGCCATTTCCTTTCAGCAGCTCTGAGGTTAGTGCACATTGACCGAAGTGAGTCATTAAGCCATGCATGAGACCGAGTGGGTCGTGCGGGTCTGGTAGACAGAGGGCACACACGATCCAAGCAGGATCTCAGCGTAGAACAGAGTGACTCTGTGGCATCATGAACCTCAAAAGAAGAGCAACTTCTAGACGGTGGTAGAGCAGATGCCACCAAGGAGGATAGATGAGTAGGAGATAGATTCCGGAGATTGCGACGGACAGAGACAGTGGGAGTAGGAGCAGATGGTTGCTGACAGAGGGAAACCTTGAACTGAATAAAGTAATGGTCAGATAGATGAAGAGGAGTAACTGTCTGTGAAGTAGCGGCGCACTTCCTGGTGAAAATGAGATCAAGTTCCTTACCGGCTTTGTGAGTTGGAGGGCTGTGAATCCGCTGTAGCTCAAAGGAATCCATCAGAGATAGGAATTCTGCAAAACCTGGATTGTCTAAGTGGATGTTCATATCACCGAGAACAAGCATGGGACAGTCATGCTCAGGGATGGAAGAAAGCAGAGTGTCAAGTTCCTCAAGGAAATCGCCCATTTGACCTGGAGGACGATAGATAACACACAGATTTGACCAGATATTTTGACCGGTGCCGTTACCAAGATGGCATGGTATTCAAAGGAGCTGTATGTGACAGATGGCACCAGTTGAGTATATTTCCATTTGTCTGATATTAACAGCCCCGTACCACCCCCTCTCCTGGATGGGCGTGAGGTGTGGGAAAAAGCATAGTTGGTGGAGAGTGCAGCAAGAGTGGCAGTGTTTTCTGGTTTGATCCAGGTCTCGGTGAGAGCCAGAATGTCCAGAGAAAGATGGTTCGCATAAGCCGAAATGAAGTCTGCTTTGTTCACTGCAGACTGACAGTTCCACAAGGCTACGGTGAAGGAGTTGTTCGTGGATGACGAGACATGATGTGCAAGGATCTGTTTTCTTTTGTGGAAGCGGAATCTGCGACGACTGGAGACAACTGGAATGGAGTAGAGACACATTGTGGCAAGATGAAGTTTGCATAGAAGATTAAGTTACAGAGAATAGGATATGGTGATTTGTTAGTTAGGTCGGTATCCTTGCTCAGTGGACACGTGCAGGTAGACACGCTCGTCTTTACCCAGTCAGTCTTCACACAAGGGCTGATGCTTCCGCCGACACTTCAGTGTCACTTCTGCAATTAGGAACAATGATTGACTACACCGGCTGAGACCGCCCACCAAGAGTCAGACAGAAACAATAGGCCCGATAGGAGTGGCCAACGACCAATTGATCTCTGATGACCCAGCTGTGCTAGTAGTTCACACCTTCTGATGGCTTGTAGGTGTATTACAAATCAGGTGGTTTCCCACAAGACAGGTAATCCAAAGCAGCTTCCAAGTTAGCAAAAATAAGCACAGAACTAAATAAGCAGACACTCACTTACTTCGTGTGTGTGTAGCTCCTCTGTATGACATACATTTTCTGTATGACATACAGAAAATGACATAATAAAATTAATACTTGGTGGTTGACACTTCTACCAAAGAGGTTACACATGCACATTGCCCCAAAACCAAGCACATAATGAAAACGATCAGTTTTTGAAGCAATGTACAACATTACTATGAAAGCACAACATAACATGCGCATCAAAATTGGCACGGCTGGGTATCATAACTTAAACAGCTTCTAATTTTTTCAACATAATATTTAAGAAATATGTGATCACTCATGAGGCTAGGTATGTCAAGAAATCTTGGGAAAGTGTCAAGGACATCTATAGACATGCCAGGATTATGACCAAGTTTCTGTCTGTGTTCAAAAGTGGCCTTCATCTTCTCTGTAACTACTGTTTCATCAGATGAATGATTCATCATAGATATAGCCTCCCCACACTCCTGACCAGTCAACTGTTGTACTGTAGTAGCTGAGAGTCTTGCAGCCTTTGGCCCACCATTGCTTTTATCCACTGCCTCACAAGACCTTGACTGATCAGACAGACCTCGTTGCACAGTCTTGAGATGCCATTAAATGTACCCGGAGCCTGATGCTGCATCATAAAAGAGTTCCTATAGAGAGAATGAATGTATAAATTAGTTGCATTCAGATGCTGAATTGACATTTAACAACCGTGATTTCGTCTGCAATACTTAAACGTACATATACGTGCTTTGACAATGGATCTTTTAGTGATGGGGACAAGGCTACAATGCCTTGAGCATATTTCATCCTTACAGCCTGGGAAGGGATCTGGCTGACAGAAGAGTGGAAAAGTGTATAATATATTAAAAGTAGGTATAGGGACATGAAAGGCATTTTTACCACCAAAAGCCCTTGTAACATACCCATGCACTTCCACCATTTCAGCGAGCAAGATGTTGACAAGCTGTCTCCTAGTTGCACCTGTCAGTGTCTTTGTTTTATGGTATTCCTGAAAAATCTCTCCCCCTGGTTTTCTCTGAAGAACTTCATTGACCATCTGTGCATAGAGTTTACCATATAACAATTTTCCAGTCAATTTGGTTCCACCTGTGACAATGAACACTATAGGACACTTACTATAAATAATTCTACAGTTGACAAAATGACTTACAATTTTGGCAGCTGCTCTCTCACTCTGAACATCCTCTCTCATTTTTTTGTTTGGAGTCTCAAAGAAACTGTCATCCAAAATAACTGTAGAGGCATCTGTTGGGTATGATGCTTCCAAAGACACAGATATGTTCTCGTAATCTTTTAAAATAAAGACAATTTAAATCACCACAGTAGAAAAATGCTACCAAGTGCATTACATATTGTCAGGCACAGACTAGACACAACTTGAAGTTTAAACAGAAGGGGATTTATTTTCAAACAGAAACCAACGAAAGTCACGTCTGCTACAAATAGCAGAGGGTAAGGAAAATAACTAACGCTCAGAAGTTTACCAAAGAACAAAAACTAGAACAGGTAACAGAAGTAGTTGAAGTCCAAACAAAACACACAAACTGAACAAGGGTTTAGACAATACCGAACAAGAGGGTGCCTGGAACAGGGGGAGCTAGATACAAGGGAGTCTCAGGAGACGAAGGATCAGGACGGCTGACTCGGAACGTATCCTAGGAAAGTATGATGAGGCCAGACATCAGGGAATCAGGGAGAAGCACTTAAATAATGTGGAGACCAGGTGAAACCAATTAATACACAGGGGAAGGTGCGCGCGAACCAGGAAGTGGCATTGAACAGGGAGACGAGCTGTGAGCTTGTGAGGCAGAGTGAGGGGGTGTGGTTGTGGCCAGATCAGATGCAGACCTGACGCATGTGAAGCTGAATACTAAATAAATGTTTCGTCATATCTTTAAAATTACTTACCATCATTCACATGTGCCCTTAACAAATCCTCTCCCTTCCTCAACAGTTCAGAGAAGATGTCTGCGTCTACTTCTGTTTCCAGGAGGCATACCAATTTCTCTATGTCTGCCCAGAGAGGCATATTGTCATTTGTTGTCATTTTGGTGTATGTAAGTCTAGTTTTTATGATGCATTTCTCATAATGAAGCATTTAACCCGATGTGTCCTTGGCTGTTTCAGGGCAGTTTCACCACCTTTGCTTTCAAGCTTTTACCTCAGTCAGTATAAGGAAAGACAGGAAGCATGCGCACAGAAATATCTTTTAATATTTGCATAGGGTGGGTGTCTGGAATCTGGCAATATAAGAATGATGACATACTGTTAGGCTTTGTAATTTGCAAAAATACTGACAATATTTTCCTTAATTTTCATATTTATTCAAATTTCTGCATGTGCACTGACTATATGAAAACAACAAACTGAGAAGAACATTTGTTATGGAAAGGAAATAAATTATTTTGTGGTGGGGGTTGGAGACAATGCAGAAATTTTATGTGATTTCAAGACCAGATTATTCTGTCCAATCACTCTCCTACAGAGCAATGAAACTGGTAGGTTCTCCTGATTATTTTGACATGCCGTATGCCATATTTGAGTTTAGAGATCATAAAATATTTCACCGAGATGAATGGGTATTAGATATATGCAGAGGTGTATTAATGTTATTTTGTGTAAATTTAAAGCTAATGTTTTCGCGAACCGTTCATCGCAGCAACTAGCGAGTAGCACCGTTGGGAAGCTCTGATCGTGCAATTTCATGTGATATGCGCATGTCATGTGTCTGACGAAAACCCTGTGAGTAATTTGACAGAAGAATGTTCGTGAATTCTGAGGGACTGCGCGGCCAAAGACCCTTTCTCTGTCGAGTTTGCATGTTCTCCCCATGTATGCGTGTGTTCTGTTCCACAGTCCAAAAACATGCATTTTGGTCAATTGGAGACTCTCTGTTGAGCCACTGATAATCGAACTTACATTTCCCCTAGTTGAAAACGAGGTCCTCATAATCCGAATGCACAGCAGAGATCTTGGGTACCAAACGTAATTTTTCAAATCACCCACGCAAATTTCGACCTAACTGAACACTGGAATCCACTTTCAGGTCTCAATTGTTGTTTTAGCGCACTGCTAATTTTTACATGAAGAACTACTCGAGCACACGGAGCTAACTAGGAATGCCACCAACGCCTTTACTACGGTCTATGCTTTGAACAAAAAGCGAGCAGTAAATTGACGTGAGGATTTAGGACTTAACAAAATGAAATTTAAGACCAACGTTGCGAAATATGTGGGAGCCCTGATAAACACACAGACATACACAAACGTAAAATCTTACCCAAGCTAGCAGCGACATCAGAAAATCCACAGAACTGCTAGTATTACTACAAGGACCAGGGACGTGCACAGGAATCTGAAAGGGCAGTTGCTCTGAACTGAAGAACGGGCACCCCCTCCCCCCCAAAAAAAAACACACAAACAGCAACCATAACAAAAAACACAATCTAACAGGGAGAGATGGAATGCCTTTAGCTGCCTCCTTTCGCTGTCTCTCCCTCTCCTGAATCCGTCTCTTTTCCGTCGGCATTGTCTTTTTTTTTACACAACACACCTGATCCAAGCGTTATGATTAGATGTCAGTTATAGCATTATGAACATCAAAAAGTTTGGCAGAGGATGTACGCAGAGGGACAAGTGGTGGAGACTGAGAGAATGTGACAGCCATCTTTAACATGCGGATAAAAGTAAACTAGAAATGCTTTTTGTTGTCACTACTAACATATCCATCAGCGACGTATAGGTTTGTTTGTTTTTCAGCTAAGCCAGTAGAACTCTCAGGAAAGGAGACCAACCTAGCTAGCGGTCAGATTTTTGCTAGTAGTTGCCTGTAGGCTCACTGAATGTGGCAAACTGGACATTTGGTTTCAGATAAGTTGATGTTGATCATTTATTTTATTGTAGGCTACATCTCATCTCAAGCTCACCTTCTACTGCAACGCAACGGCATCTTTAGAGCGGTCGTCTCTCGTCGCGAGTGCCGGCCGGTTTGTCGCCTGGTTAGGGCTCATTTACACCAAAGCGTGGCGTTGAGGGGGCGGGGGTCAGGCAGCGCGGTACAGGTAACGTGGACTGTCTAGTGTGAAAGGCAGAGTAGAACGCAACGCTCGAGACTCGCGCTGCCGCCCCGCCATGCTTTGGTGTAAATGAGCCCTTAGTTAGAAGCTAGCACACAGAAGCGCGATCGCTTTTCCTTTGACGTTGCGTTCCCCCTGCCCCGTCCGCCCCTCCCTTTTGCCTTTCTCTGAATGATTGACGACTTCACTTTTGGGAACTATAAAGAAAATTCATGTTGAAATCTGAAAATCCTCATTATATTTATTTTCCTCAGAAGGGCAACATAAGCCAACAGGGGCAAAAGGGCAGTTGCTCAGACAACTAGGGCCATACAGCTGTGTACGTCTATGACAAGGACAATTATCAGCAGGATAATTGTAAAAAAAATTATCCAGTCTTACTGCAAACACAAAAAGAAAGTGCTACATGGATGTAGACATATGGATGTCTTTATAAATTCTTTATAAATTCTGCAGCATATATTAGGGAACATAGGGGACAATACAGAGAAACTCTTGCATATACATCATTCAAGAGGCACACAACAAACTAGAGAGCTTGCACCCTCGCCCGCAGATGCCCTATTTCCCTCCTTTCCTTGCCTTACACAGCGAGTAGCCTATATTAGCAAACATCAACTAAAGCTTCACTTTAAAATCTCTCAAACATTTGAATCAATCAGATGAATCGTCTTGGGAATATAGTGCCCATGTGTACAAGAGTTTTACTAACATTGTCAGATTTAACATTACCAACCTCCACCAACTGAAGACGACTGGCTGCTCTGCTATATCAAATCTATCCTGCAGGAAAGGGAAAAATAATATACACAACCATAATTATGTTTTTCTTTGGACTGTAGGTGTAACTGTGAGCCTCTCATCATGTGACAATGGGTCATATGAGTCACCCATTGAAATAACTAGCATAAGTCAGTGTGTGAATTGGAGTTAAATTGGTCATTATGATAACAGGATCCAGAGAGGGTTAACTGCCCAAATGGTAATGAGCAGTTAAACTTCCTGGGATGGACTGGTCACAGGATCCAGAGAATGTTAACAGCTCTGATGGTAATGAAGAAGAAACATTAATGTTCCTGAACATTTCTTTGAATTCATGTGTAAGTGCCCTGAAAAGTTCAGATGAAATCAAATAAATAGATAAAAGTGCAGAATAGTGGACAGACTAATTATGATAATGTGCGAGCAAGAATAGATTAATAAAATTGGAAAACATTGAATAAATAATGATAACATGAGAGCAAGAACCTAAAATATAAAGTAGTCTAACTAATAGACCAAGTTTAGTTAGATAAAAGGCTGCTAAGCTAAGTAGTTAATTAATTCAACAGTTTATTAGTGTAATACAGTTGATTGTTTACTGGTAATATTAGGTAGTTAGGCAGATGACAATATGAAATAGAATTTTCTTAGTAAGTTAATTCACAAGCCAAAGACTTTACCATTAAGTAAAATTAATAGAAACAAGTGGAAAGAGTGAAGAGATAATTATAAAATAAATGAAAGAAGAAAAATATTGAATAAATAATTCAGACAAATATAATGTGGGCTAGTTAATACACCAAGTTTAGTTAGATAAAAGGCTACAGAGCTAAAGTAGTTAATTCAATAATGTATTAGTGTGCTACAGTTGATTGTTTACAGGTAATAGTAGGTAGTTAGGCAGATAACAAGAGGAAATAGAATTTTCTTTGTAAGTTAAATCACAACACAAAGACTTTAACATTAAGTTGCACTGCACTGCAATAAGAAGCCAACAGATTACAATACAGCGCATTTCTTTGCATTGCACAAAAATGAGAAAAAGCCACTGGATAACAGTACAGTGCATCACTATGCATGAACTATAGTTACAGTACATTAAATCTTATTGTAGCAAACCTTAGGTGGAACTTGTAAACACAAGGAATCGGACAAACATTGTAATTTAATTGCTTTTTAACTACTCAACAACTAAGAAGACAGTGGATTCCTGGAATTCACTGAGATTTGGGAGTGCTGAGAAACATCATAATTGCTGTGCAGCAAGGCAATTATTCAGCAAGATTAATTAGCCTAATCACAACCAATGTGTTCATTATAAGCATATCCACTGCCTGAAAAGAGTTTGAATAATACCAAGGAAAAAAAATGCTACACAGCTTAATGTAATTTTTATGCAATTTAAGACAGAGAGATTGTTTGCATAACAAAAAACACAGTCCAACTCTCTTGCTCATGTTTATATTTTGCTAGACCGGTGCACGTGGGAAGTCATCCTTTTTATGATTTACAAGGGCTATAATCTGGTGCCACTTGGCTCTCACTTGCAAACCTACACATAGGTCTACATTGAGGTGACAATCATGGACATAATTTAGCTCTGCTGCTCCAGGGGTCAGTCCTCTTTGTGGCGCTGTGCAAGTCTATGACCCTGGAGAAACAAACTGTAGGCTAGACATTGGAGACAGCACAGACGAGTGTGTGAGTGCAAAGGCCTAATGAAGTCTAGTGAAATCTACCATTGAACACCAACATGCAAAATCCCTGAATAATATAGCATATTTTTGGTTGAATATTTCTCTCTGAATTTTAACAATCCACTGTCTTCTCGGCAGCTGATTAGTTAAGAAACAATGAAATTACAATATTTGTCTGATTCCTTGTGTTTAAGTTCCACACTGGGTTTGCTAAGATTCACTGTGATTATATGCCCTTAGAATTTTGGGTTTTACACCCTGAGCATGACATCAGAGAGCAATGGCTGCTGTGTGAATATATGGTTAATTCAATGGAGTTTGGGAACTTTCTACTAAAGCTGTGTCAAATGTCTGAAAAACTATGTTAAAAATGCATGAAAATAATGAAAACAGGTTAACACAATATGTTTCTGCTGTGCTAAAAAAGTGAGAATGAAGATCAAGTGGATCTCAGTTTCATTAAGTGCTTTTTAGCTATCAAGAAAAACCAATGACTGTATATATAGATGGACAGCACATCAACCATTAATGGCGTTCTGTGGAATTGAAGCCACTGCAACCACAAAATCTGCAACCGCAACAACTTACCTGCTACGTAGTGCTTTGAGCATGCACAGTGAGGAGGATACACCAGTCAGGCTAGCTCACTCCACATGTAAGCCCGCCCCCTTCTACAGGTGTGGCGTTTGAGTCAACTGCAGGAAGATCAGTAGTTTCTAACCATTGACGGTTCAAAAGCGGTGGCTGCTGAATCTCTTTCGGGTAAGTATCTCAGATAAAGTTCTTGCTTAATAATATACATAATTACAATATGTGAACGTAAACGGTAGGTTTTTAATCTGGTTAATATGAATAACAGCAAACATGATTGAAAATGTACATAGGCTACGCTGACATTTGTACTGCTAGTAACTGGTTAGCTAGTTGGATTAGCAGGTTTACAATCATAGGACTGCGTAATTTCTGTATCTTTTTGTGTATGAAAGTCGAAATTTGCGTCAGAAATGTATCAATGCTGCCTACTTTTCATTATGTCAGCAGTTTTATGAACATGTAAGTTAATGTGACCTTTTTAACATAACGTAACACAGGTAGCCTGGGTTCGCTAAAAACATGTCTTGATTGTACCATAGTACAACCTACTAACTTTACAGTGTTGATCATACGTTTTCTGTACATGTCAACAAAAACATATCCTGGGCTAAAATGTTTTTCACAGATCTCACCTGGAGAACTAAACTACAAAGGAATGGCTAGATGGAGTGTTCAGCTGGTTCGAGGAATGACCAACCTCCTCCTCTCATCTCTATTTTGCAGAGAAAGTGAAGATTGCAGTGTGCCTTGTGAAATCTGGAGCAGTAAAGGGCCATGAATTCAGACTTAAAGTGCCAATAAAGTCCCACAAATGTAGACATGACATTGTTAACCCAGGTGCGTGCATGGTTAATTGCGGAGGCGGGCCCGTACCTCCATACAGGCCTCTGAGTGATGCATGAGAATGCTATCTTTACAGTGGGGTATCGCTCATGCACCTTTACCAGGTGTGGAGGTTTGAAATCTTGAGCTATGCGATGGCTTACACTACAGACTATCTAACAGTACTCCAAGAAGCTAGCCCCATTGGCAGTGTCCATTAGCTGAGCAACACAGTTCAAAAATCCACTGCAGAAGCGTTGAAATGAAAGATGAAAAACCTCAGTTTTTATTCCTTAGTTTCAGATTACAAAAAAGACAACATGAGCTGACTTATACACTTGTTTAGTTGGTAATGAAATAAAAATGATTGAAATGAAGCAGTAAGAATTTAACAGCAGCCGCAGGTAAGAAAACCGTACGCTTCCATAGCTCTCAAGATCTGCCTCAAAAAAGCGACGATCAACCTAATGTAGCCAGAGTTGGCCCATTCTTAAAGAGACAGTACACTATTTATCATGATGTACCATATACCATGTACACATGAATTCTAGTATGCTTTTAAGCTTTTTAAGTATTATTTAACATTTTAACCATTATATGAACTTCCAAATGAAATTATTAACTTGAATTAAATTATCTATATTTTTAACATTAATTGCAATTCACACTGACATGAACTCTACTTTGGCCTCTACACCAGGTACTCATCTGTCTGACCAGTTCAACACCTTTTACCAGTCCTAAGTTGTTACCTCCAACATGAATCACTAGGCCATTAGGGGCTGGTCGGGAGTGCAGCAGGGAGTCCACAAACCTTGAAACATTTGCCGGAAGGCCCAAATTCTTCCCAATACTTACCTTTGACTACTGGCATGCTCTTTGGTTATAGCTGCTTGCTATGATCCATACTCCACAAATATGTAAAGGAAAATGCAGTTTTTTTAGTTTAGCTAATTTGTTGTTTATTCAAGAATTATATAAGTGGGTATTGGGGAGGCCTGTACACCCTTACTCCAAACTCTTGAACAACTGCAAATGAGCTTATCTTCCAAAGACTTAGCATTTCCTTTGAGACAAAGAAAACACACACATATTTACACAACCTCATATCTATTGTACACATCTACATATTATTACTACATATCTGCTGTGCACATGTAAAAATTTACACAACCCATACACATATTTACATATTTATATAACTGCAATCCCCAAGTGAGTTGAACAAATAGCTGTTGTGGTTTGTAAGAGTAGAAATCAGCAACAATCATGGCAGGAGAAGCGGACCGCCTAGTTCAGCTATTGCTCATGCCCCGTAATGCAGGCTCTAAATAAAGCCAAAACAAATAAAACCTGTGGCATCATAAGAGCAGAGGTTGATGTTCTTCAGCTATTGCTTAGGCCCTGTAATGCAGGCTCCAAGCAAAGCCCAAGTGCAGTGGCAGAGATGACCCAAACACAATGAGAAGTGGACACTACATAGTCGAAGTACATACACACAAATATACATACACAAATATGTAACACATGATGTACACACAACAATATGTACACACACATGACATGACAACATATAACAAAAATATGCTGTGACACTGGACTGGTTTGACTTTGAGGTAGAAAGTTAAAATTTGGGGAAGTAGAAATGCAGTGTCGTTGCAAACTGCCTCAATTCTTCTGAATATTGGGCTTTTTTCTTACCCCTCATTATCAACCCCATAATGTGCTTGGGTAATGTACCTCATTAATGGTCTCGAGGAGGGTGGCACACTGGTTGTAAACCAGCAGCTTCTTTTTGAGCTCCCTGGTCACCCATTTATGACTGGTAACGCTTTTCTTAAGTCGCCTGGTTGTATGCTTCTCCAACTTTTCCCCCTTGTATTACTTCAAAATTTTCTTCAAAAATGTTGTCATTTTTCCGTTTTAATGTCTTTGGAGATTCAATGCTGTAGCTATGCTCTTCATCGATATTATCTGACTGATGTGCACAGTTGTTGCTGCCCTGCTCACCACATCCCTCTTCATTTTCTGGTGTTGAAAGAAGTGAAGATTGACAAGAAGCTGCACTTACCTTAGCATTAGCTCTCATCTTTGTAGTTCTGCTGGCAGGAAATACTGTGTAGATTTATGAAAATGCATTTATTTTAAGAGAGGGTGTTGATAATATAGGCTACAAGGTGTTGTTTTAATACAACAACAATGTTGTCATGACTTGGCATCTACTCATGTAGACGCTAACTTCGTAACTAGTAGAATGGCTAAGGAACATTCTTTGGATTAGCTCTGTGTAATATGTGCTGACAACACAGCAATTTGACAATAGTAAGTAACTGCATCTTGTTCAGTACACTGTTGCCTTGTGCCCTCTACATAGTCCTGTGTTGGATATGGTCTGTACAAGTGACTGAGAAGAATGGCTGTAAGGAAAAGATTGTTATAATTTTGCCCATTTCACACCCATTCTGTTAGAAAGCATACTCATATCATGTGAAACTGCACCTGAGCTTTTCAAAGGTGTTACTCACTAGTTACTGTTATGACCGGTTTGCAAGAAAATTAGCTTTTAATTTACACAGAAATACTAATATTAATACAGCTTGCATCCATCTCATACCCATTCTTCTCAGTGAAATATCTCATTATGTCTTTTCCCGAATATGGTATACCACATATTAAAGTAAACTGGAGATCAAACTTGATGAGCCAAGTGTAAAAATGATCGTCATCGAGTCATGTTGTGATGATGTGGCTGCATAGTGTCTGACAATGTTTGGGCAACCTTCTTACAATAAACAGTTGAAAAAGTGAAATAATTGTGTTAGTTTTAAACACTTGCCAGTATAAGAAGTACACTTAAAACTTAACACTTAGAATAGAGAGCAGTTTTACACTATTTAGAATAAACTATTAAGACTAATACTAACTGTTAAGACTAAGACTAAGCCCACTAATTATTCTTTAAGGTCACATGTATATCGAGGTGAAGTTATTACTTCAAAATGTTGGCAAATTATAAAATAAAATAAAATATTTTTTTCTCTCTAGAATTTTCATACCACCATATGCATTCATATTTGTTTATGCAGCAATAAAAACGGAAACCTTTGAATTTTTGAATGAGGTCAAACAATCACCTTAAAACTGTTGTAGGCCTGATTGTGATAACCAAACACTGTTTTGAGGCCACAGTGTGGCCTATTCAAAAAAGAAAAAAATCAGCTTGAATTGCCTATTGCCTCTTGCCCCTCCTAAATCTGTTTTTTGAATCCTGCATGTACACATTCATCTGGATGTATTATCTTGTAATTATCGACAGATGTGACGGATTTTTGATGGTATTGTTAAATGAGTGACCACTCAATCAATGTGCCACTGAAAATTTGGTTCAGAGAAAAGGGTTTAGCATCAGCAGTTGTGAAAAACTGTAGAATGCTTTCCATCCAAAACGGTCACCACCAGAATGCAAAACCTTGAAGGGGGCGTGACATCATGTTCTCTGTGCGTCCCTGACGTGATTCACGTAGCAAGGCTCGTCTGTCTGGGGATAGAACGTGTTGTTGGCGGCACTTTACATAGAGAGACTGCAGTTTTTTTCTTTTCGCTTTTTTTTGGCAATTCTGTTTGGGATTAACTTAACGTTTCTAGTTTCCCGTCAAATCTGCCAGGATGTGGTAAGTCGTTTAGAGCGATTGTTGTAATTTTCTTTGAGTTTATTGTATGATTTGGTTGTTGAATGGACATAGCGTTCCTTATCGTTGATAACGGCGTTAAGCTGTTTTTGATGGCAAAAGTGTGAACTTTCCAAAAACTAGCGATCGTTAGCATGCTAACATTATTTACTGCGAAACATCAGATGCTTGGTATTCCTGGCGAAGAATCATCCCCGCTTGGTAATATTCCTGAAGACTTTTGGATAACCATAATGAGGTAAGGAATATGGAGTTTTAAATTCCCACCACGTTGTGTGCAGAAAATCACAGTTATGAAACCTTTATGTTCAAAACACAAATTTTAACCACGACTTAAGTTGACATTGTCTTGGAGTGAAAGATTTTCAGACTGCCAATATCATCGATATGCTTTGTATGTTTGATGTAACCTAACGTTAACAGTCAACGTTGATGGTAACACGAATTAAAGTTAATGTTACAACCTTGGCGTTGTGTCAGTGATGCAGTATATTGTTTAGATCAGTGGTGGCTGATTTCAGTAGATCAGCGTGACACATTAGGAAAATATTTGTTTGTGTCAAGTCATTTACCCATGTGCCTGATGCGTGGTCATCTTAATGCACTGAATTAACAAAGGCTAGCCAGAAATGCAACCCTCTCATTTTTTTTGACGCAACCGTGCAAGAAAAGAAAAAAAGTCCAGTATTAACATTGCACATGAATTAGGCCTTATGTTAATGTTCAGAATGATTGACCAGAATATAAACATGCCCACTCAGCATTAATTCTGCCCACACAGGCTATAAGATTTCATCAGACACAGTAATAAGGGAGTTTTTTTTAATGTGTTAGGCGAGACCATGTTTAGTCCATGTAGCCGATTTGACAGGAACAGAGCTGATCAGTTATATTGTCTTCACTTTAATGCTGTTTGGAATATCATATAATGTATGTTTTGGTGTAGACGTGTGTTTGTTTGTGTTTGTATTTGTATTGTGCTTACGAAGAAGGCAAAATATCATTATACTTCTGAGACTGTGTGTAAATGGTCCCTGCAATAAAACAGACTATTACTGACTTTGTGTAAAGTAAGGTTACAAGAAGGACAGCGGGTCAGTCCCACCTCTTAATCCATCCATCCTTTTTGTACTATTAGTAAACCTTTATTTTACTAGGAAAGAAATCTCACTGAGAGTAAAATCTTAATTTTACCTTCCTTCCTTCCATCCTTTCCTCTCACAGTAGAGGGCACAAAAGATTTTTTGTACCCATTTTTCTTGGCTAGTGGTACTTTGAGTCTCCTGCCAGACCTGCAACAGCTTGAATGTAGTTTTTAAGGGGTGAGTGGTGTCATTATAGACCTGAGTTGCCTTCTTGCTCATAGACCTTCTATATAGGTTGTAGAGTTGGATCTGTTTTTATCCACTGATCTTACTAGCCTGGTTCCCTGAGTCAACTTGTTACTGTGTTTGACATGATTCCCATACTACAATGTTAAGTAAGTGAACGCTCTTAATGAGTGATCTATAAACTATTGTAAGGGTAAGTCTGCTGAAGTTTCCAGAGAAGAAAGAGATCAGCAGCCTCACTTATAAAGCTGATGGAGCAGACTAACTTCATTCATTTCCGGTATCCTCTAATCTCTGGCTCAGTTTTCAGACATAATACGAAAAGGCATCAGGTCCAAGGGCGTCAGCTTAGTTTCCAAAGTGCTGGGGACAAAAACATTGATTTACAGCTTGGTTTGAAAAGAGCTGGGGACATAGATTTTACATGATCTTAACGCTGTGGGCTGTTGAGTTTCTGACTCTGCTGTGCGTTAAGTCTAAATGGCATAAATGCAAATGGATGCTACAAGCAAACCTTTTTGTTATTGTACCAAGGAACTGTGGCACATTGCCATTCAAGCCCACAAGAATTGGGTCATAAGTCCATGTACCACATGTGGTTTTAAAACATAAAACCATTAAGTTACTGTATAAGCCATTTCACAAATAATAGCATCCCCCAGAGGTCAAAGGTCACCATATTTATTGAGCCCCACTAGGATGTGAATCCAATTCCATGTACCAAGTTTGAAGTTGGTATGGCCTCACTTCTTGTTCTTGTTTTCACAAATTATAGTGCCCCCCAGGTCAAAGATCAACATATTTGCTGAGTGCCCTCAGAATGGGGTATCAAGTCCATGTACCTATGTTGAACTTTCTTTTCTGAGAAATTTTCATGACAATCAAGCAAAATTTGTGACCGCTGAAATTTTAGTCTCACCTTTTGGCAAAATCCAATATGGCGGATATCCACTATGGTGGAAATGGGTATGTTGTACTCGACTTGACCAAAGGATTGCAACGGTACATCATTTTTGAAAATCAGTGTATGGTCGGAAAGTTACGCTCATGGATGCAGCTTGAACTTTGACCTATTGATGGCGTTAGAGCACTTTACTTGCACACAAGAAATGAATGAATTAGGTTAAATGAATCAGGTGGCTTTCCCCAATCTGTGTGCAAAAATTCACAACTTTCCTCCAAACGGTTCTATAGGCTGACATAAGAATATATTGAAACACAATGGGATCTTCACTGCTAGACCCCCAATAAGAACTTGTGCAAGCTCAATCCTGCTTGCATGACACTGGAGTGATGCAGAGAGTTGCAGCATTCTTTGATGTTGCTGCTATTGCCTTCTGTACCACTCTATGTGATGACCTGCTGCCCCCCAGTTTTAGAAAAATCTTTGTAGTTTCTCTGAAGTTTTTGAAAAATGCATTACTTCTCACAAATCTCCATCGGCTGAGATGGCTTCAAACCAAACGGTTTCACATGAAGCAGTGGCAAAAAAACCTCTGTCAGCCTCAGACAAAATGCCAGAAAAAAGTTTTCAGCGTCCCTCAATTGAGGGAGCTAGTTACTCATGTTGACTAGCTTTTACCATTAACTAAAGTAGCTAGCAGCTTTTGAAGGTCCAATTAGGCATTTTCACCTTTATCTTTACCCATCCTTTACTCAAGATTGCTGATGCTTTTTAAAGTAGCCTTTATTTGCATTTTAACTGCTGTTATGCTCACATATAAGAAACAAGTAAGTGCAAAAGGAGGTATGATCTGTGAGTAGATCCCTTTGGAAATCCACTTTGACAGGATAGGTTATTTCAAAAGCAACTGTAAATTTCCGTCTCTGTGTTTCATTGCTGACAATTGGAGGCTAGCTCAGGTTTACTTTCATTTTCTTTGCTGAAATTTAATTATTTATTCACGGTAAAAAGAATTCAACTTCATCTATTTATTGTGGAGGCTATAGCCATTTATCTGTTATTAGACCATAAGTGTAAAATGCATCAAATTAAATGCATCTGCATCTGCAGGGCACATTTCTAATGGTAGAAAGCCCATTAGCAAAATATCAACTAGCCAAGGTTTGTGCACTTCTGGCTCTTTGAGTCATCTCCCATTACCTTTATCATTGGTTAATCTGCTGTTAAACCCAAAACACATTCATGATTAATTAAATAGGGTAAGAGTAGCCATTAAGCCAGGGGTGTCAAACTGAAATACACAGTGGACCGAAATAGAAAAAAACTGTCCAAGTCGAGGGCCGGACATACTCAATATTAACTTAAGTTTTACACATGAATCTGAAAGTGGCCTAAATCTTGAGCCCATCAATTTTTTTGTTCCGATACTGATTCTGATACATGGGTTTTGCATATCGGTTGATACCCAATACCGATCTGATATCCCCATTGAATTAGAAGATGGGTATCATCCTCAGCTGTTATTGCATGTCTCCTAACTGGGCATTATTTTCCAAGTCAAGAGAAAACAGAACAAAATAGCATAGACATAAATATAATAAATGATTATTTCGAATATACTTACAGATGTGTGCCAGTGTCATTACATTGTATTGTTTGTGGGCCCAGGTCTAATTAGGTGCCTGTCATTTAAAATTTCTCGACATGAACCTAATGTAACAGGACTTTGGTGAGACAAATTTTGTTTCAATGCAAGGTGCTGGTGGAAATGTTGATTGTGGTTTCTATTGCATCAGTTTAAATAGTTATTTATAATTAAGTCTTTGCAAGCCAGCTGAGCACATAGTAGCACAAATATTGGAAATATCGTGTAGCACAAATATTGGTGCATCCCTAATTATTGCAATAAGATTTATTTTGAATTAGCATTCAAAGCATACTCTCTTATGGGCCTTGTTTGACGTAATACCAGCTCAGCGGCAGTGCACAGTGGTACAAGTTTGCAATATTAACGGTTCATGTGAAATACTGGTGGGCTAGTTCTGATAGACATTAGATATTATCTGGGGGGCCAAATACATTTACATTGCGAGCCGGATTGGGCCCACAGGCCTTGAGTTTGACAGGTGTGCATTATGCCATGTACCTTTAAAGCCCACTTTCAACTTTGAAGTCAAATTTTACAAAAAGAAGAAAACCATTCAGTGGACTAGTCTAATTCATAGACTCATAGCACTTCTTTGTACTAGTGGTTATTCTTCTAGCCTGCTGTGGCTAGTTTTATTTTTGATGTGTCTACATGGGAATTTTAAAAGAAACTTGGAGCTCCTCTGGAAACAGATGAGGCTTTACTGTAAGTTACGGATATTAACGTTAGCATAATATTAGTGATGCTTGCTACCAGCAATAGGTTGCGGCAGATGTTATACAGACACCCAGACTTTTTGTTAAGGAGCAGGTAGTGCCATGTCTGGGTGTAAAATGTGAAATTTGGCATGCAGCCAGACTGTTTGATTTTTGGTAGATATCTGAGTCAGTAGGCTACATGTCTGAAAGTGGCTATTGCTACTATTTGCTCTCCTGAGTGCAAGTAACCGACAGTCAAGGCAGTTCAGAAAAAATAGACTGTAGTCTTGTGGTCTATTATTTCTCCAAATCATATTTTGCACATGCTTAATAAATGTGTATTGGATTCATTGATCCAAAAGAAAAAAATATTGGCCTAATATGAAATTACCCTAATGAAATTGGCCTAATGAAAGTACAAGATATCATAGGATCATAGGATATTTAACATGAACATGAAAGTTATCATTTATCTTTGAGATTCTTAATTTAAGAAATATAATTAAGAAATTAAACAACTACGTTGTAGATGAGGTTTGCTTAAGTTTTAGTAATGTATGAGTGAGTATGTGAGTAGTAATGTTTGCCATAGAGATTTGCCGTTTGTGTAAAGTTTACACAGAAAAAAAAAACTACATTGACTACGTGAATTGTGAGGTTAATTGTTATTTCGAATTTTTCATCGCCCCATTTTTTTGTATCTTTCTCAACCTTGAAGCCTCCTAACACGTATACATTTTTTATTTCTTTTAGTGTTGCATAACCGCAGACTTTACTGATGGAGTTACTTCATTCTTAAAATAGCACTTGTGCTCTCCTGCAACTTGGAGCATTTGAAAGTTGAGGTGACTGATTTTAAGTAAAGCAAGTGCTAGTAATCTAGAAGGATACCTATTTGTTTAACATATGGTATATTTTGTCTTGCATGATGATGAGTTTGGATTGGATACCCACCACTACACTTGTTTTCCACACTACAGATTTGAAGGCTTCGTATAATGTAGTGATCAGGTTGATCAGTTTTATAATACCCATGTTTTATTGTCATTATTGTCTCCGTGAGCAATGGTTGCTCTTATCTCCTATGTACTGTCAGTGGTTGTGATTTTCTGTACATTAGACAGATTATAGAGAGACTTCCAGTACCTTAATAGTAAGAAACTTCCTCTCTCCCACCCCCTCTTTTGTGAGCTCATGGAGCCTCTATGCTTGTCAGTCAGCAAGTTTATTCTGGGGTTAGGAGACATTCTTCCTGGGCTGCCCAGTTGCCTCTTTTAGCAAGTAAGGGAGGGGGTTCAGCTGTAGGGTAGGCAAAGTACTAACAGGACCCTTCCAGTTACCAGACAGCTCAGAGGACACTTTGTAAACCTAGGACAGAAGAAAAATCTTTTTGGGAGATTTTTTTTTAAGGCAGTTTGACTCCTTGCAGGTGGAGTTGTTGGACATACTGCCAAGATGACACTTGATATGTAAGTCTGATTATGTGGCTATCTGAAGTCTTTTTGTTAGCAACTAACTCAAATAATTCATAGTTTTGTTCTTTTTTCTATCAAGGACATGTTTCAACAGAACTAGGTTTTGGTTTGGTGAAAAGCAAGTGCACCAGGTCTGATAATCATTTAAATTGAGTGGTTAATGTGACAAAGCGCTACATATCATTCCAGAAAACATCATTTTGGTTGTAGATTGATTTTCAGTATTATGGCCTTTGTAGGCTGTAGGCAGCAACAATCACTGATATTGTGCAGCATACTTAGTCAGGTTCAGCCTTAGTTTTGATGGTTTCAGATTTTATCTGAGACTTGTCAGTGACTGCTTGTCTGATTTTTGTTGTGTCTGGGAGATTATTCCAGCTGAATTAAATGGGCTTAATAATGTCTCTGTCAGCTTTGTTCCATTGTCCAACTACTGACAAATTCAGCTATTCTTAGAACTCATTGTCCTGTGTTTTGTTATAGGGTATTTTAATTAGCCAAACGGATTTAAGATGCATTGCATTGTCAGTTATCTTCAGAATGTGGTATTGGTAGACTTAGGGTGTCTTTTGGAGTGTGTGGTTTAATGCAGGCAAACTGTGTGCTTGTTGTGATTCAGTTACATTCTCAGTATGGAGTGTCATGTAGTTTGTGCTGAGACAGTGAGTCTTTGGCCACCTGTCTCCTTTAATCACCTTGTTTTTCATGGTCACCTGTTTTGCAGTTGTATCTGATGACAGCTGTGTGGAATATGGGTCGTCCCCTTAAATGTTTGGGTTTTTTTGTTCTTTTTGTCCTTCGAATGCACAGCAGTAGTAAGGGAAGTAAGCATGAGCAAAATGGACTGTTGTGGAAAAATGTTTATTTTTGAAATGTGAGAGAATTGCTATCATCCATCATAATTCTTTCTCTTAGAGGTCCATTCAGTTTGACAATTGTGAATGAAATATTTGCTATCCTCATATGTTGCGCATACTGGATGTGAGGCCATGGCCTATTTATAGGAGGGGGTTGGCCTTATGATTGAGAGGTGGCTGGTTTGATCCCTAAATGACCGGTAGGAATAATGCAGACAGGAGGAGTGGTAGAGCATTGCTCTCCGATGTCCATGTCTATGTCTCAAGTGCCTTTGAGCGTGGTTACTCAAAACCGCTCCCTGGGCACTCCAGCAGTGACTACCCACTGTTCCAGCCAGTGTGTTCACCATTACTCTCTGTATATGGCTTGTAGTCACAAATCACAAATGGGTAAAATGAAAAGCAAGAATTTTTCTCCGCAAGATAATGTAGTCTGTTTATACTCATTTATTTAATATGGCTCTTGATTGTGACTGCTCAAGTTATCTAGTCTTCAATAAGCTCAAAGTTGCTACATAACTGGGAAGCAGTAACATTATCCTAGCTGTTGCATTCCTCCAATATTCTGTCATTATGTATCTATAAGTCTCTGCACTATCCTCAAGGTCAGACTGTTGACATGACATAACCATATATCATAATACCTAAAGAAATTTTCAGGTGAGACGCATATATGTTCACTTGCAGTTGCTAATCTGTAGAACTATTACCATTTTGATTATTAATGTTCTGCATGTGACGTTAATTTTATTTTGCGCGGCGGTAAAACGGGATGTGTAGGGCAAAATTGAATAAATGAGTTTCAGCAGTTGGCTAGACTTGGCTCAGTAAGATTTAACCTTGATTATACCCTGTTAAGTCTGTTGCTTTAATGTTTGGAATAAACTAACATTTTGAGCTTTTATATATTCTTCCTTAGAGTTCAGTAATATTTTAACCATCATTCTCACATGGATACACCTGTTTTCTCTCATAGAAAGCCCAGTTGCTATGGACTCAAATGCCATTATTGTTTGTCTCGCCTTGTAACCATGACCCATATACTGTAACATCACAGATGATTTTCTGTTATTACCAGATTCAGACTGCCGCAGTATAATTACAAAGACAAGGAAAATATTTTTTCCCTTCATCGTAATGTAGTTCTATTGCCTTTTGTTTTGCAGCACAATAGATCACGTAGTCTCGATGACGAGCTTACAGAACAGAACTGCTTATTTGTGTTGTTGTGACATTGATGTCAAGTTAACATTTTTGTCTTTAAAACTGCATGCATTATTTAGTGTTTGCCATATTCCATGTTTTCCATGTTGATTAGGCTTGCCTCCTTTTTCACTGCGTAATAGTATTCTGAAATCAAAATGAGCAACATTTTGCTATCAGCTTTAAAATGATTTGGGTGGCATACTGTAATTCCTTAAATAGTGCCTGGGGCCTGTATTTACTTCAGCTCCACTAGGCACAAGCTTTCATTTTAGACAGGCTTTGTATTACAGGCAGGCCTTTATTTGTAGATGTATCCTTTGGTATAGTGTTTGCATATGGTGTCAATAGCCTACAATCATACAATAAAATGGTATGGTCTTAAAAAATAGAGCTACCCAGCGACCAGTTGCATATTTTTGAGCATTGTGAAGAGAGTAGAGCATAAACTTAAGTAAAGATAAACCATGCATGGTTCTTCCGATCTCTTTCTTCTGAGGCTGAGTTGCTCTCTGTGTGGGTGAGGCAGGGCAAAAAACATGATGCCGAAGGCGGAGTGAAGTTCCTCCACCAAGTTCATTATTTCTGTGTAACAGCACACCTCGAAGGCCGTTATCTCGCTTATCACCCGTTTGCAATTCAAGCGTGTAAGGAATAGACGTCAGTTTAAAACACAGAAAAGCTTGCGGCTTAGTTATAAAGAAACCTGTTCAGTTCCTGAGCTAATTACTTTTTAGTGGTGGCTGTTCTCTCCAGTGTAATAATCAAAGAACTCTGCAACCTACAGTGAGGTCAGTGGCACTACTTGACTTCGAGAAATGGAGGGATTTTCAGATGTGGTGGCAAATTTCCTTGATTATTACGTCGGAATGAGAGTTTCATGACATATCGACTTAGAAAATGCCACCTTTCATTTTTTGCCAGTCTCTTTGTAGTCACTGTATCTACAGAGGAGTCAAGTTTTAAATTGGAAAAATGCCAGAATTCTTCGTCACTTTTGAGCAAGATGCTAACAGACGAGATACTAACCCTAGTCTAATCCGATTCAGTGATCAATGCAAAGCTGTAGCTAAAAATGCTATCGTCACTTTTGGAGAAACTCAAGGGGAGGTGGAAACAGACTGTATTTATCTCTATGTTCCTTAAAGGTAGAACTCTGTAGTCCCAGGGATAGTTTTTTATAACTACGAAACACCACCTACAGTCTACATTTTGATTCACTAGCAAATCTAGTCGAATGGCTTCCATATGATCGACATGTCTATGGATGCCTTCACTCAAAGGTGAAAATGCTGCTTTGCCTGAAAGTTTCTTTGAAACGATGGCCAATGATGTGTATTATGGGGTTGGGCTATAGCCTAACCCTTATGTAACAATAATGAGTGTTACTATTCACTTAGGCAAATTAGAGAGCATGATTGTTTTTTAAACAATCAGTTAGTAGATAGTCCCAATACAGTATACATTGAAAAATATATAGGTTATATATATATATATATATATATATATATATATAAATGGTTGTTAAGTTTTTAGCAAATTTTTTGGAAAACTCAGTCTGTGGGATTTTAAGCACTCTCACAAAACAAAACAATTAGGCACACAGGGTAGTTTTCACTTCCCTCCCAATTAAATCACCTCTGACCTCACACTGTAAGAAATGTTGCTAAAAATGGTCAATTATGCATTAGTGCTGGATATGTCTTTTTTGACTTGAAAAGACCATGGTTGATGGTAGATGGGCTACATTCGTGAATGCTCCTTTCACCTGTAGACTTTAGGGAGTCTAGCAATTTCCAAATAGCCTACTGCTTCACGTGACTGAACTCTCAGGAGTCAAACTACTTCCTTTTTGCTCTTCGAAGTGCAACTGTAGCTTGCACATATGCCTAATAAATGTCAATATCATTACTTTTGAAAGAATAGGCTAAGGCCTAGGCCAATATCAAAACTCAATTTAAAATATTCGTGCATCATATTCTGAAAAACTGTCAATCATAAAGAAGATGATTCATATTATAATTGACATAAACATGTAAGCATATATTCAAGAAATTAAACTGCTATGTTGTAGATAAGGTCTGCTGTGATGTTCTGAGCTAATTTACCATTGAAATGTATTTTAGTGTAATTTAAACAGCTATTTAAAGAAGTGTTTTTTGTGATTTTGCAATTAATCGTGATTAACAACACAATTTTTCTGAGATTAATGGTCATTAAAATTTTTAATCGTTTGACAGACCTAGTTACTGTACACTGACCTTCAAAAACATGAAGCTTTTTGTAACAAAATGTATTTTTGTAAGGGATATCCTGTCTACAGCCTCCAATTCAAAGGCTTTAGGCCTGTAGTGAGGGAGTTGTCCACTGCTTAGGTCGGGCTGTTTGAAATTTTGATGTAGAAAATCCAACACTGAAATTTCTTTCTTTCTGAAAATGATCAAGCCTGTAGGCTAGCTATTCCTATCCACTTATATTATACTAATGAATTGTTCTAAGACAGCCTAATGGTTTTAGACTGGGCATACAAGCACAGAGAAGAGAAGGGTAAGAAATCTCTTGTCTAACTTTGGGATAGACTGTAAATTAGATAATTTCTCAAAAAGTTAATTTTTCTCTTTAAGTCAAAATTATGCCTTTGCATTTTAATGTTTTATGATAAAAGTTTTTTTTTACTTTTTATGCCTTTAATCAGATATGATGACAGAGAGTGTCAGTAAGTGAGTGAGAGAGAGACATGAAGAAAGGTTGAATTATTTAAACTGGTTTGTAGTATAGATGTCAGCTCAAGCCATTTCCTCTTTGCTCTCCTGATTCTCCTGAAGTGCAGCCATGGCAACTCAACAAATAGTAGCTTGTAGTCTAGCCTATTTTACCCCAAATCAGACTTTGCATATGCCTAATACATGTCTGAAGTATGTTCATTAAAAAAGAAGATGGCGCTAGTATTTGAATTCAGGTTTTGATTTTATGCTAGGCCTATGCATGTAGCATCATATTCTGGAGACCTGTCTATAAATGTCAGCCAGTCATTGAGAACATATTATATTCCTAACTGACAAGCTTGAAGGCTAATAGTCATCATTTATCTTGATATTCCTAATTTAAGAAACATTCAAGAAATGAAATGCCAAATCCATACAGTAGTGATTAAGTTTGCTGTGATGAAATTGACATTAACATTAAATTTAAACAAGATTATGATTGTGATTACCATCAGAATTGTGTAAGATTAGCTGTCATTAAAACTTTTAATCAAAAGGTTAATCTAATGAAGAACATGTTTGACAGTGAGAACAGTTTGAATTAAACAGTTACAGAATGAAACTAGAAAAGCACTCAGAAAGCGCAGAGCTCCGCCAAAGCAATAAGGTCACTGACCCAATACAAATTTCAGATGGTGTTCCAGATCACCACCAAAATGTAATAATCTGCTCTGTGTCCTAATACCCACGTTGTCCTATAAGTTCATCCAAATCTGTGCAGTACTTTTCGAGTTATCTTGCACACAGACAGACAAACAGACAATGAAACACTGGCGAAAACATAACCTCCTTAGCAGAGTTTATGAATGTAAGCTCATTTTATCCACATTAAGAATTAAAACTCTCAAAGTCCAGTTAGTGTTACTTTTTTTCTTATGAATGAATGAGCCATACTGTGCCAACCCACTGTAGGTATTTTATTCTTAAAAAACATGGGGTATTTGATTGTTTTTATTTTTCCTTAACACATACAATTGATAATTTATTACTTTATTCCTAATCTCTTTGTTACAGTCAGTGGATGTTATTGCCCCACACTTGAAGAATGAATGACTTTCCTGAACAATAGTTAGGGTAGTGCTGTGTTTTATGCAGTAATATTGGTAAGTACTTTGAAGGGTTTATTTTCTGGAGAGTATTTTTTTGGTGAGTCTGATTTTCCAAAGAGCTTGTGGACAGACTGCTTTTCCAAAAATGAACAGATTCCCCCTTAGTGAGAAGTCCCCTGAGTGAGCAATGTTGTAATGAACCCAAAGTTGCAACACTGAAGACTAGAGTTGCTTTTCTTTTTAGCTTATGTAGGATACCATTTTAACATGAAATTGTCCTGAAATATGTAGTACAACAAACCTGTTGATATGAAAATTGTAACAGCAGACAGATTGATCATTGACATAGTTTAATTTGAGAAAAAGCAGAGCACAATGTTATGGCTGAGACAAATAGAGAGAGGAAGGGGGGAGGAATAGAGAGAGGAAGGGGCTCTGCTGAGCAGTAATAATACTGTGCAGTGAATTTATCTTACTCAAGGATGGTTCTCCCACCAACAGCTGCTAGTGTCTGCTTCAGTGCTTGTTGCCAGGTTACCCTTCATCACTGTGAGCATTGGAGGGGGATGTTGTGGGGGTTTCAGCACTCTACCAGCTTGGAGCAGAACCATTGATCTGCAGCACTCTTTAAATAATGAAGCAGTGATGTGTTCTCTCAGAGCAAAGAGAATGAATCGACAAACATAATTCTGTGGGGCGGACTGCTAGCCATTCATAGTAAGGCTTTAGCCATACTACAGCAGCAGCGGAGTGCTGTTACACTGTCAAAGCAGCCATGCAGCTTCAGTCCGCCTCCAACTGCAAGGTTTCAGGTTTCATTCTGAGTGAGAGATGTGCCTTGGCATCTAAGATGGAAATCCACCGGTATGTATGCTGGGACTTTTCTGCTGCAGCTGCAGTGCCTGTGAGGTTGTCGTGAGGAAGGGGTGGTGTGCTGAGTGAAATGTGCTCTCACCAAAGCAACTGTTGCTTGATCAGTGATGGACTATGTAAAATATCAAAGCTATAGCTCTATTAAGTGGTCGGGAAGGGTGTATTTTGCAGCATAATGCTACATTTACATGTCTAGCACGTTTGCATGTGAACTGCTACTGTGCTATGTGGAATGGTTGGTCTTCTGTTTGACTGTAGAAAGGCACAGTACCGAGGAACAGAATTTTTTTGGGTGGGCAAAATGCATGTTTTAGCCTACAGTATGAAATGCCCCCTAACGTTTCAGCAACAATACAGCAGTTGATTTGTGTGCTTGTGCTGGTGACATAAATAATTTATGGTATGATCTGAAATGATAGGCTGACACGTGTGCAGTGTGAACCGTAGGATAAGTGTTTTACATCCATTCTTCACTAACATGGAAAGGAGATGTTTCTGTATATTGCTTATTATTCCACTGTAATTTGTCAGTATTAGATGAGGGCTTTAATAACTGTAGTAGAGAGGAAGTCTTTCCTGCTTAACTTCCATATTCCCTATGGAAATGTATTAATAACAAAGACAGTGTGTTTTGCTGATAGTGATATTGCCTAGTAGTATCAATACACTGCAACTCTCCATAAAATTATTATAGAACTGTTTTAACCACAACACTAGCCACATTTGCGTGGATAGATTTTCTGCTGTTCTGATTAAAAGCTGTCTTAGAAAACTGTTGTTACCTTGGTGAAAATATCACCAGTCTACATGGTCTCATAGTTGTCCAGAGTATGAGAGAAATGTTGGATGATCTCAACAACAGTGAAGTAGCTATCAGGCTGTATTTCCACAAAATGCAGGCTTGCCATGTTGAAAAACAAGCAGTGAGCATGCACAAAAAAAGTTCAATCCAATCGAGTGTAGACATGATTGTTCAATTGAAATAGGAACAGAATAAACCACTCCGTTCATTTCAATTAAAATTTTAATTGGATCAGAAATTCTATTTCGATCAGGGTGTTTACATCAGTCATTTCTATTCTGATTGAACTATTATTTTTTTTTTTCTATTCAGATTAAAAGTGTCCATTTAAACGGGGCTACTGTTTGCTTTGTGTTGAGTAATGAGATTGTGTAGTATGCGTATTTAAGTATTAAATGCTTAATGTTCAGTGTCAGTGGAGAGAAGTGGCCTTGCGAGAGAAATAGGCCTGAGTGACAATTTCACACCACCTTACTACCGCAAATACATTTGAGGTGACCGCTACACAAACATACCTTAGAAATCTCTTTTTATGATGGAAGCCCATTAATTGCATTCTGTAGGTTTAGCAAACAGTAGGAGAAGTATGACATGAGTCCAGCGTAACAAATAAGCCTCAGACACTTACTTTGCAGGCCAGGCATACAACTTTTAGCATTTTGTCATTAATGTAGATAGTCCATGTTTCATGAAATATGGGCCTAAAAGATAAAAACACATCCAAAAGACAAGACAGAAAGGATGAAGTAGATGATTTTCTTAACAATTACCGTAGTAGATAGTTTTTCTTAAGAAATATTATGGAGTTGTGACATTTATGGTTATATTTACTTCATTTTGTCTAGATTCAAACTGTGTTCTTAAACAGGTAAATGCTGAACATGGAACTTATAGAGGAGATTTTTAAGACTGAACAGTATCACACATTAAAAAAGCATCAGCTTTGCTTAGGGTTGCCTCATCATCCTAGATTTAGATTGACCAGGTGCTTGGTTTTGATGGTTATTCTTCTGGTTAATTGTCACTCCTCTGATTTGTGTTATTAGTGGACTATACAGTCAGTGTTGTAAAAATCACGTTCATTCGTTTTGCCAAAACGGTTCTTGAGAATTATTGGTTGATAGCTAGGTTGTTTGTGTTTTTTCTTCATTCTTCTTCATTTTTTGCAGTTCCTAAGACTACAGTAGCTGCACCAATGTAGGTTGTTCCCAATGTTGCTTTGTGGGTAGATCAGTTGGCCCATGTGTAGATAGTTTAGCCTATTGTAATGTCTGTCAGCTTTAGATTTTGAGATTTTGTTCGCAAAACACTGTAGATGCATGCACCTGTAATGAAAATCACTAGCCACTTGCATGTTTCTTGCTGTTAACATATCATTATGAGCATTAAATTACATTCTTCTAATGTGATTCATGATTCTAATCCAGTCCAATCCAATAAATGGCTATAGTGGGTCAAAAACATACAAGATTAAGTGACAAGCAAGTTTGATTTGGATTGACTGATGGCCTGTTAATGCAGAGTGTGATGGACTGAGCATATGCTCCAAAAACTTTTTTCTGAGGTTTGAGAAGTTTGTCTTTTCGTCTTAAACTTAAACTTAGTATGCCCTATTCTGTCAAGATATTACCTTCTTGTCTTCCTCTGCTCCCCTGCTCCCTTCGCTTATGTGGAGCCTTTCAGAATGATTCCAAAAATTGCTGCCATGTACACGGACTCAAATGCACCTATTATTTCAGAAATCGATGCGGGTATATTTTGTCAGGACATAAATTGATTTGATTTCTCTATTTCTTGAATCTCTTTCAATACACTTTGCCCTTACCCCTTTAAACTGCGTTACAGGGTATAAGTGTAGAAATTTCATTCTACAAAACTGGACGACTCTTTAATTATCCCATGGCCTCATAATGCAAGTGAAACAGGTTTTGGTTGACATGTAGGTCAGCAGGCTAGTGATTGGGAAACTCTTATCTTTCAACCAATCCATCAGACAGAAGTAACTGTTGCCTACTCATTACACATTGCAGTGTTTGCACACAAGTGCTGTTGACACAGCAATAAAAATTTGTAATTACTTAAATACTGTAATTGTAATGATCTAATTTCTTATTAGATATTAATTTCTTTTTAGAGAGTGTTGTGTTCTACATACTTGTGTTCTACATGTCTACATACACAAATGAGTGGGAAAGTGCAGACTAGAGTATTTTTCATAGTTCATATTTTAATTACACTGGACATGAACAGCCAGTGCGAATTTTACATTACTTTGATGATGACCACCATGGTAACCGAGTTTGCCAATCACCATGACTTAAATTTCTCTTTTATTCTATTTCAAATTCTGAAAGCCTCTGCCATACTTCTGTGCATGGATCAAATGCCTACTGTACAGTGTTCATATTAGGGTATCCTCAGATCTCAGGTGTCAGACATGAATATAAAATGAGACATAAAATGAAATGAAACTAAAGTGTTCGCTTGTGTGCTGGTAGGCATGACTGTAGCCTGGATTTCTCCACACTGGCAAAATACAATAAACTCCTTTTGACATGTCTAAGTAAAATTATCACCCTAGGATTTTGTTCACTTGAGTGTAGGAGATGACAAAGACATGTCAGCAACCATTCTTGTTAAATGCCTGGACAGTGCGAATGCCATTAAAGGATGTTGAACATTAACGCTTCACCTAATGGTACCAATGCCAGATGCTGTTTCAGTTCAAGGAATTGCAAAACTACAATTTCCAGAGTTTGCATAAGTTTGCTGCTGCACCCGTAGGGTGATTTAATTATTCATCGGTCTTAAGGGGGCCGTGTCACCTTAAAAACAAGTAGGCTGTGCTGCATTACTATTTTGTGACTTAAATTGTTACTATGAAAAACACTGATATAAACATACTGGCTGTGAAATAGTGCTTCACTTACTCATTTCATAACCTGGTTTAGAAACTAAAACGGCTCAATATTGAATTGAAATGAATTGAATTGTGAATCAAATTGAATCGTGAGCTTGTGGATCGGAATTGGAATTCAGAAAATCTGCATTGATACCCAGCCCTGGATGCCAGTGGTCCACTGGCTTTTTGCTTGTAGGTTTTGTTAAGGGAAACAGATATGCAACGAGAGATTAAACTAACGACACTTTTGACCATGACAACCATCCATTTCAAGATAGTAACAGCAGTTTATCTTGATAAGCTTTAAGATGCTTGAGAAGCTTTGAATGTGTGGCGGAAAGATGAAGACATCACAGTTCTGCAAACAAGTCTGTTTTAGCTATCAAAACATACAATATTGTTAGAAAACTGTGCAGGTCTGTGGCAACAGTGATAAACAGTGCAGGTCTGTGGCAACAGTGATAAAAGCAAGTCTTCAGCGTTATGACCTCATTACCACCTAGACCGTGCATCATATTATGGTACGAACACTGAGTCCTTCATTATTCCAACATAACTGCAAGAAACATCTCTCTGTGCGTCAGACTGTTCCATGCATGACTCTCAAATCACTGGCGGACGTTAAATTTTTTATGTATCTTGTTAATGGCTGATGAGAGTTTAGAAAGTTTAGTGGTGTTTGGACAAAAAATACTAAAGATATTGTTAAAAGAAGGCTTCTGCTACTCTACCTGCTATACACCGTCTCCCCCTCACGCAGACATTTCTCTGGTGCAGTACTGAATTAGGGTGAAGAAAAATAGCCATTGATTCCAGTGCTCTTTAGCCTATTATGTTTGCCTGAAGTGCCTGGACATCAATTATGACTGATAATGTCACAAAATAACTTTTGAGCTCTAAAGCTCAGACATGACCCCTGTAGTCTATGTGGTTGGTGTGCATTAAATCACTTTGCAACAAAAAGGATCACATGGGTGTACAGTGCATCTTTAAAGGCTACAACATTGTTTATGTACCTGCAACCCAAACATGCTGTTTCAACTTTGACTGCTTTGGGTTGTCTTTGTAGCCTACCTTCAATAAACAAGTTGCTCTTCTAGCTGTGTGGGCCTGAGTCTTCAGAGATATGTATGATATGGACCTACCTGCACACATGTTACTAGCTACCAGTTTTCTTGAAAATATTATTTCTGTGGGAAGTGCTGAAGTTATGATAATGGGCCCTAAATAGCTGAACAACATTCTACCTCTTCATCAAAACTTACTCTTACTCTTACTGGCCTTTCACTGTCATGTAACACAAAAGTTAAAGACCTTGGGGAAATTATTGACCAGGACCTCTGTCTAAATAGTCCTGTAAAACACATTTCAAAAACATATTTTTTCCACCTATGAAATATTGCTAAGGTTAGAAAGTTCCTATCCTTTGAGGATGCTGAACAATTAATACATTTATGACTTCCTGGCTCGATTATTGCAATACTCTTTTCTCTGGGTGTAGTAATACTTGTATCAAAAACCTACAGCTAATACAAAATGCTGCAGCCCGAACCCTCACTAGGACTAAAAAATATGAACATATCTCTCTTATCCTTGCTTTCTTATATTGGCTCCCGCATTGATTTTAAAATACTCCTCCTAACCTACAAAGCCCTCAATGGCCATGCTCCAACATATATTAAAGATTTACTTGTCCCTTACCACCCTCCTAGAACCCTGAGATTCCAAAATGCTGGTCTTCTTGTAATCCCAAGAATATCAGCATCTACGATAGGAGGAAGAGCCTTTTGTTAACGTGCACCTGTGGAATAATCCCCCCACATCAGACAAGCGGACACTCTCAATACCATAGCCATAATTCCTGATAAGTCTAGACATAAAACCTTCCTCTTTACTGTTTCCCATAGTTAGGGATGGTGCATGGCAAGTCATCACTTCTCATGGGTCTTTTGGGAGGGACTGCCTCTGCTGTTGCCCCCTGTTGTGAGGCATGGCGGCCACTGACCATCCCTGCAGTGCTGCTGGGTTGCCATACATCATACCTTAGTTATGCTGCTATAACCTAGTGCCGCCACAAAACCTGTGTCATGCCGTACAATGCTCTTTCTCTCTCTTACCCTCTCTCTCTCTTTCCCCTCTCTCTCTATATGTATATATTTACATATATGTATGCACAAATTACACATTTGCTCTCTGATATGTGAGCCTGGCCTCATTCGTTTGCTTCCTCTGTCCACAATTATCTCTGCTGAGTGTCATCCCTGCCTCCTTCCGGCAGACTCCTCTCACCCTCCCCTCCTGAGTCGACTGCAACCAGCACTACGAGAGCCCCATGCCAAGACAGACTCTCCTAGACACCCATGCCAGGCCTGACTCCCCTTCCCTTTGGCTTTGTGACTGACCCCCCTCACAATGGCACTGTCAAACGGACCCTTATTGTTATCCCCATGACCCATCTCACTCCTTTGAGTTTAACACTGTGTCTGGCCGCTGCTACATTGTCCAGCCATAATTCCTGATAACCACATTTGGACTGACTACCATGTAATGTAAAGTGGGATAATACTCTGACACTGTTATGAACTTTATCTAAAACCATAGACAACTTACTACCATGGTTACTACTGATTGTAATTTTCTTGCATGACCCCTGGCAGTTGGGTTAGCCCCTTGAGTCATGGATCTGCTGTTTCTTTCTAGACTAACTAAACATAAGGGAGTTTTTTCTTGCCCCTGTGCTGTTTCTGTAAAGTGCCATGAGGCAATACTATTGTAAAAGGCACTGTATGAATAAAATTGAATTGAATTGAATAAGTATGTCAAATTGAGAGTCGAGCTATGTACAGGAAAGTGAAAATACAAGTGAGTTCTGTAATTAAAGTGTTGTGCCAAATATTGCAGGAAACCTGTTAGTTTTTTGTGTATGGGAATGGTATTTAAGTTATGTTTTGATGAGGTAATGAGTGCTAAATGCAGAATAAAGATTTGTAGTGAAAGTAGTGAAAATTGAAACACACTTTTTTTGTGCTATGAGCTAGGAATACAATTATAAATGCTCAAAATCAGGCACGTGTCCTTGTATGCAGCTAATCATTTGTACAGAGTGTGTCTTGTCCGAGAAGTAGGAAGGTAAACTAGCATGGCTATAGACTACAGTGGTGGCTAGACATTCCAGGTGAGGCTGATGAAAGATGCAACTTTCGTTTGGGAGAGTTGGGAGAGTAGAATGCATTGATTTGTGGTGGTCTCAGAGTATTCACACGTTGTGGCTCGTTGAGATTGGAAATTGAATTCCGTTGTTGTTTAGTTGTTGGTGAATTGCCTCAATTTAGTGTTGTAGAAATTCAGTAAGGCAGAACAACATTCATCAGAGATTTTGATGAAGATGGCAGAACAGGTTTCCAAACTTCCTTACTCCAAATGATAGTGAAAAGTACAGACTCTGAAATTTACTTAAAGTATAAAAGCAAATGCTATACTTTAGCCTGTTTAAAGGACTATTTTTGATGAAGAAAGAAGACTGTAGCCTACAATATACCAAATTACTGCTATAACAATCTTTGCATAATGTAGTATTTTGGACATTCATATTCCAGTAGGCCTACATTGCAATGCTTACAAAAACAACAAAAAAGCATGTTAAAGCAAGTTAACATCCACAAAGTAGCAGGGCCGGATGGGATACCAGGTTGTGTCATCAGAGCATGTTCAGAGCAGCTGCTGGAGTGTTTACCTACATATTTAACCTCTCTCTGTCCACATGCGTTGTGCCAAGCAGCTTCAAGTCCTCTATCATCTATTGTTCCAGTGCCAAAGAAAAGCAAAATCACCAGCTTTAATGACTGGTGTCCTGTGGCATTCACTCCCATTGTGAGTAAATGTTTTGAGAGACTTGTGGAGAACATCATTTGCAACATGACTGCACTTACTCCGGACCCTCATCAGTTTGCTTACAGACAGAACAGATTCACTAATGATGCCATCACCATCGCACTGCATTCCTCCCTGACACATCTGGAGAAAAAGGATACTTATGTAAGGATGCTGTTTACAGTTCTGCATTCAACACCGTTTTCCCCAGTATACGTGACGGCAAGCTCAGTTGTCTTGGTCTACACACAAGTCTATGCAGCTGGATCCTGGACTTCTTGTCAGGGTGACATCAGGTGGTGAGAATGGGCTCCATCTCTTCAACCTTGACCATCAACACAGGTGCTCCTCAGGGCTGTTTCCTGAGCCCTCTGCTTTACTCCATGTACAATCATAACTGTGCATGTATGAAGTCAACAACTTAATGTAGTGGTGTCAGGACAACAACCTTACCCTCTACATTACAAAGTCCAAGGAGCCGATAGTAAACCTCAGGAGGAACGGAGATCAGTTGGAGCTCATCATCACCAAAGGTTCAACAGTGAAATGGTCAACAACTTGTCCTTGGTGTTAACATCACAGAAGACCTTACCTGAGATAGCCATACTGACCAGATTGTTAAAGACCCACTCCAGTCATTTGTCTCTATAATTATAATGTAGATGTAGTTCTAAATAGATATTCACCCATTTTTGTTCTTTTCATCATCCTTGGCATGAACTGTTTCAGCTGCTACCATTTGGCAAGCGATATTGTCCTCTCAAGCCTCAGACCACCAGACTCCAGAACAGTTTTTTCCACCAAGCGTTGAGAGTTATGGACACTGAAACAGCCTATGCCTGTCAGTTTTACAGGTCTACAACACCCCCCCCCCTTTCAAAACTTTATTTTGAGTAGCTAAAACAAAAGAATTCCACTCTCTTATACTAGTATAATGAGTTGTCCCTAATAGGTGAAAAAAATCTCTTCATTTCTGCATATTGCCCCTGTAAGTACTGTGTTGGCTCAAATATAAGACAAGGTTTTTTTCCATTAAATACTTCTGACAGAAGTTTTTGTCTTATATTAGCAGACAAGACAAAAATAGGGGAAAAAGAGAGGTAATGGATTGTCTTGAATAAATTAAAAATTAGACTTGAGTGGTGCAAAATAATGACTTGGTGTACTTGTACATTTGACACGTTGTTGGTTAATATTCAGGATACGGTGTTTATATGTGCACAAAGCTAGGATACTAATCCGATCGTATTTGAGATACAGAACTCTCCAATGCGGTACAATGGACTGTCACTGTGTGATTGAATAAGTCTTGCCCATGCCTGCACACACTGTGGTAGCCCATGATCAAACTAAGGAAAACTTACTCATACCCCCTTGATTGGGTAGGCAATGCTGATCAAACGTCAAGGCATGCCAGAACCTGTTAGTATTGCAAAGACAAGTTGAAAATCAGTTACTGTCTGTGCTTTGGAAATGAACGTAACAATTGCCGTTATGTTTGAGTGCCTCGCAGTCTGGGCCAAACCTTTGACATGCAAGGCTGTAGCTTATCTATGACTATGGCTAATGCTAGTGATTTTCTACTTAATAGATGGGCTATAGTCTACTATATAAATGACAATAGACTAACATTTATATGGTACTATTCATTCTGGGACTAATTTGTCCAGAAGATTAATTAACTTAATCTCGTGCTTTAATTTACAGTAATGATAATGAAAATAAGCAACTAAAAATGTTTTTCAAGTAGTTTTCACCAGCATTTTAAAAATGCTTTAATATTTTTAAAAATACAATACCTTTCACTATAGGGCCCTACAGCAGTAAGAGAAGACTACTTTGCTTTAACAATGTTTAACAATATCTTTAGCATTTTTTGAGATGTATAGTAAGTATAGTATAAATGCTTTACTGCAGGACTTAAGTATGTTTTGGAGTATATATACTATACTATATATATATATATATATATATATATATATATATATATATATATATATATATATATATTTATCTCTTAAAATTTAACTTTTACTTCACTACATTTCCTGAGTTAATTGCATACTTACATTGCGTTTTCAATTAGCAGCATAGTTACAAGTATCAAATGAAATTCAATTTGGTGGTTAACTGAATGCAACAAAATTTGTGTGAAGCTGGCTTGTCATTTGACAGGTGCAAATAAATTCTTCATTAAGTCTGCAGATGTGATCTAGGCACCATACATTCTCTGAAGTTTGCTGTAAGCCACATATTTTATTATATTTTATTTTATTAGCCTACTTGTACTTTTACTGTTATGAATTAAGTACTTTTAATTATAGCTTACTTCTTGTACTTAAGTACAGTATATGTAAGACACTTTTGGAATTTTACTTGAGATACATGCTAGTGGATGACTTGGTAGGGTATCTGTACTTTTACGTAAGTGGGACTTTTGGGCACTTTATACAACACTGCTGCTCCCATGCCATTAGCAAGACCCGTGCCAAATTTGAGATCAGTTAGAGTGAGTGGTTTCCTGAGTTATGCATGGAACAGATAGACAGATGGACAAAGTGACAGATGTTCCTTGCATTTATAGATAGATAAAGCTGTGTGGTTTATTTTACTGTCTGTGTCGGAAGGTAGAAAATGTCTACATTTAATGTTTTGTAAAGAGGACAGCGTGGTGCAGTGTATACACTGTAAATTTGACCCGTCCTACCATTAAATGTCCAAGCTCCAACGCCTGTACAGAAAGCACCCGCAAGTCATCTGCAGTTCACCAAGCTGAGCTTCAAAGTGGTGTAAAAGTTGACACTAGGGCTGGGTGATATGGAGGAAAAAAAATATCTTGATATATTTTTGCTATATCTCGATATACGATATATATCTCGATATCTATGCAGGAAAAACAGCCCCCAAAAAACACACACTAAATTCAGCAAGGTATTTTTTTTTTATTGAACTGCAAACAGGTGGGCAGCCAAGTGCCTAGATGTAGACAGGTACTAATTACAAAGTGCTTGTGCATCATTTTTAACCAGAACTATCAGGCCAAGGAAGTATTATTAATTGCCTTCTTGCCTTATTTTAATTCCAAACATAAAAACTGAGGGTAGGCAGTTCTTATAAAGTGCGTCTTTAACATCTAAGGTAACAAAAAAAATTATAATAATTTGACTTAAAATAGAAATTCATATTGCCTGCCGTTTCCTTAAAAACAAAACTCAAACTCATTGCATTAACTCAACAGTCAGTAGCAGTAGTCTAGCGTTTTGAGTCAAGTCAAGTCAAGTAGGTTTTTATTGTCGTTTCAGCCATATACACAGTACATAGTGAGATGAGACAGCGTTTCACCGGGAACAGTTGGTGATACATGTAACTGTTAAAACACAGTATGGACAAGACAGATACGTAATAGTGCCTAAATACACTATTGCGGGACTACACAGATTCACTCACCCACTCCCACATGCACTCCCACACACAACTACACACGCACGCGTGCACACTCTTGTACACATATGTACATACATTACAACACAGTTGTAAACAATTGACAGGTCAAAAATACAGGTGACCTAAAACAAACACGCTAGACAGGGCATGGCTTTTAGCAGAGCACTGTGGCTAGTGGTGTGATTTGTAAACAGAAGACTGTTCTATATAAATATAAATAATAGCAGCAAGGCTAGGGGTTATGATTTGTAAACAAGAGACTATTCTACATAAATATAAGTGATGGCAGCAAGAAAGTGCGGGGGGCATAAAGGTGCAGTGTGCTGTGACGCGCTGGTTTGCATCCTGAGTTACTAAGAAATCCAGTCCAATTGCACAACAGGTTGTTCAGCAGTCTGACTGCCTGCGGGAAGAAGCTCTTCCCCATTCTAGAGGTGCGGGCAGTGATACTGCGGAACCTTCTGCCAGATGGTAGTAAGGTGAATAGTCCATGGGAGGGATGGGTAGTGTCTTTGGTAATGTTTTTGGCTTTCCGCAGATAGCGGGTGCTGTAGATGTCTGAGAGGGGGGTAGAGAGACTCCAGTGATCTTTTCGGCTGTCCTCACAATCCACTGCAGGGCCTTACGGTTTAAGCATTCATATGAACCCCGGTTGCTCAACGACAGCAATGGGTGCCATGTCCTTTGCTATCTGAAATGCAACCGACTCTGTTATGCTGGCCCACCTTGCGCTCGTTTTTTCGTATGGTACATCCCGGGGTAAAGCGGTGTGGAGTGTTGTCTGCTGTTGAGCCTTGGTAGAGGTGTTGGGTTTGGACAGGACCCGCAGCCTGCCACACTCCTCGTACAAGAGTTTGTGGCGTGTCTGTAAATGGTTGAACATGTTCGTGGTGCTCGACGCTTTGGTTGGCACCAGTTTCTTGCATTCCCGGCAGTAGACCTCTTTCTGTTGTTCGTCCGACGGTTAAAAACCAAAATATCTCCATATAATGGAGCCGTTTGTCCTTTTTTTTTTTGGTACGAGTTCTTCTGCCGCCTCCGAGCTTTCTGTGGGCGCCGTCATGTTGAATGAGTAAACACGCCGCTTTCATGCGAGGAGAGAGAGTAGCCTACAAACGCAAGGAGGCGGGGCGGGTAGCAGCATAGCACAGCGAAGGAAATCAAGTACAGCGGCGAAATCATATTAATTTAGAGCATTATCTTGATATATATACAATATGCCAAAATCTTTTTCGTGTTCATAAAACATCTCGACATATCGCAAATCACGATATATCGCCCACCCCTAGTTGACACTAGCCATTTTACAACAGTATTTGTGACTGTTTGCGGCTATGGTAATGAGTTTTAAGTGAGCAAATGCACTTGTTACCCGGTCCTCATCTCTCCCTCCAGTGCGCATGAATGCACAGACACACACACACACATTCCGTCTCTCTCTCCCCCATCTTGCATATGCATATATTCTTTATTCTCAGATTTACTGCAGGAGATACAACCCTCTTTAATTTTTAAAAGATAAAACTAAGGACCAGTGGCCGTTGTTTGCGAAGTTGTGTTTTATAGTTTTTAATCAGAAGCCAATAAATCAGAGGTTTTGAGCTTTGATCCAACAAGTGTTGGGAGTTATAGCCTATTGCATGGTCATTTTAGCAGACCTTTCATGTTGCATAACACATTATTGATAACATTTTATCAGATTACTTGATTGATTAATGAAAAAATTACTACTCAATTCCAAAAATATTTGGTAGTTGCATTTAGGTTTACATATATAATGATGCTGCAGAGTAGGCCTATTTGGAATTCAAGTTTTGATTTCATATTACATTATTTTTAAAATACATAAGACATTCATTCACTTATTTTTGTGGAATGGTCATGGCTGTAGTCTCAACACTCACAAGAGCAAAGAGGAAATAGTTTGAATCTTGACTGGTCAATCAAGTAAAGTAGTGCTTTAGTCATGTAATGACTGACTGAGCACTCACGGCACAGCAACATTGCAACTTCTGGCCCAAGATGTTTTGTTTGGTTCACTGTATTTGGAAGTGAGTGATTTTACAAAGCCAAGACTGGTTTGAAGTGTACTCATTTTTGTTGCCAGTTGTTTAGACGTAAATGGCTGTATTTTGAGTTATTTTCAGAGGACAATTAATCTATACTGCTATAAGCTGTACACTGACTACCTTAATTGGTATCAAAGTTTAATTTCTATAGTGTTTTCCCATGAGGAAATATAACAGAATGTTTTCAAAATTTTGAGGGATGTACTCACTTTTGTGAGATACTTTTGTGATAACAGTGGTATAAAGAGGACAATGAACTCGGCGTTCGTATAATTTCTTCATTTCATTTAGCCTAAACTGTGATTCTACCAACACCCTGAGTGAAGCTGGATTTTATCATTTTCAAAATTGCTGGTTACCTGTTAAATTATGCCAGGATACAGGAGCTGTTATTTATGCACAATTTGATTTTGAACAAGTGAATCTGAATTTAAAATTTTAATTCAATGCAAATTATATTATCTATTTAAAAATTGGTCCATGTAAAATGTTACCACACAAAAGAGTGGATAAGCGGCGGACATAGCAGACTCTATCCTCCAAGCTGCATTTGCCTTGGATGGATATCTTGGATGAAAACTAATTTTCACATCCGGTACCCATTCATGTTTTTTTCACAGTGAACAAAGTATCTGTCAGGCAAGAGCCGCTGTCATGGTGTATGATGATGCTAATAAGAAGTGGGTTCCTGCTGGTGGTTCAACAGGCTTCAGCAGAGTTCACATCTACCACCACACAGGAAACAATGCTTTCCGTGTGGTAGGCCGCAAAATCCAGGACCATCAGGTGAGTGGGAAATTAACTGGAAGAGGATTGATCCAAATAAAGATCAAGCAATGTAACCAATATACTGCTCACCTTACATGATGTAGTTGGAGGAAAAAAAGAGAGAATGAAAACTAATTGAACTTTCCTACCTGTCATTTCTGGTCTTGCTTGCCCCAAAGTGACAGCAAAGTGATAGACAGTTTTTAGGCCTAGGCACTTATCATGTCGTGTAGGACAATATTGTACTAAGTGGCCTCCATCCTGAGTGCCAAGATAACATGAAACAACAGTGTGGCGATGTCGCGTCTTGTATGTTCATTAAGAAATCCACTGCATATGCTGGACCTATAAACAACAATTTGTCAGAGGAGTGAATAGAAATTTGAGGTAAAGAAAATCATGCCTATGCTATAATCACAGCACTGCAAAAAGATGGAGTGTGGGAAAACACACAGACTAGTTTTAAGTTATGCTTGTTTCTTGCCAACTAATATTGATAATTATTGGGAAAGGTTTCTAATTATTAAAACAGGCAAAAGGCATCAATTCATACAAACAGAAAAAGTTTGCAGTTGACGCTATGGACAATCATGTTTAACAGGCTAGTTTTCTGTTTTCCAAATCCTGCCGCCTTCATCTCTTTCACTCATTTTCACTCAGGTGGTAATAAACTGTGCCATTCCAAAGGGGCTAAAATACAACCAGGCCACGCAAACCTTCCACCAATGGCGAGATGCCCGGCAGGTGTATGGCCTTAACTTTGGTAGCAAAGAAGACGCTAATGTATTTGCCAGTGCCATGATGCATGCCCTGGAGGTGCTGAACTCTCAGGATGCAGGTAAGAATTTTGATATGCAGTATTATGGCTTGATAATTCAGTTTTAACCTCAATTCTGAAACTATGCTCCAGAAATCATTCAAGTTGCTCCTAAATCACTTAACCCAACCCAAAACTTCATACTGGGTTGCACAACATAACTGAAACCAGTTGCTTCCGATAAGCATTTACAAGCTTGTTACACCTCTTCTTTTGTAAACTGCTATGCATTAACAGAAAATAACAAAACAAATGAACGGGTCTCAGTTATAATTATGTAGTATTAGAGTAAATGTTTCTGTCATGGTGAACTTGACGGTTGAGATGATTCCATGTGTGGCTGCAGAGCCGGCTGTCACATCTTGGTTCTCCACCTAATGTGTAGCCTATGACTCAGTGTTTAAGGCCGGGGTACAACTTTGTTCTTATTGGAAATGTGCCACTAAATACCTTACAACTACTGCAGTGCCTGGGGTCACTATTTAAATCAAAGGAAACATAATTCAATTACTGTGAAACTAATCAAAACTGTGTAAACGTTAGCTGGCTGGATTAGAACATTCAAAATTAAGAGAGCTGCAGATCTTGCAGGAGATTAAACACTTGCACGAGTGTGCCATTTTATATCTTTCTCTGGCACAGGAACGCAGCATTGTTTACTTTAAATTACACCATGAAACTGTTAAACTAATCTTATGTCTAAGGCTTAGGTTTCTAAGCGTGAGAAAGCAGCTGTAACAGACTGCCAATCAGGGTGTCCTCATCACCCTTGAATCCTCCCAAATAGACCGTCCAAAGCGTCAGCATTGTTGATCGACCCAGGACGGTGGCGATCTACATAGAACTGAATTGGCACCAGAACAAACTTAAGGCACTTAACCCTAAGATGCTGTAGGGGAGACTGGCCCTAATGTAATTCATAGTTGACAAATATAAGTCGCTTTGGATAAAAGCATCTGCTAAATGTCTGAATTAAATGTCTGTGAAGAAATTTACAAATTCTGTCTTTACATGAGCGTTTACAATTTTTCATGTCCTCCGATCGTGAAACACAAGAGTGCAAATTTGTTTGACACCACATACATTGCAGCAACAAGAGCGGAACTGTAAACATTAATTTGTGCTGTAATGAAGAATTTGTGATGGTGTAACTATCGCGTTGTACTTTACTCTCCACCCACTAGACACAGTTTAGTCAATCTTATTTCTGGTACATTTTCTGCTAACTAACACTACTGCTGAATAAGTGTCACTCCCTGTCAATCCCATTTAAGTTGGGCTAACTATCAGCTAGTCTGACTCCTCTCTGCTCTCATGGCTTCCAAACAGGTCTTCCGACGGAATGAACTCCCTGATCAATCTGGCTTTAAAGGTGGCTATTCCATTTAAGGCAGGGTTGACATAAGTTCTGGAAATTCTTGAAAGTTTGTGTTTGTTGTTGCCTTCAATGAATATATGATCCCTTGAATGGACATGTCATTGAAAGTACTTGAATTGCATACACGTAAGAGTAAGCTACATTTGTGTCATTGCAAACCCTAGTTTTTGGTGGAACATACATTGCAAGATCATAAGTCTCATTTTGTCCAACTAGCAATAATGTCATCCATATTCAACATCTGATGTCAACAAACCACCATCTTTGTTGCCAATAAACATATGTCTGATTGTGATTTATTTATAGTGGTCTTTGGTGATGTATTTACTATATGATATTTGTTTTGGCCAGCAAGGGAGTCAGAGAGTCTGGTACATAAGTCAGTGTACAAACTCGGTGCTGGAACAGGAATGCTGTGGCATGAAATGGCAGCCACACTGGTTTGTGCTTGAGAGAAGGTTAGATAGCTACAGTATCCATACTAAGTAGCAGACTTAAGGGAGAGGGATATTTTTCTGACCTTTTTTAAGCACATTGTCTAATAAAAGCAACCCTGCTCAGAGACAGTACTGCCATAAGTGGCAAAAATATTGGGGGTGGGAGATCTGAAGTTGATACACCATGCTGCATGCAATCTAACACCTGTTGATGATCTCATGACAGCATTATTCAGCTCCATGCCATCAACCCCATTTCCAGAGCCCTCAAAAAAATGCCAATGCTAACTTGCTGTTCAAAACATGGGAAAGTAAAGGTGTGTGATATTGTCATGTAGGTGTCATTGTATTATTTATATACACATACATTTTTTATTACAATATATTTAGCACATATACATCTGTAAATTCAATGAATAAAATTCTACCCAACTACTCGAGGAAGTAGGTTTTCTATTAAATTTAAATGAATGTACACTTGACCAAAAAGGCCTAAATTACTATACAAATGTAGGCTTTTCTGTAAACTGTCAATGGAAACTCATTTATTTTATTAACATATATTTTTACATATCATATACAAAAATATTAGCAAGTTTTTAATATATCAATGGTGTATTAATCCCTAGCTTTCATTGTCCATTCATATCTCTATAAAAAAATGCCTAAACCAGACAAAGTTTTCAGTTTCTAAGGCAACCCTATGGAGCTGTGTGCTGAAGTTGACAGATTTATTTTGGAATTTTATACCAAAATCCAGTCCTGACATGTCTGCAGTTCTGATTGAGTGACCAGACATTCCAAACGATTTGAGGTAAAAGTGGTGGTGTCATCTTGTCTCAAACCATTGACATGAACTGGCCTTTAAAAGGATCCTGGCTAGTGAGACATTTCAGCCTTTATATTATTGAAATAGGCGTCAGCTATATAAATGTGTTTATATAGCTCAAAATGTTTTCGGTTTAAATATTAGAAAATCCTTTTGCCCGTAATTTTTTTTTAATTAATTAATTAATTAATTAATTTGCTCATAAGCAGAAAGTTAGAGGGACAAAATGCAACAACTGACAAAACAGACACACTAACAAATCCATTACAGGGGCTAAACAGTACTACATACATGTTGAGAGAGCGAGTTAATAGACGTATTTGACAGAAATAAGTAGGGGGGCCATATGAGTGTGTTGGGAAGGGTGGGCATGGTGGGGAGGCAGATGTGTGCAGTGGTGGGTTGGATTTGGGTTAGTTCAGTGTGTTTGTGTGAATGCCGGTGTGTGTGTGTGTGTGTGAGTGAATACATGCAATGCTGAATTAATGTCCTTATCGAAGGGGGTATTAGAAGTGTAAAGAGTATTACTTTGGTTTATTTATTTATTTTTATGAATTATTACTATTATAGTTTTAGTAGTTATAATAGCAGATATATTAGTATTACTAATACTATAATATAATACTACTACTACTACTAATAATAATTTAGTTGACTGAAATGACTACCTGTGCACACATTCAGGCCTATGGTGTCGGCCCACCCCTGCCATGATGAGATGGCAGAGGGAAGGTACTGCGTGCCACAGGGCCCAGGGCCCCAAGCCGCCCAGGCCACATTCTGATGCCAACCTCACACCATTCATGCAACATGCCATTACGTTTGAATAGTTATGACAACATTATGTGCCTTTTCTAATCTGTATTGCATTCAAAGAAGTGGGCGTATAGGTTGCATAATTTCTGCCTGCATGCCACATTTACCCTACGTTATCTGATATATGCCTCCTCTGAAATGTATTTGCATTAAAAGGAGCGAGGTGTGTAGTGAAACACCTGCTCAGGCATCCACATGCTTTGCTTGCCTTAATCTGTCGTTGTTCTTGTTATTGGTGGATGTATGATGCCTGCCATTTAATGCGTAGTGCATTTAAAAGAAAGTAAGATGTGTTGCATAATACCAGGAACAGGAGTGTGCGTGTGGGAGGGCTCCAGCACACCACTAACCAACACTAGTCCCACCTGACAATCAGACAGGATTGGTTATTTAATTTGGGAGTGGATGGAATGTCCAGTGTTGTATAATCTGTTAACAGGTTTTTTCAATAGGAAATGTGTACAGTGTTCCTTGATTTCCAGTTCATGAGGATTGTTTTCTTGGCGATAGTTACCGCTGCTAGCAGTATTTTATTGCTTGTGGTGCAGATATATCTCCTTGTATGCATAGGGAAGGTTTGATGGGATGTAAAAGCCAAGGACTGTAGTGAGTGAAACCGTGATGTTTACCCAAAAACGATTGATCAGAGTGAAATGGCAGATACCGTGAATGTATTTGGCTTGGTTATTTTGCATGCAATAAGAATGTCAGAGTATCTTGTATTAGTTGTAGATTGTTGTAGATATTTTTAGTCATGGGGTAGATATTTTTACAGATTTAGGTCCAGAAGCCTGCACCAGGAGTAAAGGACAAGTCTGATTCCCACTTGTGATATGGTGGGCTTAAAGATTTTTCCAACTGTGATATAATTTTGTATAAATAGGAGATTTTTTTGGGGGGGTGGCACATTTGGTGCACGTCAAGGGAGACATAAGGGTTTCAGCCCGACAGCATCCACCATTAAATCTAACTAGACAATGAAAGTGTTCTGCTTAAATACACGTAACCGAGGGGAGTTGCACACAGTTAGCATACATTTGAAGGAAGTGCAATGGAAGGTAACTGGTTCTTTACCTGCCGCCATTCTGTCTAATAGCCTAAGGACACACCTGTGGCAATTAGCATTGTTAAGTGGGAAGATTCAGAAATATTACTTATGGATTGTTCTGACAAGTCATACACTTTGATTATTGCACTCCTTGTACCAGAAAAATGATACTAAACATGAATACATCCACATTTCATAATATACAGAAATACATTACAAATCTATCTGAGGGAAAGTCTTTGCAAAGGTTCTACCTAGCCAAAGGGGTACCAGCAGTTAATTTACATTGATCACTGGGGGAGGATGATTCTTATTGTTTCTGTGCTATGCCATGGCTGGCTGTCTGAGGCAGAATATACTTCTAAAATTATTGCTATCAGTGATTATTTGTTCCCGTTATGAGTTGATAGTAATGACTAAGCATGATGTTAAGTACTTAGTGAGCAAACACAACAAGATGTTATGCCATCCAATTTTCATTTCTCTCTCTCCCTCATGCATGGATGCACACACACACATGGGCACACATAGACTCTCCCTGCCACTCTCTACCTATCTTGCACATGCATTTATTCTTTATTCTCTCCAGTTTCTGGAGATACAACCCTCTTTCCCATTTTTTAAAGCTAAATCTAAGGACAGATAGCCTTTATTTGTCAAGTTGTATTTCATAGTTTTCATATTATACAGGTTTCACAGTAAGTTTAAATTGTACTGTATGTATGATTATGAATTTGTTACAATATGAGATGACACTTGCACTAAATTGACTAAATTTAGAAGCCAGTAAGCAAAAGGTTTTGATCTTTGATCCAACAGAAGTGTTAAAATAGGAACAGAATAAAAAACCTTTTGTGGTCAGTTATAATAGCTAGTTGCTCTGTCATTTTGACACATTTTTATGAAATTGGGTTATTCGCCATACCTGGAGTTACATATGTGGGCAAAAGGAGTTTGATCTTGGTGCATTCATTCTCCTATTTTAACAGCCTCACTGTTAGCTTTAGCTTACCAAGTCACATCAGCACTTCTGTCAGGTTCATAGAAGGCAAGGCTGGGCAACTTCATTTTTATATATATATATATATATTATATATTCATAGCCTCTTGAGTCGTGAATCTGCCCAAGGTTTCTTCCTAGATTAACTGAACATAAGGGAGTTTTTCCTTGCCCCCGTTGCTCTTGGGTGCTCCTTCTGTGAAGCGTCACAAGACAATACTATTGTAAAAGGCGCTGTATAAATAAAACTGACTTGAATTGAATTGAATATAGCGTATTTCTTACACAGAGGCAGTTCAGTGTGCTTTAGAAAGGTAAACACAAAGAACGATGAATAAAGGCAAATACAATAACATAAAAATGATTGAGAAAAAAAATGAAATAATGAAAAATGAAATAAAAGAAATGATGAACCACTTTTCCACAAGGAAAAAAACCCAATCCACATCAGACCAAATCCACATGTTACAAACATGTTTGCTAAAAACAGTTTTCCTCCTTAAATTATATTTGGAGTGAATCAACCCATAGCCTTGTTGTTTCACCTTGCCAAGTGCTGTTGCTAGATATGAGAATGACAAAATTGTTCTTATACACACCCACAGCACTTGGTAGCCTCAATTAACTGATTGTTTATGTTGTGTTGCACTTGCTGTTATATCCAACTTTTCAGCAAGTTATGAATGAAATTCTTTAACCTGCTAAATGTGATTGTGGTGTCTAAACCATAAATCCCAGAAACATGAAACTTTATGGGTAGGTTGAGACTATGGCAGCCCATGGAACCGATGGGTGAAAAAAATGCTGAAATTTGGCACACCGATTGGCAAAGTCCCCTCTTCAACTTCACTCTTTCACTCCCCTCTCTTCAAGTTTCATCTTGGCACCTTGCACCCTCTAGCACCACCAACTGGTCAAGGTTGACCCACTGGTACCATTAGACTCCTTGGACAAGCCAATTCTAGAGACATCAATTTCTGCCATATTGGATTTTCAACCATTTTGGATTTTGTTGAACGTAACTTGTCTTTTATCATTTAAAAGGTCAAGCAGCAAGATTTGAGGAAGAAACATAGGCCTACAGCTTAGCCAGAGGGAGGGCAGGGACTTCAGGAAAGGGCAAGAAAGAATTGAGTTGATCCAGATGAAGGTCCAGGTGAATTCTCTGCTGGGCACTGAGTAAATGCTTTTATAGCATTTAAGAATATAAGATGACCCCCTTTTTCCAGACTTATTTTGGGGAACTTCAGTTCAATTATGCTTATATAGCGCATTTTGCAATGGTATTGTCTCATGGTGCTTTATTTGACTTTTAATAGGGAGCTAATGTAAGGAAGCAAGGATAGCAGAGATATGTTCATAGTTTTCAGTCCTAGTGAGTGTCCAGGCTGCAGCATTTTGTATTAGCTGTAGGTTTTTAGTACAGGTATTACTACACCCAGAGAAGAGAGCATTACAGCAATCAAGCCTGGAGGAAACAAATGCATGTATTATTTTTTTAGCTTTCTCAAAGAATAGGAACTTTCTAACCCTAGTGCTATTTAATAGGTGAAATTTATGCAAATTTATGCATTTATGCATTTAGCAGACGCTTTTATCCAAAGCAACTTTTTTTTGTCAACTATCAATTGGTCAGGACCAGTCTCCCCTAGAGCAACTTAGGATTAAGTGCCTTGCTCAGGGGCACAATGGTGGCAGCTGGGATTCGAACCCACAAATTTTCACGCTACTTGCATTCTAGCCAGGTTCTATAATCACTACGCTACCACTGCCCCATGAGGTAGAATGTTATTCAGCTGTTTAGGGCCCATCATCATAACTTCAGTTTTATCAGAGTTTTAACATAAGAAATCATTAGTCTGGTGACATGTAGAGGGAGAATAACAGAGGCCTTAGCAACTTCACTTAGGTGGGGGAAAAAAATTTAGAAGAAATTTTGCCTTATATATGAAAATACGAGTGAAAACTCTTTGGAAAACATTGTCATGAAATTAAAACAATGCTATTGATTAAAGTATGAGATCAGGTTACTCAGAGATCAGGCTCAGGCTTTTTTTTTCTTTTAAATAGAATGAAAAGTGCAAACAGTACACTGTAGGCTGTCTACCATTCAGAAAACGATGTGCATTAGCTATAGAAGTCTGACTGTATGACTTGAGAGGGCTACAGCCTTGTGTGTCAAATGGGGGAGTTGGCGTGACACTCAAAAATAATGGTGATTTGCTTCTCTAATTTCCACGACACAGTAGTAGATTTTTAATTTGTAATTGTAATAGGTGGTAGCATGTAGAAAACATTGATGTTTAATCAGCATTTCTGATCTATCGTGGGAGTATCGGTGAGTTTTCCTTAGTTTGATCATGGGCTACTGCTGAAAAGAAAACTTCTCCTTGAAGTCAGACACTGGGCAAGACACATCGCAGTGATCGAATATGAAGTGTCCTGGCTTTGTGCGGACTTAAACACCATATCCATGTAAATCCAGTTATTCCACCACTCAAGGCTAAATTTGAATTTGTTCACGACAGTTTCTTACCTCTCAACTGTGTTTGGCAGTTGTAGGCCAAAGACACGCTGCCTGTACGTTTAACACAATAATAAGTTTTGGCCCCCTCTATATTTCTCCCCTATTTTTGTCTAGTCTGCCAATGTAAGACGACCTCCATTTTTTTCCGTGTTTACAGTGTTTACTACATGCCATCAAAACCACCCTAGTTCAAAACTGGAGTGCCGCATTCAGAAGTGCATGTGATTGTGGATAGGATCTGTATATTAGAAATAAATGAATAAAGAAATAAATCCTGTAGGAAACACTATACACCTATATTGTCCTCTGTAAAAACTTTTGTGTAATAACCCCTCTTTGTTTTATCAAGCCAGATTCAAATGTGCTGTAGTGTAAATGTACTTTTTTAACCTGGAAATGTTGAGTACACCAAAGTGTTGTGTTAGAAATGTATAGGATGGGGTCCGAGCATAAAGAAACTGCTAGATGCTAATTTGCATATAGGGGACAATTACCATATATTAGTATACTAGTATATCTAGGTAGTACTTCAGGAACTGCTTGGGCAATCTGTGCAAGCTTTTGGGGGATGTATAAGGATGCTGAATCCATTTCTCTTTAAATTCTACTCCTAGTAAACTGATTTTGGTGTTGATAGTTGATAGGCAGTTGGGGGTACTATAGTGGACAACTTATGTAATATAATGAGTAATATGATATTATTTATGTCACATTTATTATAGAGTGTTAGATATTTCCACACATAATTATGGCCATAGCTGTGGTGATTGTGACTGTCAAAATTGAATATGGGCTTAGCTCATAATCCCAGAGAGCAGAGAGCTCTATTCTTCTCTGGCTCCCTACCACAAACAGATGAGCAAACAATGCTTCAAGATCACAAAAGATTGACTCCCTTGACTTAATTGATTAAACTCGAGTAACTCGTTCAATCACATATTTCAGAATAACAGAAAGGAGTAGAACTAGACTGAACTTCTTCAGCAGAAACTGTGGGAGTGTGCTCGAATCTCCGCAACAAACTGATTCAACACAACAAAACGATTCAAGCAATGTCAGAGATGTGTCCGCACATCTTCACACCAAGTCTCACATTAATGCCCCAAACATATCAAGAGATATAAGCCAAAACATGTTTTTGATAGTTACTGCACCCGCTAGTTGTCAAATGAGGCCAAATCTACAATCTATGGGGTCCTAAGTCATAACACCAAAATTGGTCTTGATGTGTCAAAGCATTGGCAAGATACGAGCTCTAACAGCTCTAACTCTTTCGGTCTCCAGACGTGGCTTTAACATCATTAAGAAGGAAGATCTCTTCTTTTATATTTTTTTAGCTCGCCTGTATGTGTGTCTGCCTTTGTGTGTGTGTGTGTGTGCGCCTTTGTGTGTGTGTGTGTCATCCTGGGATAGCCACACTGACCAGATTATTTAAAAAGCTCAGCAACGTCTCTTCCCCCTCAGACGATTAAGGAAGTTTGGTATGCGAACAAAGACCCTGAAGGCTTTTTATAGAGGCACCACAGAGAGCATCCTGACCAGAAACATAACTGCATGGTTTGAGAGTTGCTCTGCTACGAAACAAAAGATACTGCAAAGAGTCGTGGGCATAGCACAAAGCATCTGTGACATGATCTGCTCTCTATCCAGCACTTGCCTCAGGAAGGCTAAAAGAATCAATAAGGACCTCAGCCGTCCTAGTCATGGACTGTTTCAGCTGCTACCATCTGGCAAGCGATATTGTAGTCATAAGGCTCAGACCACCAGACTTTAGAACTGTTTTTTGCACCAAGTGATGAGGCTTATGAACACTGAAACAATGACAGCCCAACCCTGTGCTAGTCTTTTCACTACAACACTTTCCATTTTTTGGCACATGTTTACACACACACACTCTCTCTTTCTCTCTCTCTCCCTCCCTCTCTCTCTCTCCCTCTCACACTCTCTACCCCTCTCTCTCTCTCAACACTTAACATACTATTTATTTTTCAGGAGCTAAAACACAATAATTCTACTCTCTTATACTAGTATAATGAGATGTATTAAAGACTATCTTCAATCTTGAAATCACCATGGGTAGCAATGATGTTTGACAAAGTTTCATGAATAGTGGAATCTCCAAGCTCTTTGCTCTTTTTCAGCAAAGCAGCTATGCGTTTGGATCCAGTCATCTTTTTCATTGCAGGGCGCAAATAGACATTTTTTCCCTGCGATGTCAACCTGAACAAACTGCCTTTGTATTGATAGAATTCTTTTTAATCTTGACTCTAATCTTCTCTGTGTAGTTGATTGAAAATGCTACACTGTACATAACAGTAGGCTGCAACAGCATGCTTTTGTGAAATGCTGAATGGGGACGTGAACACCATAATAATAAAAACAACAACGACAATAATGATAATGATAATAATAATAATAAATTGTATTGATAATTAATGTATTAATTATATGTACATATATAATTAATATAATTAATTCATAATGTTAATGAACAACTATTTTTTTACCAAATGGGTTCATAAAAAACTCAAGTGATAGAAATTTAAGGTTTGTTCCCACCAACAAACTTTAATTTGAATAATCAAGTTTTTGTTAATTTAATACAAGATTTTACAACATTAAATTAGCTAAAAAGCTATCTGTGTAAGAATTTAGTCCCCTATAGCTAATATTACTTTGCCAAGACGTATCAAGGCAATGCTTATGCAACTGCTTGTTGTTGACTTGGGTTAGACATTTTAATTCAGAAATAAAACTAGACAACGTGCTTTGTCTACAAAAAAATCGGTATAAGTACCTGACTATGAACAACCAGAATTGAAATAAAATCATCCAGGCGATTATGCTAGTTAATGCTAATTTATGCAAATTGTCCAACATAGGCAAGTTAGCATCTGTCAGTTTCTGCACACTGGAGACCCATACTCAATATTTTTAACATTTCCAGGTTCACAGTGGGCCTCTATGGGCTGACAACTAGACTACTAGGGAAACATGCCTCTTTACTTACTGTCTGTAATGGTGCCATATTGATTTTACAAATAAGTAATTGTGTGTTCATCTCACTTTAACTTAGAGTATGCATTGAGTGCTTGTAACTGTTTGGTATGAGAAATTTGTCTTATAAAAGGACAATTAACAAATTGAAGCTTTATAATGTTTGTGGCACTTCAAGTTTTAAAGGCTTGTAAGATAATATTATAATATCTGACAAGTACAGTCTTGCGAATGCATAGTTATGAGCACTAATGACATTAGTCTTTATAAGTCTTGCATTATGCATCATGTATCCACAGTCGACTTTTAAGGGATAGATTTTAATCAGCAGTGTAGGGCAGTAATGCCAAATGTCTAACCTGTGTTTATTCTGTGTGTAATGCTTAAACTGCTGTTTATTTTAAAATGCACTTAGATTTTTTCTCTGTTTCAATAGGTCCAATGTTGCCTCGACAAAGCTCTCAGGTTCAGAATGGCCCTTCACCAGAGGACCTAGAGATGCAGAGAAGGTGAATCACCCTACCAAAGTTTTAATATTGAACTGAAGAAAGTAATACCCACACAGTGATCAAATGTGTATTAAACCTGCATCTGCTAGATTATCTTTAAATGTTTACATGACAACAATGCCTGTCATGACCACATTTTGGGAGAGCACTTAGTTACCACATGACTTTACCCCCAATACACCAAAGTCTACAAAGTCATTGTTAGGTGTGACTGCTTTCAAAGAGCTTGCTTTGCCCACAGAGAACAGCTTTTGACAGAACACCTTTGGGATGAACTTGGAAAAGTCAGTAAATCTTCTAATTAATTTGCAGCCTGATTGGATTTAGAATTGCATGTCATTGCAGTTTGGTAACACGATATGTTTGCCTTTTTAGTATGGACAAGTAGAGAATAGAGTGATACATTTAATTACTTGGTAAGACTTTCTATTAGGGTACACATATTCACCATTAACTAGCAGCATATTAGCATGTAAATTAGTAACATACTAGCCATTTATTAGTTATTACAAGTTACTTATTAATGCCTTATTCTGTATGAGTTTATTCTACCCATAGTAAACCATTAACCATATGGAGAACTATAGAATTTCTACAATATAAAGTCCTAATTACTGCTTATTCATAGTGAGTAAGCTATTTGTTGTATATTAATTGTGATCTTGATAAGCTTTGGTTGGTACGGGGCTTATAAGGCAGTAGTACAACAGGAACAGTGATTCTCCTTCAGTAATATTTAGAAAAGATGATCTATTCATAGGAGCAAAACCCAAAACTACAAGTGCCTAATAGTGTCCAAATAAGTCCTAATTATGTATTTTTGATTGAGAATAACTGTTCCTGAGAATAACTGTTCCTGTTGTATTACCACCTTATAAGCCTCTTTTGAGCAAAGCATATTGAGATCATAATTCATATACAACAACTTACTGACAATAAATAAGCAGTAATTAGGAGTTTATATTGGAAAAAAATCTAGTTAATGGTCTACTATGGGTAGAATAAGCTCATGTAGTATAAGGTATTAATAAGTGATTTGTAATGACTAACAAATGGCTAGTATGTTATTTATATGCATGGTAATGAACTGCTAATTAATGGTGAACTTGTACCCTAATCTAAAGTGTTACCAATTACTTTACTACATTTACATGTCTTGTTAACTGCTTATCGAACGAGTCAAGGACTGGGCGCATGTCTTAGGGTCCTCTGGTTCCTGTTCAACTATTTCTTCTCTTCACAAGAAAAATGTGCAATCCGTGGCTGCTTTGGCAAAAGTTATGTTAGGATTCTTTTTTTCCATTTCTTCATATACATTTATGCATTTAGCAGATGCTTTTATCCAAAGCAACTTACAAAACATTGTGCTACAACACAATGGAAAAACTAACAAAGAGTGTATATTCCTAACATACATTTTGCAGTATTTTAAGTTGAAAGTGCAATAGTGTAATAAAAGTGCAGTATAAAAGAGAGACTAAGTATAGGAGGTTAAGTGCATTCCTGATATTCAGAATTCAAGGCAGGATATATCCTTAGAAGAGCTGGGTCTTCAAGAGTTTCTTGAAGGTGGAAAGGGTATCTATTGATCTGGGAGCGCTTGGAAGGTCATTCTTAACAATTTGGGGACCTACAGGGAAAGTCTCACAGATCAGTGGGTCTCATCTCATCTAATAGGTCCCACCCACTTCTGGTGAATATGCTAATTTCAGCTTGTAAAGACTAGGCATTGGAAATGCTTTGAAAAGAAGTATTATGTAATTGTAGTGCAGACTGCAAATATGCTGATTTCACAAAAAGTTTCATTTTCATTTCATTTACTTGAAATGGTAGACTGCAGCATTAAAAAAAAACATCTTTGGTGGTATTATGGTGGGCTACCACTCATAAATCAACACTGCTGTGAGGAAACTGCTGTATTCATTTTCCATACAGTAAGAAAGAAGTTTTCTAGGAATCCTTGAATGTTTAATTATAGTTCAGTACTAAGACTTTTTTGAAAATCAACATGAATGTAGGTCATTGATCGTGAATTTTTTTGTTTTTATTATATTATAATGCTATTACCAGTTTAAGTGACATTGTATATGTGTCATTGCAAATCCTGTGTTTTTGGTGCATTTGGTACTTTGCAAACCCCATAATCTTATTTGGTTGTACACCTGTTAGATGTTAACATGAGGTGTCTCAATATCAGGTCTCTGTGTTGTGACTGTATTGAACCTCAATCATGGAGCCCCATCCAACTCCCACATTCAGGTCCTTGATTGTGAGCAAATTGGACCTTGGAAAGTTCTTAAATTTGATATCAAATATTTGTAATGTTTTGAAATATTTTGTATGAATTATTACTGGTAAAGCACAATAGTTTAACGCAAAACATGCTTGATTTTTTTAGTTTTTCACTTTATACAATTCTCTTTAATTTTGTATTTCTTTCCCTCTACTGTTGTCCTCAGGCAACAGCAAGACCTTCAGCGGCAGAAGGACCAGGAGCGGGAATGTCAAGAACGGGAACGTCAAGATCGTGAGATGCAGGAGCGGGACAGGCTTGAACAGGAACGGCAAGAACGAGAACGTTTGGAGCAGGACAGGCTGGAAAAGGAACAGTTACGTGCTGAGCGTCACCGGCATGAACAGGAACGGCAAGAGCAAGAGCGTCAGGAGCAAGAGCGTCAAGAGCAGCTAGAGCGTGAACGGCTGGAGAAAGAACAGTTGGAGCAAGAGAGGATTGAAAGGGAAAAGAATGACAGGGAACAGGAGCAGCTGGACAAAGACCAGATGGACTGGGAAAGAGGCAGGCGCATCTCAAATGCTGGTGAGACTGTGTTTGTATCTATTTCTTAATGTACACTCTAGTATAGTAGAACTGTTTTGAACAGCAGTGTAAAAGTGAATGAGCTGCACTTTTATTGTTGGTCTTATTCAGTCATTTATTTACAAGTGCAAAATCTACAAGTTTCCCCATATCCCTTATCATTAGCAGAACATATATTTCATTAAGTTTTCACTGTTACACTATACAACTATAGCCCTACAGAAGAAAAGCTGGTTGCATGTGAGTTAGCCTGGTACTAGCCTGGCCTACTCCATGGTATCTCCTGTGCCCAGGCATCTATTCTCTAGGATAATTGATGATGCTCAAGATAGCTAGATTTTACACAGAGCTCAAAATGGGTAGCTGTCAGCACGCCCTAGTTTGAAAGGAAAGTTTAGAGAAACTTACTTGCTTGGCAGCATGAGCTGCTTACCTGTGTGCATGTGTCCTTTATCTACTACATTAGAGTGCTATGCTTTTTAATTAGAAAACCATAAACACAAAAGTTAGAAAACAAATAAGAAACTATGCAAATGCAAAGTGTTTATTAATTATATACATATAGCACTTCAAAAATCTGAGATGGTCAACAAGGAAGACTGAGATTGAGAGTCTGGAGTTAACTCATAAACCTCCATGGGTGTCACCAGTGTGAAAATGTAAGTTGATATATCGCCACTGTAGACTTGGCAAGAAACCTAAGTAGCCTCTTGTTGCGGTGTGTAGGACAGCAGGTTGGATATCCAACTCCGCCCACATCCAAGTCAGCTATGTTGTTATGTCACATTCGCATATTTCAAATGCCATTTTAAAGTTTATGGTGGTAGACTCAGAGCCATATAAAAGTAGTAAGAGAAGTATATGAGGTGTGGAAAATACATCATTTTACTCATCATTGATCCTGCTGCACAACAACGAACTGGATAAATTTTTTAAGATATTTGATGTGGAGATGTTTATGGGGTTCAGTAGTTGCATCAACTATTTCTGTATGTTGGATCACACAATAGTTATAATTTAATTTTGTTGCATCCAGATAAAGCTCCATTAGCTGAACTTGTGAAAATGGGCGACCCACATTCGATTTCTGTTGTGTGCAACACTTTTTATTTATTTATTAAAATAGAAATGTCTGCTAAATACCACTCAACTTTACTTAACATTTATGATGAGTAGGCTACTAAAACACATAATGAATAATAACATCTGTCCATTAGTGTACCAGAGTGGCGTAGTTATCAATGGAAATTCTATTTTTTTTTTTTCCTCCGCTGAGGAAGTTATGCTTACGTTGGTGCTTGTTTGTCTTTTTGTCTTTGCACAAAATAATAAATACTGCACAGATTTGGATGAATGTTTTAGACAATAGGGCTATTAGGACAAGGAAAAGATGATTACATTTTAGTGGTGATCCAAAACACCGTCTGGAATTTGTATTGTGTCAGTGACCCTATATTGCCTTGGCAGAGGTCTGTGCTCTCCGAGTGCTTTTCTGGTTTAATACATGCATTGACAAAACATAAATACAACATCAATATTAAGGCCTTTATTGTGTTAGAAGGGGGAAGAAACCACCTAATTGTCTAGCCGTAGTTAAAATTTAGGCTAATTAACAGACTGAAAATAAATTTATATAAATTTTACCCTTTTAGTGAAAAATAAATCTTCCAAATCTTCTAAAACCAATACGTTACCCTAAGTTAACTACATCATTGCTGTCGGAAAGCATATGATTATCAATCTAACTGCAGGTAGCCTCTGCTGCCCTGGTAACACATAAACCAAGTGATTAGTGCTCAATTTAGTGCTCCTTGGTTTCCTTCACACTCAATGTGGAGGAGTGTAGTTACAACAGGTTGTGTATGACGTACCCAGGGGTGACCGACCACACGATCTCACGTCAGTGTGCAGTCAACCTTCAGATAAACATGAACAGCTGTCTTTGAACTGGTCTTGCAGATATTGAATTTCTTCTTATGACTTGTATACTTTATGTTACTGAAGAGAAAAGAGACCAAAGACTCCATTTACAGCAAGTTAGGCAGTAGTTCGCAGCAGATGCAAACTGTGTCACCATTTCCTCAATACAAAATCGCTTACATTTCAACATCCAAAACACATACATTCAAAAAATTGTTGTCTCATTTGCAAGCGGGTGCCGCTATGCTAGAAAGACATATTGGGTGCCAGAATGTCATCATGATAATAGTGTCCAATGACCTTAGACAAATCATTTAATGTATTGTGTACTGTGACTTTATGGCACATTTAAGATATTAAAATTCCTCATGTTACAACATGTCCACAGTCCCTTCGCTATTTAACATCAGGAATACTTTGGCATCATGTATGCCACGGGTCGGCAACATCTTAACGATTTTCATTGGCCCTCCAGCTGATTCCATGTTTTTTTTTTTCCGAGCACGTCTTTTTTATTATTATTCCGCCTCCTGTGATTCCTGCCTAGCCTGAGTCAGTATTTTGTAATGAGTGAAATAGCGCCCCTCCGATGTAGCCTAATAGGCTATGTGGTGAAACACAGTATTACACACTCCTGCCATGTCAAATTGGAAAAACAGTTTTACCGAACTCCAGTCTCATCAGCAACTTAAAATGAAGTCAGATGGCAGATCAATGCGAGAGAGGGGGGAAAGGGGGTTTTAGGAGTTTTAAGGAGGAAAATTACGTTTGTACCGAGAAGTGCTGCCTACTCCAAAGGCTGAAGACATTCAAGAGTGAACAGACCTACGTCTGTGAATTTATACCCAACTCTCAGAAAACAGCGAAAATTAATTAGATACAATGCTGTCTTGCTACATTATATTAAATGCTGCCCAACTACCTGTATATGCCCTGACAATTGTTATTAGTATGTTATGAAGTAAGATTCTGCAGAAGTTATTTCTGAGTGTCAAATACTGCACATACACATAAAGATATGTTATGTACTGGAACACGGTGTGCTGACTCAAAACAGAATTTATGCCCAACATAAACATTAATAATTTTCCTATGAAATAAGGAGCCATAACCTTGTTATGTTGTGGAATTTTGTATGCTTAATGTCATAGTGCTCTGTAGGAGAAAACAAAACTTAGGAAAACATGAGTTAGTTAAGTACTTCTTGCATAATTTCTCTACGCCACGCCACTGCAAGACACCTGATGTTAAGCAAAACGAAGAGAGTACCAGAGACAGGATTTGCAATTTTGAATCTGCGCTGTCTTTATTTTACGGAAACTTAAAAGGAAAAGTTGCATGACCCTCTAACTAGCTGTGGCTTTAAGTTTAACGTAACCTCCAGTCCGTCATTAAACTATTTGCTTCAGAACAAAGGAACCAGTAATTCTAATTATTTAACAAAACAGTATATTTCGTTTTGGTATAACTCAATGTAGCACGTTTATGCAAACTAAAATACAATTAATTAGGATGATGGTGAGACAGCTGCTGCAGCAGAGGTGGCGGTCACAGATGCTCCTGAAAAGACGCTTTGAGGGTTCTTACTGCAGGGTGTTTAACTAAGCCGTGGGCCGGGCTCTGTCCCGCCACCTAGTGGCGAGAAAAAAAATCTGGCCCGTGGCCTAAATTACTAGCCGACCCCTGATGTATGCCAAAGTTGGCATGAATCTGATGATCCATCTAAGTATGTTAAAATTGATCATGTGTCCAAGTGTGATTCCATTGATGATGTGTCTTATAAAATCCCATTACATCACTTCCTGTTGGGTGTAGCTAATGTTATGTACATATGAAAGTTGTTTGTCTTGGGGAATGGAGTCCTTGGGCCACACTCAAAGCTGAAGGTGTGAGTTTTTGTACATGACAATCACCTCAGAAAAGTTTGTTAGAAGGAAATTGAATAATAATTAGTCCATGAGCCAAAGTATTTTATTATTAGGATGTTGTACACTTGAAGTGTGAAGCTCTGTTGCTTGTGTGTGAATCATTTAGGGCCTGAGCATTCACAGAAGCTTTATGGTTGGTATAAGGATTACTGTTATTGTTATGTTTTGATTTTATTCTGAGGGAGTATTGCCAAAGTATTTTAGACTAAATGTTTTCAAGGAGACATCACAAAGAAACACATGTTGCCTTACAATGCTGGTATACCCATTCTTGCATTTTTAAAGTAATAAACTTTGGTAATCTACAATATTTAAACATATGTACAAGGTAATATAAAAATGAACCACAATGCTGCAATATAAAACTCATTGGTAGAGGAGATGCGACAGGCTGTCTTGTCTTATATGATTAGAAGTTCACAAAGTATTTTGCCTACACACTGCCATGATTTTTTTGAATATCATGCAACCAGGGTATGAAATTAAAGGATAAATCCAGTATGATTCAATCCATATTCCTGTTGTTTGAGGTCACTGAGTGCTGCCTGTTGAAAAATGAATAAGAAAATTTGGTAACATTTTAGATGAGGGTACACATATTCTCCATTAACTAGCAGCTTATTAACATGCAAATTAGTAACATTCTAGCCATTTGTTAGTCATTACAAGTCACTTATTAATACCTTATTCTGCATGACCTTATTCTACCCATAATAGACCATTAATGAAGAATTTCTACAATATACACTCTTAATTACTGTTTATTCATAGTTACTAAGTTAGTTGTTGTACATGAATTATGATCTTAATATGCCTTGGTTAGTATGGGGCTTATAAGACAGTAGTACAACAGGAACAGTTATTCTCCTTCAATAATATTTAGAGGGAACAAAACTCATAGGAACAAACCCACAACTACAAGTGCCTAATGGTGTCCAAATAAGTGCTAATAGCGTATTTTTGATTGAGAATAACAAAAAAATGCTAGCAAATATGCTTAAAAAAATGCTAGCAAATATGTCCATTAATGCATTTAGGACAAACTAAATGTAATGCACGCACCTGATTTACAGCACTTTATACACCTTACAGCACGCACACTCCATACACTTCCATACAACCTCCATGTACCTAACATACTGTTTTGCACACATTGCATTCCTCCACCAACCCACAAACCTGACACATCACACACTCTCACTCACATTTTCCCCCACCATCAGCACTACAATCACACAGCCAATGCTCATTTTACTCATCTGACTCTACTCCACCCTCGCACTTTGTTTGGCCCACCCCAACCTCAACACAGCGCGCACGCACACACACACACACACACTAATACACATACACAGCCCTGCCCTCTAGCCTTAGCCCCACTCATCGCAATTAGTCCCAACCCACCCTCCTACTGCAAATGTTTTCCAGAGTACAGAGTACAAGCCCTAAAATGTACATTGGTATATAATCTGCTACCTTACAAAATGTGAGCAAGGTATTCTGAACACTTTGGATTACTACTAAATTCATTTAATTTAAAATGTCACTGATTTGAGGTTTTCTAGTGAGTTCCAATGATTGCCGCAGCAGGAAGGCTACATGCTCTGCCGACATAGGTGACAAACTAGAAGCCAGTGTTGTGCTCTTTGTTGTAAAGTCTAAGTTTTGCAGGATTGGCACACCTCCTGATCAAAGTAAAGTGCCACATTAGCCGGTTGCCGACTACATAGCCTACTTGGCCTACTTTTGTTATGCCACATCTTCAACTGCAAACTTTAGTAATTTGATTCACTGTATCTGGATTTCTAATCTGGAGATTTCAAAATTGAAAGAAAATGTGCTACATTTATGAACGCGTCAGCCCAAATAACAGCAATTGAAGTCGAAGTAATTTTTACAAAGATGTAAAAATGAAGGCTTGGTCCTGTGCATTTCAAGACAAAGCAAACAGGTCTGTCATTACAGGTCTGTAGTAATGCCATCGACAAGAGACAGCCTCTGACAGGTCTTTTTGCCAAAGACTGGGTGCTGTTTGTAAGTATGTTGGTTAAAGGTCCAGAATTATGACAAATATCACCTTTTCAATTTTTTTTTTTTACATCTCTTTGGGTCTATGGTGTTGCTAAACAGCACAGACTCACACTGGCACTCAGGATCAGTGCTATCCTACTTCAATCATATGATCCAGTCTCGCTAATCCAATCAGTGCTGATTGTGTCGGCTGACTATCAATGCCAACTGACTGAAAAGAATGACACTGACATACGTTTACTGACATACATTAAGGTCACCCTAAGGCCCATCAATACATGCTATGTGTTGTTTTTTTTGAACAGTTGAAGCTGTCCAAATCTGGCAGTGTTTGATGTGAAACTACTTACGTGTGACTTACATCAGCCTTAGAATCAAGACATTTTTTTATTTTTGGTCTTTTAATGTTTTTACATTTTTGCAGATATCTCACCATTGGAAGCCAGAAAAGAATATGGTTTCACATTTTGGATAGAGGAAGTTGTCTGGAATCTGGCAATATATGAATCATGATAGTGGGATACTGTGACTTTACAATTTGCAAAAATATATATACTGACAGAATGTTTTATTAATTTTCATATTTTATTCATATTTCATTGTACAGAGAAGAATGGGGGTGCAATAGACACAGGGATGCATGATATTCCTCCTGAAATGACATTTCTGGCATCTGCCTTGGCTATAAACAGTGGTCTGATGACAACTTCTGATATGGAAAAGAAATTATTTATTTTGGGAGGGGTCGGGGGAATAGGGGGTTGGAAACAATGGGAACCGCTAATGATACAGAGGAATACTATATTGGAATCAGTTGGATGTCCTGTTTATTTTGATATGCAGTTTGCCATGGTGGAGATAGGAAATTGTAAGATATTACACAGAGAAGAATGGGTATGACATGGACAAAGAGCTGTATTAGTGACATCAATTTTAATATAAATTTAATCCTAATTGTCTCGCAAGCTGTTCCCCGTTGGAATAGTCAGGTTTTGCAGTTTCACATGATGTGCGTGTGATGTCTGTGTGACGAAAACTCTGAGAGTGCAATACTATTGTAAGAGGCGCTGTATAAATAAAGCTGTATTGAATTGAATTGAGAGTATTCTGTGAGTAATCTGATGGAGAAGAATGGGTGCAGCCGTCGGTCTCAAGGGGTTAAAGTGATCTTTGTACTTTATTTCATTAATTACCTGCCAAGGTTTTTTTAATTTGTTTTTCTTTTAGAATTTGCTTTTCTTTTTAGGCATTTGGCATGGCATTCTAGGGTCTGCGTTTCAGGGCATGTGTTAAGCTGATCCACTAAATTATGATATTTATATGCTATGGACACCAGTAAATTATTCAGATTTTTTTTAAAAATTTGGCTTTTGTAATTTGTGATATCAGTTATTGATTTTATCTTCTGGTACAGAAATAAAATAATGCCACCAATACCCTTACCAATCATTTCACCTTAAGACAAAAAGATGATGTTTATCAGGAAGTTTTCATTGATAAAATCTGTTGCTGTTTGGTAGACATTGACTGAATGTCGTAGTTACCCAGATCTGTCTGCAATGGGCTAAAGATAAACAGAGGTAACTTTAGTGCCCCTAACAGTGGCGGCCACACACTCTGATGTGATGCATATGACCCAGAATGCACTGCACTGTTGACCTCAGTTCCCAAGCTTTGTAGTATAGGGTTTGTTTTGGTCCATGTGCTGAGGTTCAGCAGAAAAACAGAACAGAACAGAACAGTGACTAACAAAAACAGAACAGAATCCGAATCCTGAATTCGGTACATCCCTACTTTTATTACTCAAGTCCGAACTCTTGACATTTTGTTAGCATCAACATCAAAATTTACATATTGTACTGTTTTTATTTATCATGTCCGAGGGCAGAGGGCAAAACAAGCTGTCCTGTGGTAAATATGTCTTTATTTATTTATTTGTTATTTTTAAGTTTCTCAGCTATCAGGAATTGTAAAACAGAATGTTTGATTACCTTCAAAAATTCCATAGGATACTACATAAAATGGGCCTGCTTGGAATAATGCTGTTGTGGATGTTTGTGTGTGAATGTGTTTATGTAAAAGAGAGGAAATAACACAATGGTATGTTGACTTGGTGTAAAAAAAACGTATTGCCTATTGCGTTCCTATGTATATAAAAACATGGAAATTGGAAATGCCTTTAGGTTCTACAAAATCGAAAACTTTGACCTGGAAGATCATTAAATGATGGATATTTGATGATAAATGATGGATATGATCAGTGTATGTATGAGAGTCTAACCTAGTAGTATAGCTCTACATATAGTTACATGGAAAATCATTTTAAAAACTCCATCCCCAATTTATCCTCCAAGTACTAAATGCCACTAGTACTTCTTAACATATCACCTTTGTTTGAAGACAGTTCAAGTTATGGCATGATTCTTTCCTTAGCTGATGTGATGGGATGGCATTTTAACACGTAAGGTTTTAGTAGTTTCTTCTTCCCACTGTTTTGGAGATTTGAATGTACACAGTATAGCTGTTGTATTTCAGAGAAAATATTTTCAGGATCAGTCAAACAACCATTTAATTTCAGTTAAGTTGTAGGATGATATATTTTTACAGTGCATCTGTGGTTTGTCTGAAAAGCTAACCCGTAGTACTAATTGTAGTGTTTTGTGACAAACCCAAAAACAGAGGAAGGTGATGTAGCCTGATGTGCTATTTGTCTTGCTTCATTGCCCCTTTCTCTCTTTTTCTCTCTTCCTCTGTCTGGTCTGTTTCTTCTCCTCTGCACGGTGGCTGCTTATTCCCCCCGTCATGTCATCTGCTGTGCTCAGCATTTGAAAGCACCCTCTACACTCCCCAACCCCCTGAACACTCCAAGATTGCTTCCTCCTCACGAGTCTCTCCTTCCACTCCTAGCCATCCTCACCCCACATCCTTGCCTTCCTGCTCAACACCCCCCACCCCTCCCCTTCGCCATTCTGCCTCCCGGTTCGCCACCTCACTGGGTTCTGCTTTCCACCCAGTCCTGCCACATTATGCCACGGTTCCCCGCAAACAGCCAACCCTGGCCTCTTCCCCAACACACTCCCTCCCAGCTCCTATCCCTGCCCCTACAGTTGCACAGAAGTCCATTGCCTGGTCAGCTACTAACTTTAGTCCCCTTCCTCCATCTCCTCCAGTCATGATCAGTAGTCCTCCAGGAAAAGCCACAGGTCCACGGCCAGTCATTGCCATTCCAGCCACTGGCTGTCTCATGCAGAAGCCCCCATCACCTACCCCACACAATGGCCAAACATCATCACCTAAACTCCAGGCAACATCACCTAAGCTCCATACACCCTCACCAATATTACCTCAACCTCTATCGTCAGCCTCTACTCCCCCACCCCCCCTTTCCTTCTCTCCATGCCATCCATCCCCACCCATGCCCACCTCGCCTCATGTGTCCTCTCCCTCACCCCTGCCTGCTATTGTCCCCTCTCCTTCCGCAGCCTCCCCTGCCCCTGCTGAACTCTTTGTAAATTCTGTGCTTGGAGACTCCTGCTCCACTCCTCCAGACCTGCTGGCCTGTCCACCTGCTGATGTCCCCTGTCAGCCGGGTAAGGGCCACTTCTGTCCGTCTCTGCCTCCATTAATCCACAAATGGTGGTAGGGGTAGTGGACTTTTCACTTGCTGTGCTTGTTTGTTTGTTTCATGCGGCTCGGCATAAGATTTTCATCCCAGATTGTGTTGGTTTCAAGATGGTTTCTATTTTTGCTTTTTGTTGGGCTATTTTTTTTTACTGTTTTCACCTTGACATTAAACTCAAATCTTCCTAACTCTGGTCATGCTTATAAAATTTCATCCTTAAAAATTTGAAGTTAGTTGTGTAACACCTAGTTATTGTATCATATGCTGGCTTAAGGCACGAGGTATATAAGGGAGTTCCATACATACACAAAATTAACGAAAATTTGTAGCGTAGAACAGAGAAGGAGCCCATGAACCAGGGCTTCATATCCTCTGGCTCAAAAACTCTATGCACCTGCATGTTCCCAGCCACCCTGATGCCTCATTTACACCACAAGCAGTTTGTTTGCAGTGCATATGTGGTGTGAATGCAGTTTTGGTCTGTTTTCATTTAGAATGCATGCTAACAGATTAAAACTATGCACAATGCCTGCATGTTCTGCATGTTGTCTGCTTTTTGTCGCGTTATATAAATATGGTCGCCATAGATTTAAACAACATCTCAGGGCAGCCAGTTCACATAGGTATCTTCTGGTATACACAGGTGCACACACGGCTTGAATGCTCAGCAACAGCTACAGACCACGAACGCACTGATTGCTGTATGACTGAGGCCTGATTCAACCAACAGACAGACATTAGCACAGGGGTGCAGGGCTGGTGCAGACCTGTTAGACCTCCCCTCTTGAAGTGATAGTTTGGATTAATTCCAATCTTGTTGTACAAGCTTTTCAAGTGCTGTCGGTAGGAAGCAAGAAGGAGAGAATTTTGTACAACATAGACCCAATAGCAAACGCACAGCTTACATTTTAAGTGTGATAACCTTAGTGAGACGTGACTATCATAAGGCCATAGGTTAAGTCACCAACCAGTCACCATAACCCAACTAAGCTTGACCACCCCATGCACCAGTCTTACTTATGCTACTACCTCCCTATGAATACACAACCACCAACTGTACACCACCCTCTACATTAAAATACTGCAAAACCCATACTAAAGCAAAATTGTGGAGTAGTTCAGATGGTGTTTATTGATCAGTTAGAAAAATAACAAATTGGGAGATCTATGCCATTCTTCTCAGTCTGCAAAAGCACAGTGTATGATTAATTTCCAACAAATGAAAAAGAAGAAACTGACAGCAGTTAGAGACCTAGTCATGCTGGTTAAAATCAGACATATGATAAATCTACATTTACACTATTTATTCCTTGTTCAGAATCAGGATGAATGAAACCCTTCTCAATTAAATGTAGTTTACAAAAAGTTCTTACAAGAACTGAAAGCTCAAGACTGTCACTATAGCAACCTCTGTTTGTTAGCTGTCATAAGTAGTTGCTGTTTATATCCTGGACAAACCCATTCAAGAGAAATTAAATGTGTTTTGTTTCATTCATCCCTCCTAGCCGGAACGATTTGTATATTGCTTGTAACTCCCTGATAAAAAGACATAACCAGAAGATATTTGGCAAATAGATGGAGATTATAAAGTTTTATTACATGGCTCTTCAAAATGCTGGAGGATGTTTCACTGACTTTGAATGGGCCTTCCCAGGGTTCGGAAGTCAGTTATCCATGTATAATGACTGCTGCAAAAGTATATGGACCGCTGTTTAATGGCATTGTTGTTTTTTTTGTTTGTTTTTTTTTAGATTCATATTGTTGTTGTTCCACGAGCATGGAGCAATGAAAATATGCTTAAATGAATGTTTGAAGTTTGAGTTACGTGACTATTTATTTAAAAGACGTTTTTGTGAAGTTTCTTTTTGTAAGTAGCCATATATTATGCAGGATAATGTTTTTTTCAGCCTATCATTATGGGAAATTCAGTCCCTTTTGGACAAAACAAGACCATCCATAATGACCATAATGACCACAGACATTATGGTATCCCTTATCTATGTTTTGACATAATGATGGTTTATCTTCATTCAACTTGGAGAACAGAGAATATAAACTCTAGTATGCATAGGCTGTGATAACAGCCCTTTTCTTACTTTTGCCACCTCCAAATATTTGTAATGTTTGTTTGTTTCTAATGTAGTGTCAATTTTGGAAGAGAGCAGTGCCACTTACACATGCTGGTTATTTCATCAGTTCCAAGTGCCAATTTGTTTTGGATTTAGGTCACTTTTGAAAGTAGATGTAAACACACAGTCAAACAAATCAGCTATAAGCAAAAAATCAGAACTGAGTATATCTCCAGTGTAAAGGTGTTTATTTATATATATATGTGTTTGTGTGTAATATTGATACTAGCCATGTCTTGTTGGTAGCAACGTATCATTACATTTTTCTTCAAACGGTGCTGCCATCTGTATTTTATGTCATTGTCATTCAACTGTGTCTGTAGTATCAAGCCTTTTTTCACTTGTTCATGTGCAGGACCCTGCAGGTACCACACTGGTACTACCGCAACAACCGAAAACTCCGAACTTAAACAGAGGCATTCATGAAAATTTTAATCTTAACCATTGCATTTCATCATAAACGATCAGAAAGCAAGGCTTTAGATGTAAAAAACTGAACTTGTCCTTTAAATGATGACCAACAAACCTCTACCTCTTTATTTCAGCTGTGCATCTGGGCTGAATAGATCTTCCGTATGCATCTGTATTGCAATTCAGGGTGTCTGGGATTCAACATCCAGTGGCTTGGTTACAGGACTAACACAAGAGCCCCTCTACGAAGCACTACACTAGACTACCACACTTGTCTGTTGCAGCAAGCACTCTCTCTCTCTCACGCAGGCGCATACCATTCCATTCAGGCTGACAACAGTGTGCTCTTTCGCAAACGCGGGACAAAATGGACATAGCATAATTTTCCTATGTCCTAGCATGAACTTTCCAAAAGTTCCCATAATAAAATACCTAGCCTACCTATATCCTTAGCTTTACCCTGAATCTTATCTAGGTTCGAAGTAGCTTAGGCTTACTGATTTTCAGTGGAAATTCAGGTTTGGTAGACATCATTTCAATGGAGAATTCAAAGTCTGCATCTCTACTCCATCTTGTAACATTGTCTCCCTAACTCACCCGAGTCAGGATACCAGTAGTGTGGTTGGATAGCATTTTTGTTTTTACAATGACATTCACCTGGTGAACGTTTCAAACTAGCCTCCTTTGCTTTTTTTTCTCCTGTTTTGACTTGACGCAAAGCCATGCTTCAATCTGATTGGCTAAAACTGATTCCTGGGGAGGCTCCGCAAAGTTTGCGTCCATAGATAGATGACAGCAGCTGACTAGCATTCACAGTGTAATGCAACAATGCTCAGTGTGACAGAGGCACTGTTTTGCTCCGTATGTTCTCTCTAGAAGAAACCCTGATATGATGATTTGACCGAGAGAAATGACAAAGTAAAATATGCAATTTGACTTTGCTTTCTGTTTTAGAGTGTTTTTATGAGGAGGCAATGTCTCTCTTGGCCTGCGGGAAATTACAACACTGATCAGAAGACTTTTTAGTTTTAGTATAAAAGGGTACTCTTGGGTCTCCAATCTGAGGGAGGAGCTTCAGATGTAAAGTGAAGGGGTGATTTGTACAGTCTAGTATAGATCTCACTTTCTGGACAAGTTTTTCATAAATTGCCATTGAAGGTGATAGAAGATGGGTTGTTTAAATACCAGTGCCCATTGACTGTTGTGTCAGATCTCATCTGACACTCCATTCACCGTGTTTCAGTTAAATAATCTAGTGCATGCACTAGCTTACTTTCAATATTTTTCTGATCCTGCTGATTTTTACCTCTTTCTGTAGATGCAGTGCAGAATGTTGGTCTACCGACGCCTCCTCCTCCTCCACCCCTTCCTCCAGGCTCCAATGTAACCCCCACTTTCACTGGACCATCACCTCAGTTATGCCCCCCTCCACCTCCTCCTCCTCCTCCACTCCCTCCTATACTCACTCAACCTGCCTCTGGACATACACCTATTGCCACTCCTCCCACACCTCCTCCACCTCCAGCCCCACCCCTTCCTAGTGGTCTATTCACAATGTCGCCCACTTCGGAAGAAAACCGACCCTTATCTGGCTTGGCAGCTGCCATTGCTGGGGCAAAACTGCGGAAAGTGCCAAGGGTAAGGAGACAACAACATAGTGCTGTCCCTACAGCCATCACCTTCTCCTGTTTTAATGTAGTTGTTTTTGATAGTCATTTATTTTATCCAGAAATCATGAAATCCCATATCATCCTTAGTCATTGCCCATTAGTTAGAAGTCAGCTCTGTCAGTTGGAAAAAGATACAAATTGGTACAACATGGACCAACTACCAGACTAAGTTAACCAATAGGGGCAAGTTAGCTCTGTTTTAGTTTCAGTTCGCTTGTCCTTATAGATTAGCTTTTGCTGCTGTTCTGATATTTGGTCTATGTGAAATTTTCTCTTTCTTTTTCCTAATGATAGCACTCTGTGACCTCAAACATGGCAGTGAAAATGACCAGAGTTTTCCTTTAAAGTTTTACAAGCATACATAGCAGGCATGTTCTGAGCACTGACGTAGAGACTGGAGAGTTGACCTGGTCCAAGGTTTGTCATTGTTTTGATAAAAGGATCCCCGGCAAGTAAGACACATTGATGTTGCCGTCAGCTATGAAGCATGATTTTAATGTTTAATGTTTTCAGTTTTATTTAATGTTTGAGAATATCCTTTCATTTGTAAACTGCCTCTGTTTTTTGCACCTCTTTCTGTTTTTTGCACCTCATGCGTTCTGGGTAAAAATTTACATCACCTGGTTGAGCTGGTATAGGTCTAAGCTGTTGCCCCCACACACCATCAATATTCCACTTTCATTTCCTCACCTCTCTGATTGTCTTCCTTTTCCTATAAACTTTGAGTACTGGCTTGCACCTTGTCCTCCTGAATTATGGTGCGCTCAGGTTGAAAAGGCTAAAGCTGAACAGAAGAAGCGTTCATTGTGCCATTGTCTCTGAATCAACTAGGTGCCAATCAACCACTTTTTACCCAGAGAGCACTGAGATGTAAAACGCAATAGTAGCTTAAGCACTCTACAAATGAAGAGGTTTTCTAAATGTTAAAAAAAATGAAAGCATTTTTAATCATGTTTTTCAATCTTGTTAAAAATGTTGAAAAAAAGGTCTTATCGTGTCTTACCAGTCAGATATTTTATCTCACTTTCATGCATCAGCACGTCTTCTTTTATGTTAGATGTGTAATCTCACTCAACCTCAAAAAATAACCACATTTGAGCAGTATCCTAAATATTCTAATTACCGTAATTTCCAGCCTATAAGCCGCTACTTTTGTCACACGTTTTGCCCCCTGCGGCTATTACGACGATGCGGCCAATTTATGGATTTTTACCGGCTGCCTGACACGGAAGAAGAGGAGTTTAATGGTTTCAGTGCCTCTGAGAACGAGGACGATAGCGTCTGGTAGGCTAACTGTTAAACTAGCCTGTGTGAATGGCTGTGTGCTTGTGAAAGTTTCTGTTAAAGTTTCTCAATGTGATTTTAGGTCGATACGTTTGTATGCCTGTTAAAATGCTGGTTATGTGTTAAGAGCATTTGAAGCGTGAGCTGGTTAATATAGATGGCGTCATACCAATAATGAATGGATGAATTGTGAATGGCTGTGTGTTTAGGAGGCGAGCTGAGGGGAATTGATGAGAAGTTTGAAGGGAATCCCGTAGGCTACTGTTGAAACATTGCGGGGTTTTTTAACACGAACTAATTAGCTACATTGTTAGAAGTTGAAAACATTGAAATCATTGTAACATTGACTGTCTGCGGCTTGTGAGGCAGTGCGGCCAATGCGTGTACTGTTATTGATTTTTTTTTTAAAACGGTGGGTGCGGCTTTTATGCCAGTGCGTCTTTTAGGCCGGAAATTACGGTAATATCAAAATTATACAGCTGTTCTTTGCATAGAATTTGTCAGTAGTGTGTCTCTCACTTTACACTGTGGTGTAAAAGGAGTTTGTCTTCACAGAGTGATGAGGCCTCAGGTGCAGGTTTTGGAGGAACTGTAGGTGGTCTTAAAGCAGAAGCTGCCCGAGGCAATGGACCACTGCCTGGGGGAGGAGGCCTGATGGAGGAAATGAGCGCTCTCTTAGCTCGGAGGTGAAACCTATACTTTTTTCTAAATGTATGTGGTAAACAGGTATACGTATATAATATAAATATATTATTTTCATTGACATGATGAATATTTTCTTTGTTTGACACACAGGAGAAGAATTGCAGAAAAAGGATCATCCCCTGAGCCAGAACAGAAAACTGTAAGTAGGTAGTGATACTATAAGCTATGGCTGTGAAGTTCACTGTCATTGTGACAATGTTTGTCCTTTTGTTTGGACACAACTATTCTGAAGTTTATGGCTATGATTTTGAATGTGGATATATGTATTTAACTGGACTGTAAGGTAAGAGCTTTAATAGTGTTTGCTGTGGTGGCAAGCAAAGATAGCGATATCTTTTGATTTATCATTTGATTTATGGCTGTCATATCACTCATCTGTGTGACATCCTTGCAGCTGGGCAATCACCACACAATAAATATTACTTTGCCATTTATTCACACAACTGAACACACTCCACAGCATGTGGTTAAACTTATTATTCTAACTGCTATTCTCTACTGGCTTTCATTATTCCCACCAGAGCCGTATATAGAGATCTTGGCTCTGATTCCCACAAAAGAGCTCCCTCTAGAGGAATTGTATAGGTATGCCTTCACATTCAGTTTACCAGTCTGTAAATTAACAATATTGTTACATTAGTTCCCCAAAATGGCAGTAACCCTTGACATTTGGATTATTTACATCTTTTTAAAGGAACAATGAACCATTCGTCCTTCTTGCCTGCGTTAGCTTATCGCCGTAAAACTATTTATCAGCATTAGAAATCTTCAAAAAAAAAAATGACAGCTATCACAATGCTGGCATGAATACACCTTCTCACCAAACATATTTTTAAACTGTTTAGGGTATGAATTTCAGCACAGTTTATTAATAATGTGAAAGTATAGGCTTTGTACTGTTAATTATTGCCTTAGTTAATAATTAACTTTTTTGGTGTGCACATTTCATATCTTGCTTGCGCCTTCCAACTGCTTTTGTGGTGTAGGGTCACATATATTTTTTGCATTGGCCAGTGGTTCTCAAATCTGTTTCAGTCATTCATTTTAGAGGTTGAGGAATTTTCATGCCCCACCTGTCAAGCCCCATAGACCTGGCAAAATGATAATGACATTAAAACATTATTTTTGCACACTAAATCCATGTTACACTTTCCTCCCACACCTCTGGATCTAATCTGAATACTGTTTTGTTTAGAGGGTATGATCTCTGTTGCCCACTAGTGGGGACAGCCCCCACACCTTGAAAACCAAGGCTATAGGCTAACTTACAGGTTTTCATTGAGGTCTTCTCTTGGAAAAGATAAAACTGCAAGCGTCTGAATTGCATTTGTTCCATACCAAGACGATATGAAGACAGAACCAGTGCAGTTTTAGGATATATTTAGGAGTGCTCAAGTAGTGCTCAGTGCAAGGAAGGGGAAGGATATAGGAAATAAGGTTTGCTAAGTTCCCTTATGCCTGGTGTATCAAATGCTTTTACATCGTTTCACTGTCGTAAGCACCTGGGATCTCTCAAACATTTGCTTTCTCGTGGGCAGATACTTTCTGTGAACTTCTGGGCATTCACTACTGTTGGTGGTTCGCTACTGGTAGTGACATTGCTTTCAGCCCTCCCAACAAGGACATAGCCTTTCCTCTGTTTGCTGATTGGTTGACCAAAAATTTGCCGCAGCCCAAGCCTTTAAGGAGATCCCTGACGCAACACTGTAGTGAAATGCAATGAGGGGAAATACAAAGGTGTGCTAGTCTGGCTACTTATGCTAAGTATCAAGAGAGATTAGCCATTATTGTTTCAAAGGAGAAGACATTTGTACTGGGCATTTGGGAGGCAGGGAAACAGGGAATTTGTATGCACATACAATCTAAAGCACGTGTACATGTATACTGTCACACTTGCATACACTTCTGCAATAAGCATGAATACACAGAGAGACTATTGTTTGTCTTGCGGTTTGGGACTGGGTCAAACTTACATCAAGAAAATGCTGTGCTCCTAAAGCATCCACCAGATCCACACAACCTTTGTGCGTCAGATGCCCACTAATTAGCTGACATTCCCTAAGCCTTCCCAATCATCAGTGTGTGGTTTTTCTATGACTGCCCTGTGTTGTTACACTATGCCTGAACGAATAGCGTAAAAAGTAGTAAGAACTAAAGCGTTTTCCTTTGCTGTATGATGACAGGAAAACACCACTCAAAGGAAAGCAGAGTATAAGCAAGTCTTTATTATAGGCTATCCTAATAACATTCACCCCTTCATATTTCTTTATACTTTTTGTTTGGCGGATAGAATGTATCTCAATTGTGGCTTAGAGATTTCTTCGTAGTATACATACCACAGCAAACTAGACACTAGACTACAGCACTGCTTCAGTATCTTTTTTAATAACCCATTTGCAACAGGATGAACCTGAAACTGTAATTCCCAAAGTTCCTGCATGTAGCACTCCAGGTAAGCGGTATTCAACCATGGTGTTTTCTCATAATGAATACTATATTTAGTAACTCTGTTATACTGATTCTGACTTAATCTGTTTCCATTTTAGAGCTGCCACGAAAACCTTGGGAGAGGGCAAATACTATGAATGGTAGCAAATCCCCAGTCATTGGAAGGTAATCATAAGAACTCTTAACATGATTTATATATAGCATCCTTAGCCTGTAACAATAAAAAAATATATAGGCCCTCATGAGTGGCAGGCGGACTTCAGAAGTCAGTCTCTCACCTCAAGTTACACACTTGGATGCCCTTATGATAACTTCCATAGCCATGGTGAATGCCAATGGGGAGATGGTACAGCCTTCCATTATGCCAATATCCATTTGGTGACAAGCAGTGGTAAAGTCCAGCAAGGTGAAGCATAGTTGCAGATCTTGAAAATTGGATTTTATGAAGTTTGTGATGCTTTTGGGTATTCTGATGGAGTCAAGTTTTTTTTTTTTCGCATTTTGGATTTGATGCCAAATCAGGCTAGTGTGATCAAGGCATCAAGCAGACCCTGGGATGCCTGCTTTTTGACTGTTATGTTGACATTCTCTGAGCTATGACACTGAAGAAAATCTGACCCTCGACCCTCGAGTAGGCAGATAGGACGAAGGCAGTCTATAAGCATTGCATTCTATAAGCAAACGTCTCCAATTAGCCCTGCATTGTCATAAAAATGTTGCTTAACATTGCAGGTTGACTGTAATCTTGGAGTAACATGATCTGCACTTGATAGCTATTGCACTGCAGCTCATCCGCGCTTCATGTTACCCAAAATAAGTCATTGTCTGCTTGCCTGCAGTTTAATCTCACAAGGGTCCTCCAATGTGCCAATTTCTTGGATTGGTTTTCAGCAAGAATGCATGCAGGGCTTGAAATGGTAGGTCAACATTAACAGCAAAAGTATTAGGCTACGAGTGGTAGTCAAGGTGCAGCTCATGCGCTTGGTGTCTTTTAGGGTTTTGTGAACTACATGGTGAACTACACTGATGGATGTTATAGTATGCTAAACCAGCTATTGCTTAATCATGTACATGGACCAACTGTGAGACCGCATAAAACAACATTGGGAAACTTAAAGTAGCGGCTATCACAGTTAGCAACTGTAAACACAAGAATAGAATAGAATATCTTTATGATCATTGCCAGTGCACAGATATGCACAGTGCAATGAGATAAGGTGAGCTGTGCTGTGATATGCATAACTAAGCTAAATTGTAGTAGAAGAAATAAATCGGATTTAAAAAATATCCATTGTAAGAAGTTTCAGTTGCAGGGCCTCTAAGAGGGAGAGTCAGTCCTGGCATTAGGCTCATGTGAATTTGGTTGCAGACCTCTCAGGATGGAGTCAGTGACAGGGATGCCTACCAGTGAGAGGCAGGAATGACTTCCAGCCGAGATGATTGTGGTGTTTGTGGGCAGAGAAAGTAAATCAGTTAGGCCAGTCTAGGTGATTTACATGTCACAGATCACGTGTCATGTGCATCTAGAGAGAGAGAGAGTTGTATGGCATGACACATGAGAGGTCTTCGGCAACTAAGCTATAGCAGTATAACTAAGGTATGGTGCTTGGCAATCCAACACTACTGCAGGGATGGTCAGTGGCTGCCATGCCTCACAGCTGGGGGCAGCAGTAGAGGCAGTCCCTCCCAAGGCCCATGAATTACCGTGCACCATCCCTAACTATGCGAAACAGTAAAAAGGAAGGTTTTCAGTCTAGACTTAAAGATATTGAGAGTGCCAGTTTGTTGCCCGCATGCTGTTAGATGGAAATTGGGTTTTATTAAGATTATGCTTGATTATGAACTATTGCTTTTACTGTTACTATTATTAGCCAGACACTGTCTTAAAAATATGCTCCTCAGTTTGTTTAATTAACCACCCTCAATTGGATGCCTTGGTTGTAAAAATGAAGGGGATAGAACAGGCTTGACGTCAATCAACTGTGGTTGCACAATGTGTATATACTACCAGAAAAGCTGATAAGTATTTCTGAGATAGCTTTACCATTAATCATTTCATATTTCTCTTCTCTTCAGACCCAAATCTGCGCTGACGCCCACAGGATCCTTAAGTGCTAATGGTGTGTTAACAGAAGTGCTTGACTACGACAGATTGAAACAGGTAAAATTATTTAAATTATACAGGTTGAATTTACAGACTACTTTAAGCAACAAAAGAATCATAAATACATCATAAATTGGATATTTGAAAACCATATTTTTCATCTCAAAACCATGCTGTTTCATCTTGTCTTCGCGTCATCCCTAAAGAGTAACAGTACCCCGTAACCACACCCACTTCACGTTTTTTCTTGCATGTGCCAGGATTTCCTTTTGTCAAAGTGGTATATCAGTTGTCTCTTGTTCTTAGTCTTAGACTGGTGTGTGTGTGTGAGTGTGGGTTAAAAGAGAAATCTGGTGTGAATCAATCCATAGTCCTGTTGTTCGAAGTCACCAAGTGCTGTTGATAGGAAAAAGAATGAGAAAATGGAATACAACATAGACTGAATAATGAACCAGCAACAAACACTAAGTGAATGGGATACAGAAACACTTTCCGTTTCATTTTGCTATGTTCCATTTAGTTAATGAGCGTTCACTAAGTAACATTTTGAATCTGAAGAGCATAAATAGGTTTGAATGTGCGCACCCTGAATCACTAATTGAATGAATATGCGCACCCTCAATCACTAATTATAATAATTATATAGCCATATTGTTGGTGAATGCATTAACTCGATGTTCAATGGAAGGCATCGTGCTAAATGCTTGATATTGTTTGCTAAATAACTGTCATGACACACTGAAATAGCCAACTTTGTCACTTTCAGGTTTTAATTTTGTGTATCTGCCTCTTTTTGTATTTTGTATTCAAGAATTGTTGGGGATGACTTGCATTCGATTTGTCAGTCACTGAGTTAGACTATGCTACACCACAAATGTATTTCCTGACAAGCTACCAAAACCAAACGCACACAACCAAAACTGACGTTAAAATGTTCACTGAGGTCTATGTTTTATTGTTACACCTCCCGATTAATTTGTACAGATAATTCCTGATGTCATCTATGAGTGGCGCGCCAAGTTACGCTAGTCTCACACCTCACTGATCGTATGTGTCGTATATGCATATATATGTAAATATATATGTACAAGAAAGAAAGAGAGAGAGAGGAGAGAGTAAGAGTTGTACAGCATGACACATGAGAGGTTTGTGGTGGCACTAGGCTATAGCAGCATTATTAAGGTATAGTGCATGGCAACCCACCACTACTGCAGGGATGGTCAGTGGCTGCCAAGCCTCACTGCTGGGGACAACAGCAGAGGCAGTCCTTCCCAAAGCCCAAGATGAGTGATGAATTACCATGCACTATCCCTAACTATGGAGAGCAGTAAAGAGGAAGGTTTTAAGTCTAGACTTAAAGGTATTGAGAGTGTCCGCTTGTCGGACGGTATCAAAAAGCTCTTTCTCCTACCGTAGATTTTGATATTCTCGGGATTAAAAATTAACTGTCAGTGAGTGTGCCGTGGCATTTTGTATTAGTTTTAGGTTTTTAATACAGGTATTACTACACTCAGAGATCAGAGCATTACAACAATCAAGCCTCGAGATAATTCAATTCAATTCAATTCAATTCAAGTTTATTTATACAGCACCTTTTACAATAGTGTTGTCTTATGTCGCTTTACAGAAGGAGAATCCAAGAGCAAGGGGCAAGGAAAAACTCTCTTATGTTTAGTTAGTCTAGGAAGAAACCTTGGGCAGATCCACGACTCAAGGGGCTAACCCAACTGCCAGGGGTCATGCAGGAAAAGTACAATCAGTAGTAAACATGATAGACTACAAGTTGTCCATGGTTTTAGCTAAGGATCATAATAGTTCCAGAGTATTATCCCACTTTACATTACATGGTAGTCAGTCCATAGGTGGTTATCAGGAATTATGGCTGGACAGTGTAGTAGACATAGTGTTAAACTCAAGGAGTGAGATGGGTCATGGTGATAACAATAAGGGTCCATTTGACAGTGCCATTGTGAGGGAGGGTCAGTCACAAAGCCTCAGGGAAGAAGTCGGTCCTGGCATGGGCATCTAGGAAGGGCCCCTAGGATGAAGAGTCAGTCCTGGCCTCCAGTAGTGTTGGTTGTAGTCTACTCAGGAGGGGAGGGTGACAGGAGTCTGACAGAAGGAGGCAGGGATGACACTCAGCAGAGATGATTGGACGGAGGAAGCAAATGAGTTAGGCCAGGCTCACATATCAGTGATCAAATATGTCATTTGTGCATACATATATGTATATAAATATATAATATATATATAAGAAAAGAGAGAGAGAGAATTTTTCCGCATCCTCAAACAGACAGACACTTTCTAACCTTAGTGATATTTCGCCGGTGAAAAAAAGGATGTTTTTGAAATATCCAATATGAAATATGTTTTACATGACTATTCAGGGAGAGATCCTGGCCAATGATTACCCCAAAGTCTTTAACTCTTGTGTTAGAGGCCACTGACTAAGTTTTAGTAATGGGGTAAAATGTTATTCAGCTGTTTAGGCTCCATCATCATAACCTCAATTTTATCTTCGTTTAAACATAAGACATTATTAGTCATTCAGATTTGAATGTGTCGGAGGCGGGCATCAAGTCTAGTTATTGGTGTGCAGTCATTAGGCTTCAGAGAAATGAATAGGAGTGTGGAAAGTAATGCCATGTTCCCTTATAACAGATCCCAAAGATAGCATGTAGTGGGAGAATAACAGGGGCCCTAGCATGTAGTGGGAGAATAACAGGGGCCCTTTGACCCAGGCTAATGTAGAATCTTTGATGCCTATCATGTGTTCAAGCCTGTGCAGTAGAATGCCATGGTCAGTAGTGTCAAAGGTAGCACTAAGATCCAGTAGGATTAATATTAGCACACCATATTTTACTTTGTTGTGGCATGATGATTTGACCCAGGCTAATGTAGAATCTTTAATGCCTATCATATTCAAGCCTGTGCAGTAGAATGCCATGGTCAGTAGTATCCAGTAGGATTAATTTTTAGCCATATCACCTCAATAGAATTTGAGGTTAAGTTTATGCTACTCAAAAAGTGTTGAGGCAAGAATGTTCATGTGCAAAGCATGTTTATATCAGTGTAACAATTGGTGAACAAATTGTTTCTCTTTGTTAATACTTTTGTTTCTGTTTGTTAGAATTGTGTCATATTTCACAGTTCATTTTACTATTGCATCTACAAGACCAAGAACAAACAACCAAAATTACACGTCACATGGTGCAAATGCATTGTAACTATTTTAAGTTTCCCTTCCTATTTCAGAAACGATGGCCTGGTCACAATCATGCGTAAATCAATCAGTCAATCAGAAAAGGATCAGTGGCTATGCAGAGGTGTAGTGGGGATTTTTCAGTGCAGGTGTGCTATTTTTTCAAAGACAGGAATACTCTCAGGCAAAAGTAGTGTTGTTTCTGTCTAATTTTTGCAAATATTCAGTGTATTCCTTTCAGTGTTTTTGTTTTATTTAATGTGTGCATCTTTTGCACATATTCAATATTGGTCCTATTGAGAACAATGTAGGTACACTCCCCAGTCACAGACTCATATTGGAGACATGTAGGAGTGACTTTCCCATTTCCACAGCACCGGCCTTTAGCATTCTAGGGCTATGCCCAGATTAATGCGAATATTAATGAATTCACAACAATTTTGTTGCGTTTGCGCTCCTCATCTAGCCTAGAAATCTAGATGTAGCAAATAGTTTTGGTCAGCAGGTACGTCTAGCCTATGATGTGTGATGGTGCAAAACAATTAATTGGCCAAGGAACAGCGTCCGTTTGAATCGGCTTTGGCATTGTCTTTGGAAAAATTGAGCAAAAAAGACACTCAGGTCATTCATTTTAAAAAAGGATGTATTTGCTGTTTTACTGACATTACCCTGATTGGTTGTAGCGCTGTCCTATTGCATGCAGAGATAGTTTGAAAAAGAGCCGCTGATCCCATCCCTAGGATTTAGGCTTGTCTATCAGTCATGGCCAGACAATACATTTGGATGTTATAGTCTGACTTTGTCAAACCACCAGTTTCAGTGTGATGATTTTAAAGCACTGTCTGCATCAAATTTGTCTGACATTGCTGTGGCTGTCTGGACAACAGAATCAGCAAGCAAATGAAAACAATGAGCATTGATTAGTCATGCACTGGTCACATGACTTGTTCACATGCTCCATGCAGGGAAGACAACTATGAGAAATGAGCTGACTAATTATTCATTACCACACCATAATATTACCACCATGTTACCAGCATAAATGTCAAATGAAAGTGTCGTTAACCTTGTTGCCTATGTTGACTGCTGTTGTTCAGTTAAAGTCTGCTTTTCCAGTGCGAAGGTGCGCCAAATATGCAAGGTTAAGCTGTTATTGTACCAGCGCGAATGAGTAGTCCTCTCCACGGAAACGGATTCAAAACCTGTGTATGGGTCATGATCAACATCATGAACATAATTTCTGTTTTAAGTTTCCACATTGCAGTGACTATGTCACCAGTTTACATGAGAGATGTGAGGTTGCCAACAGCAGGGACAGTAGCAGTAGAGTATGCAAACCACCACATCCATGGCTGTATCTGCCATTGAGGACACAGAGGTCTTGTCCTTGGTATTTTTTCAATGGGATGAGATTTATAATCCCTGTATCACATATATGGTCTTTCAGATATACCTAACTTCTCAAAACGACACTGTTAGAGAAAAACTGCAGAGTAAGCGCTTGCCTACTTCTCAAAACAAGAGCATCTTTGTTAGCAAAAAATCATGTAGTGTATGCTATTTATAGAATGAGCGCTTTGAACATTCAATATCTTGCTGCTTGCATGAACTTCAATACACTCAAACTCAAAGTCACAAACAAATGAGCTGCTGGCATTTGTCGTGGTGAAGCAAAGATACAATGGGTCTTCTGCTAGAATGAGATGGTAAACACTACAAAGATAGCCTAAACGCTACTTCACGTCAACTGTCAAAACTACAGATGCTGTCTCCCTAAATCACAGCCTCTTCTGAAAATTTCTTTTGCAAGTAGGACAGCCACAGACGCAGCGCGAGAGAGAATGACAGGGAGAGCAATTTTGACTGGGCTGTTCTGTATTTTGTGCAGACGTACCTTTACATGTTATTCAAAGCTTTTGTAATTTGTGCTGGTTAGGATGTCTAAAACTGCATTTGAGAGGAATTATTTGCAGCTTATAATGTAGGAAATATTTGGTCATGAATAAAACTGTATTGCACTATATTGCATTTAGCTTACACAAAAATGCAGCATGTTGGACATTTTAAGATTTTATTGTAGGCCTGTATTTTGCCCCACAAATTGAAATTCAGCAAAGGGAAAGCAACCCAACCTACCATGGTTGATATTAGGCCTATGATGATTTGTTAAGTAATGTGATGAATTGAATACCCATTTTTGGCAATTAACGGCAACAAGGGATCAGTTAACCTCTTTGGCCATTACAAAATAAAACAAAATGGAGAAACAGTCAGTTGAGGTCAGGTAAAGAGTGGGTGATAGCAGGAATAATCTTTACAAGTCAGTGATGGTCAAGAAGTGACCCCCCTGTCATACACATCAAAACAGACAAATAGAAACTGGGACCAGCCAAGTTGATTTCAGGCTCAAAGTCATGATCTACAATTGAGTTGAAAATGACCATTTTTGTGTCTGGTAGCTAGTGGCCTAAAACAGTTATAGGTTTCAAATCCCACAGGTTAGGTTACAGGTTTTATACCCCACAAACTCTGTTATGGCACAATTTCCATGTCATTACGATTTTTGCATGTCAGAAATTTTTGACCTTGTGATTTGAAAAATCCTGGCCCTGACCACATCTCCTTCTGTCTTTCCGCTGCTCCTCCTGCAGCCTGTGTTTCATTCAATTCCATACCTCTTTCATGTTTTTCTCTCCTAGTTTTCTTTCCACTTTCTTCCTGTATGATTCCTGCAGCACACTCCAGTCAGTAGACTGAAAACAATCTCTGAGGGCCTCCTCTGCCTCAGGAGTCCACTTTCTGAAGATGCAGTTGCAGTTACTTTTGCACTTTTGGCTTGTACTTATAGCTATCTGGGCAAACACATTGGGTATAAACTATTACTTTATTTATTGCTTTTTTGATACAGGACATATTAGAAGAAATGAGAAAGGAACTTTCCAGACTGAAGGAAGAGTTAATTGATGGTAAGTGTGAGTCGCTTGCATGTTGACTGTGCTATGCTTTTTGTCAGCATCAGGCATGAAGTATTTTATTGTTATTAGACTATTATACAACTTTTCAAGGTCTAGAAACATCAATTAAAAATTCCATACTTCTCAAAACTTGTACCCTGTTCAATAGTTGTCTTTGTGTTATTGAATACAAATAGATTGAACCTGAGATACTAGGTGAAGCAAATATTAGGAAAATATGATCACCTTCTATGAACCCAGTATTCATAAACCATTATAAACACAGTCATAAGTAGGGTTGTGTATTGATGGGGTTTCTAAATCAATACTTTTCAAACAGTGCCGGTGCCTAAATGGTACTTAAATCGGTACGTGAGGAAAAAAATATTAATAACAATATTAATAATTGTATTAAGCTGTATATTCACTTTGTTACATATATCTACAAATGCAATGTTTTCAGTAACTGTGATATCTAAAATAGCATTTGTACTGAATGGCTTGCCATTGGACATGTTCCTCCTATTCACATGCATTTTTAGCATGCTGTATCCCGATGTTAGAATGATTACAGACTGTTAAGCTGTAGATATTTAAGTTTGCTATGGCTACCTTCTGTCAGTGTAAGTGAACTAGCGATAGCTTGGGCTACATGCACCTGTGAAACCTCTCTGGCAGCTTGGGAATATTACTGTGTAAAGAAAACTGTTTAAAAAAAAATAAATCAAAATGAAAGAAAGCTTTCACATTATACCTCTACCAGTCTGCAGCATATTTAGCGAGATATAACTTTGTTCATGCTTGAAACTTACATGCATTGCATAGCATAGTTAAACAAGTACTTTCAATTCAATTACATTTTTTTTACCATGAATTCCGGACTACAGAGCGCACCTGATTAAAAGCCGCATACTTTAATTTTAGAATAAAAATCAATTTTGTTCTTATACAAGCCGCACCAGATTTTAAGCCGCAGGTATCCCACGTAGTAATATGAAAAATTTATTACTGTAAGAAACGAGTCACTGACAGTGAGTGACAAGCAGACAGGTAAGAAACAACATCCACTCTTTTCACTTGTATGTTTATACATAGAACTTAAATCCAATTTTTATCTCATATAAGGATTTTTTAACTTTACTTTTAATTTAATCTGCTTAGCAACATAAACAAATATATTGTAAATGCTTTTTTTCTAACGGTGTCTGTAATGCAGCTACCTTGAAATATACGTTTGTATCAGCTACACACAAATTACATTGCTTATGCTTTTTTAATCAAACAATGAACATGAAAGTGCATGAACAGCATTCCAGTATCTCCTAATAACTGGTAAAAGCATATACCATATACTGCATCCTACCAGAAAAGTCACTGATCGCCTTCTTCATCTTCCTCCTGCGCACTTAAACCATCAAAGTCCTCTACTTCAGTGTCCGAATTAAACAGCCTCAGGATCTTATCACTTACTACATCATATTCGTCATTTTCGATGTCACTTGAGTGTGCACCTTCCTCTTCATAACGCGTCAGTCCAGCCTTTCGGAATCCGTTGGTGATGGTTGATGTTTTGACTCGGCTCCACACATTTAGGATCCACTGGCAGACTTGATTTAAATATGCTCTTCGCATGCGGCCTGTTTTGGTAAAAGATTTTTCACCGTTTGTCATCCAAGTCTCCCATTCTTCGCGCAGTGCCACTTTAAATGCCAGATTCACGCTGATGTCCAGTGGCTGGAGGTACTTAGTGGTACCTCCAGGAACCACAGCTGGAATTGAGTTTGTGCTCTTGATGGCAGCTTTCACCGACTCTGTTACATGGGCTCTCATGCTGTCCATAACGAGCAATGCTTTTTTTTTTGTGAAAATAGCCCCCAGGTCGCTTTGAGTAACACTCTCTTCATCAGGCGCTCCATCATCCAACCTTTCTTATTTACTTTCACCACGATTTCTTTTGGGAATTTTTCCTTTGACATTGTCAGCCGCTTAAAAATCACCATAGGTGATTCTTCAGTCCGGATCTTGTGCAACTCAGAACACAAGTAAAATGCGTTCTCTCATGGCCGCTTGTTTTCAGTGTGCTGGACGAGTCACCTTTTTTATTTACAGTCCGAGTAAGAGGCAGGTCAGACGTCAGAGGTACTTCATCCATATCTATGATATCATCTGGCCCAATGGAATTCTTCATTATCTTTGTTTGAGTGAATGTGTGGAATGAAGCAAGTTTCTCCTCGTAGTCGGGAGGGAGCTGCTGACACAAAGTCGTGCGCGCCCCAACGGACAGGCCTTTTCGTTTCATGAATCTAAAACACCACGATGGCCCACCTCTAAAATCTTCTATTTTCATCTCGGTGGCGATTGCTTTTGCCTTCAGTCTGATTTGTACAGTGGAAACACCGCGGCCGCCTGCTCTCTGTGTGTTGACCCAGTCTTCCAGAAAGTTTTCAAGCTCAGGCCACCTGCTATGATTACCTCTGAAAGCTTTTGTCATCTTTTTGCATTGGATCAGCCAGATCATGCTGGCGTCTCCACCTTCTCACCGTTGATTCATTAATGCCAAGATTACGTGCGGCAGCTCGATTTCCTTCTTCAACCGCCAGAGTGATCGCTTTTAACTTGAAAGCTGCATCATATGCTTTTCTTCTAGTATTTTCCATGTTGTTTAAAAATGACATCACAATAGTTGTAATAGTGCGCTTGACTGATCATACAATTTTGGACCTCTGTCTGGACCTCTCATCAATTTTATTGGTCTACTGTTGCCAGGCAAAATGTTTTTAGCGGCACGAAAAAAACATAAATAAGCGCACGTAGTAAAGCACAGTGTTAAAGTGAGAAAAGTAGAGGCTTATAGTCCGGAATTCACGGTAATACAGCGCCTTTTTCAATAGTATTGTCTCATGGCACTTTACAGCAAGGAGCTCCCAAGAGCAACAGGGGCAAGGAAAAACGCCCTTATGTTAGTTAGTCTAGGAAGAAACCTTGGGCAGATCCATGACACAAGGGGCTAAACCAACAGCCATGTGTCATGCAGGAAAAGTATGATCAGTAGTAACCATGATAAACTACAAGTTGTCCATGGTTTTAGCTAAGCATCATAATAGTTCCAAAATATTATCCCATAACATTACATGGTAGTCAATCCATAGGTGGTTATCAACAGTTATGGCTGGACAGTGTAGTAGTAGCCAGACATAGTGTTCGAGTCAAGGAGTGAGATGGGTCATGGGGGTAACAATAGGGGGCCATTTGACAGTGCCATTCACAAAGCCTCAGGGAAGGGGAATCGGCCCTGGCAAGGGTGTCTAGGATGGGTCTCTAGGATGGAGAGTCTGTCCTGGCACTGGCCTCCCATAGTGTTGGTTGCAGTCCATTCAGGAGGGGAAAGTGACAGGAGTCCGCCAAAAGGAGGCAAGGATGACACTCAGCAGAGATAATTGTGGTGTAGATGGATAGAGGAAGCAAATGAGTTGGCCAGGCTCACGCATCACTGATCATATGTGTCATTTTTGCATAAATATATAACTATATAGGGAAAGAGAGATAGAGTTATAGAGTGAGAGTTGTATGGCATGACACATGAAAGATTTGTGGTGGCACTAGGCTATGGCAGCATAACTCACAGCTTGGGGCAACAGCAGAGACGGTCCCTCCCAAAAAAAAAAACATGAGGAGTGGGGATTTACCATGCACCAAGTAGGCTACTTGGCATGGGGGCACGCTGTTACATATGATGCATCCTTCTACTTTAAGTTCTACTTTTAGTTTAAGCAATCTGAAGGTAGCCTAATCAGAGACAAGATGGTGCAAATTGCAGAGACGCAAGCTGTAGTTATGCCTCTGATGTGCAATGTAGTGTCAGAACATCGGAGCGCATTAAAAGAGGATTTAATTGGCACCAAAATGAGGCACCGAAATCCACGTTGTCATTGGCACCAGTTTTGTAGTATTGAGACGGTTTCGTCCTGTACGAAACTTTTAGGAGACTGGTAGTAGCTCTGTTAAACTCAGTGAGGAATTTGTGGGATTGGTGCGATCACCCCAATAAATTGCCATCCCTTATTTGAGCCGAGACTTTGGAGCTTTCCATACCCCTTGTCACAATGAGCAGATAACTGTGATCACTGCATGCCTAAAAACTAAAGTCATTAAATTAGCTTAATGGAAGAAAACAAACTTTATTTCAGCCAGAGAAGTGTCCTACTGTCTGATTGATAGCTAACTAAAAAGCCAGCGATAGCCGTGATAATGCTTCTAAATTGATAAAATTGCAACAATATATGTGTAAGTTCTGAGGTGCTAGCAAACTAGCATGCATTATTAGCCATATTCCCATATATATATATATATATATATATATATATATATATATATATATATAATTTGTATGGCCATAAAATAAGACATATTAAGAAGTTGTACACTAGGCCTGTGGCTTAGCATAGGCACCTTCTGCTACAGTGACAGCTGCACTTTCAGATTTACTTACAAAAAACTCTGTGACTTCAGATGATGATGCTCTCACTTCTCACTGCCATTTTAGGTTTAGCTAAACATATGTGTGCTTGTAAGTCATGGCACCTTTATTTGCTACAGACAGATGTAAGTGCCTGCTTTACACATCAAGCACTCAGCTTTATATGGACCAAGACAAAAACATGGGAATTTCTTTATTAATTCTTCCGTGAATTTAAATTTTCATTTCAGGTACATGTCCTTTGCCTGTGGTAAACAAGGAAGTTAGGGTTACTGACCAATTGGATGTTTACAGTGAAGGCTATTGACCAATGATGGTAGCTCTACAGTCAGACTGCAATCTGAAACTTTTATGTTCTTCTTCACCACTCCCCCTACTCACTTCCACACAAGGCAAAGCAAACAGAACTTACTAGGAGTAGGGCATGACTAGTTTGTGAAACAACACAGATAAATGGAATGGAAATTTGATATAGGTGTGTTTGAGGCTGTAGTAGAATAAAATCCCGAACGATTTTGAAATTCCATCTGGACACATTTTTTGGTCTCAAAAAGATGACCAGTCAAAAGAGGACGTCTGGTCAAACTAACTTAGGAGACCAGAACTGTATCCCGTTGTATTTCATTGGCGAAGCCTTGAATGCTTCATCTTGGGTTCTAAAGTATCTTTGGTAGTACCACATTTTGGTACCCAACCCTAATCATAATTAAGGGATAATGGCCGCAGATGTGTACTGTTGTACGGAATTAATGAACAAGGCCGAGGCAAAGGACTCTACGACATAGAATGCAGAGTGGAGTTTCCTTTCCTTAATTCATTAATTCCGTATAAAAGCACACCTCAAAGGCTGTTATCCCACTTATCACTGTGTTGCAACTCATGCATGTAAGGAATAGGTGTGCATTTAAAAGAAAAAAATATGAAAGCGTGCAGCTCTCTATTAAAGAAAACCGGTCAGTTGCAGTACTACTTTCTTTTCTTACTAACCGCTGTGGTTATCATTAGTAACAGCTGGTTCTATTGTTGCTGGCAAGTTCAGCCGCCATTTACTATGGTTGTTATAGTTACTATTCAAAGATTATTGATATGGAACAGACATTAAACTTTTTCCACCAGATCTATTTCATTGGTTTGTGTTGTGATAAAGCTTCTTTGGCATATAGGGAAATGCCTCTTTATTTATTGTCTGTAATGGTGCTTTGATTTTCATGTGTAATTATGAGGGTGACATCTCACTTTACTTAGAATATGCACTTAGTGTTTGTTACTCCTTATTATTTGGCATGAGCAATTAAGTATATAAAAGGACAATTAATAAATTGAAGCTTTATAATTATTTGCGACACTTCAAGTTGGAAAGGCTTGTGAGATAACATAATGCTTTATGTGTACAGTCATGAGGATATATAAACAGTTATGAACACTGTCATTAGTTATATAACCCTTTATGAAAGTCATTACAATGCTGTATAAATACTAGGTTCATATAAAGTGTTACCCAATTCTATTGTGTTGTGATTTATGGGTGTCCCTGTCTCTCCTTTCACAGCAATCAGAGAGGAGCTTGGCAAGTCAAACTCTTCATAGGAGTTCCTGAGGCATACTATTACTTTAATTTCCTGATGCTTAAGATCTGCAATGGTGTAACTTAAAAGTTATTAAAGAAGTGAAACAAACACAGATTAAGCAATTGAATATTAATAGCTATCACACTAATCAAGATGCATTCGAGGGCAAGCATAAGCATACAGTTGGAGTAGGGAAATATACTGGGGGATGATTGACTCACAGACACCCACATAAACCTTTACATTAAGGGATTTCTATCATGTGAAACTAAATATCAGTTTTGTAGGCTGTGGGAAATTCGTAACGGATCAACATACACCATTATCATGTTGGCAGTGCTGTAATTCAAACATGAAGCATTAACATATAGGCATACAACTTACAGCTGGAATTTGGTAAGAGCATATGAGAGGATAAAATGAAGGGATTGTTGGACCAAGTCTGTTTTTGGTTTTAATAAAGCCTTGCAATCATAATGAAAGACGACTGGTTTTAGTCGACTGCTGCTGGACTGTATAGCTTGTCTTCCTGAAATACCATTTTGTCTTTGATCTAAACATTGCTGAAACACAAGAATGTTAATGTCATATAGGTCATAAAGCACATTATGGGCAAATGAGGTAGCGTAGTCCTGTCATTTAAGGATTCTGCAGTGTCCTGACAAGATATTTGAGAATGCTCAACAGCTAATCTAATGAAATTTGAAATTGTAGCTCTTTCTGTTTTGTTTTTGGGTAGCTGATGGATATTTATGAGGGACAATGCCTTTTTATTATAAATCATTGTAGCTCTTTAACCAAAATCTGACTAATGGGTTGCGCTAATATCAACAAGACCACATCTGTAGATAGGGCTCTTGAGAGCCAATCTTTTTTTTTTTATCTGAAAACATTTTTTTTTAACCTGTCAGACTTAGTGCATGTCATATTTTGTACTATGAAGAAGCAATGTATGCCATAAAATTAATGTTGTCATTTTAAAAGCAATAAGTGTAGCATTTACTTTGTTTGCTCTTTTTCTGAACCAATTCACCTCCATTAACAAACATTTGTATCCTGTTTTATTATTAGGAAGCCCACCCATTTACTCATAACGAATTTACAATGGCAAACCACTTTTCTCTGTACAACCTACCTTTATCATTGTGATCCAGGAATGTCTTTTTTTTTTTAGCACCGCCTCGGTATAATAAAAGATTACAGTCAGAGGTTGGAGGCTGCATGTTTTTATTTTGTACCATTTATAGTGTTTTTAAATGTCACCATTGACCATCTTTGCTTTATTTCACACCTTCAATCAGTGGCTGAGTCAGGCAGTACCCTGGTTACCCATACCAATTGTTTTTCATTTGGATATGTTCAGATGGATCTAGAAAGCTGACAGAAGTATCTCAATTTGAATCTGTAATATCTGAATTATATGTATGACATTAAATAAATCTGAATTTCTTTGCTGTGAATGTCATGTGTTTTGTATTTAGAACATTATGAGGTGATATTATTACATTATTAAGTTTTTATTTTTAAATTACATTATACATTGAGAGGGACAATAAAAACACAGATTCATAACAAGGTTTTTTAGGGTAAGGTAGACCATTTGAGAAAGGCCTAAGCCCAAACAAAGAAGAGTTGCAGGATAAAGATTAAAACAGTGCATAATGAAGTAAATGCTTACTGTGATTCCTTAAATAATGGCCGGGGCCTTTATTTACTTCAGCTCACTTGCGGTTCTATTAGGGGCCAGTGCCCTGTATGAATTATGAAGTTGAACATTGGAAAACTGCAGCCCAGCAGGGATGAATTCAAAGAGGTGAAGGTATCAAAATAATCGAATTCTGTAATGTCAGTGTTAGCATACATTCTTACGTACATTTGTTCAAAACAATGTTGAAAGCCAGTCTCATGTCTTTAACATGTTCAATCATGCCTTTATCTTATGTTCTACTATAAGGATATCTTATGTTCTAATGTAAGGATAAGGCTATTGTACACTATGTAGATAAGAGGCATTTTGTAGACTGTAAGTAGATCTGTAAGTTGTTTTAATAGGCTACTCAATTTAGATTACTTTCTTTATTTTTCAAAACTGAACTAAAAGTTTTGTGCTCTTAGATAAGCTATTGGTCTTGTCTTTAAACCAAATTTGGTCACAGTCCAGGCCGGTAGGCTCAGTTTCAGTCAGTGTTTTTTTTTTCTTTCGGCAAAGATTTAAAAAAATAAATGATAGAATTGCAGTTCAGGATAACTTTTTGTGTTCACCCTGGTTTGTTGACAGGCCTGCAAAGTACCTGCAAAGTGTTTCTGCTTGACATATCTCCGTTGATGCCAAAGTACCAGCTGCAGGGTCTTCAGCTGGAAGCCATCCCTCAATGATGTTTCACCCCTTTAATCTCCAGAGCATCTAAGGAAAGTGGGGCAGCGGACAGGGACGTCTCCCTGCAGCTGGATTTCAATGGTCAGGTTAACACGTGGCCTCTTGCTTTCCCCAACTCATCATTTCTTCTCAGCCAGAATCCTTCTCTGCTTCTTCTGAGAGATCCTCTCTTGACCTTGGCTGATGTTAAGTCAACGTCTCTTAGGAAGCGGTCGGTTGAGAGGCTCACAAAGCCTTGGCAGCCGACTTCAATTGGGTAAGTTGTTGCTTTCCAGCCTTTCTCTTGGCATTTTGCCTCTAGGTCAGCATACCGTGACTTCTTCCTCTCATATGCCTCTTGGATGGCCTGCTCCCATGGCATGGTCAGTTTGACTAAAAGAACACGCTTATCCATTGTCGACCACAGGACAATGTCGGGTCTCAGTGTGGTGATAAGTGATGTCAACAGGAAAGCATAGCTGCTTGCTGACATCTGCTGTCATTGACCAGTCTGGGATCAGGACTGTCTTATTGTCCTGTTGTGGGCAACTTGTCCTGCTAGTATGAAATGGACAGCCCGCCTCTGCTGGGACGTCGACTTCTCATTTGTTAGTCAGAATGTGATGGATATTTCCCGGGCTGTGTGTACCATCATGCCAGGTTTGTTAGACTGGGAAGTGTGTCATGTGGCTCAGATAAGGAAACTCAGTCTTGCCAGAAGCATCTTCCACAGGTCACGCCATCCTACATGTCTGATAGACTTGAAAAAGAGTCTTCCTCCATCCTTGCCACCTCTGTGACCACCAGGTTGTCTGTTATATGCCTATGGAGGGCTAGCCTATTACAGGTGAATATAACTGGTTAAAAATAGTGAAACTAGTTCTGCCTTAATTTACAACAGTAAATCAGGTATTTCTAAATCACTAATTGCGCTCATGCACAAGCAGATATTGCAGATTGATTTAAGTCTTGTTTAAGTGAACGACAAACAGATGCGGCTAACTCGGGTTAATGGGATGGTTTCAGCCTCGTGTTGAGGTTGATGTTACTTCAAAAGAGGCTTAATCTACCAATTAAGGACCAATTAAGCTATGCTTAATTTCTTGAGCTCTTTATAGCAATACATAACATCAATATGCATCCCAACAGACAAACAGACTAATTGGACTGAAGCAAAACCTTGGCAAAAATATGCTGTGTATCTGTATGTGTGTCTGTCAGACCTGAGCAAAAGTGTGAATCCCTATTCAACCACTACTCCATGCCATTGTAAGTGATGTATTTAGACAGTGTATGAGGAGGCTATAAGTGTTCTCTCTTGGTTCTTATTACACGTTAGTAAGTTGAGATCCTATTTATTATGAATACATTCACAAACCTAAGAAATTATTTATGTTGCATAAGATATACCTTACAACCAACTAATATATATGTTGATGTTAATGGTGAGCATATGATTATTAAAATGAATAGGCCACGGGCCAAATAGGGTCATAGTGAATTCAGCCAAAATGTAAAAAAATTTTCAGTTTTCAAAATAGTTTCAAAAGGCTCATTTCTGGTACCATTTTATTTAAATTACGGTAGGTTATGTTACTATTAGAGGTAAGGGAGGAACAAAGCTATGTCATGGATGGGCATTGGACATTATTGCAGGGGAAAAAACGTGCACATGCCAGGGAGCTTGTGCACAACACTAAACACGTTCATAAGCTGAAAGGGGGGAGTCCACCAATCAGCACAGGGAAAATGGTGGCGGAAATTATGCAAAATGAAAAATTTTGCCTTGCTTATTGGCTGAAGCTAACCAGCCAAATCCTAGCCCCCTGTGAAAAATGATGTCATGCAGCTTTTCGCAATTTACTTATGCCACCCCCTAGGTGTGCTGGACCAGGAAGTCAAAGGAACTGGAAGTGCATGGGGCGCTGACATCATCAAAACAAACAAAAGCAGTGATGTGCATATCTCATGTATACTGTCACACTGTAGATCAGAATTTGCAGTTTTGTCAAAAGGACCAAACATAAGCCCCTCTCCATTCATCACAATGCCTGTTATTCTTTCATAATAAAGTCACACCTCATTTCGCTGAAATTATGCTTTTGCATGCCTCATGTCATGTCTGGATATGAGATGTAAACATAATGTTGGCCCAAATCAACAGTATTACCGAATGAAGTATGAACAAATGTGTTAATTGTGGCGTCTCTGCTACATTGCAAATTACTGTATCGACAAAAGCTATTGAAAAGTTAGGCGATGTCATGTTTTACCTCTATTCTTGCAATAAAGTAATGGGAAACAGTGTAATTGCATGCTTGTTTTATAAACCAATTATTCTTGGCTCTCATGTCATTTAACAGTTTGCCTTAGAAGTCATTTATTTACATGGCCGTTATGTCTTAATTGCGGGCATTGTAAAAAGCAGGGGGCCCATTTAAAGCTCCCCACTGTGTTTTCCTTGCATCAGGCTATGTCCTGCTTCGCAAAGGTACATAGTCTGGGAGGTAAACTGGAAACTGGGATTATAAATTAGGTTAAATTAGTTTTGATGTTGGCCTGAAATTAATGCTGCAGTGATGAGGGTGGCTAGTTATTGTTCATTTGTTGCGTAAAACGTAAATTTTTAAGACACGCATATCCTAATAAAATGCAAGAAGAGCACACCCGGAGAATGCGATCTACAGCTGAACTAAAACTAAATGGACTGTTAATCAGGCAGTTTTGCCTTTAGAGACAGGCAAACCGCTCATATCATTGATGGAGGTAGTTACGGTGGCCAGACTTGCATCACAAAAACAGCCAATGGCTATGGCATTTCTGTCATCCTGTATGATGTGTCTGTGTTGCAGAATGATGTGCAAAAATGTAATTGTGCAAAAGGATGTGTTGTAATACTGTTATATATTAGAAATGCTATATACAATGAGGTCAATAAGTATTTGATCACCCTGTGATTTTGCAAGTTCTCCCACTTACAAAACATGGGGGGGGGGTCCAAAATTGTCATCGTAGGTGCATTTCCACTGTCAGAGACGGAATCTAAAAAAAATTTCAGAAATCACATTGTGCGATTTTTTAAACAATTTATTTGTATATTACTGTGTCAAATAAGTATTTGATCACTTGTTTATCAGACAGATTTCTGACCAGCAAGACCTGCTGTTCTGCTTTTAAATAGTCCAACTCCACTTTGCTCATGATTCTAAATTAGTAGCACCTTTTTGAGGTCGTTAGCTTTCATAAAGGCACCTGTGCACCCCACAATCAGTCAAAAGTCTAACTACCAACATGGGCAAAACCAAAGAGCTGTCAAAAGACACAAGAGACAAAATTGTAGACCTTCACAAAGCTGGAAAGGGCTACGGGGCAATTGCCAAGCAGCTTGGTGAGAAAAGAACAACTGTTGGAGCAATTGTCAGAAAATGGAAGAGGCTAATGATGACTGTCAATGTCCCTCGGACTGGGGCCCCACGCAAGATCTCACCTCGTGGGGTAGCAATGTACAAGGAAGGTGAAGAATCAGACCAGGACTACACGGGAGGAGCAGGTCAATGACCTGAAGAGAGCTGGGACCACCGTTTCCAAGGCTGCTATCAGTAATACACTGAAATGTCATGGTTCAAAATCATGCAGTGCACGGAATGTTCCCCTGCTGAAGTCAGCCCATGTCAAGGCCCGTCTGAAGTTTGCCAATGACCATCTGGATGATCCAGAGGAGTCATGGGAGAAAGTCTTGTGGTCAGATGAGACCAAGATAGAACTTTTTGGTCTTAACTCCATTCGTCATGTTTGGAGGAGGATGAAGGAGGAGCATCATCCCAAGAACACCATACCTACAGTGAAGCATGGGGGTGGAAGCATCCTGCTCTGGGGGTGTTTTTCTGCACAGGGGACAGGACGACTGCACTGTATTAAGGAGAGGATGAACGGGGCCCTGTATTGTGAGATATTGGGCAAAAACCTCCTTACCTCAGTCAGAGTCATGGCTGGGTCTTCCAACATGACAACGACTCGAAGCACACAGCCAGGAAAACCAAGGAGTGGCTCCGTAAGAAGCATATCAAGGTTCTGGAGTGGCCTAGCCAGTCTCCAGACCTAAATAGAAAATCTTTAGAGGGAGCTGAAACTCCGTGTTGCTCAGCGACAGCCCCGAACCCTAACAGATCTAGAGAAGATCTGTATGGAGGAGTGGGCCAAAATCCCTGCTGCAGTGTGTACAAACCTAGTGAAGAACTACAGGAAGCGTTTGATCTCTGTAATTGTTAACAAAGGCTTCTGTACCAAATATTAAATTTGTTTAACTGAAGTGATCAAATACTTATTTGACACAGTAATATACAAATAAATTCTTTAAAAAATTGTACATTTTGATTTCTGGATTTTTTTTTTTTTGATTCTGTCTCTCACAGTGGAAATGCACCTACAATGAAAATTTTAGACCCCTCCCAAATGGGAGAACTTGCGAAATCACAGGGTGATCAAATACTTATTGACCTCACTGTACATATGATAGAAATGAAATATAATAGAAATGCTATACACAAAAATCAGCAGCAACTTCAGAGTCTAGAGTTTTTCAAAAAATATATGTAAGAAGTAGTGCAAAAATGTAATGTACAATAATAAAAATGCTGTATGCAAAAACAGAAAGATTAGAACAATCAGAATATTATAATAATGATTACAAAAAAATAGATAGAGAAAAAAAAACATCGAGCATAAACTCTGAGCTTTATGATCAAAGAACAGAATTGTCAGGCAAGGATTTTTATGTTTCCATGTCATCCACTGTGAATGCTTTAGTTTTTATTTTTTCGTGTACAACTTTTTGACATCAAAACATGAAGAGATGACAACCCGACACGACCTGTGACTCCTCATAGTTAATGTAGTTAACTTGTTTAAATTGTAAAATCTGTAAAAAGAATGTAGTCAACAAACATGTCTTAGATATTAGTTTGTTAATAACTGATGATTACATCAGTGACTATAAAATACCTGACCTTAGAGGCCACACAGGCCCAGACCTTCGATATGAATTTCTTGGTATTAGCCTATGGGATACATCTACCGAGGGGTACGTCTCTGTATGCCAGAGAATTCCTTACCTGTAAAGTGATGATGACTCAGATGTATACTGTCCAAAATCAGTTGAACGCTGATAACCTATTTGGTTGCGGTTTTAGGCCACTGTCACTTTGCTCCTCCAAGGAATGTTATCTAGCACGGCCAACACCTTGTGCAGGTCAATCCAGCCTCCTTTCCTGTGTTGTTCCACACTGGTGGAATGACCTTCCAAGTGCTACCAGATCAACAGATACCCTCTCCTTCTAGAAACCTTTGAAGACCCAGCTCTTCCAAGAATATCTCCTGGCTTGAATTTCTAAATACCAGGAATGCACTTCTTATTCTTAATCTCTCTCCATATTGCATTTTTATTACACTATTGCACTTCAAATACTGCAAATTTTATGTTAGCAATACGCACTCTAATACACACTAGTTTTTCATTGTGCTGTAGCTTGAATGTTATCCTCTTTTGTAAGTTACTTTGGATAAAAGCATCTGCTAAATGTATAAATGTAAATGTAATGTAAACATGGACATGAGCATGAACTTGAGCAATGATTGACCAAGGACTGAGAAATCAAAAGAGTTTAAATACACACGGTTAAACAAGGGAACAGGTGAGCTCACCCACCTCAGGCGCAGGGGCACGGAGCTCGCCCACCTTGCTCACCTCAAGCACGAGGACACGGAGCTCGCTCACCTCAAGCACGAGGACACGGAGCTCGCTCACCTCGGGCGCGGAGGGCACGGAGCTCGCCCACCTTGGGCATCGGGCCACCCCGTGAAGCTTTCATCTGTAGAAGGCAACCTGCTACACTCAGGATACCTTCCCTTGGTCATTCCCCAGCCACTTACAGACATGACCTAACCCGCTGTGTGAGATCCAATCTTAACTCCGCACTCACATATCCCTCACCATATGCATACCCACATATCCCTCCTTATCCGTTAACACATAGCCGTATATATTTGGTAGGGGAATGGAAGCTCGAACTTTTTATTTTCACCCGCCCCCCCCCCCCCCCCCCCTGCAGGTATGTTGCTGCATGCCTGGCTCCTTTTAATGCAAATACATATCAGAGGAGGCATATATACAATACCCATACGCTGTCCCACCACCCCTAACTCAACTCCCAAACTCCTTCCAATCCCTGCCCCCCCTACCTTCCCACACGCACACATTTGCTTTCCCCACCCTCCCTAACACGCGCACAAGGCCTTCCTGTTTATTTATGCTCCCAAAGGGGTTTCTCAGCAGACTGGTCATCCTGCTCAGCAGTCCATTCGTCCCCCTCCTCTAATTCAGCAGCCCGTGGGGTAGCTGGGCATGAGGTTGGTGGTGGTGGCCATTGCACCTACCTCTTGAGGGCCTCCAGATTGCCAGCCGGTTTCCCAGGGAGGGAGGGACTCCAAGAACATGTCAGCTGGGTCCATTTGTGAGAGTAATTTTTTGAATGAGTTAGGACCCAAATGCACAACAGCCTCAGGAGCAAAAAGGCTTCACTTTGAGGAATTGTACAAAGAACACAAAAACCAGGAACAAACAAGAAACATAAACTACAACCGTGAACATGAACGATTGACCAAGGACTGAGGAAACATAAGGGTTTAAATACACACAGTTAAAGAAGGGAACAGGGAGCAGGTGAAACAAGGGGACTAATGAGACTAATAATGAACAGAACTAGGTACAGGTGAGGGGTGGAGCAAGGAACAGGGACACATGGCGAGGATAAACAAAGGAGCACATAGAGCACAGGACCAGGGAGTAAACAAAGACAGGAAGTGAGGAGGAGTAGACAGAAGGAAACAAGGGGATAGGACAGGACAGAATTTACCCAACATGCAAAAAAACTATATATGTCTTTAAACAATCTAATCTTTTTTTTTTTTTTCAAAACTCTGAAAATGAAAACTTATATTGGGGGAGGGGATCTCCCACAGCTTTAGTTTTTCAACTGTGACCTAACGACCTAAACTGTATCCCTTCAAGTGATTACTGTTTAAGACCTCATTGATAGGCTACAGCTGGAAGATCTTATTGCTAAGCCAAATAACTTATCCAAAGAGCCCTGACAAAGCAATGTGAGACCAAATTCTTACCCGCATGTAGGTTACAATAAATGATGGAGATGTATAAGTAAAGCTATTTAAACATCTAGATCAAACAACTTTGCAAAAAGGATAAAAATTGGCCATACAAAAATAACAAAAAGTGACCTATCATGTAAAATTTGTCTTTAGATTTGTGTATATTTCGTGGAGAGAAAGGCAGAGCAGTTAATCAGACTCTCTAAGCTATGATGAGTTTGACCACCCTGCCAAATACGGCTTGCTGATCCACCGGTGTGTCAGAATCAAAACCTGAATTAAGCAGCTCCGTAAACAGCTTCTCTTCGTGAAATATAAATTCCTCACTCATAAACACTTGATCATGACCAACATGTTTAAGGACTAATTCGGCTCTAGTCCCCTTCTTGACCATTTGAATTTCTGAGTGTTTCATTTGGTCCCTGGAAATTGGAATTAGCAATCTAGTGAGGTCTAGCTAAATTTGGATTCTTTTAGGCTATTAGCCCAAAATGTTCCATGTCTTTGTAAAGCCAATAAAGCCAAACTCAATAAAAATGCATTATATGTTATTGTTATTGTCATTAAGTTAGTCAGTTTTAGTTACTGGTAGGCTATTTTAATTCATAACCTTACAATGCTGATGTATTGTTTATGGTCATTTTTTGGTTCACCTCATGTTGCTATGATTCATGGTATTATCATTTTGTCCCTTTGTGATTATCTGGATAAAGGCCTCTTCAACCTAAATATGACCTTATAAATGTGACCTGGCAAGGCAGCTCACAAACTACAGGAAGTTGCATACAATGTCACAGTAGAAGGTGGGGAAATCGATTTTCTCAGATTTAACAAGGAAATTCTAGAATGTTGATGTGGAATTGTGGAGGGACAGGGTGGAAAAATCACTTAATTTTTTAAGTAAATGCGATAACACCAAAGACCTCCTATGATCACCAGAGGCCAGATACATCTAAAAACCTTAGCGTGTGTAGATTACAGACTTTCATGCTTTAGTCATAAAATGCACAATTGTTTTTCTCATCAGCCTAACTATGTAGTTCATTTATAGCTGTACCTGCATAGCAAAACCATTTGCTACTGCTAGGGTACGTCTAGATTTCTAGGCTACCCTTCAGTTGTATTGAATAGGCTAGGTTGTTAGGTGTATTTATTTTAAGGAAAGAGAAGGACTACTGTACAATAAGGGTGGTCCAGAAGCAACACCTAAAGAGTTCAATCCCTGGAAGTATTGTGCCCCCAAGCAAGGGACTTAACTTAAATGTACACCAAAGGGAATGCTCTACACTGTAAGTTGCTCTAGTTAAGAGTGCAAGCTATATAACAAATCATTTTAAGAATAATAAAAACTGTAAATTGAAAAAAGAAAAAACTTTATTCATATTTATTGAGCAGAAAATTGTGAATAGTAGACAATACATCCGGAAAAAAATATTCTTAAAAATAATAAATACCAAAAAAACAAAACAAACAAAAAAAAAACTGGCATCAAAATGTAACTGATTTCAACTTTCAAATGATTTATAGTGTGATTTATAGTCTAAAAACTACTGAAACATTAAAATCACTTTCAGATTAAGCTAGACTGTAAAAAAATTCTATCAAAACATGATAATCTATTTACATTTCATTCAGTGATACAAAAAATAAACATTCAACTTCATGCTAATTACACTGAAATAATTTTTTTCTAGGTTTAGGTCAAATTTCATCAAGATAGCCAAGTTAGGGGGAAAAATGGATTAAAACAACATATCCTACAATATGAAACCTACTATAAGAATATAAACAACCAGAAAAACATTCCTAATGTGCTTGTTTTCTTTCCTTGAAGCCCTGAGGGAACATTTGTTTATATAAGCATTAATACTGCTTCATATACAAACACTGATACCAAAATATACCATTTAAAGAAAACTATTAAGCCCAGAAATGGGCTCTTTTATACATCGGGTAATTTAAAAAGAAAACAAAAACATTACTTAAGACCAGCAATGTTTTTGGTTATGCATGCAACTTCAAAATGATCTTTCTGTACAGGAATTATACCACAAATTTTTAGTTCTTTTTTCATAATGAACAATATCAAAAAAAAGTTTCAAAATTCAGTTTACAATTACAACTCTAACCTTATTTTAAAAATATAAACTGAATGTTTTGAGCTCAATAAAACATGAAATATTTATTTCTAGACCATTTCAGTAGATCCGGGGAAAAATGCGGTAAGGTACCACTTTGCAGTATTCATCCCACGCAGAACCATACTTTTTTCTGCACTGAAACTCATCTCTAGAGTTGCGGTGTATAAGCAGTAGGACCAAATAAACAAGATAAAAGTATGGCAGAGCATGCCTGAATCCTACGAAAAAGGAAACGAGCAGGAAAAGTGAAATACAAGTCAATTAATAGTTAACAACATTCTTGTTAGATTGTGACTACAATTAAAACCTTAAGCAATCTTCAAAAATTTCCATGTGTTATTTTTGACCAAGCAGACTGATTTCCCACACAACGTAATGCTGTTTTACTCTGTGGTTTCTGGTGGCACTTGTTCTCTTTGTGAGTTGGCAAATGGCATGACCTAAAGAGCAAAAAGATGTCACTCACCACATGGTAGAGACCAAGCAAGGCCCATGAGTAGGTCACCCAAGTAATTTGGGTGGCGGACAAAGCCCCACAATCCTGACACAATGAGGCTCTTTCCAGTGGCAGTGGGGATGGTTTTCAGATCTGCATTGAAAACACACGCACACACACACACACGCACACACTTCTAAACATTTTCAAGTCCCTAAATAATACAAAATGTATGTCAGAAATTGCAGTTCTTACGGGAATGTGATGGGTCAGATGGGTTTCTTCTAAAGTTGTTTTTCTGGGAATTTGCCTTACGAAATATATAATATCCAATTCCTTTAGAGGAGAAAGATTTAGAAAATACTCACTGCAAAGTTTAACTTATTAAACAAAACTGCCTGTTATCTTGAAAATAATTGCTATTGGCTTTACTCACCCTTGATGATAATGATGACTACAACAAGCAACTGAGATAGCTCAGTTGGGTGCTTGACCAAATAGTGAGCTTGACAAGTAAATGTGAAAGGGACCCACACCAGATCCCCGAAAGCCAGCATGAATCCAAAACCATCATGAAGTATATCCATCGTAGTCAGAATCTTTTCCTAAAATTCAAAGGCTGAATTAATTGTAACTGAAGTGTAGCATACAGGGTGTGATAGGGCAGAACAAGGAAAGCAACATTTCCCCTACAACTTGGTAGCGTTAATCCTGTGCTCCTAACCTTGGTTTTTACTGGCGGATGGGCTATATGTCTAAACAAATTAGCCAATTGTTTTTAACCCAACGTGACCCTATTAAAAATAATGGAATAGTGGAAATTAAAAATAATGTGTTTGCTCAGAATTCAAAATTCTGTTGTTAATGTCTGAACAGTAGGCCCCACTTGTTCTACCAGGATATTGCTGGGAGACACTATACATTGGTCATCTTGCCCAGGAGGAACTAATGGGCAATTGAGATAAATTCACATTCTCATCACTCAACTAAGTTATTACCTCAGAAAGATTTTTTTCCTGTTATAGTACATTGTGCGTGTAACGTTGTGTGTGCTCACTTCAGAAGATGATAATACTGTTACTTTAGCACATAATCATAAGTAGTATTTTCTTAAATTTCTTTATACCTCCAAGGACAAAATAAAGTCATCAAATCTTGTTGAACTCTGAAAAAAAGAGACACTTTACCTCATGCCAAAGTCCATCTGCCACCCAAAGAAACTGGAAGATGTTCACCAAGCACATGGCTGGTGATGGCAATTCCAGCCCGTGTACTTTCATCTCAGTAAGCAACAAGGCAAAGTTGATAAGAAGCTGGTGAAATTTTATATTATTAGTGCTATCCCCACGATTCAGTTTTTAATTTTTAATACTGAATTTGAAAATTGGCATTGAAACAAAAATTGTTGCGGGAACCAATAAATCTAAAATGAACACATCAAGAGGGAGACACTCACCCAACCAATTAAACCTGGACGCATTTCACAGAAGAATTTGACATCAAAATTCCTGATGCGTGGGTTCAGCTCCCGGCCCATGAAGAAGTCATGAAATAGGTATCCTACAGGACCAATGCAATTTACAGTTAATTTGTAATGTAGAGCGCCGTATTTAGAAAAATATTTATCAATCTAAAATTTATAGTTATTTAGTATAATTGGAATGAATCCCATTTCTACCCCTTGTCCCTCTTCGTAGCCTATCACCTTGTTAACGCGAGGTGAAGGGATGTCTCAATTCTTGGGGAGTAAGAGCTAGGGCTACCTGGCCCTTCAAACTAAGACCTCGCTCAAAATGAAGGGGAACAAAAACTCTCCCAGCTTTTTTTTAACACTTATAAAATTTCAGCCAGAAGATAAACACCACTTTGGCTGACGAATTAGTAAAGGAGACATTTAAATTTGTTATTCATAAAACTGAATTCAGTCTGATGATTCAGAAATATACACTATTCAGTCAGGTTTTTCATCATAACATCATTTCTCTGTGGCGAAGGTTAGCAATGGTAATTCCAGACGCATCTCTTTTTATGGTATGTTTTCATATCTGCTTTAGAGGCGCACATGGCTAGTTAGGACAAATACAAGCAACGGTACACAGACACTTTCCTCTTTCAAGGTTGTCAGTATGTCCCCCTCACACCCTCCTCCCATCATCATGCTTTATCATTAAATTGTACATATTCTTCATTTTTGCATTACTTCTTAAACCTGTCACATCTCAGTGTTAGAATGTTTACAGACTGTTCAGCAGTGAGCATTTCTGTTTACTGTGGCTACCTTTTGTCTGGGCAAGTAAACTAGTGACAGCATGTAGGCTACATGTTGTGCCTGTGAAACATCTGTGAGAGCTAGGGAATATCACTGTGTAAAGGTATGTGTTTATTTGTGATTTAAAAAAATTTAAAATGAAAGGAAAGCTCTACCAGTCTGAAGCATATTTAGCAAGATTTTTAGCTCATGCTTGAAACTTTTGTATGCTTTGCATAGTAGCCTGTCTCGCTAAACAAGACCTCAAGAAAATGCTCAAGTTGGCTATTTGCTTTGGGAACATGCTGTTACACATAGTGCACCCTTCAGGATTAAGTTCAGCAATATTTGGATCTCTCCCCAATCATATTGATAGGACCTTGGCTTTTTTAAATCCCAAATAGCTGCCAAAAGACATTCCATGGCAGCTGAGTGAAGGGCTTGCCATAGGAGTTAGAACCGTATTTCAGTACCCAACCCAATTCAGACCACATACATCTATCTCGGCAATAAATATGGACTTAAAATGATACACAAATACGTGCTTGCTATGTGTTCAGATGTCAAAATTGATTTTCAAGTAGTTGGTTTGTTTTACATGATCATTTTAGTGTAAAAATGTACAGCTAATCAAGACCTGGTACCTGCTCCACACCTCTTTCTGTCACAATTATAACATTGAGCAAATGGTTGTCAGCAGTCTTAAGATCATTCAGAGAAAATAAATGTTTTGAGCCATGTTAAATGTGGTTTCTTGTGGCTGTGGTTAATATTTCCAGTTTCTGTGCCAGCTGTTGATGACTTAGCTGATGTTAGCTTGCTAACAACATTTAAGGATAAGTTAAATATATTTCAAGTATAATATAATATACTTGAATATATTGTAACGTCAAAACAGGAAACTCAGGCATGCTAACTTTTCAGGTGTTATTTGCTAATGTCAAGTTACATACCAACCATGCAAAGGTGGTTGTGTTAGCGTAACCCTCGTGCATCTACCCCTTGCCCTATGTATTTCTCCCTTGATAGTAAAATGCTGAATAAAGCCAATTATCATTATCTTCATTTGTTGTGGTAACTTTGAGCCTAATGCCTTACGCAATTGAGACAGAGAAACTTTAGGGAAATTGCGTCAGATGTGATGAAACCTCTTTCAGTGGAGGAATTATGTGAAAATCGTTATGCAGTGGAAAGAAGTATGAAATTTCATACTCATGTCCCTTGGCTTATCCTAAGACATCCTAGAAGGTGTGCCCAGGAAGTGAGTTTTTGAAGAAATTTAAAATGGCTGCTGTTACAGTTGGCTACTAATTCAAAATTAAAAGAACTTCATAAAAGTTATGCACCTTAGCTTATACTATTACATTTTAGGAGTGCTGCTGCCCCTAAAAATTCAAACAGGAAATGAGTTTTGGAAAAAAATCTAAATGGCCATAACATAATTTGGTTATTTGGTTACTCAAAATTAACCAAAACAATATCATAGAAGCACAGAAATTGGTGCATATGTGCCTTGGGTGATACTAAGACATTATTTGGGGTGCTCAAAGACAATCTCATACAGGAGCTCCATATAATTATATGTTCCGCAATGTGGGAGCCTGAAGGGAGTTATTCCAGAATAATGATCGCCTTGCAGAATGTTATTCCGATTATTAAGGAAAGATATCAATAACATGACAAGGAACCATAGTTTGTCACTGCTTTCATAGTAATTTTATGATAAGATAGATAATAGCTTCAGTGGAAAACAAAAGGTCTGTTAACTTACCGACCAGCTGACTGGTTATGGCGATGTTCTGTTTCACTTTCAGTCTGTTATACTTAGCAATGGTCCATTATCAAGAAATATCAGACCGTAGAACGTTAGGAAGTCCCACTAAGGTTAATTGAGTATTCTTTAGCATTACAAGAAGGTGTCAAGAGACATGTAATAATTCTCATTAAATGACTTGTTCTCACTGGTCCTTAACATGACCAGGGGTCCTATCCTAGCTTCTGACCTTTACCTGATCCTAGTATGTAAGTAATTTTTCTCTTCCTTACTCCTGGGTAAAGAGATGAGACATCAGGTTGATACTATCTTGAAAGTACCATTTACAGATCCTACATGTATTTGTGGAGTTGCCTAGATCATCCAAGTTAGTGGTGACTTCAAAAGCATGACTGCATGTCCTTATTATAACCTCTCTGTACACTTGGAGTCAAAAACATTTTGTTTTATCTGAAGGAATCCTCTCCTCACTGCCACAGCAGTGTATTTTTATGTAAATGTGGTATACATCAAAACTATGTAAACATCAATGAAAAAAAGTTCAAGCCAATTCAGCTGCTATATGCTGCAGGTTAGATAGGCTTACAGTGCACCCCTCCCTGCCCCACCTCCCACCAAAAACAATTTTTTTGAAAGGTATGGCTATGCTGAATATGATTTTGAATGTGATGCACTTACTAGCTGTCCAATGAAAATCAATCCAGGATGGGATTAAAATGCATTTTCACCTCACTTTAAAATTGATACACAGTAAACTCTTAAAGGAATGTAGAACATTTCACAGCGTTCTGAATGACTGGTTACGCATAGCTCCAACATTATCATTAAATGTGTTGCTATTCAGCCTGATCATACTGGTGTCGTTCATAATTATGAGACAACAGGAGAGAGAACCTCTTTCACAGACCAACGAGCTGACTGAATTTCAGAATGAAAGGAAATCAGCTGGACCCCACTACCATCAGTTAATAACTTTCTTGGTATTACCATCACAGAAGATCTGACCCAGAAAACACACTAATAATAAAAACGCCCTGTCCTTTCTACCTCAGGCAAATAAGAAAGCATAAGATCAAAGACTGTACTACAGAGGGCTGTGCACACATGTCATGGTGTCTGTGGAAATGAGATGTGTACTATACTACCTCCCTTTAGAACCAACATTGGGCAGTGGCTTTTGCAGTCTGGAGTTTTAGAGTCTAGAGAGTAACTTTTGGTCCAGTACGGGCAATGTATAGTAAATCGGTCAGCATCTTCAAAGTCTGCTTGGTGTTTTTTTTTTTACTTTTTTTTTTTTTAACTTTTTTACTTTTGCTGAAAATGGACTCACCAGAGTTCCCACTAGGAGCACGGTCTTCCTCTGAAAGATGGCGCGAGCGAGTGAAAAGGTACAAGCTCAGAACAACAGATATCATCAATGCTGATGAATAGAACTGCAGAACATGAGTGTGAATATAAGTGACGTCCATCCCCTGTTGCACGGCAATACCAACAGCCACAGCACTGATGAGCAGTGCATAGAAGCCTGTGAGGAGACACAAAAGATACAGCAACTCAATAGGCACTCAACAACAACTCTTTGTCTAAGACCAAGACCTCTGATGTCCAATGATAATAAAAGCATTGATCTAATGATACCAACGTAATTGCTTGTAGGCTGTTTAACACGCACGTTTCACAAATTAAATGGTGCCACAGCTATAGCTCAATTAGGACATTTAACTGAAATACTGTGAACCTTGTTGCCAAATGCCTCATCAGCGGCAGTTATTTTCAATTTTCCAGTTCACTGTCCTATATTTCTAAGGTTTCAGATTCTGTGTCGCTCTTATTGCAACCTTCCCCAAACAGTGGACATAGATTCTCTGTACCCATTCGGCAGACCTACCACCACTCAGACCTGTGGTGTAATTAGTTCGACCTTTGCTATCTCAGTTCATTTAACAGGTGATTCCGCTCTGAAGAACTTCACTCATACAGGAAAATCCTAATTCTTCGTTCTCTAAAGTAGTTTTTCCTGCCAGTAATTTTCACAAAATTCACTATGTCCTATATTTCTGAGGTTTCCAATTCTGTTTTGCTCATATTCCTACTCTCTCATTTTAGGGTTGGAGGGGGTGGGTAACCTTGGCCATCAATTCTAAATTGGAGCAGTGACTTCATCTGCATAATGCTATATTCTTTCCTCCTGCCTCTATTCAACTGTGCTCTGAAAGTACAGGTTTCACATTGTGGTCTGAACTTTGGGAAGCTTGCATAAGACCCTAGGCTATTATGCGCTCCAGGAAGCTCACTCCATCCTATCCTTCGTGTCAGGTCTATGGTTTGAGTTCCTGCAAGACCCTCTCTCCTGAGTCTAGCCCAGGGAGGCTCACTATGACACCTTGACTCCATCTTAACTGCTTATCAATTTCTACCCTTTTTTTCCATGTTAGAACTATGGTCTGAGCTCATGAGCTGCAAGATCATGTCTCTGAGCTCTGGGATGCTTGCTACATCTCTGACTTCATCCTATTCTTTTCTTCTGCAATCTGTATTTAGTTGAGCTCCGTGAGTAACACTAATTTATAAGTTTCACGTTAGGTGGTAAAAAAAAAAAAAAAACTCTTAGAAGCTTACCATTGATCCTATACTTCAATTTCTTCCCTGTCTTCAAAGGCATTCCATCCACAACCTGTAAAAACATGTGGGTACAGGTTTACTTTGGCAGATGCTTAAATAAAGACAAACAATCACTGACAGGAAGTGGAAACTAATCAGGGTTGAAAAGTACACAATCCTTAAGGACTCCATGTGAAATTTAGATGTAGTTAGTTAGTAGTTATCTGTGACTCTGCAGGCCTTTGAGATTTTTGCAGCCTATGTCGTTTTCTGGCCAGTTGAAACAGCCTTTGTTGAACGGGTTATTCTTCCTCCAATTTGGTTGATTTTTTTACTCAGGCTCAAACATATGAAGCTGAATTTGTACACAATCCACATGAGAAACATGACTACATGCATAGGGTGTGCTTTGCAACCATGAAGTAATTTGTGAGAAACTATTCAGAAGATATTGGCTTTAAAGCAGTCCAGGACCATCATTACATTACATTACATTTAGGCATTAAGCAGACGCTTTTATCCAAAGCGACTTACAAAAAGAGAATAACATTCAAGCTACAACACAATAAAGAAACTAGTAAAGAGTGCATATTACTAACATAGAACTGCACTATTTTGAGTTGAAAGTGCAATAGTGTAATAAAAAGTGCAGTATAAAAGAGAAATTAAGTATAAGTTGTTAAGTGCATTCTCAAAATTTATGCCAGGAGATATTCTTGGAAGAGCTGGGTCTTCAAGAGTTTCTTGAAGGTGGAGAGGGCATCAGTTGATCTGGTTGCACTTGGAAGGTCATTCCACCAGCGTGGAACCAAACATGAGAAGAGTCTGGATTGACCTGCACAAGGTGTTGGCCGTGCTAGATAACGTTCCTTAGAGGAGCATAGCGGTCGGCGGGTGACATGGGGCTTTAGGAGAGTATTTAGGTAGATGGGAGCAGAGCCATCTATCACCCTGTCGGCCACCATAAGTGCCTTGAATTTGATGCGAGCAGCCAAGGGTAGCCAGTGGAGTTCAATGAACAGAGGTGTGACGTGCCCTTTTGGTTGGTTAAAGACCAGGCGTGCAGCTGCATTCTGGATCATCTGTAGCGGTCTCACTGCACAGGCTGGAAGACTTGATAGGAGGGCATTGCAGTAGTCAAGACGAGAGATAATCAGTGGACCAGAGTGAGAGTAAAGTTTCAAGTCACATCTGCCTAGAAAATTGTGATGTTTAATTTTATGTTTAAAGGTGCCCTGCCACACAAAATCATTTTAACCTGTTGCTTTGATATGACAGGTCTATTAAGTTTGTGTTATTTGGCAGTGTTTCTTAACTAGTGGATCGCGACCCAAAAGCAGGTCTCGGAGGGGTCCTGGGTGGGTCACCGAGCTGTGGTGTAAATTAAATAAATGAATTCACCTTTTTAAAAAAAAAAAAAAAACATGCAGCCTTATCTACGCTGATCTAAAACCCTTGTTTTGATTGATGATTTCAGGTCCATGTCTGTTGTTGCCATAGACATAGAATGTTTATGTGACATGTAACAATCATTTGAGTGGTTAACATGGCGAAATGAAAGTACAACCCTGAACATTTGAAGTATGGATTTATTTATAGAGGATAAAATGGTATAGAAGCCCTTCTGCGTGGTGTGCGGTGAAACCCTGGCACACGAGAGCAAATGTCACATTTTTGCGATGTGTAACTGCTATTATATGCATTTCCAATGAGGGGACAGAGACTATGAAAAGGCACTAGAACAGAACAATGGGAGTATCAACAGAGTATAAATGTACAGTATCGCAATTTCTCCCCTTGAAATGCTCAATTTGACACATTGTATGACATCCTGGATTCCATGCATGAGCTTGCTTTGATCCACAGGGTTATGGATGATGGTGAGACATATGACAAACTAAGCCACTAGCACCTCAGAAAATATTCGCCATTTCAAGTACCACTATTGTGACTGACAGTACAGTTGTTAGTGCAGTGCAGTTAGTTTTCAACAGAGGTAATTTAATCCCCAATATGCAGGCTTTTTTAGGCCTATTATACGCCTACTGTTAACTGCCACAGCTGTGCTGAAACAACCATCCAGAAAGAATATTTTCAACTGCACTGCATAAACATTTACAGCAAAGGACACAAATGCAACTATGGGACAGCATTCGGGGAATAACAGAATGCACAAGACAGATGCTAAAATCTAATAAAGAAAACTACTCCTAACCTAACTACTCAACCTTCATTTTACATTAGTCTGAAGAGAGATTTTTTTCATTTCCTAGTTGATTTAGGCCTTTATTTTATCATTATCACAATGATAAATCTGCCTATAAACAATTGTAGGCTATGTATACTACAGAAAAACACCACAACATACAACTACAGACAATTATATTCATAAAATATGAAAGTTCTTCACATAGCTTTTCTACTACCCAAATGATTTATTAGCCTCTTTGCTAATCCTAAGTCCTGGCTTTATTAGTGACGACATTATACCTAACTTTTCAAATCCATCCAAAGATAAACTAGTCAGTTGCCGTCACTGCAAAAATCCAACATAGATGTTTTAGTAAGTAAGCTGGTGTGTAACTGTGGTGTGCTTTAGAATCTGTGCCACAGAAACTATGAAGGCTACAATTACTTTTTTCTTCAAAGTAGAAAATCCTGAAATGTCTAAGGTTGAAGTAAATCCTTGCTAATATCAACCCTTACATTCAAATACAGTCAAGTCTAAACATTTTAAGATTTGTTTGAGCTGAGTGCTGTCTTGAGGAAGAACAAGAAAATTACTGTATAAACATGCCCTTTGGTCAGATTATAGATAAATGAGTTGCACAGAAAATATTCTTTTTGTTATTCTGAGAAGATGTGTTTGCTCAGCTTTGAATGTACGTGCATATGTCAGGTATTACCTTTCCCAATGGCAGCATATACAGCAAAGCCTGAAAAAACAGCCAGAGGATGACCAGGCCAAACACTTGCCAGTCCCAAAGAGCCTCAGCAGAGGGAAAGCTGGAAGGCAATGTAAGTAGACTGGTATCGTCCAGGGAAACTTGAAGGAGGAGAAGCAACACAACAGAGGGCAAAAACAACAGCATGCCGAATGTACCTGCAAAGAACAATGGAAAGAGAACACTTTTTATTATACTGTAATTCCTTAAATAATGGCATGGCATTTGAATTCAGGTTTGTGTCAGTGTTTGCAGTAGAAATGATAATTCACATTAAACTATATCAGGCAATTCAATTTAAAAATTGCCCCATTTCTATTCTATATGAAAGCTTAAGTTCATACAGTCTTACCAGTCCTGCCACCAAACTCCAGCGCTTCTGTTTTAATGGATGTCACTGGTGATGTTTTAGAGCCTTCATCCACCTTCTTAACCTCTTCTACCTGTTTGGGGTCACCATCCTTGCGACGACGCAGATTGTAACGGCTCCGCTGCTCCATCTCCGCATTAGGCTTTTGAGGGGAACAGTCACAAGTTTAAAATGAGATGGATAACTGTCAAATGTCACTTCTTTATAGAGATAAAAAGGTATAATACAATACATTTGAGAATATCAGCTCATCTAAGCTTATGGGTGGCATAGAAGGAATGGCTCTTGGTTTTTACCAATGACGTCCCTGAATAAACAGCATATTTGAGTGTTTTAGACAGTCAGCTGTACATGACTATTGAAGCCCCTGTTGGCTTTGCCCTTGTCAGCTTACTCTTTGTGCAAAGAGGGACAAGGCCCCATAGAAAGGGAACACACAACAAGTATTCAACATGCCACAATTTGAAAATGAAAAAAAGCAAAGAAAAGGTTTGTACATCGTTCTGAAGTGTTCTGTATTGGTACAATATCTTGGGCCATTCTAACACAATAACCACTGAGCCAAAGATTTTATTTTTTGTTTCTGTATAGAATCATACTAAAAAAACCTTAGGAGACTTTGTTTTTCACCAAAATGCCAGCATGATTCTGATGAAATCAATATCCTGTGGCACTAAGGTACAGTAGCTACTGCACCTAAAAAATTTGTATGCAAAAACAGAAAATCAAATATAACAGCATATTTATTCTACGTGTAAAATCTGTGTATGTGTGTTTAATTTCCATCTGACCTCTCGATACTGATGTAGAGTCAAATTATTCCATTGAAGTAACAGGAATGCTGGAGTTTTGGTGTCTAAAGAATCACTGACCTATGTGCCACTAAAATGCTATAAACCTGTAATTCCCTACCTTAACTATTTTGCCCTCTACCCTGAAACAGAAGAATAAGTAATGCCAATGATAGCAAAAAGCTGCCATGCGTGCACCCATTTCAAAATCTGCACTGTTAGACTTTTTAGTGATTTCTACAGTACTACACGACATATTAATAGAGCGACTACACAAGTGACTCAAGACACAGTAGAAGGACAAAGTACAGCTGACCACTTACAGAAAGAGTAAGACCTAGGAGAGAAGTTTTTTCACATAAAAAACATGTAAAAAACAAAAGGTAGCCTTTATTTAGAAAGAATATGAAATTCAAAAATCCATTATATTAGTGTTCACCGTAGTCTAGGCTATAGGTCTGTTATGAGGATAGCCAAGCTCAGAAATGCAGTGTAGACAGACAAGCCAATGCTAGTCTGGCAGTCCAAAATGTAAAACATTTGTCCACATCAAACTGTCGACTTTAAAAACTTCTGTGGCCACATGAAAAGTCACTGAATTGATACAATACTGATGTACCACTTGAAAGTGGAGAAATTATCTTCATTTTGGCAGTACCCAAATCATTTTGAATGTGATGCATTCAATGTTAGCAGGGTGTGTGGTGTATTTCAGGTATATATATATATATATATATATATATATATATATGTATGTATATCAGTGGCGACTGGTGGTCACAAAAATAGGGGAGGACAGGGGGTAGAATGGTCAGGTGGGTGAATGAGCTGGTAAATGTGAGTAGATGAGTGGATTGTTGAGAGAGAAAGAATTACCAAACCAGAAAGGTGTCTTGGTGCTTGCTCTTAGGGGATTGTGTTAAATAAAATTTATTTGTTTTTTGAGGACACGTCAGCATGGGATATACCATACAGTGCAATGAGTATAGTTTGTTTGTGGTAATGTCAGTTGTCTTTTGTGCTTTACACTGCAATATTGTGAAAGTGGCAGAAATTATTTTGAAACACCAGAAGACTGCAACTGCTCTGCAAACTCCCTATAGTTGCACTTGTTATGTGAATTTGGCCCTTCATCCCGTCCCCTAAATGACAGCTCCTGCATTCCCAAATACGCCATAGCATCAATCAAACACTTCAGCATATCCCTATTACGACGCACTTTAGCATTGTGCTGTGCCACTTGCTCCGATGATCGGCTGATTGATGACAGGCGAGCATTTTGAACTGACCCACCCAAAGGGAGGACGTTCCTCCTTTTTGCCATTCACTCCATGTTAAAAGAGGATCCCGCAAATGCCTGGGTTCGTAGTGTTTATAATGGATGTCAATGAGGCAGTAAGGAAAGATGATATTTTAGTGACTTTTTGGTGATTTTTTATAAATTTCTCCTGGAAGTTCTTTATATATATATATTGGAAGTTCTGAAAGTTCTATATATATATATATATATATATATTCAGCAGCATGGCTTCCTTAACTCACGTTTCATGTGAAAATTTGCTACGGCATCTGAAAATAGTCCCTCCATGTCTCCAAGTCAAGCAGTACAAGCCACTGATCTCATGATACGTTGCAAAGGTCCTTAATTATTACGCCAGAATGAGAGTATAGTTCCATGTCATATCAGCCTAGAAATCACCACATCTCATTTTCCACTAGAGTTAGTGCACTTTACAGAAAAGTTTTAATTTGGAAAACTATTAGACTTCTGTCTAGTCACTTTTGAGCAAGATGCTAACAGGTGCAATCTGATTCAATGATCTATGCTAAGCTGGAACTAAAAGCACTACCTTAAGACTGAGAGAATGGCTGGATGAATTGTAGAGAGGTAAAACTCCATGGGAGCTGGAAAATTATTAGATTTCCCCAAAAGGTGGCTTGCTCCTTTAATACTTTTAATTACCTTAATATTCACTAATTTGATTCATCACTTTTTAATGCTCTTTAAAGGCCCCACAGACATTGTGATTGCTGTAAGTGCTCATTTTCAAGGAGTTGAACACTTTTTCGGGGGAACTAAATAAAGTACAGATTTTTGTGAACTCACCTCACTAGTATCCTCTTTTTCATGCTTGTTGTTGGTATTATTTTCAACTTGAAGGACCTGGAAAGATTGCAGGACCCAGGTTTACAACAAATTTAGGACATTATGAAAGATGACTTTATTTTAAAATTACAATCAAGAGTATCTGCCCTTTTAAAGCAAAAACAGATGACATCTGATATTGTGTTTAGCCACTTTAACTTTCTGATGTGTCAGCGTATCAGTGAACATTACTGACCACTCGGTGAGTTTCACGTCTTTACAAACGAATGTTCCAGGAAAGACTGCAGCAGTGCACTTATGCAGCCATTCTGTAGGTGGAGGGGTTTTGCTACCGCAACAACCGACAATTCCCGGAACAGAAACATTCTTCAAAATTTTAATCTTACCTATTGTATTTCATCATTAATCAGGCTTTAAGTGTAAAAAAAACTGAGCCTGTCCTTTCTTAGCAGGGATCATTAAACAGTTTTAGGCTAGCTAAGAGGAACTGCATGAAAATAATCTGGTAGGCTGCTGTCTCTTACACAGTGATACTCATTTGAGCAGCCCAAAACAATACAAAATGATCCTCCCTTTCTTTTGCAATGTTCTTCCACTTGTACCCTAATTTCATAATTAGCAGTCAAGCTAACATAATGCCAATGGTAAGCTAAGAACATCCACAAACATTAACCATTCTGGTGACATTGCATTCAGGTTTTCAAAACATTGTGGTGAAAGTTAGTGCATCATGTTCTAGGAAAACTACTTGAACTTCAGCTTTAATTAATATCCATACATCCCCCAAAATAAAAAAGGAACCAAAAAAAAAAATCTCCACATCTACATTTTAAGACTATTATTTAATCCTAGTTGCCTTGATATCTTACCACAGGGGTTAGTCGAACTTCCAAAACCTCTTTCAGCTTGTCCTTTTTTCCCTCAGTGGTACGCAAAGAGGTGCGCGATGAGGATCGGTGTAAAGTTCTGGCTGGTGAACGAGACCGGCTACGCCGTCGTGCTGGTGACCGAGAACGAGAGCGAGAGCGCCCAGATGACTGCCGAAATGAGGTGTAGCTCTACACAACAGAATAAAACAATCATGAATATATGTAATTACATTACCTGCACTTTGACTTTTGATCTTGGCAGTAAGGATGGTTCGTAACACATTGTTATCAATACCAATAGAATTCCATATATCATTAAATAAATGTCGTGCAGTACATCGTGACATATTGTGATGTCATAATATTGCACATATAGTATTACATTTCCCCCCGGATCAATACATCTCATTTTCCACATATCATAATATTGCACATATCATAGTACTGCATTCCCCAGATCTACAGGTCTCGTATTGCATAACATGCTGTGTAATATCAGGGTGGTCATGTGATCCCCTGATCTGTATATATATGGGTGTTGTTGATTTTTGAAACATTTACATCTGAAATGTATGCAAGTTAACACATACCTGAAGATAGGCGTATAACACCTGATTTCCATATGAAAACATGAAGTTTCACAGATCACTAGCCAATACGCCAATATGGATAGTGGATTTGTATGTTACAAGCCAATAACAATTTCCACTAGTCAGGCTTAACAGGCTTATCTGAAGTTTTTTTTCAGTAAAGAACAAATTTCTATGTATAACACTTGTTCTAGTATACAAATAGACAAAATTCACAGCATGACTCAACATTAATTACTACACTACATTGTAAATTCAGACCTTTTTTATTTTAACTGTCTGCTGCCCTATGTGCCATTAACTTGCACATAGGCAATACCCTATGCACCATGCTGCCAATAGCCTACAAATACTATTGCATAATATGCATAAGTAGTAAAACTGAGAGCTCACTGTCCCTCCACTTCATGTTCATATGACTAAAAGTAATTTTTTTACTTTTTTGGACAATTTGGAAATAGGTCTCAGAAAATCGAACTTAACTTTGCCAGAATGACTGCACAATACCTGGAACATCATTTGAACGGGTGAGAATTCTTGTTTATTTTATGTCAATTCAAGGCTATAACAAGTTGCAACTTATTCAGCATTACAGTGATTAAACTGTGGATGTTCCCACAAAACAGGACAGCGAAACTCCTACTCATGTTTGCTCCAGAAACAAGCCTAGTTTGAGAGACTCCTTCATTTGTTTGGTTATGTGTTTCATGCATGAACAACTCAAACAAATTGAAAAGAGGATTACTTCACAATAGTTTGTTGCACAGATTAGCAAATTTGAAGGGCTCCTATCTGCTCTTTATGACGAAGGGGCATAGACTACAATATTCTGTAGTGGCATGAACTTCCAACAAATTCTGGACACAGAAGTAACGGCAGCTGTGTAAATGTACACAGTAGCTCCGCTATATTCAAGTTGTGTGACTGATGCAAAGGACGAACAAGAATGAGACAGGGCTGCACAAGCCTAACTGAAATGATTTATTCATCAGCCAAATTGGCTTATAAGTCCAAAATGAATTTTAACCCGTATTTGACGTGTTAATTCAGAGCCCTGCTTGTAATACAAAAAAAAATATCTTGTAATCTCGAAGTAGGCCTTACTCGTCATCCACAGAGGTTTCATGGAGATATCTATTAGTTGAATTTTACACCCTATAAACCTGTAATGCATTGTGCATATGATGTTATACTAATTAGCAGCCACAAGACTCAAAATTTGGCGTGGTAAAAATATTCCAAATCTGCACCCCCAAATTAGGCTAAACGTTTATCGACTTTATCGACTAAACTTCTGAGAGTAGTACCAGTTCAAATGGCAAACAGTTTTTTTTCCAAGTTAAAGAGTCTGACTTTGTTTTTGGCAACACTTCACTTTACAGTGTCAACAAAAGACTAACATGAGCCTGTACTAAACATGACATAAAACGCATCATGAATGGAATTTAATTTAAAGTTGACACTGTTTGGGATGCACACATTACAAAAACAACACTTTGTGATAAAAATACATTAGCATAGTGTAATTAAATGTTCATGATACGGGTTATGTCATGACTGTAACAAGCTCATATCTCTTAACACCCTCTAGTCCATCACCAATTTTTAAAGCAACACTATGGAGTTTTTGGTGTGAAACTTGTAGACCAACACCAAAACCTCAGAGCCTTACTGGTACAGCTAGAAGATGCTGATTGGATGGCAATACAGTCAGTAATGTCATGCTGGATGAATAAAAAACCTTTACTTCATATAACTGTGACATCCAAATTAATTTGGAGATAATACCAAAAAAAAAGATAAAGATACTTTAAATAGTGGCAAAAGGTTACTTAGTGTCATTTTAATTCCATCACACATCCTTACATATGACATAAAACCTTGATTATCATACCTTGATATCACTCTCCTTCAGCTCCAACTCGGTGCCATCTTTGTAGATAACTGTGTACAGCTGAACATCTGCATCATAGCTCAGTACTTTCACCTCATAGTAGAGACTACTGCCAGGCCAGCGACCCATCACAGTGTCCCCAATCTGAAATCTGCTTGGCATCCTCAGCTGGTGACAAGAGAGAGATGCAATTCAAGAATGCCATTCAAATATGGAAAAATACAATCTCATAAATGGCAGTCAAGCCACCAAAGCCTATTCCAGCAGTAATGCATTTGGCTTAGTGGCAAGCAGGTCTTACCTCACAGCCATGTACACATAACAAAATTAGAGACCTTCTAGGGTTATTGGACTAAAGTAGTAACAATGGCCTTGGACACACAACAAATGACAAAGAATCTATGATGTCAGCAAAATTCCCAGGGACGAGCTGGGCTCCTGCCAAAGTGCTGACATACCTAACAAACTGTGCTATGACTAGTTTCAAATTACTTGCGTTTCCCAACATTTCAGAGCACTTTACCTCCAAAGTATTTCCATTTCATCTGAAATATGCCTACTTTTCCAACAGGGCAACCATTAATAACTAAGCCATGTAGCATAATTACACATAAGCACATTAATTGTATCTTGAACAGTAGGCCAAATCATTGAAGTGTAAGGCAGCTACACATTCAGCCCATGTCAATTAAGCCCACGTAAGCAAAGCCCTGTTATTCAAGGTCACCAAGTGCTGTTGGTAGGAAAAAGAAGAAGAAAATTTGGCGGATTTACCCCAGACTTAGGTCTATTCTTTAAGAAAATCCAGGAATGGAAACTAACATTTTTATTTTACACCAACCATATGTCAGATTTCCACCTTTTGCATAAAGTGTCATGGGACCTCACAGTTACCTCAGAACACTGGCATTTCAGCACTCTTGCTCTCTCAAATTAACCTTCCTTCTTTCAAAACTACATTTATATCACATTTTAGGGGTGCAAGCAGCAAAGCTGCTGAAGCCCTGTTATTTTTGTTCTGTTTATTATTCTTATCTTAAACAATTAAAAGTGATTGTGAAACATAAACCATGAGTCCCAGAAACATGAAACTTTACATCATGGTCACAAATTGCCCCACTACTCAGAGACCAAATCTGGAGATACTGGGGATTTACAGAATTAAACAAAAAATTTAACTTCTGCTAGCAACTGCTGTTGACCTCCAATATGATTTTAGGATTCTTTAAATGAAAAAATATATTTTAGAAGAAATTTTCCATAAGGCCTAGCATCATTACCAATACTGAGAGTTGATGCATAATGGCAAATATCACTCTAAGTGCCTAAATCACAATATTGTGACAACCGTATTAAATGATTAAAACGTCTGATATGTCATGATACAGCATTTAATCTCGGTTATACTACCCTCTACTGGCAGGTAGACATGTAGTACTTCGAGGTCATCTCAGAAAAACTTTGTTTCAATTCAAAATGGGCGAGTAAAAGGCATGTGAAAAACTCCAGCAGCAGGCTTTAAAACCCACAGCTGAAGGTAATTGCATAGCATAGCCTGCATAGAGGTGGGAGGTGGAAGCAGCAAGAGAAGTCACTGTGGCGGGCTTGCAGGCTTGCACTGCCGGTAGAAAGAGAGAGAGAGAGTCCGGGCGGAAGTGGGGCTATCTACCGGAAGTAACACAGAGCTTGTCTGAACTGCACAGACATGGGTGTAGCGGGTGTAAACCTAAACATAGTGGCTGTAGTGGAGCTGGTGGATATGTTGGAAGTGGCAGGAATGGGAAAATTAAGAAAATGTGAGGATAATGGTTGTTTAGTTCACGTGTGGGAAGTGCTCTGGAGCAGCGTGAGGCTATTTAGGAGACCAGGCCTATGACATCACAATATGCAAATTGCATGGAATGAACTTCAGGTCACCCCGAACATTTTTCTCATGTTCACCCTTCATCACTAACCATTTTTACGCCACACTCTCTTGACGTTTTGACACCAAAATGACAAAAAACCCAAGCACTTAAAGGGTTAACTCTGTCTTCTTACCCCACAATCATCTCTGCTGAGTGTCATCCCTGCCTTTCACTGACTGACTCCTGTCACCAATCGCAGGAGGCCCATGCCAGGACCGACTCTCCTTCCTACAGGCCCTTCCTAGACGCCCATGCCAGGACCGACTCTCCATCCAGAGGCCCTACGACTGACCCCTCCTCACAATGGCACTGTCAAAATGGACCCTCCCAATGTTACCCCACTCCTTAACTTTAACATTATGTATGACTGCTACTACTATGTCCTGCCATAACTTCTGGCAACCACCTATGGCTTGACTACCATATCACGTTACCATACAACATCTCTCTAAACACAAAACATACTACAGTATTTATTTATTATTTATTTTTGAGGAGAAAAAACATGTATTATACTAGTATAATGAGATGCAATAAAGACCATCTTAATTCTTGAATCTTGTATCAATATTTTAAAATTGTAATTAATAATTTAATTAATAATATTTACATTTTTAAATTATTATTAAAGTTTTTTCCTTGACTATCTACCAGACGGGAGTTTTTCCATGCCCCTGTTTCTCTTGGGTGTTCCTTGAGACAATACTATAGATAGATAGATGATATTGAACTGAATTGAACTGTATTTCAAAACTCCTGTTTTTTTATTGCAGTCCAAGATGCAGATGTTTTAGCCTACACACTTTTGTCATCTTTTCCCACTTGCCATTTGTGATTCTCATTGCCTGCCAAGAGGAAAACTATGATTTTTGCGAACCAGGAGCTAATGCAGGCTACAGGGCTCTACGCTGGCTTTGCACATCAAGGTAGTATGGTAACACTAGTAATTTTATAGTTTGTATGCATTAAATAACAAAACATGCACAGGTTTAATGACAATGAATAACCAAACAACTTATCTAAAGTGTGAAGTTCTTCAAGTTGTAAAGGCTAACATAACATTATAAAGTCTTATGTACCGTCATGAGAATTAAAGCCAGGACAACACATCGGCGTAGCTGATTTGAACGATAACAAAAATTAGTCAACGCCAGAAATTTGCATCAATGCATCGGCATCAAATAACTGCATCCAAATATCACAGATCATCAGATAAAATATTGGCTAAGAAATGGTCGCACACGATGGAGGAATACTTCATGAACATGAACAATGAACAATATGGTCTTCTGCAAATTGCAAAGTACAGCTACAGTGGCCCATTATACCTGATGCACAATTAGCCTACAAGATCTACGTGAACTTCTACTGACCTTGTCACACCAGCCAAGCATGTTATTGGGTCATTTACACAACACTCATTTTTTTTGTGTGCACATGGTTTAGAAAGTGTACCCATTAAGCTCAAGTTGAGAGTTTCATCAATATTGGCATGGTTTGCGGGGGAGACAACTTGTCAAACTGCAAGATTAATCTCTCTTTTGAAAATGTATGCATTCATTTTTGTAGATTTCAAAAGATATAATAAAGATAATTTACAAAATATGTCAATAGTCTGGCATGGGCTTAATTAGTCCCGTGGTACTATTTAAGCCCATGGGTGTTCCAAATAAGCCCACATCATATTTTTATTAATAAAATATAATAAATTACTGCTTTACAAGAATAAAAAACAGCAACGTATCAATTCAGTAACATGTTAGATGGATGAAAAATGTAAAATAACTCAACTAGATCTAGGTCTGCTCCTAACCCTAACCCTCATTTATGTGGGACTTACCAGGGACTGTGAAAAGACACAGACATTGTTACCTCTACATAACCTATCTTTCTATCTTTTCTTTAATTCTGTTATTGTTTCATTTCCTCTTCTTTCATTCTCACTTAATTTGTTTATTTCTTTATTCATTTCATCATACAAAGCCTAAACTCTGCAGGCCTAACTTCTAAATGGTACTTTGACTGAGAATGATCTATTCAGATTCAGTCTAAGTTCATGTTTACGTTTAGATTGTCAGTGTGAGTCAGAGACTTTTCCAGCCTCCGTCTCACAGCAGGAAAGGAGGGACCACTAGGTAATGACCAGGGGATAACGGACTTTCGTGCAAAGCGGGTGGGCATTTATTTACATGTGCGCCAGTGTAGAAAAAAGGCAAATCAAAAGACTGGAACAAGGAAAACAAAAAAAAAAAACGACCATTGCAGGTAATATACACATAGGTAACATACAACCTCACAGCAAGCTGACATTGCCCCACGTCCACCACGTTCAACCCCAGACACATTCTGACTGCCTTCTAAATAGGCCCACCAATAACTAGCTAATTGGGCAAGCCCAACTAAACAGGAAGGCAAACAACCACAATACATAATTACCATGGTAATAAACATCATAAAACACATATCACCACTTCTTTGTAAATATCAATCAATTATAAATAGTTGATTCATTGCCGCAATGCCGCTACACACAATGAATACAATATAGATTGACAAATCAATACAGCCAACAGCAAACCTCCACCCCTCTCCCTACAAAGTCTTTTTCACTATCCCGGGACAGTGGATAAGTACCCGGATTCAACTCAGCCCGTGTTTCCCCACGGACCAGTCGGCAGACGGACCAGGAGAGAACCGGCAACTAAGCGTGCATGAGAGTGAGTGCTATGTATGTTAAACCTTGGGATTTATTGCCAGCTACGGGACGGAGAATGGAGCTGAATCAGCGGGTACCTCACTGTTCGCTAAGTTGGTTAGTAAAGAAAGTTTATGGAATGAAATGTACTGTGGTTATGTTAGTTTAACCAACCGCTATTCGCGTTGAACTAAACTTCGCCTGCCGCTGCAACGACGGCTGGCATGTGTTGCATGATGGGAAGTGTAGTGCAGCTATCAGTGTAAATGTGACGCTGTGTGGGCGAAACTACTGCGGCAAGTCCGCGGGTTTGGACGAAGCTATATCGCCCTTTTCCACAATCAGCAGGGTATTTCCCACTGCAAACAAAATCTAAAGCTTAATATTCAATAAGATTAGATCCTTGCTGTTAATTAGCAGACTCCCAAAACTTGATTAGAAATTCAAAACAGTGCATCCCTACCTAAGTTAAACAAGATATGCATATTAATGTTTCTTTTTATTGCCCTTTTCTAACTGAAACCAGCTGATATGTACTTATCTGTTGCCTCTTGTATAAATTAGAAATAAAGCACAAGCAGTCTTTGGTCCATTATGTATGGAGGCCTTTTTTTATAGTTGTAAATTAAGTTAAAAAGGTGAAAAAACAAAAATGATAGTCATCATCGACACATCCATACAAAAATTTAGAAAAAACTAGCTAAAGGGCGCCTAAATTGGGCGTAGAGGGCTTAATTGGTGTCTTACTGAGTAGTACTTCAAAATTAAATTAAAGATATGTTTACAGAATCATGCATGATGCATCTGAGCTAAACATTAAAAAAATAACAATATTACTTACATGCATACGTACAATAATAAATATTAATTTATTATTTGTTGCCCTTCTCTAAAGGGATAAAAGATGTGTTGATGTGTAGACTCATGTCATATGACTTACAATTTTTTTTTTGTCAGTGTATCACTCAACAAGTGGTTTAACTGACAGATTAGCTCTGTGAATTAGGGAATAAAAGTCATCTTTCCAAATGTAGAAAAACAGCTTAAAATGACAATTTTTTTTTGTATTACGTCTTAATATACAAACATCAAATTATTTACCTCTCATTTTTCATAAAATAAATGGAACTCTGAAGTAAGTGGATAAAAACGGAAAAATACTTTTAAGGTAACTTTTTGTGAGTAACCTTGATACTCGATGCAAAGTTGTTAAATTGTTAAATAAAATTGGCTCATGTAATTGATCTGAAATTAAGAACAAATTGAGTTAAACTACTGGTTTGATTAAAACAATGAGTAACTTAGCACTTTTTTTCTTTTTGTAAAATTTGACTTCCAAGTTGAAAGTGGGCTTAAATGGTACATGGGCTGTTTAAAACAGTTGAAAAAATATGAAAAGACAACTTACTCTCTTAAACAACCTTCTCATGTAAACCTCTCAAAAATATGTTTTTATTCCATATTGACATAATAATATAAGAATTACTGTAAAAATGTCAAAATGGTGTAACCATAAAAATATAGACCAAAATATTTCACTTGCTGAAAAAAATGTAAAATTGTGCTCTCTAAAATGATTAATGAATTTAACATGGTCTGACATTAGATTCCTCTTAATATTTTATTTTAGTTAAAAATTATAAATATTTTAATATCTCTTTACTATGGTGAATAACGTTGGCCAAGCCAACCATCAAGTGGTGTAACCACTAGAGCTGGGTATTGATTCAGATTTTCTAAATCATTTTGATTATGATCCACAAGGTCAAGATTCAAATTCAATTCGATTCAATATCAATTCTAGAGCCAGTCTCTAAACCAGGTTATGAAACGAGTAAGTGGAGCACTGTTTCAATTGTGTTTAAATCAGTGTTTCTCAACCTTTCATACATGGCAGTAACAAACTACGTCACAAAAGCCCACTTGTTTTCAAGGTGACATGGCCCCCTTAAGACCGATAAATAATTAAATAAACTTACGGGTGCAGCCAATAGTATTTGTTTTGTAGTGAGAAATTCAGCACAGATAAGAAAGCCAGAAGTGCGAGACTAAAATAACAGAGACAGTAACAAACTTGTGCAAACTCTGGAAATGTTGGTCACATAGCTAAATAACTCTGCAACTCCTTGATCATCCTGCAGTAGCACTGTCAGGTGAAAGGAATTAATGTTCAGCATCCTTTAATGATGATCGCACTGTCAGGACATTTAACAAGAATGGTTGCTAACAAAGGAGTTTATTGCATTTTCCCAGTACAGAGAAGTCCAATCTACATCATGTCTACCAATGCACAAGTGAACGCTTTAGTTGCATTTCATTTCAACAGATAACTACTCACTAAAAGCCTGAATTGCATGCAGATCTTTGGTGTTTTACAACAAACCAACAATCCTAACAATGATTTCAACGGAGCAGCCTCTGTTTTAATTGACGGGTCTCTTACGTGTACATCTCTTGCGCTGTTGCAAGAAAAGATCAACCCATGAAATAATTCATCAATATTGAATTTTTTCAAACAAGAATCGATATTAATTGCTGGATAGGATTTTTTTTTAACCCAGCCCTAGTAACCACTATTTAAATAATGTTTTGTGAGTACTGGAGATCATATCACAAGATGTACTGGAGTACTAGGGTTGGTAACTCACTTTAAAATTATGCAATTATATGATTAACTTGGGTTATACGTGCACAAGTTCCTGGTATACTCGTAATACTGATGCACAGGACACACGAGAGCAACTATAGAAACCGATGAAGAGAAGTCGTTGCTGGGTTCGGTGGGTGGAAATTTTACATTCTCAAACTAAATTTATCTGCTTTGACACTGAAAAACAAGTAAAAGTTCATTTATTGGAGAAAGCCAAATGTGTTGCTGTAACTGGGGATCACTGGACCTCAGTAAGCAATATAAATTACGTTGGTGTGATTGCATACATGATTGACATCACTGACAGGGAATGGCATCTTAAGTCTTTCGCCCTAACCATGCAGAAGACGACCACCAGGCACCATGCTGAAAACTAGCAGAAGCAGAAACCTGGGTTCAACAAAAGGTCAACACAATTCAGTCATTTACCAAAATCCATTTAAATTGAAAAATGTTGCTTCTCGTGTCAAATACACTGATATGCAATTATTGAGATGAATTACAAAGCCTCTAATTAATTAGATAATTTTTTTTTTAATTGAAACCCACCACTACTTATTCTGCATGAGCTTATTCTGCCCATAATAAACCAATAACAAATAATTTCTCCAATATAAACTAATTACTACTTATTCATAGTAAATAAGCTAGTTGTTGTATATGAATCATGATCTTAATATGCTTTGGCTAGTATGAGGCTTACAAGGCAGTGGTATAATAATATTTAGAAAAGATGTCTAAAAAATGTCTAGAAAAGAAGTCTATTCATAGGCACAAAACCCAAAACTAGTGCCAAATAGTGTCCAGATAAGTCCTAGTTACGTCTTTTTGATTGAGAATAAAAGTTCTTGAGAATACCTGTTCCTGTTGTACTACCACCTTATAAGCCCTTACTGAGCAAAGCATATTGAGATCATAATTCATACAACAATTAGCTTACTTGCTATGAATAAGCAGTAATTAGGAGTTTATATAGGAGAAATCCTAATTAATGGTCCACTATTGGCAGAATAAGCTCATGTAAAATAAGGTATTAGTAAGTGACATGATGATTAACAAATGGCTAGTATGTTATTAATTTGCATGGTAATAAGCTGCTAGTTAATGCATATGTGTACCCTAATCTAAAGTGCTACCTAGTTTTGTTGATGCCTTATTATGTGTGGTTAAGCAATTTTTGTTGTCCATGCCGTCAAGCACAACTAAATAATATTTTTTATTTCAAAAACACTTGGTAGTAATTCTGCTGAAAACATGTTCTTATGTGAACATACAGAGCATTTATGCCATTCATCTTCCACTTTTACAACATGAAAAATGTCATATGGTGTGACTGTCAGCACATCTAATAAAGTTTAAACCTCAATAAAATTAAGAAAATTGATTGAAATATCCTCACCAAAGAACAGCATGACAATACAGATATTTATGTACCAATCTGCTATTTTCAAAGTCCTGGCATAAAATTTTGAGTTAGTTCTGAAGGAAAAACATGTCCAAAAATGGTGGTCATTGGCATAACAGCATGTTATGTTATTTTAAAGGTCCACTGTTGGAGACCCTTGAGAAGACGGTGCCATTGTTCATTCAGGGAGAGTAGAAATCCTCTTAGGGACATGGTGAAACTTTCTCTTTTAATTTTTACAGCATGTCAAGTCTTTAGAAAAACATCAAAAATGTGGATTTTTCTTTTTTGGTCTTATAAGAAAAAAAAGGTCTTCAAATTAATCTCCCAAAGTAACACAGTCAAGATAACAATATACAGGTACTTACATTCCTGTGTAATTTGACTTGCAACTCTTCAGTCACGCTCAAACTATCGTTCAACCAAATATCGGAGAAATTTTAATAGGAGAACTTCTACTCTCAAATCACTTTGGATGTGGTGCTGCACTCTTGGGGCGCTTGTGGGCAAGAATGAATGGGATTCTACTGCACCCACAAACTTCTACATTTCTTTAGACATATTTTTTGTCTTAAAATTGCAATAATGTCCACGATGCAGAGAGAAATTCTATTGAAGAATGAATTTTTTAGCCATTTTCGTTTCCTGTAAAATCCATTTATAAAGTTTATAGTTACGTGACAAGCATATCATTTTATGGCAATCAAACACTGCGCCCAATATGGTTTCTGACTGTGGACCTTGTCAGACTATGTACTGAATGAGGATTATAAGACAGTGTGTGCATTAAATACGCGTCATATCCATCAAACTTCGGATTGCATGCAAGTTATTTCAGAGGACCCTGTGCTGCTATTAGAGAGAAGCTGCCTGCTTGTTACAACCAACTATTTCCGGGATCCTGTCAGTGTTTTTTCACTTAGCTTAGCACACAAAGCGAGTTAGCATTCCCGTGGGGTTTCTACTGGACTTAACAGCACACCAAGCTGGAGTGCTACTTGTTTCCAATGAGTTTTTCTTGGTGGTTCACATTCAGTTAGCGAAATATTACACTTGATATCAACTTTTTGGCAAATCATCACTTCTCATGGGTTTTTTGGGAGGGACTGCCTCTGCTGTTGACCCCAGTTGTGAGGCATGGCGGCCACTTACCATCTTTGCAGTGGTGCTGGGTTGCCATGCATCATACCTTAGTTATGCTGCTATAGCCTAAGTTGTCATGCCGTACAACTCTCTCTCTCTCTCTTTCAGCTCTCTCTCAATATTTATATATTTATATACATATATGTCTGCCCAAATTACACATTTGCTCTCTGATGTGTGAGCCTGGCCTAATTCACTCTTCCTCTGTCCACAATTATCTCTGCTGAGTGTCATCCCTGCCTCATTCCGGCGGACTCCTCTCACCCTCCCCTCCTGAGTGGACTACAACCAACACTACGGGAGGCCCATGTCAGGACCGACTCCCCATCACAGAGGACCTTCCTGGACGCCGATGCTGGGCCCGACTCCCCTTCCTGAGGCTTCGTGATTGACCCCCCCTCACAATGGCGCTGTCAAATGGACCCTTACTGTTACCCCCATGACCCATCTCACTCCTTTGAGTTTGTCACTATGCCTGGCCGCTGCTACATTGTCCAGCCATAATTCCTGATAACCACCTATAGACTGATTACCATGTAATGTAAAAGTGGGATAATACTCTATTATGAACTATTATGAACCTTAGCTAAACCATAGGCAACTTATAGTCTGTCATGGTTACTACTGATTGTAATTTTTCTCCATGACCCCTGGCAGTTGGGTTAGCCCCTTGAGTCGTGGATCTGCCCAAGGTTTCTTCCTAGATTAACTGAACATAAGGGAGTTTTTCCTTGCCCCTGTTGTTCTTGGGTGCTCCTTCTGTGAAGCGCCATGAGACAATACTATTGTAAAAGGCGCTGTATAAATAAAACTGAATTGAAAAAAAAAACTGAATCTGTGTTGTTTATCAGTGGACTACCAAAACCTAAGGAATTGTATGAGTATTTGATTAGAAACTCACAACAGTGCCACCCTACCTATGTTAATCAAGACATGCATATTCCTTTTTTTTTATTTTATTGAAAACAGTTGATATGCATTTAGCTGCTGCCAACTGTATAAATTAGATAGAAAGGCGCAAGCAGCCTTTGGTCTATAATCTATGGAGGCCAAGAGGTAAATGGTTTGATATTTGTAAGACATAATACTTTGTCATTTTAAGCTATTTTTCTACATTTGGAAAGACAACTTTTATGCGCTAGTGCACAGAGCTAATCTGTCAGTCCCCCACAAGCTTTGTTGACTGATACACTGGCAAAAAATGAAACACATCAGGTGTGTATAATGAATGTTTTGTAATTGATATGACATGAATCTACACATCAACACGTCTTTGATCTCTTTAGAGAACTGAATAAAAATTGCTGTTTATTAAAGGTGGGCTTAAATGGTACATTGCCACAAACTACAGTCAACATAAGCCAACTTTGATCAAAAATAAGTCCATATTCATAAATGTATGCAAAGTAATTAATTTTCATGTTTAATTTTGAGAGGAATATACTGTAATTACTACTACTCAATGAGGTATCAATTAAGTCCACTATGCCCCATTTAAGCCCACTTCAATGTATTTTAATGGGGATTTCCTCCCTTTAAATTTTTGTGCAGAAGTGTTGATAACGACCATTATTTTTGTTCTTTCACCTTTTTAACTTAACTATAAAAATAGGCCTCTATACATTATAGACCAAAGATTGCTTGCACTTTATGTCTAATTTATACAATAAGTAACCGCTAAGTGGTACCACGGGACCAGTTAAGCCCATGGCAGGATTTTGACATATCTTGTAAAATATCTTTTGAAATATATGTAATAAATAATGCATACATTTTCAAAGGAGAGATTACCCTTGCAGTTTAACAAGTTATATACCCTGAAAACCATGCCAATATTGGTGAAAAACATCTAAACTTAGATTTTGGTGGGCTTAATGGGTACACTTACCCTACCATGTGAGTTTAAATACCTGCTATGAGCAACATTTCTACATAAGTAGCCTAGCCTACCTCCTGATAAGACAGTTTCTCAATGTACTGGTAGAAAGGGAAACTAAGTTTTCCCGATCAAGAACTACTTGCTAATTTTGTGTCAGAAAACATACTGGTAGATGCATATAATTTGGTGCAATGGGAGAGTACAGCCTCATTGAGTGAGTGAGTGATTCTGCTCATCTGCACGAGAGAAAGTGGTACTGCTTCCTATTGCTGTTGGTAGGCTACAATTACGATGATCTATTTAAATGATGTTCAAAGCATCAATATGGATTCCTGCAACTGTTCATGGAAACAGCACTGAAACATTTAGGAGCCACTGCTGTTCATACCTTTCTGTGAAAAATCATTGAAAACATTGACTGCTTTCCTAATCACAATTTATGTAGGCCTACACTACAAAATCAGCCTTTTCATGATGCTTGTAATTTTTTATCTACATAGATTGATAGGCTACCCTACATCTGGTATAGACTGAGAGAGGGCAAGGTGCATGGGCATGTGAGTGTGGGACAGCATATTGGGCCCTCTATCCCCACTACCATCTGACATGACTGGGCCTCAAGCAAAAGAAGCTGCTGAGTGTTTAAAAAAAACTAAATCCAAAACGGCAAACAATAAATCTGAAAAAAAAAAAAAAAAATTAAACAGAATTTGAGAAAGAATAAAACTGATTTCATATTGCCCTATAAAAGGAATTCTGAAAGAGGTGTCTAAAAACAGTAAGACACTTTTTTTGAGGGGTCCCAAGACACCAAACTTTTGAGGTAACTTTTTGTAAGTTATCTTGGCACTCTATTGAAAGATGTCAGGCTAACTTAAAATTGGTTTAAGTGATTGATTTGAAATTAAAAACAAAACAAACTCCTTGGATTGACTGGATTGATTAGGATAATGAATGGAACTAAATTTGTTTTTTTGTAAAATCTGACTTCAAAGTTGAAAGTAGGTTTAAATGGCACATGTGTACATTAATGAGTATTCTTACCCTGTGGCATTAAATATGTGAAAACAATACATTTAGCCATATACAGGGTTCCCACACCTTCGTTAAAAGGTAGGTTCAGTTTTTTACAAATAAAGACTTGTTTTCTGATTATTTATGATGAAATACAATGGTTAAGATTGACATTTTGACAAATGCCTCTGTTCTGAGAATTCTAGGTTGTTGCGGTAGCACATTTTTGTATCAGCATATCGGGGAACATATCTGACCACTCAGTGAGTTCCATGTCTTTACAAACTAAAGTTTAATGTGTTTTAGGAAAAATACAATGAGTATTCAATCATAAACAAGCCGAAAACAAGGCTTTACATGTAAAAAAAAAAAAAAAACTAATTCAAGGACCTTTCAAGGACGTTCCAAGACCAGTTTCCTTAAATTCCAGGACCACAGGTGGCGGCATTAACCTACTGCTACCACTGAATATGTTATAACAATAAACAATTTTAATACATAGCAAATTCAATAAAAAGACTGTGAATAACATAGAAGTTATTGGGCCAAAATCAATGCAAAGAGTGGACTGGATGTGTAGCCTACGTTCACATCGATAATATCCATAGACATAAGATCCTAATTCATATCCACAATACATGGATACAGTATCTCACAAAAGTGAGCACACTCCTCACATTTTTGAAAATAATCTGTTATAACGTTTCATGGGACAACACTATAGAAGCGAAACTTTGATACAACTTAAAGTACTCCGTGTACAGCTCGTATAGCAGTATACATTTATTGTCCTCTGAAAATAACTCGCCACCAGACACTGTGGACACCATCTGAGCAAAACAAGTTGATCCTGGTCTCGTGTGCTGAAGACAAGCAGTTTTGGAACATAGATCACGGGAACCTGTGGTGCGATGAGACCAAGAGAAACTTGCTCAGATGGTATCCACCGTGTGTGGCAGCACCCTAGTCATGGAACTATCCCTTGCCTAAAGTCAAGCATGGTGGTGGGAGCATTATGATCTAGGACTGGATGATCCCTTCGCTTCAGAAACTGGGCCACATGCATGGCATGGAAGTTAAACAGAATAATAATGACCCTAAACACACCTCCAAGATGACAACTGCCTTGCTGAGGAGGCTGAAGATAAAGGTGATGAAATGGTTAAATGTCTAAACCCAGCACTGGAGGAGAGCAAGGTGTCTAAAATTCACCAGCTCTGTGATCATGAAGGACTGAGAAAGGATTCCAGTAGAAACGTGTTCAGCACTGGTGAATTTCAAGCCCATAGAGGTTAAGGCATAATGGTGCTCACACAAAATATTGACAGTTTGGCCACAATTTGGAAATGTTCTCTGTGTGTTGCCGGCTGATTAGACATTACAGTAATGGCTATATGTTATTTCAGAGGACAAAAAAATCTATACTGTAAGCTGGACACTGACTACTTTAAGTTGTATCAAAGTTTCATTTTCTATAGTGTCCCATGAAAATATATATAACAGGAAATTTGCAAAAATGTGAGGGGTGTACTCCCTTTTGTGAGATACTGTACCGTCTGTCCATGCTACATTAAGGATACATTAAGGACATATACACATACATTAAGGATTACTGATTAATGGAAATTTAGGTGAAATAATGCCGCATTGATATGTTCAGAATGATATTCAGCAATTCACCCGCGAGAAGATTATACATTTGTAAAGCAGTTACACACACATTAGCTACATTGACTACGCACAGGAAACACAAGAATGCAGTGCTAAATGAACAAATAAAATCCACAGAAGAAGAGCAGCGAACAAACAAATTTTTGCAAATTAAATGTCAGTGGGGACGCTTTGGAATCAACGTAATTTTAAGTGAACTTATGATAGCACATTGACAGTGGTCATCATCCATGTGAAATTTCAAACCCCCCAAAATATTCACAGCTTTCAACGACGGGTGTAATTTATGCCTGTTTTCGAAAACTTTCCAAGGCTTTGAAGTTATTTTTTCAGACTCACAAACGTTCTAGGGTTTCAAGGACCCGTGGGAATATCGCATAGAGCTCCATAGAACCCCCTGTATTTTGGACTCGCCCGCGATCGCCCCCTAGGTGAACTGCAGACAAATTCGGTATAATGAGCGTGAATACAGAGTGGAAGGGCTCTCAGAATATGCTGCATCATCCAAATCGTTGGATCAGTTAAGGACTGCACAATTCAGCGAGTTCAAATCACTTATTCAAACTGAAGGGGGAGGTCTAACTACCGTTTTGTTGTTACCTTACTAATATAAAGTTACAAACATGTATTAATTTCCCAGAGGGTAGATCTAACTAGGGTGATTAAATGTTAACGTATTCAACGCGGCATGGGCGAACCGTACATGTGCGGTGTCTCTTGTTTCGTTAAGTTTGTTTCGTTCCTTTACCTTTAACAGTGACCATGCAAGAAACTGTAATGGAGGGAAAACGTCATATGTTCAAAATTATTTCAACAAGTTGCAAATAAAGACGCACGATAAATATCTGTAAGGATTTGTGTTAGTGAACTTGGGACAGTAAGGTTAACGTTAATGTTACTCAATGAATCAACCTTGCCTTATTTTCCATGAATAGCCTTTCGGCGAACATAATGTTGATGTTAGCGATCAGTTTGCTACCAGTACCAAATTTCACCCAGAGATGAAATTTGATCCCTGACATTAGTTGACGTTAAGTTATGTATTCCTACTCACTAAATGGAATAATTAAAACTTCCGTTGCTGCTTGTAAAGCTAACGTTAACAGGCAAGTACTTCGGACAAAACAAATGACGCACACAATTAATCTTAGCCACCGTACGCTAACCCTAATGTGAACATACTCGACACAAATACGGACACCGGTCGATTGCAGTATGGGTGAAATCAAATTCAGCTAAAATACTGGCAACAATAACGTGTACGTTTAACGTTGCCCACCGCGCTATGAATTGAAATTATGAATGCCAACGCTTTGGTTACGTTAGCTAGCAGGCTAACGTGTGTGGTCAAAAACATTCGTCTGTTTTGAACGCTGCCGGTATCTGCCTAACAGTGTTCAGTCGTTAAAGATTCAACGACTCTTTCTGTTAATTTATTCTACCGACAACTGTGTGATTCTAACTAACCTGGAGTCCACCTCTTTTTCGGGATTAAATTACTAAATTTACTCCATAGGAATTATGTTAATGTCCGCATGTCAGCGCCCAACAGTGTAAACATGTTACCGTTATGCGTGTTTCACCGTCGCTTTAGGTTTTCCCAATAGTTGTTTTTTAAACAAATACAATCTTTTCACTAAACAAACAAACTTAAATGGGCTTACCTGGTGTTTATTATAGTTGATATAAAACAGGGGGGAAAATTTACTCAACAAATTTCATTTATTCTTCACTCATGTACAGCTCCGTTTACGTTGGCGTTCCTCCTTGACAGAACTAACCTAATGTGATGGCGCGAAGCTCACTGATTGGCCAGCACGCTGGTTATTTTAAAGTCATATTTTTTCCTCATTGGTTAAAGTAGGATTTAATTGAACAGCGATTGGTCTAATGCCTTATGCCCCACAGGGGACAAAAGGGAGTAATATGGGTCTATTAGAGGCCGTTTACACATACTCAAGTATTGTAAAAAAAAAAAAAAAAAAAGTTTTCCCTTCGTTTGTGCCTTTCGTTTACATACAAACGGCGATTTTGCCTCTAAAAATCGAATTAGAAAAACTCGGGTTAGAAAAACTCGGAGAAAAACAGAGTTTTAGGCAGCCGATATGCCAAAAAATGCGAACTTCTTACATTTGGCTATGATCATGGAAGCATTCCGAGTAGCAGTAGCATTTCTGTTGGTGCAAACACTTTTTACCTGTTTGCATTTTCAAATACTGCTCCCCTGTTATGTTGAGGAGCAGAGACGTATGAGGGCTCGGGGGTCAGTAACTTCAAAACTTCTTCTACCACAAAGAGCCAGACCGCGTCACCGCCAGCATCGCCGGTTTTGGGTCCGACATGGGCGGACTGCTGTCTGTGGGACAACTTCGAGAATACGGTGATTTCAGGATACCGTGGTCGCTGCTGTCACTCTCCGAATTGCTGCGTCCATACATTGAGGGTGAGATGACTCACATGCGGTCTCCTGTCGGTGTGATAAAAAAGTTGCCTGCATCCTGTATTACCTGTCCGTCCATTGCCTTGGTGTAGTTATGATGGCTCTCGACAGCGTATTTATGCGGGTTAATGTAAACGAAAACTTTTTTGAAAACTATGCTGTGCATGATGTTATTTTGGAAAACAGAGTGAAGGAAATATTCGTTTATCAAAATACCCGGCTGTAATACTTTTTGCCCTCTGGCACCTGTAAGTATCTAAATAAACTGACTAAACAAATTCGCTGACACCGGCGTACAGTTACTGAACTTTATTGGGTCGCCATCCTGATAACACTCACCTACAGGGAAAAGGGTGCGTGACTTTAGGACCAAGGTACGGTGGCCTTAGTGGCCCAAACATAACATCTCCCTTCTTAAGAAAACAGGGATATACTTTTACATAAAAGTAAACATTACCAACATTACAACATTAACCAACTTTAAAAATACACCTAAATTATTTTAGACGTCTGATTCTTTGGTCACCAATCACATTACTGAGTATGTGGTGAAATATCAAATACATAAGACACAAAATGCATTAAATGTAATAGCTGTAAACACTAAAGCATGGTTGCAGTCAATATAAACAGGTAAGTATTTTCAAGTATATTACGTACACTGTTTGTTTTTTTACGTACAACGTACAACGCTTTGTGTGTAAACACTATAAACAGTTGTAAACACTATAAAACCGGTAAAAAAGGTAAGTATTTTCAAGCATATTTACATTGAGGAGTAATATCAGTAAGTGCATTCATATTAAGGCAAGTTTCAAAGGTAAGAACATGGGTAAACATTCAGTTGGTCAAACAGTGCATTGATTTGTACAATTTTTTTTTTTTTTTTTTTTAGGGCAGCGATCGCCTACACCCTTTACAATTGTGTTTTCACAAGTCCAAGACTGGTCTTGGCCTGATGGTGCGGCCGAATCTTGTAGTGTAGCTAGGTGGCTGGCTGCCTGGTGGCTGGCTGCGTGGCCTGCTTGTCGCGGTGGTCTGGCTGTCAGGCTCAGGGTTTGTGGGCTGTATGTTAATGTCAGGTAAGTGTTGCCTGTGCGTGTTTGGTGCGTATGATGTGTGTGGGTGTGTGTGCTGGGTGTCCATGGTGTTTGGACTTCCCATGCTCTGGTGTAGGTGCCGTCTGTTGCGTCGGAACGTCTGGCCCTCGCTTGTCTGGACGTGATAACTTCTTGCAGTGTCTGCCATTTGTGTCACCGTGTGTGGTTTCCAGGATCTGTCGTCCTGCTGAAAACGGACAGCAATCTATGGCAATTGTGTGCTTGCTGTGCCAGATGCTGGCTTAGACATGTTGGTTGCTAGGCTGTAACTGTGGAAGTGGTTATGACCTAGCTAGAGTGGCTGAACATTAATAAACATTAATCAACAATCTAGAATTATTACCTATTATTGGCAACGTTACCCACCTGTAAGTCGTTTGTTGCAAACTCAGTCAACTGACGACATCAACTGTCAAAGTTTTACTTAGTTGTCCATTGCTTGCACACATTCAGTTTCCTCCAGGAACTTCCTCTTCAATGTGAACTATGAAATGTTCCCCAGAAACCCACTAGGCTCAAAGGTGAGGCCCCATCATAGGCCTATGCAATACATTTAATGTGTGTAATGACATTGCATTCTTCCAGTGAATTAAGCATTTGATTTCGACACTAGTTCTTACTTGATTAGGCCTATTATCCATAATTACCATATAACAACCTCTGTTGTTACTTATGAGCTACTTATGAGATATAAACATGTCAAAGTGTTTATATCTCATAAGTATCACTGTAAATTTATCAGGTTTCAGGATAATCTTGGACCCAAAAGCAGTCTGGTAAAGGCCTTGTTTTTTTATTTATAACAAAAAGGTGTGTGGACAGTCAACAAAGGGTTCCTTGGGCACAACAAGTCTTTCAAAAAATAACTTGTCTTTCAAAATAACTTGTCTCCTCTGATTAGCAGAAAAACAGAACAAAAAAAATTCAGACACACTGAGGCCACAAAACACACGGCTGGTCAAACAGTTCAGTTCTAACATAAGAAAAAACTCCCAAAAGTCCATGACTCACTTGTTGCCTCAGCTTAGCAAAAATACAGAACAAAAAACTTCTCAGAAAAATCAAGGCAGACAAAACACAGAGGCTAGTCAAACAGTTCAATCCAAGCACAGGAAAAAGGTCTTAACAAAAAGCAACTCACAAAATCTAGGCAGACAGGGAGGTCAGAGACAATCAGTTAAAGACACACAGAAAGAGCAGGGTTTAAGTAGGCAGCAAACAAAGGCAACGAGCACAAATGAGAACAGGTGAGGACTAAAACTGCCAGGAAACTGGGGAAAGGCAGGGTCAGAAGAAAAACAAGAGCACATGGCACAACAAAGAACAGGAGAAAGCAGTCCCAACCAGTCAACAGGGGGCTACTGGTGATCAGAGTCCTGACAGTACCCCCCTTTCAACGTGCACCTCTAGGCACTAGAACAGGATGGTCGTGGTGCTGACAACGGAAATCCCGAATGAGGGTCTTGTCCAGGAGTCGAGAGGTGGGCACCCAGGAACGCTCCTCAGGCCCGTAGCCCTCCCAGTCAACCAAGAACTGGAGTCCTCGTCCCCGGACATCCAGACATCCTGACAGTGAAGGCAGAAGCTCCATCGACGATACGAGAGGGGGAGGCTATACAGTTGGAGGAGAGAGGGAACTGCGATGGACAGGCTTGAGCCAGGAAACATGGAAGGTGGGGTGTTCTCATCGGAGGGACAGCGGCAATTTCAGCCGGACTGCCGAAGGGCTGAAGACGCGCTCAATCAGGTAAGGCCCAATGAACCGAGGAGCCAACTTACGAGAGTCCACTTTCAGTGGCAGGTCTTTACTGGAGAGCCAGACCAGAGTGGAGAAGTAGTGGGGTGCCCGGACCCTCCGTCAAACAGCCGTCAAACAGCTGTTTGACCCTGGAGCCAGAGAGCAGTAACGCAGCATGAACTTATCTCCAGGAGGACTTGCAGCGTTGGACGAAGGCCTGAACAGATGAAACAGATGCATCTGACTCCTGGGAAGAGAAGAGGGAAGGTTGAAAACCCATAGCACATTGTAATGGAGACAAGCCCGTGGTGGTGACAGGTAAGGAGTTATTTGCATACTCAGCCCGCACTAGATGTCGGCTCCAAGAGGCGGTCTTTACTGGAGAGCCAGACCAGAGTGGAGAAGTAGTGGGGTGCCCGGACCCTCCGTCAAACAGCCGCCTGTTTGACCCTGGAGCCAGAGAGCAGTAACGCAGTATGAACTTATCTCCAGGAGGACTTGCAGCGTTGGAAGAAGGCCTGGACAGATGAAACAGATGCATCTGACTCCTGGGAAGAGAAGAGGGAAGGTTGAAAACCCATAGCACATTGTAATGGAGACAAGCCCGTGGTGGTGACAGGTAAGGAGTTATTTGCATACTCAGCCCGCACTAGATGTCGGCTCCAAGAGGTCAGGTTCTGGGAGGACAGACACCTCAGGACCTGTTCAAAGTCCTGGTTGGCCCGTTCTGTCTGACCATTGGTCTGCGGGTGAAACCCAGACGAGAGGCTACTGGTGGCTCCAATGCACCTGCAGAACTCCCTCCAAAATGTTGAGACAAACTGAGGCCCCCGGTCTGACACAACATCACCTGGGAGCCCATGTGCCCTAAAAACATGATTAACCATGAAAGCAGCAGTTTCCTTGTCAGAGAGGAGCTTAGGTAGAGGCACAAAATGCACTTAGAGTCTTAGAAAACCTCTTGACAATGGTAAGGATGGCAGTGTTACCATCAGAGGGGGGGAAGACCAGTCACAAAATCCAGGGCAATGTGCAACCACGGTCGCTTGGGAACAGGAAGAGGTTGAGGGAGCCCCACTGGTGGTTGGTTGGAGGTCTTGCAACGCGCACAGGTAGAGCAGGCAGCAATGAAGGGGCGGACGTCCATCATCTTGGCCCACCAATAGTGCTGTTGAAGACAAGCCATGGTCCTCCTGACCTCAGCATGACACACCAGGTTGGAAGAGTGTCCCCACTGCAGGACCTCCGAGCCAACTGATCTAGGGGCAAACAGACATTCAGTAGGGCAGTCCTTAGGGCTGGGCTCCTTCTGTAGCACCTTCTGAACCCTTGCTTTTATCCCTCAGGACACAGCTCCAACGAAACACCTGGTGGGGAGAGTGGTCTCAGCCACAGGTGACCTCTCAGGACTACTGGACTGGCGGAAGAGGGCGTCTGGCTTGGTGAAGTTAAAGCGACTGAAAAACAGGGACCACCTAGCCTGCCGGGCATTAAGACGCTTAGCCGACCTCAGGTACTTCAGGTTCCTGTGGTCCGTCCAGACGAGAAACGGGTGCTCAGTCCCCTCCAGCCAGTGATGCCATTCCTGCAGGGCCAACCTGACTGCCAAGAGCTCCCAATCTCTGACATCATAGTTACGCTCGGACGCTGGGAGTAGAAGGCGCAGAGGTGCACTTTACCATCCATAGGGGACCTCTGAGACAGTACTGCACTAACCCTAACGTCAGAGGCATCAACCTCAACAATGAACTGGTGGGACAGGTCAGGAGTGACCAGAATAGGAGACATAGTAAAAAGGGCCTTTAGCTCCTGGAATGCCCTTTCCGCAGGCTCACCCCAGACAAACCTAATGGACGAAGAGGTCAATGAGGTTAGAGGAGCAGCAATAGCGCTGTAGTTCCGAACAAACCACCTGTAAAAATTGGCAATTGGGTGGGCCAATTGGGTACGGCTTTTATCTTTGCTGGATCCATCTCCAGTCTAACCTTGGTGACGACAAACCCCAGGAAGGACATAGAGGACTGATGGAAGACACATTTCTCAGCTTTGATGAAGAGCTGAATCTCAAGCAGCCTCTGCAGTACGGTGCGAACATGTTGGATGTGCTCAGGGAGGGTTCTTTGTATCAAAAGGTCATCCAAATAAACAAACAGAAACTTTTTTACCATATCCTGCAACACATCATTGACCAGGGCCTGAAAAATGGCTGAGGTCAAACAAAGGGCATCACCAAGGGCATCATCCCCCTTCTTGATGCGCACCAGGTGGTAGGCATTGCGTAGGTCCAACTTGGTCCCAAAAGCAGTCTGGTAAAGGCCTTGTTTTTTATAACAAAAAGGTGTGAGGACAGTCAAGAAAGGGTTCCTTGGGCACACCAAAGTCTTTCAAAAATCCACAACATCACTTGTCTCCTCAGATTAGCAGAAAAACAGAACAAAAAAACTCTCTCACACTGAGGCCACAAAACACAAGGGCTGGTCAAACAGTTCAGTTCTAACATAGGAAAAAGCTCCCAAAAGTCCACAACTCACTTCTTGCCTCAGCTTAGCAAAAATACAGAACAAAAAACTTCTCAGAAAAATCAAGGCATACAAGACACAAAGGCTGGTCAAAACAGTTCAAGCACAGGAAAAAATGTCTTAACAAAAAGCAACTCACGAAATCCAGGCAGTGGTGGGAAACTGGGGAAAGGCAGGGTCAGAAGAAAAACAAAAGCACATGGCACAACAAAGGACAGGAAAGTAGTCCTAACCAGCCAGCAGGGGGCTACCGGTGATCAGAGTCCTGACAAAATTATAGCGATTCTTGGTTGTATTTAAATGTCTGGATGTTTCCTGCCATGTAAACATGAAATGATGATGGCACACTGGTTTAATCTAATTTTCTCCAATACAACACTAAATTGCAGTAACTCTCTTGTGAGACATTTCATATATGGGTTTCATATTATGAAAGTGGTCTGATGACGACAACAGCCTCAGCCTCAGCAGCACCAGCACAGAACATTATTCTCCACAGTGCAGCAACCAGCAGAAAGCTTCCAAAAATTGTCTTATCCATCGAGGTCCTCTCTCCTTGTCTTCTTGACTGTTTTACAGACATATATCTATGTGTCTGCTCTAGGTTAGCCTGTTATCTTAAGATTATTAGATGCTTTGGGCCCTGATATTTGACAGACAGGTCATCTGTGTTAATACCATGGCTGTCGAAGATAACACCTTACAGTTTTTTTTCTGATTGCTTAGTCACAATTTTTTAAACTTTAGGTTATTTTTGCAAAACTCTACACACAAATCTCAAAACATTCCACCCATCTAGCAGAACATCGAAAAAACTTGCAAAAGCACTTTTTTGCACTCTTTGCAAAAGTATGTTTTGCTAAACTGTTCACACTCTTTTCAAAATGGTATTTTTGTACACAACAGTATACACAACCCATAAAATTAACAAGTACACAAAGCACCAAGTGCACATTGACAGTAAGAATTAAAAACACATTTGGCTTTTTCTTACTCTGTGTGCATGGCATGTCAGTAGCTTATAACTTTGTAATACATGTAGATTAGTATCATTCATATGCACAGGTATCCAAATGTGCAAATTGTGGATGTTTACATGCGCAGTATTTCAGTATAGGCCTATGGTATATAAGAAAGAGGGGGTCATAAGTGCAATAGGTAACACTTTATAATAAGGCGCCACAACAAATAGTAAAGTTGCCATTAACAGTTTGGTAATGGTTGTTCACTCTTACCAATATGTCTTTTTGATAAAAACAGTTATTTCACCATTCTTTATTAGTTTTTTTTCTTTAGTATTAGTTGTTTTTATAAAAAATACATTTTACTTTAATACTTTAATAGTATTTTAAGCATTTCAGATCCTTGATATGGACAAACTACATGGGTGTCTGTGTAAGAAAATTAAACATCATTTCCACTACTGCATCCATGTTGCATTTCAAATGTCTTCAACTTAAAACTGTTCCATGAGATTAACTTTAGGCTATATGTTAGCGAAAACACATTCATTCTAGCATGCCTGTTTTTTTCTCAAGTAGCCTAAGTTACATAGCTTCCCACCTAGCAATAGCATATTCATAACAGTAGCAACTAGCCTACGGACGCTTCTAATACATCTTCATGCTTCAACTTCATGCAAAATCACACCAGCGACAAAACAACAATATATGACATTAGGTCATGATATAAAACAACAAATAAATATTTGCAATACTACGTTAGGCATTAAATGTAGTCAAGTAGACTGCAGGAACAACCATAGAACATGACTAGCGTTAGCCTGGGCCAGACAGTGTTTTGCTTCTTGCCTAGTCTCACAACATGGCAATTGGTGCCTGAGAATTTTTAACTGACCGTAACAAAAATACAGAAAACGTTTGAAATGCTTATGAATTGTGTTAATAGCATGTGTTAATAGATTTACTATTAAGTTTTTAAAATAAGTAATTAACTGTGCGGTAGTAAGTTTATAGACAATAAAATAATACTGAATTGATGACAAAGTAACTCTTTAGTTAGGGCAAAGGAATTAATTGGTAAGTATTAACAAACAGCCTAGCTTCTTTGCTGTGTTAATATAGTAAAATTCAGTTTTACTATAATGGTGAAATAACTATTTACTTCTGTCAAATAGACACATTGGTAATAGTTCACAACAACAAAATATCAGGTAATGGCTACTTTGCTATTTATTGTGGTATATTATTACATAACTTTTTTTAATCATTTTTTGTAGAGATTTTTATATTTTTGATATTTAATCTCAATCTTTTGTCCGCTTTTTCACTTCACAGTCCTTGTCCCTTTCCTCCTTATTTCTTTACCTCTTCCACACCTCTAATTCTTACACCTTTTTTACTCTCTATCCAGCTTTGTCCAAAATTGTAATCCAAACACATCCTTACCTGCCTTTTTTGCAGTGCTAAAGGTCTGAATGTTGAGTGATTATCAAAAAGTGGTTTTACTTTTATCAATGTAGGATGGCAGCTCTCAAAATAGTGCGAGTAGAAGACAAAGAAGTGTACAGTGTGCTATAAAATTGCAGTGAGTTGTGTTTACAGTTTTGCAAAAAGTGTGCGGTGCAGTGTGTTGTGATTACAGTTTAGCAAATTATTGTGTTACAGTTACAAACACAAAAGAGTATAAAGCGCTAATTGGGCTTTTAGTTTTGCAGACTTGAATTATGATTTGAGTTGTAGATTGGCTATAGTTTCAGAAACTGTGCCAAAAGAATCACTGTTAGTGTTTAAGCATTCAGAAAAACTGTAGTGCATTAACATCGTCTCACTTAATCACAATTAAAAAAAATATTGGTGTTAACGCACAGCATTTAAAGAACTGGACCCATCTTGGTAAGGAACAACACAGATCTTTGTGCGTGAGTAGCATACAAAGTAAAGCTAGTTATAACATTAACTTTGAGCTTAAATGTACCTCTACAAGTTTTCAAATGGCCAGTTGGGTTATGTAGCCTGCCCACAGTTTACTTTCACTTTTCCGGGTGAAATGCGGAGTCCCGTGGTTGATGGCCGATGGGCTGCAAGCATGAATGCACACTTTTCCTTACCTCCACCTTTAGATTGTCGATAGCCTTGCAATTTCCAAACAGCCTACTGCTTCACTTTACTGAACTGTCAGGAGTCAAATTACTTCCTCTTTGCTCTTTGAAGTACAAGTGTACCTTGCAGCCATTACAGTTAAGCAAAAATAGGCTAGTCTGTTATTTCTCCAAATGGTATTTACACATTACATCTTGTATATGTCTGAAATATTATTTTTGAAAAAATAATCAAAATCCAAATTCCAAATATTTGTGCATCATAGGCCTATTTTGTAAAACTGTCTATCATAGACATTGTCATGAAAATGCAAGCATATATTTGAGAAATTGCTATGATGTTCAGAACTAACATATTCTATTGAAATGTTTTCCAGTATAATTTAAACATGTTTAAAAGCCAAGTTCAACTCTGGCCAGCAAACACTCCTTTACCCTACCCTCAGTGACAGGCACATTTAGCTTGGTTTATTTCCCTCACTAGAGCTGCTGTTACCTCCTCAACACAGCATTTAATCATCTCATTTTGGGATGAAGGTGATAAATATATAGTGTGTGATGGGACTGCGTATCTTCATAAACTTGTGAGGCTCAGGCATAAATTGGTCAATCCAGCAACCAAACCAGCAATCCACGTACTAAACAGTGTCATCCAGGCATGTCAGACATTCATCTACAAAATGGTTTGAATTATTTTGTGTTATGTTTGTGCACATAATATTGAGACCAAGGAAAATGTTGAGCAGGAAGGTTGCCTAAAAATGACAGGGGGGACAGACAGTAACCACTGGACTTGATTACCTGTCTCACTTTTGGTTATACTGTGCAGCAATTTGAGTTTGTCCCAGTATTACTATTATTATCCTGTTTTTTTCAGTGGTCATTTTTTGCAAGTTCAAGTCATGGATATGAGCTATTTGATCTCACAATTGGGAAGTTAATGAACAGTGTCATTTAAAAATTATAACTGTTTTACACTAGAAATGACACTGCCATACCAATGCCATACATTAAAATGTATCCACCACATTGTCTTACTAGGTCCTCCGATAGCCACTGCCATCCAGAACAAACAAGGGGCCAAGGCTATTGGTCAAAAGAAATTTTACTTGTTTGGTCTTAGTTATCTTTAGGAGTTTATAGGCAGAACATCCCAGTACGGAATTAGTACTACAGAAATTGGTTTATTTAAAACTTGATTAATTGCTTCTGTCCCACTTTCTCCCAATAAAACTTGCTTACTGTCCCAGTTTTTTATAGGCTTTGGAAGTGGTCACCACCTAACTGCACAATTAATTCTTGCAATACAATCCTTTTATATAATATTTAACATGTAATGTCATTGAGAAGAAACATCTCGATGTGACTTTCAAAAAGGAGAAAGAACCTGGTCACACATAGCCCAGTGATTTCTTTTTGGGAAAGAGTTGAAAAACCATTCACAGAAGCTCAATAAATTTACTTTGAATCAGCTCCAGACAGGGGATGTTATGAAGTCTACAAGCTGTGTTCATAAAAAGACATTCTGAGACAGTTCTAGGACACTCTTTTGTAGGTCACTCTCCTGACACTATGATGTAATGTCTTCTCCTTTTGGCATACAAACTTTAGTTTCATAGAAATGTGTCAGAATTCCCTAGACACTGTGACATTACAGGTGTGTGTTGCTTGATAAAAAGTTTGGATAAATGACCAAGTCTCAGGAGAAAGGTAGCTCCATAAGAAGAGAAGAGTGGAGAGATTAGATCCAGTGCAAGGAAATCAAGGTATGATAGGTATGATATATTCAAAATATAGTCAAAATAAGGAAATAGATTTTATGAAATAGTAGTTCTGTTTTTGGGATAGAAAATAAAATAAAAACTGTTCAGTGTGCTGGCTTTTTTCATTTTTAGGATCATGAGGCTCCTCTCATGGCTGCCAATTTTGTTTCTCTGGGGAATAAATGTTGTGGAATGCTGTCCTGACAATTGCAAATGTGGTCAGAAAACTAGTCCTGAAAGGACAGAAGTCAACTGCCACAAGAGAGGATTAACTACCTTCCCATCCAACCTCCCTATGGATACATGGATTTTGAAAATGGGTAAGATATGTGTCTTTAATAGCAAAAAAAAAAACTAGAGGTAGTAGTAACAGGCATAGGCTAGGCATAAATTAAATCAAATGCATAACATCACTGTCTTTCATGTCCTTGCCCCAATGACATAAATACAATTCTTAATTCATTGGATATTGTAAGTCTGGTGTATGTTAAATATCAGATTGTGTTTTATTTGTTCCCAAGGAGAAAATCTTTTGGAAGCAATTCAACCAAATATTTTTAGTGTGACTCCAAATATTGAGAGTGTAAATCTTGAGCGCAACATAATCAAATCAATACACCCTCAAGCTTTTACTGGTGGGAGGAAACTGATGCTTCTGAATTTGTATGGAAATCAGATCAACAAATTACCATCAAAAGGTTTCAAAGACCTTCTCAATTTACGCTTCCTTCTTTTGGGACAGAATAAGATAGACAATATCAAATCGGATATGTTCACTGGAATGAGAAACCTATCAGATCTTGACCTTCCTCTTAACTCTCTGACTGCACTCCCACCAAATGGTTTCAAGCCATTAATTGCCCTCAAGGTTCTGGACTTGGCTTTGAATAAGATTCAGAAAATGTCCCGCAAAGCTTTTGTTGGCCTCCAAGAGCTACTTTTCCTGAACTTGGACAACAACAATCTGAAGAACATCCCTCCTGGAGCTTTCAAGCCACTGACTGGGCTAGAGATGATAGTTCTCGATAATAATCGTCTCACAACACTCACATCCTCCACATTCGAAGGCCTATCCAATCTACAGGAGCTGTACCTCAGGAACAATGAGATAGACAAGTTGCCAGCAGATGTGTTCAGACACACTCCAAAAGTTGTGCAGGTTGCTTTGAGTGGGAACAGGATGCAAACTATTGATGGTAACATGCTAGCCAATCTGCAGGGTAAGTCTTTAAAGTAGAATATCATTGCACACTTTATTGCTGTTAAAACAACATTAACCATATGCTGATTTTTTTTAATCAGGTCTGAAGGAAGTGTATCTGCATGATAATCCTTGGATGTGTGACTGCAATATTAACTCTTTAATACACTGGATAACTCAAGCAAAGGTCAACCAATCTCCTTTAGAAAGATTATATTGTGTTGGTCCAGAGGAGTTCCGTGACAAACCACTCCACACTCTGACATCTCAGAGCCTTCACTGTACAGTTTAGAGGACCTACACATGTTTATACACATCCTTGACTGGATAAGATCATAGAGAACATTATGGCCTATGGCTTTATATTAGCTACTTGTTTCAGCTGCTGTTACCTGCTACATTACAATGTGAAATTTGAAGGCAATTCACTCTGTATCATTCAGCTGAATTTTTCTGAGTATTTTTTGTTCTCTTTTGTCAAGATTTGCTGTTTTTCACTGTACATACAGTGTTTTTTATAAACCCAGCTTAAATGTGGTTTATCTTGATCTCTATATAGGCTTAGACATTACATTACTCATTTTATTGCTTTAATTTTATGGTAACACACACTCTGCAATTTTTTGACACTTTGTTATTGTCTTTGTGTCATTTACATGATCATGTGATTACGCCAAATGTATTTGTGCGTTCTTGCACTTCATTATGGTTGTGACCTGGAGTAAAGAGAGATTACACAAAATATTCCCACAATTCTTCTTGCTTCTTTCCTAGGCCTACCGAATAAGCATCCCTTGTAACTGTCATTCCACCTCTAAATTCCACAAAGGCAGGTGGAATACCTGTAGTGGTTTGTGAAGAATTTTATTCTAAAATATAGACATTGCATTGGGTATATAAATGATATAAGATGGCAATATTTGATTCATATTTTCATGGTACTTTCTTTCATCTATGGAAATCCATCATCAAATAACATTTTACCAATTGGTACATGTAAAGCTCAAGTGGTATGCATGCAGCCAGGAATAGCATTTCAGGATACCACACTGATCTGCACTCAAACAATATAGAGTACCATTTATCCACGCAGAACAGAACAATACACTACTCTGATGAGTGGTCTGATCAAAGAGACAAAATGATGAAGTGAAGTAGCCTAAACTAAACAAAGATCTGTGCATTTAAATTCACTTTCCTGATGCTGATGCATAAAAACATTAGGAATTGATTTTTTCATGAAAGGATTGGGTATTTTTTCATGAACATAATCTAAATAGACCTGGAATAAGACTTCAACACTATCTTGAGAAGTTTCAGTAGCATTTATTGTAAATATTATGAAACACTGTTGATAATAATATATCAGAATGTACTGGAAGACCTATTTATTTGGGAATATATTATTACTTAACACAAGAGGTGATCATATTCAGTAAAATTGTACTTCAAAACTTGTGGCAAACATTGGTCAGAATAAAGCCATGGTCCAAACACGATAGTTCATAAAATATTATGATAATCAAAAAAATCTCATGGCAACACATTAATATATCTATAATTACTAAAACTATTTTGCACAAATAGTAATTGACAAAAACATTCACTCAAACTTAACTCCACACATGCATATAATGTTGGACATGGGTTAGGGGAAAGTGCAACATTTATTTTTCAAGTTGGACACATCTTCATTGTTTCAACAAGCTCCTCATCTCCACAATATGTTAGTATTACATGTCATGGCCAAAGTGAAAATAGTTAAATAGTAAAGTAATTCTCTGTAAACAACAGTGGTAATACCAGAGGACACTTAGGACACTTTCCTCAAGCAGGAGTTATTCCTGGGTTTCACAGCCCCAATTCTAAAAAAGGTGGGATGTCAAAACAAGCAAGGCATACATTTGATTGAGAAAAATGCAAAGACAACAAATCAAAAAAGTTGCAAAAGTTGAGTAATGCCTAATGAATAGGTTTGTTGTTTTACACCTAAAGTCTTGTTTTCTGATCGTTTATGATGAAATGCAATTGAGAACTTTCGGTTGTTGCGGTAGCTGATACTGATATGCTGAAACAAAAATCACTTTGAATTATGGTTTCCAACAGGTTTTTGACCATTCATTAATTTATTGTGGAATTGTTTTTTTCAAACTCCTCATACCCGTATCCTACCGCCCATATCCTAGAGTTTGAAGCATTACAAACGATGATGGAAGTCACATTTTGCGATGATATTCGTGTCAGCGTATCAGTGAACATTACTGGCCCCTCTGAGTTTCACGTCTAATGGCCTCATAGGACTGATGTTGGTTAAAAACTCTCAAAAGGCTTTCTTAGAAATCCCTTCATTTGAAGAGATTGTAAGCTGTCAATGCATTTACATCTTAATGCTTTCTTGACTGGACCTTGATTAGATTCATCCAGGTAATGTGACTTTTTACTGCAATGGCAGGTTACGAGTGAAAGGATTTTCTAAACTTTAATAAAACCAAAAACATTTTGGCCGCGTTTACATTGTCAGTTAAAAACCAAGGTAACAATGATTTGGTTCCAGGAAGGTTATCTGCAGGGTATAGGAACATTCCATGAATGTGATTTTCTTTCTCTGAAGGGGTGCTGAAAACAGTAGTTTGGTTGCCGAAAAATTATGATTCAGCAGAAAGAATGTACACAGCTAATGTGATGCAAACCCAGGTCACCTGCAGGGTATTTAATTGCATTACCCCTACTCTATCAGAATTGGCTCAACTGTCTCCGATTGTTCCACTGACTTTGATATGCTGAATTGTTGGACCGGACACAACATGACATCAGCACCATGTTCTAGGAATGTTCCTACAGTTTCATAATAGGAATATCAAAAAATAAGCAAGTGGGAACAGTATGTGAAGGGCACAATGCAACCATGGCGTAACATTTGAGTTTTTGGGAACCTAAAATGTTAGGGGAATCTTTGTGAATGTGACAACCTACTGCTAACATTCTCTGAACTTATATCCAAGGTTTACGGGAAAACATTCTTAAATAACCATGGGCCAACCTTATTTAAAGTTAAGTAACGTTCTGTGTTAGCTCTGAAGTGACCCAATTCTAATTTTTGCTCAGATGTGGCAAAGTTCCAATCGGTGTCATGACAGCATAAACAGTAAAAAATCACATTGCTTTTGATTTCCTCAGATCGAATACAGGCCTCTTTCATATGAGGTAATAAATCAGATACGGATAGGACATATGTTTATGTGACTGCAGGCTAAACAGACAGATTCGATATTCCCTAACAATGTGTTTCACCATGTCATTAATATAAGAATTTCGTCCACAGTTTATTGACATTATTATTAAATATTTGTGTATGAAGCTTCACACATTGATGCCTGCGCGCTGCAGATGAGAACCCGGAGGAATTTTATAGACTGGGCTATTTTTTATTTTACAAAACGTTTGTACAAAGCTCAAGACTCTATTCAGTAAGCTACATTGTCAAATGCAGTTGTTTTTTTCCATCCTGGAAATATCCATTTAGGAATTGAAGCAGAAAAAATGGTAGGCTGTGTGAGTTTTGTTTCATTTATCTCTCCCAGCTAGGGTGATTCAGTGTAATCGCCTGTAACTTCAAAATATAACAACAAGAACAACATATTTGGCACTAGGAAGTCGATGTATGCTTTCACTTTCGATAACTAATTTGAAGATATGCCATACTGATGATTTTCCTCTGCACTGGGCCAATGTCAGTTCCCTGTTGCTATTTTTCCCCGTTCACATCCTCAAACTTCATTTTGCTAGACTTTAGGCTATTTGATGCACACAATAGGTGATTGTCCATTGTAACTCCCATAACAGTATGATTTGCTATTACATGTAGGTCTAACATTTGCAATTATCACCCCAAAAATTAATTAAATTAGTTACATTTTATTCAATTATATTTATACAGCACCTTTTACAATAGTATTGTCTCATGATGCTTGTCCAGACATTGGCAAAGAGCACCCAAGAGTAACAGGGCAAGGAAACACTCCCTTGTGGTAGTTAGTCTAGAAAGAAACCTTTGGCAGATCCAAAGCTCAAGGTGCCAACCCAACTGCCAGGGGTCCTGCAGGAAAAGTACAATCAGTAGTTATCATGGTAGACTATATTTTGTCCACGATTTTAACTAATTTTAATTAATCATAATACCTCCCAGGTCTAGAGTGTAGCAGAATCACTCAAATGTCTGGGATAACTATGTCATTGGTTGTTGTGTTGCATTTTACCCAGATACAATACTGCTATTTTCTGATTTGCTATTGTGTAGACCCTTTCTTTTTTTTGATTGGCTGTTAATTGACGGGCTTGACTGAACTCTAATGAAGATGTGCTTGTTTCATAGTGAGGTGTTACTGCAGAGAATTGGGCACTGTGACATATTAGCCTACAAATTATTTTTCCACATGAGAAATACTATGTGAAGTGGGAATGCGGGACAAAAGACAAAAAAGAGTGACTATCACACTCAGTGTGTGACAGTTGAGAGCCCTGAATTTTAAAATATTGTCCCACAATATTATATGGTAGTCAAGCCATAGGTGGTTGTCAAAAGTTTTAGACATGTTGCTGGTATACACATTTGAAATAAATGCAAATACTACTACTACTACTACTAATAATAATAATAATAATACTAATAACAAATAATATTTTTGTAACACTGATATGTTGCAGCAAATATATTCCTTGCATGTTTTGACAATATAACATTTAGGTTTTTAGTTATATTTTACATTTTTATTTACAGAGTTTGTAGCATTGGGGTTGCAGAGCCATCTAGCCATTTTACTGCCCAAGGTCAGATTTAAATTATACCCCCTCTTTTCTAGAAATACAAGAGAAAAACTGATGAACAAAATAAAGAAATGCATTGCCATACCACCCAGTCTTTATTGTGGATTTCAGGTAATATCAATAAAATGTCAGTCTTGTTGTTACTTGAATATCAATTTAAAAGAGATTTATGAAAATTAATTTAAGTGGAGGATATAATATTTTGGAAAAGAGCTCATCATGTAGGTCTGTTTTTGTGTTCATGTGTTCCCTGTGGATACAGGTTTCCATTCTGTTACATGGAAGTGTGGAAGTGATTGACCCTAAATCCCCCATTTAGGGGCAGATGGAGGGAATGACAAGCATGTTGTCCAACACACACAAACACAGGAAAATTTCTATGGTCATTGAGCAACCAAGGGTATGACATAACAGTTTCAATAGTGGTATACAAAGGTTTGGAATGAGTAGGAATGGATGTATTTTCTGTAGAGAGAACAAGCAAGGGTGCACACACACACACACACACACACACACACACACACACACACACAGAGAGAGAGAGAGAGAGAGAGAGAGAGAGAGAGAGAACAGTAAGTTCTAGAGGTAGGGATGGAGAGAAACAGATAAGCATGCATTTTATTTGGTGCCAGAACATGCAGGGATGAGTGGAGGGGGTCATATTTTGTACTTGCTATGCAGTATATGCAGAGTCCATTTTCAGAAATATGCAAAAGTTAAGTTTTAAGTTCAGCTTTAAAAAAGTTTTTATAATATTTTAGTAATCTCTGTCAAATGACCATTTAAATTTTATTTTCAAGAAAAAACAAATCAAACCAAAACAATCCAATTGGACTTGAAAGTTGAAAGTTGATCAAAATTCATATATTTGAGTCTGTTTTTGTAGTCTGCAAAAATACTTGAATAGTGTATTTGAACCTTGATTGTGTACCTGTTAACCGAATTGACATTTCAAAATCCTAAAATGTGCAAGTCAAATGAGAAGGAAGGACAATTGGACGATTGAAACACAGGATATGGAGACATTGTTGAGTCCAAATACAGATAGTTTTTCCATGACAAGGTTAAACATTATGCTTCTTATTTATGAATGGTTGAGGTACTTAACATTACTGACACAAGCTAATTACTGTAGTCAGAGTGGTGAGTGTTACCAAAAGAAATTAAAGCAATCCAATTGTTGATTTTCTAGACCCATAGCAACATGTTGATAACATGCAATTAATATATGCATTCATTTAAAACAGTAACTGATTAAAGTAATATATAAAGATTCAGTTCATAATCACCCAACATAAATTAATGTTCATGCTGTCCAAGAAAGATAGCATTTTCATTGCTTGTATAAGCTAATAGTACTTCAATTTCAGAAAACAATCCCTGATGTCAAGTTCCTTCAGTAAGGTGTGATTTTCTGTTATGATGGGACCAGAGAGTAGATCATACTGTGAGAAAAGAAGAGAAGGTAGACATCACCTGCAATGAAGTCTTCAGTCACAGCTTTAGCATACATGAAAATGCATTTGGTTTGTCATGTACAGTACTGGTAAAACGACAAATTTCGTTGTCTGACAGAGAGGTAACATTTTTTAGAATAAATCATAGACCGAGTGCGATTGTCCCTGGGTTTGTTTCCTATTAACACCAACATTTAGAGCAAAATTTGTAAACAAAACTCCATGTGAGATTGAACTATACATTGATGTTCTCTAGACAGTCTTGGTCCATTTGTTTTGTTCTGAAACGAGTGTTAATTTCACGTTTTCCCCCACTGAACCAATCTGTCCGGAAGCCAGGTCCACCCAAGGATGTTTTTTTTCACTATTATTACCTGTTATCTTATACCTTGGATCACAAGTTCATAATGACCACCCCTTACTCAGTCCTGTTTGGTCTCAGGGACCAAAAAACTCCCTTGCTAACAAAAGCTTTTTAAATTATGTAATTGTAAATCTTAAGGTACCGCAACTGCATAGTCAGATAACCCTAAAAGGTTGCATGGAGTATCCTGACACATATGGGAAACTAGCAGAAAAAGATTCTGGGGCTTGCTGCTGACTGTTGTAGTCAAGTCACTAAACCTCGAATCCAAGACCAGTCCCCAGTGTTTCCCCAGAGTCCAAGTAGCATGGTGGGGGGTGGACTCCAGCTACAGCTGGGCCATGTATAGGCTGTGGCATACCTGTGTTGTATTTGTTAATGAGTGATGTGAATCAAGAGTGATTCCGTGATTTGGGGTACATTTCACAAAAAATTGGTGAAAATCCTTTGTTGTTGTTTCTCAGGGAAAAAATTGGTGGGTCAAATTAGTATATCCTTTCAGGATAATGTATATAAAATGTAAATAGTTGAAAGCTTAAAAATAATTTTTATTTTTAACTTTATTGTATTGTTCAGAGAAAAGAGAAAGTAGCTTAGCTGATGGGTAACATTTTACTGATTTTGTTCAATAATTACAATAGTGGAATCTGAAATCAGACAGAGCAAAAACTGCTCGTTTAGGGATATGGTAATAAATATTTAGCTAAAAGAAGCATACGTGCCGGCATGGGGGTGATACTCTTCCGCCTCTGCCATGCCGTGACGGGTAAGGGCTAAGAGGGTAAGGGCTTGTAGTGCGCAAATTAGGGATCCTGTCGTTAAGAGGGTAAGGGCTTGTAGTGCGCAAATTAGGGATCCTGTTGTTGGTTGCACAATCGCATGGCTGCTTTTTACTTTGTCTGATGAACCCCACATCCGGCAGCAGTGGCGTAGGGGCCAGCAGCAGTTTATTATTTGTCTGTTGTGTACTTTCTAATGGTGGAGTTTGCTATTGCTCCCCTGAAGTATTTGTGTGCATGCATGTGTGAATGCATAAGGCGGGTGAGTAACTCTCTCAGTCCTGATTCGTTTTATTTCCTTGCTGTGACATAGGGGGTAATATACTTCACCCTGGATTGCTGTGTTGGGTACAAATAATTGCAGTGGTTCAGTTCTAAAGATGTTTGGGATGTGCATGGCTTGCATGACTTGTAGTGCTGATACATTATTTATTGATCCTTGTGCAGGGGTGCAGATAGATTTTTTGAAGTGGGGGGACCAAAATGTCAGACAAACAAAAAAATGAAACCATTAAAAATAAAATGTAGAGCTGCAGCTATCGATTATTTTTGTAAAATATTGATTGTTTAATTCATTAATTGAGTATTTGGATAACAAATAACCTACATGTGAGTCAATAGAAACTATACAGGTTCTATTTCGCTCCCAAACGTCCGCTATGTTAAAGAGTAGGTTAGGGTTTTTACACTTAAAGCCTTGTTTTCTAATCAGTTATAATCAAATACAATGGTTTCCAACAGGTTTTGATCATTCATTCTCAACTGTGGGCCTATTTTTTTCCAGCCCATCACACCTGTATGTAAACTTCCACCTAAGAGTTTGAAGAAATACAAGGTGATGGAAGTCACACTTTGCGATGATTTTTTGTCAAAGTATCATTGAACAATACTGACCATTTGGTGAGTTTCACGTCATTACAAACTAAAGTTTAATTCGTTCGAAAGACTGCAGCAGTGCACCTATGCAGCCATTCTGTGGGGGGGGGGGGGGGTGCTACTGCAGCAACCAAAAATTGGTACAGAAGCATTCATCAAAATTGTAATCTTAACCAGGGATGCAATGGTACAATGTGACCACGGCTTGGTATGCATCACGGTTTCGGGACCACTGTAACAGTGCAGCTTTGGGTATTTTTTTTTTTTTTTTAAAAGGGAGGTTATAAAAGGCTTTTATAAAAGGTCTCTGTAGGTCTACTGAGCCTATAGTTCATTATGAACTATCAGTTAGGAATAAGGTCCGTGCCATATTATTATAATATTAATAATATTGACATTTCATAGAATTTAAAAGTTTTGCTACCTAATGTATATTGGAGGGGACAGAAAACTTTCATGCATTTTCCCAGAATGTGAGCCTGTAAATGTCCTGTAGTAGGTCTATTTCTATTACTAGCTTAATTCCAAAATAAGGCTCTTTAAGAAGCAGATCCAACATGATTTTACTCTTGTTAATTTCACAAAATACACAGAAAACATGCTTTTAGCTATGTTCGAAATTTCCTACTACCTACTACTTTTATACTGTATGCGATGTTTGAAAAATATGATTTTTACAGTACACAAAAAGTACCCGAATGTTATACTGATGGTGGAAAAATCGCCAGTATGCAACCAGAGCTTACTTCTCAGATACTGCATCCCACAATTCATAGCGGTCAGCAGCTTTGAAAATTTTTAAATAAGATGGCGGACATCGGCTGTGAATGAAGGAGCAGCACCCGGAGAGTATAAATGTCAATATTAGTTGTGTGTTTTGGTATAGGATGTTTCTTGGCCTCTGTTATTGAGAAGGTTTAGGTGCTTTACTGCTGTATTTATGCATTTGCAAGTGAATAAATAGCCCAACTTATCGAAAGCTAACACTAGCTAACTAGTGCTCAATAGCAATAAATGGTTAGCTTGTGAAGCCACTAACTAGCATGTAATTAATGTCATATCTCTTAAGTGTTCTGTCAGCTATAACTTGCAGAAATTTAGTAAAAAGTTTATCAGGTATTACGAAGTTTAATTCCCAAAAGTGCAATGTGAAATAATCTTAAAAAGACAGCCCTGGCACTTATTTATCAGTACCATAGCAACTTAACTACCGTAAGCTACTTGGTGTTTGAAAAGGAATATCTGCGTCTGGCAATGAGTTGCGTCAGTTTCATTTTAATTTTATTACAATTCTAGCATTTTTGTAAACAGTTTATAGACATCTGGACAACAGCAGCAGATGTCTTTTCTTTATGACTGCCAGTAGGTGGCAGTATGTGCACAGTACACAAAACCATAAGAAGAAGAAGACGGAAGCAGTGGTTCAGTATGCTGCGCGGCAGGTCATCATTAATGATCCACACTGCATATTGGAGTGGGGAGTTGTGTGTAGTACACACTGTGTACTTGGAGCAGTACGCAGTATGTAGTATTTAGTAGCTATTTCGAAACATAGCATTTGACTTTTATTGCTAATTACTGCTGCTAAGCAACAGTGAGAGATTAGCTTATGCCCCCCCCCCCCAAAGAGAAGTAGGCTACAGGAGGCTATATAGACATCCCAAGAATTAACAAGGCGTTAAGTGTAAAAAAATGAACCTGTTCTTTAGGATAACATGTGAAATGTTAAAACAGAATCCTTTTGGGACCAGCTATGACACTAAGAACCTTGAAACAGTCTATAGGCCCTACAGTCTTTTGACAATAAAGACTATATTTACAATACATATGCTGTTAGTGTGCCCAAACAAAGTGCATTGCTCTGTGTTACACTAGTTCAAGCCTTTTTATCAACGGCCAGTAAATCTAAATTACCTACATCCTAGCAAGCACACTGCATGCACTGGCGATTCCTTCTGGAAATGCATCTCTTTTTTAATTTCGATTCTAGAGTACTTTTTTCTTTCTTTTGAGTGATTCCATTGTTCACTATTGAAAGTTGGTGAACAATTATTTATTATGCCATTTACCATATGATGGGTATTTTGAACAATTCTGTGTGCCCAAGGCAGTCACAATTATGTGTATTAGACTGCTGCTAGCTTAAACCCTAGTGAGGGGTGGTACCTCTACACTGCTATATGCAGCCTGCTCATATCACGTTTGTGTTTACATTGCTAATGGATGGACAAACATCTGACACAGCTGGCTCCACAATCCACATTATAGATGTGTACTTGCTCAGTTTCAGTTCATCAGTTCAGTGCATCAGTGTTCCTTTTGCTTTAGCCAGACATGCACTGGTTTGTCCTAAGACAATGTTGGTTCTATAGGACTAGGGACAAGTTTGTTTGTTATAGCATGAAATAGATTTTTATTTGATGTGTCAACTTCTGTTTGAAATAGATTTTTTTGTTGTGTCAACTTCACCCAATCACCGCCAAGCCACCCCTGAAGTAGCCTACACGTCTAAACAAGTTTTAAAGAATCAGTGTTTCTCTTCCAGGATAATTTATAACATTCTGGCAGCTAAATGCCATTTTTACTTTGCAAATTGCAGATTGTTTGTTCCTCATACATTCCCCATCCTGAGAACAGTGCTAACTACAAACTACTATACTATAGTAGCCTGGCAATTAATCCAGCCCCTCGTTCTCCACTTCCATTCATACAGAGGATCTGGACATTTGGTAGTGAGATTAGATTGCTGGATTAGACTGCTGGAGGTGTTTAAGTTAAAAAAGATTGGATCAGCCAGTGATAGCTTGCTTTGACTGATGACATTGTAGGTCTGCATTTATAACCCCTCCCTCTGTTTGCTGATTGGACAGGTTAAAATGCTTCCTCAGACAACAAGCTCAATGGGATGAAATCCAGACTAGCACTGTAGAGAGATGATATTGAGCAGAAGTGCATAGGAAGGCAAGGCCAGGCTATTACTACAGCAAAACATGCTAATATCATTGCTATCAGGTAATTCACTGCCAGGTTTAGTGACAGATGGCACAATGGAAAATAATCCAACTTTTGGGAGTTTAATTTTTCCTCCTTTTTCTGTTTTGCATCTCCACTTTAACTTTTAACATCCCTCAAACCACAAACGTAACCATCTACTGTAGTCACACACACTGTTTTTCTCAATAAATACCAAAGGAAACGTGGAAACTTAAGGTGTCATGTCCCCCTCGTCCTGGGCCTATTTGAGCACCTGCCCTTGTGCATATGTGAAGTTACTTTGTCTATTTACTGCTGATTTACATACCTATACCTACTGTATATGCAGCTAAGTGTATATTTATCTAACTATTTATTAATCAGCACACAGCACTTTACTTAACCTGTGAAGATCACTAATTTCCTCTGCTACTTTTGTTTAAAGGATAATCCTGGTATTTTGCACGTTGAGCCACTTTTAAAACAACCCTAAACATTTGTATAAAAAAAATATGTGCAACTCACCAATGGTGAGTGGTGTTCGCTCATGTTCATAAACATCATTTGTCCTGAAACAGGTTGTCCACTTTTCTGTGTTGTGTTTAGGTAAAAAAATACACTCCAAAAAGTCTTTGATAAACATTTATAAACATCATGTATGTCTGCCCTTCTTGTTTAATTCGGGATAGCTCTGGTATAAGATGTCAAAAATTAGCGAAAACATTACCAAAACGTATGGTGTCTGTCAAGACCCGTACATCTGGTGATCATTTCCTACTCTTATCGTGCACAATATCCAAAGTTAAATCCAAGTTAAATGGGCAAAACCCATCAATAAATTATGAAATAAATGTTTGACTGACACAGATCTCCTGTCACAAAATTTAATTCCTTATATTCCTTCCATAAGGGCTCGTACAAATGGAAAATAAACCACTATTTAGTGTACTTAACTGCTCTGTGCAGCTGTAATGTTTTACTTGTATGTAGCTGAAATACTGCCTTATAGCATGGGTATATACTATTGAAATTTCGGCTCATGAATGACATGGAAATTTAACATCAAGTAAGTTTAACATAGATGGGGGGGTGGAAACAAGAGAGGGGTGGAATCTGGTAAAAATTCTATACTTGCCCTACCAGCAGACCAACGGGCCACTGTTCAAACTGTTTTCATTTCTGCCTTCAATTCAGCAACAATTCAATTCAATTACATTACATTTTTACAGCTCCTTTAGAGTTTCCAATAGAGTTGTTTCATGGCACTTTACAGCAAGGAGCACCCAAGAGCAACAGGGGCAAGAAAAAATAGTTAGTCTGGGAAGAAACCTTGGGCAGATCCACAACTCAAGAAAAGTACAATCAATAGTTACCATGATAGACTACAATATATCCATGGTTTTAGCTGAACATCAGAATTCCAAAATATTATATGGTCAATCCATAGGTGGTTGTCAAAAGTTCTGTCTGGATAGTGTAGTAGCAGCCAGACATAATGTTAAAGTGAAGGAGTGAGATCAATCATGGGGTTAACATTGTGAGGGTCCATTTTGACAATGTCATTGAGAGAAGGGATCAGTTACAGGGCATCTGGAAGGAGAGTTGGTTCCCACTCAGGCAGTGGGAAACAGGGATGACACTCAGCAGAGATGATTATGATGCAGAGGAAGCAAATGAGTTAGGTTAATCTAGTCACTTCACTAATCAAAAAAGCTCTGCCTCCTATTGTAGATTGTAATATTCTCAGGATTACAACACCACTGTCGAGTCTTTGTTACATTTTTTTCACACACAAGCAGAGAGCTGATGAGAATATCTGGCAGTTTGCCTTGGTATTGCAGGAATTAAGTAACCGCCTCACAGCAAGGGGGGAAAATTCCACTGGGTGACACATTTTGAGTGTAGGTTAGAGTATCAGATTAAACGGGAGGCCATGTTGTGAACATTTGGACACAACACAAGCAATGGCAGCAGCGGTACATATAAGGCAACATAAAGAAGCCAATAGATGCAAAACAAAGCAGAAGAGATTAAAGAAGAGGTGCTCTTGAAATTAAAGGGGGAAATGAAGGAAATGTCAGGAATGATGAGGAAAGTACGACAGGGTTCACCATGTCACAATAAACATGTCAGGCCTAGGTATGAATTTAGAGAGCGACGGTGAAGTTCAGATCAGTTTGACAAACAGGGAAGACCCATTTGCAAACAATGTAAAAAAGCTGGACACACTGAGAGACACTGTAGAGTACAGGAAAGACACCACAATGTCCTTGTGTCCAGGACTAACTGACATAAACATGATTAAAGAATGAAATTATAGTAATTATAGTAACACATGGACAAAACAGTACTGTAGACCAGGTGAGTGCAGTAGAAGCCAAGGTATGGCATAATTTTCTAGTTCATCAAGTTCGTGATGAGTTGGGTCAGATGAACTCTGTTTATTGGCCCCAAAGGAGGCGTACAACCATTTCAGCGTAATGTGAAGTGGTGCTAGAAGCATATATGCCAATAACTAAACTTGATGCTCGCATCAAAGACATTAAAATCTAGACCAATAAAATCTGGCCAATAATTTCTTATGTTTAAACTGAAACTATAATTATAGGCCCTAAACAGCTGAATAACATTTTAACTCACCCCCAGAACTTAGTGGGCTTTTACTCTCATTTAGCACTAGAGCAAAAGACCTCAGGGCCATCATTATCCAGGACCTCCCTTTGAATAATATTGTAAAACATATTTCAAAACCATCCTTTTTTCATCTAAGTAGTATCATTAAGGTTAGAAAGTTCCTATCCTTTGAGGATGCTGAAAAATTAATACATGAATTTGTTACCAGGCTTAATTATTGTAATGCTTTGTTCTCTTGGTGTATTAATGCCTGTATTAAAAACCTACAGTTAATACAAAATGCTGCAGCCTGAACACTTACCAGGACTAAAAAACATGAACATGTCGCTCCTATGCTAGCTTCCTTACACTGGCTTACAAGTCAAATAGATTTCAAAATATTCCCCCAAACCTAGAAAGCCCTCACTGGCCTTGCTCCAACATGTAAGATCTACTTCTCTCTTATTACCCTGCTAGACCCCTAAGATCCCAAAATGCTGGTCTCTTTGTAATCCCGAGCATATCAAAATCTATGATAGTAGGAAGCGCTTTCTGATACCGTGCGCCTCTCCTGTGGAATAATCTACATAAATTCATAGTGCATGGTGAATCATCAATTCTCATGAGTTTTATTGGTAGGTACCGCCTCTGCTGTTGCCTCCAGCTGTGGGGCATGGTGGTCACTGACCATTTCTGCAGTGGTGTTGAGCCTCAGTTATGTTGCTATGGCCTAGCAGACCTCTCGTGTCTCATGCCGTACGACTCTGTCTTTCTCTCTTTTCTTTACATATATGCACATAGGACACATATGACCACACAGGACCTTCTCAAGATGGCACTGCCAAAATCGACCTCCCAATGTTACCCCCTTGAACATTACGTCTGGCTGCTACTTCACTGTCCAGTCAGAAATTTTGACAACCACCTATAAAGTCAAAGTCAGCTTTTTGTCAATTTCAGCTTTATTGAAGAAATGCACAACTGATGAGACTTTTCTGAACACTGAAGTGAAAAATGCGCAACAAATAAGAGCATTTTTTCTAACAATAAACATTAAACTGCAGATAAAAGACATTCCTAACAAGCAACAATATCACAAGACAAGAGAATGTCAAACAAATTCTGTGATGTGTTGTGATAAGGCAGACAGTGCAAAAATGTAATAGAAAATGTAATAATAGACGTGTTGTCATAGTGCAGATGGGAGGGGGTGGGAGAGGGGGGAGAAAAGAAAGAGAGTTCAGTTTCCTGACAACCTGGTGGATAATGCTTGCTAGTCTGGTGGAGCGGGCACAGAGGCTCCTATATCTCTTCCCAGAGGACAGGAGGCTGAAGAGACTGTGCAGGGTGGCTGGCGTTGCTCACAATCATGCTTGCTTTTCGGGGCGAGGCAGGTGTTGTATGTGTCTTGCTGGGTGTGGAGTGGAGCACCAATGATCTTTCCAGCTGTGTTCACTATGTGTTGTAGGGCTTTCCTGTTGCAGTCAGTGCAGCTCCAACCCCACACAGTGATGCAGCTGGTGAAGATGCTCTCAATGGAGCCCCTGAAGAAAGTGTCCATGATGGGTGAGGGGCTCTTGCTAGCTTGAGTTTGTGGAGAAAGTAGAGGTGCGGCTGTGCTTTCTTTGCCAGTGATGCAGTATTGATGGTCCAGGAGAGGTCCTCACTGATGTGCATCCACAGGAATTTGGTGCTGCTCATTATCTCCACAGCAGCATGATGGTCAGTTTGGGTGTTGGGTGTGACCTCTCTGAAAGTCAACAACAACTCCTTGGTCTTGCTGACATTCAGCAGGAGGTTGTTATCTCTGCACCATGTGGTCAAAAGGTCAACCTCCTTCCTGTAGTTCTTAGTGATGAGACCCATCAAAGTTGTGTTGTCTGCAAACTTCACCATGTGATTGGTGCTGTAGGTTGGTGTGCAGCTGTATGTCAGCAGGGTGAAGAGCAGGGGACTGAACACACAGCCTTGGAGACCCTGTGCTCAGTGTAATGCTGCTTGAGGTGTTGTTGCCGACTCATACTGCTTGTGGCCTCTCACTGAGGAAATCCAGTAGCCAGTTGCAAAGTGAGGTGTTGAGCCCCAGCTGATCTAGCAGATCAGTTGTGGTGAGATTATGGTGTTGAATGCTGAACTGAAGTTTGGGCGATTCAACAGGCCTGATACCATGGTCCTTTTTGTTCAAATATTCATTCTTGTCTTATGAAGCAAAAAAAAGAGCTAGATAACTTTGGTTTGGTTTCTGAGATTTGGCTCTTCAAACATGGATAGATACGGCCAAGAAAAACACAGCAAATTTCAGTTTTTCGTGAAGAACGCTTTTTTAATATGCTCATCTCCACTCTTAATGCAATATTTTCTCCTGAAAATGTACACACTTGGGTGGTACCATGTGCCAATGTCTATGCGGAGCACCCACATTTTCAAAACTTTGCAGATGTATAGTCTATGGGGAAATGTACAAGCTGAAAAAATTGAGATGGTTGTCTTGTTCAAAAGTTACAAGTCTTTCAATTTGTCCTAAATGGTGTTTTTGGTAAATATGCCAATTTTACTGCCTCCTTTGAAGGAGAGGATGAAATATAGATGAAGTTCTTCTTCATCTGCAACAGTATGCCACATTGTTGAGCATGTAAATGTGTACAATCTAGCTTCTCTCTTTTACCATCCCCTCAGAACATTAAGTTGGAAAAATGAAATACAGTTTTTGGCAAAGGAGCCAAAAAGCTAATGAACGTTTCATCTTCATGAGTCTTCTGGCAGGACAACCTGTGGCTCAAACCCACTGTTTCTATTTGTGGGTATAGACTGCCATCCTGTCCATCCAGCTTTACACTGTTAGATCAAACTTTTCTATGTTCCTTTAAATCAAATCCAAAATTTGACATATGTGGAAAATGACATAAAACACATGTTTTCGTTTACAAGTGGTTTTGAGTGTGAAGTACTAACTATTTCAAAACTTTGCAAAACCCCACGAGGAAAGGTCTATAATGAAGAATTTTTGAGATAATATTTTGCTTTGTTCATCTTCTGTGAAGATTGTGAAATTGTGATTTCTGTGAAATTGTATGAACCCCTTGGAAGGACAGAATGAACTGCAAACCCAATTCTTCTTTTTGAGGTAGTATGCCACATTGAGTTTGTGGAGAAAGTAGAGGTGCGGCTGTGCTTTCTTTGCCAGTGATGCAGTATTGATGGTCCAGGAGAGGTCCTCACTGATGTGCATCCACAGGAATTTGGTGCTGCTCATTATCTCCACAGCAGCATGATGGTCAGTTTGGGTGTTGGGTGTGACCTCTCTGAAAGTCAACAACAATCACCTTGGTCTTGCTGACATTCAGCAGGAGGTTGTTATCTCTGCACCATGTGGTCAAAAGGTCAACCTCCTTCCTGTAGTTCTTAGTGATGAGACCCACCAAAGTTGTGTTGTCTGCAAACTTCACCATGTGATTGGTGCTGTAGGTTGGTGTGCAGTTGTATGTCAGCAGGGTAAAGAGCAGGGGACTGAACACACAGCCTTGGAGACCCTGTGCTCAGTGTAATGCTGCTTGAGGTGTTGTTGCCGACTCATACTGCTTGTGGCCTCTCACTGAGGAAATCCAGTAGCCAGTTGCAAAGTGAGGTGTTGAGCCCCAGCTGATTTAGCAGAACACATTGTAACACATATAAAAGGGCAAGATCCAGCTTCTCCCTTTTTTAATCTCCTCAAAACATGTCTAAAGTTGGGAAAAGATGAAGAGCATTTTGGCTAAAGGAGTCTTCATTCTTCGGTATTCCTCTTCAGTGTCACATAATGCCAAAAACTGAATTTGACTCCCATACTGTCATTTCAGAAGTGTCATTAAATTGGAACTAATATGGTAAATTTGGCTCCTCTCTCCAACTTCAAATACATCTTGAGAGACTCAATTTTAGAGTTCATGATGACAAAGGCAAGATATAATTTTATAATTTCTTCAGCATATACCTTCCTTCATCCTTTTTCTGCATGACCCCTGGCAGTTGGGTTAGCCCCTTGAGTTGTGGATCTGCCCAAGGTTTCTTCCCAGATTAACTGAACATAAAGGAGTTTTTCCTTGCCCCTGTTGCTCTTGGGTGCTCCTTCTGTGAGGCGCCACGAGACAATACTATTGTAAAAGGTGCTGTATAAATAAAACTGAAATAAAACTGAATTGAATTCATGGACTAAACATCTGCTAATTTTTGAAATGGTTAGCACCCATATATTTTATGTAACTTTTTCATCTATGTCAAAATTTGAATATGTTTTCATAGGGCAATGACATAAAAAGGTTTGATATAACAGTCTGAAGCTGTTAATGGTGACATTTTACCCCCACAAATAAAAAAATGTGTTTGAGTTGTTGTTCTTCCAAAAAGCTCACAAAAAAGCAGGCAACAAAATCATTTTGTATCCTTTGGCCAAAACAGTCTTTTTTCCAAGATCACAATGCTCCTTTTCTAGACTAGAATAAGAGATTAATGGTGGGACTGTTATTCCAATGTGATCTTCATATGGTACTACACCAGTGTTAAAATTTACAGGAAACAACCTGTGGTAAGTGAGTGAATGCTTTCATTTCAGATTTGGACATTTAACCCAAACATTTACTTAATTTTGGTAACCTAATGTGCAAAGTTATAAATCTTTATTGTGTTAGCATATTTTAGTTTAACAGCAGTAGAGTAGAAAGATTACCTCAAAGAGACTGATACAGCTAGCATTTACCTTTCAAGTCAAAATGGTAAAAGAGAACTCTGAGGTTAATTTGAACATTTACATTTACATTTACGCATTTAGCAGACGCTTTTATCCAAAGCGACTTACAACTCATCAACTATCAATTGTTCAGGGCCATTCTCCCCTAGAGCAACTTAGGGTTAAGTGCCTTGCTTAAGCCGGGTGGCAGCCGGGATTCGAACCCACAACTTTTCAGGCTACTTACACACTAGCCAGGTTCCTTAACCACTACGCTACCACCACCCCACAGCTGTAGACAGTATTTCCAAGCTATTTTCTGAGGAGATAAATTTCATTATGTGTAACAAAATGTTAGCCCATGGGAAATGGTACCCAGGTAGCTAGCTAGCCTAATGGATGTGTTAGCATTCCTAACCAACTAGGCACTTAAACTAGCATTAGCTTGCTTTCTGGCATGATAACCAGGGGCGCCGCCGGGGGGGAAAAGTTAGGATGATTCCAAGGGCCTGGCACTGATAGGGGGCCATAGAGAACATTTTAATATTATAATCAATGTTTGGGAGGCCCAAAATAATTTTCTGTCATAGGGCCCAAAATTTCTAGCCGTGCCGCTGATGATAACATACAGGGTGGTTATATTTTTTGGCAGTGAAAAGAAATAGCTTCAAGAAGCGAAATAAAACTGGACAAAGATGTGGTCAAGAATGTTTTTCCCAGTGAGCACATGCATATGTGCAATAATGCAGTTTACTCTTCAGTGTCCACTGTTAGTTTAGCATTAGGCAGATATGCAGCATGAGGCATCAGCACACGCAAAGACAATGAAGACTCAAACATACTGTCCTTAAGAGTAGCTTAATGCAGTATATTGTTTCAAATTTGCATTTTAATGTTATGTTATGTAACATGTTATGTAAAGGATATAACTGGACACTGCATGCAGCAGATAGATTGTAGGTGAAGTAGAGGATATAGGGTGTAGCTAACCATTCACTAGAATTTGTTGTAGCTTTAAGAAACTTTGTTGTAAACAAAATGTTGAAAAACAGTTTTAATTAAAATGCTTGATTGTAGGCTATGATTGATATAAATGCTTATCTAGATATAATAAAGTATTTGTGATTTTTGGCCCTCATATTTACCTAGAACCTGTCAAATACCTCACTAGCACAAGTAAAGACCAGGATTGAGTCTCCTCCCTGCCAATGATGACCACTGGTGGGAAGATGGTGGGAAGGTCCTTGATTAGCTAAACATCTGTAGGCAAAGGTGACAACACACAACAACAGTCTCTCGCCAGCACACGGTACATACTACAATGTTTAAATGATGTTCCGTTGTAACGTGAAGCTAAAGGGTGTATTGTTGGACCAAATAGCCTTAATACCTCTGTTTAAAGCAATAGTTAGTCCTGCTGTTTGAGCTCACCTAGTGCTGTTGGAAGAATGAGACAATTTGCAACAACATAAACTGAATAGCAGCTAACATTAACAATGAAGATGAAACTGAAAGTGAGGTAATAGTGCCATTCAGTTGGTCTAAGCTGTCGGTTTACTATTCTGTCTATGTAGTGCCAAATTCTCTCCTTTAAATTCTCACTCTTCCTTCCAGTAGCACTTGGTGAACTCAAACAACAGAGCTACGGTTCGAACTACTCTGAGTTATCATTTTAAAAGAAGGAGCCCTAATACTACCATTACCAATTAAGTGTGGTGTTGTTTTAGCAATATTAATATTTTAGAAATAATGATATTTCGGAACACATGCTAACCCCCCGCCACAACTCCGGTTATTACCTCACAATACACCCTATGTTCATTTTATTTTGGAATATAAATTAAAAGGGGACACAATGTGCAAAAATCACTTTTTTGTGTGATTTTGTATTTTCATTTGGGTCCCTGATACTTTAACAACCACTCCAAGTACAAAAAAAAAAACAAAACAAAAAAAACATGTGCTACAATGAGCCATTTGGATGTTTAGTCTAGACTGATGCCAGGCTAGGGACAACCACCCCCAGAAAATTCGCCCCACCCACAAGATACAGCGGGTTTATTCAACTCTCTGATACTAGATAGTCAACATTCCGCTATTTTTGGTTTGTCTTTTCCCTCCCATCATGCTCAAAGCTGTATAGCCCTCCCAAACAGCCCAAATAAGAGATACTTGTTATTAACCTGCATCAACCCAAGCCACAAAGATGAGAGAGTAAAATAAATAAGAAAAAGGAGAGAACAAACCAGCCTGCAATCAGTTGTGAGCCTTACGCCCCCCTTCAATCCTTGTCTGGTCACGTGAGAGCATTTCTTCATAAAACTGATACTTGTTAATTATATTATTATATAATTATCAATTTTATATAATTATACACCGTAAGAAATATGGAATATAATAGGCAAACAAAACACCATGTTACTTCCGAAAATATTTTGAGGCAGTTTTTGTCGAGTTCAGAGAAAATCAAAACTAACACCCACATTCAGTAATTGACAACTGCAAAGTCTGACGTTTGGCATGAGATAGACGAAGGTTACTGATCTTGCATTTAACAATTTAATCTTACAAACCTAATTCAAAGAATTTCCCACTTGACAATACACTGTTACTAGTAGCACCATGTTTCTACTAGGCATTCTGAGACAGAGACGAGTGTCAAGCTTAGCCATATATGACGACGATCACATTTTAGTGAATAAAATCAATTTGTTCATATTAGTGTGCTTTAGGGCTGATGGATGTATACACAGACTCACAAGTGATTGTTATTTTAACAGTAATATCAGCCATGATAGCTCTTTTTTGTCAGATTAGGCAAATTCTCAAGCAGGAAAGATGGGATTGATCCGTGTATACCGTCACAACCTGTTGCTATGCTTTCATTGGTCAACTGAGATGAGAACACTGCATTTCCTCATGCATATTAATGACTAGAATAGTAATGAGAAACAGCCTGCTCTGAAGGGGAGCCTCTTCAGAGATATGTATATGAAACACATAGATCTATGTTAACTTGTTGAAAAAAAGTATATGTCCCCTTTAAATTGTAATCTAGTTTTTGTGACATTTTCATCTCATATTTACTTAGGATTTGCTAAAGACCTACCAGCGCAGGTAAAGAATACTCAGAATTGAGCCCCCTCCTTGCCAGCAATGACTGCTGGAAGCAAAGAAGATCAGAATACTGGATTCACTGAAGTTCTGCAGGCAAAAGTCAAACCCACACAGAAGGACAGCCCATCCTTTCTAGTGCCTGATGATGGGTGGTTAAAGGCCCCGGAAGAACCAACCCCTGGACTTGAACTCTTTCTCAACCTCCCTGGAGGGAGGGGACCCAATGATAATGCAGCACCTGATTGCCATCAGTACCAGAGAATGCTTCACTGACAAACTGTGTAGCTGTGTTCCTTACAGCAGTAGCTTCAACATTAACCTGCCTACAGAGGAGGTCTATGGACTGTGATGTTTCTTTGTTTTTTGTGTGTTTCTGTCTGGGTTTTGCGACAGTAAAAGTCTAAGTTCTTTAATACTCACTCACAGCAGAGGCAGATGTAAGACTTAAAATCTGTAAATTGTACTAATGTCTGAGTGAGTTTGGTGCTAATTACAGGTTCCTTGTTTTAAAAGTGAAAGACACCTCCTACTGCCCTTTATAGCCAATAAATATATAGCTATACATGAATAGGCAATACAGAACACTCTAACTTAAAAAAACTACCCCAAGCTTCCATCTCAATTCCTTTTCTTGAGTTAAAATAATAAATACTTATATACAATGTTTACTAGGAAATACACATCAAGACTTCTTTTAACTATCATAAATAAATCGAAATCCCTCATTTGTAAAAATAAAATGAATGCATTGCAAGTTGTGTATATGTTGAAGTCAAGGTGCTAAGTATGCAACTGGACTTCTTTTTGGAGCTTGAAGACATTTCACCTTCAATCCAAATGGCTTCTTCAGTTCTGATTTGAGGTGAAATGGCCTCAAGTTCGAAAAAAATAAGTCCAATTAAAAATAAGTCCAAGTACATTTCTAATTTGAGACAAAACATGCAACTGAGTTAAGTCAACTTCAGATTGCTATTTTAACCATAACTAGACTCACAAATCAATTAAACTGTTAAGGCAGCAAATAAACTTGCATTTCTAGTTAAATTGGTAAAAAATTTTTACAGTGTATATACTCTATGCACTCTTAAAATTTAGGAAAGTGCCTGAGGCGCTGGTTGCTCATTGTCCAATAAATAAAGAATTTTAAAAAGAATTCAATGCAACATATCTGGACGGAGCTCATAATTCTAATTTAGGAGACATGGGTCATAGAAGACAGAGCAAAAAGTAAGACTACGCACCAATAGAGATAGTAGAAGAAGGAGAGCACGAAAAAGGACATCTTGCACCAGGCCTCTTTTTGGCAAAACTTGAGTGTGTCCCCATTCATGACAGAGGCAGGGTCATACAGAACCTCTTTTGTGTCAGTTGGGCTATGGAAGTACCTGCCAAAGAGAAAAACAATTCTGTATTTCCATCACTTGTATCATTGGATATCCTGTATGTTTTCCAAATCTGCCAAACCATGGCACTGGTATAGCCATTCCTCTGGAGTGGTTAGGGGGCTGGGGGCAATCATTAAAATTAACACACATAATTGCTTGAAATATTTCACTTTATGTGTAACTAATCTATATAATATACAAGCTTCACTGTGTAACTTTAATTATTGGAATTAATAAGCTTTTCGACAATAAACAAAAAAATTTCAGCCCTTCCTGTACCTGTTTGTATGCGCCAACATGTATTTAAAGGGTAATGCAAAATCATCTAATTAAATTCAGTCTTTATATGGTTGAAGGCAAGAAGTGCCTGGTAACAGAGTAAGAAGAAAATTAACATCACTTTATTGCCAGTACATAACTTACAGGCAATTATAACCATACAATATGGAAGGGAAACAAACAATAAAAAAAAAAACATTCACCTTGATTGAGGGCTTGCATGTTAGTTATCAACAAATATATACAGGGGTATACAGTTCAACCCATGTAGAGAATAACAGGAGTTCATCTTCTTCTAAAAAAGATAGTTTTCACTGTAGGATGGCAGTCTCACTTCATCACTTTTTTAACCATAAAAGTCAATATAATCAAATATTCAATTCAATTCATTTCAGTTTTATTTAAACAGCGCATTTTACAATAGTATTGTCTCATGGCACTTTACAGAAGGAACACCCACGAGCAACAGGGGCAAGGAAAACTCCCTAATGTTTAGTTAGTCTAGGAAGAAACCTTGGGCAGATCCACGACTCAAAGGGCTAACCCAACTGCCAGGGGTCATGCAGGAAAATTACAATCAGTAGTAACCATGATAGACTACAAGTTGGCTATGGTTTTAGCTAAGGTTCATAATAGTTCCAGAGTATTATCCCACTTTAAATTACATGGTAGTCAGTACATAGGTAATTATCAGGAATTATGGCTGGACAATAAATGTGTTAGCTTTGCCTACTCATCAAGAATACCCATTGCCCACTTCACTGCTTTTACCATAAATTAATTTGTAGTTATTTCTCCAAATCCTTGTCCGTTAGATGCCAGAGAGGTTCATAATTATAAATTCAAGGAATGCATATTCTTATGAGTTGATATTTTTGACCCCACCATTCTCAAATATGCTGTTTAATCCATTATTCTATATGGGGAATTTTCAGTGGTTACCCAACGTGACATATTCTTAACTAAATTCTATTTTGGAATGTTCATAAAGTCATTCACGAAAAATGGCTGTAAATGTTTAATTCGTGTATTTCAAATACTTATCTCATTGAAGATTCAGTTCTTGGTCAGTTTCTCTACACATTAATCAAAAGTAGTTAAAAGTTGTTAACCTGCAACACGCACCATGTTTTCAAAGCATGCCTCTCAAAACTGACGCATATCTGCTGTGGGGTTTAGAAAACTGTTCTAAAAACCTGCATGTCAAGCCCATAAAATGTAAAATGTTTGATATTTCCAACCATTTGACTAAAGTTAAGTTTATAGTACTGCTGGTTAAAACCAAGACTTTTCTCAACTTGGCAACAGTTGCCATCGGTAAACAAAAATAACTGATGCAATATCAGTGGTCTAGCTCGTATTTGGCTGATAAAAAAGCAATTTAATTGCATAGTAATGTTCACAAAGCCATTGTTGACTTAACTAGATGTACCGCATAGCGATACATGGTATGACCGCCGCAATGTATTGAAATGTGAGAACTGTTGGCATGACAAGTGTGTGGTAGAACAGTGTTGTGAGGTGGGAATTAGATTGGAAATTATGTCTTGGAAGTGGGTATGGATGTGTTTTTTGAATGAATGAGATTGTGTGTGATTTTGTAGTGTGTAGGAGTGATTTATGAAAGGGTAGGTGTTGTCATAGTATGTATGTAGCCTACATGTGTTAATTTGAACTCTTGCCACTTGGTGTTTGTGTAGAGATGGTAGTCATAAGATTGTCTTGTATGGAGTATTATATAAAAAAAAAAAATATATATATATATATAGGTCTTTTGACACCTATATATGGCGATAAACAGCACCCCCTATGACGAAATGTCACAAAATTTAGTACACATGACAAGAAAGCTGTTTAGAGATGGCATGTCATTTGACCAAATTTGAGCAATTAAAAGCCAAGATATGTACTTTTGAAAAATTTTAAGCTACGTGTTCAATGTTCATTGACGTGTAACTTCGAAACAATTTATCTCAAGATAAATCCTTTGATAACTTTTTGTCAGCATTGTCTGTAGATGACGTATACCAAATTTGGTGAGATTCACATTAACGGCCTATGACGAGTTCGTTCAGATTTGTTTTCGCAATGTTCAAATTTCATGTAAATTGTTTTCGTTGGAAGTGGGCGTCGACCAGTGTTTTCCATGTGTGAGGTTCAATAGATTTCACGATAAAAAAAAAAATGTTGTAAACATTAGCATTCTCTAGATAATAGGCAAAATGACATTTTCTACAATTACAGCGCCCCCTATGGACCAAATTTTATGGCATGTGCTGTGGTTTCAGAGGTCTTTGTGGTGATCGTGCATGACATATTTCGTGCAGTTCCCACCTTCTCGGTCCAAGATATTGGCAACTCAAAATCCCAATTTTTGCATTTACCCTTATCATTAGGTGGCGCTATGCTTCACGTGAGCGTTTATGGGCTGGGTCGATACGTCTCTGTAACACCAACATACTAACACAAAATCGTTATCATGGGCAAAAATGTTAACGAGTTATTTAACAAAAACTGTTTTTTGACACCTAGCTTCGGCGATAAACAGCGCCCCCTATGACGAAATGTCACAAAATTTAGTACACATGACAAAAAAGCTGTTTAGAGATGGCATGCCAAGTTTGACCAAATTTGAGCAATTAAAAGCCAAGATATGTACTTTTAAAGAATTTTAAGCTACGTGTTAAATGTTCATTGACGTGTAACTTCGAAACTATTTATCTCAAGATAAATCCTTTGATAACTTTTTGTCAGCATTGTCTGTAGATGACGTATACCAAATTTGGTGAGATTCACATTAACGGCCTATGACGAGTTCGTTCAGATTCGTTTTTGCAATGTTCAAATTTCATGTAAATTGTTTTCGTTGGAAGTGGGCGTCGACCAGTGTTTTCCATGCATGAGGTCCAATAGATTTCACGATAAAAAAAAAAATGTTGTAAACATTAGCATTCTCTAGATAATAGGCAAAATGACATTTTCTACAATTACAGCGCCCCCTATGGACCAAATTTTATGGCATGTGCTGTGGTTTCAGAGGTCTTTGTGGTGATCGTGCATGACATATTTCGTGCAGTTCCCACCTTCTTGGCCCAAGATATTGGCAACTCAAAATCCCAATTTTTGCATTTACCCTAATCACTAGGTGGCGCTTTGCTTCACGTGAGCGTTTATGGGCTGGGTCGATACGTCTCTGTAACACCGACATATTACAAAAATTTCGTGTTGTTGGGTGAAAGGTTCATCGAGTTATTCAGCGAAAACTTTTGCCGGTCTCCCCCTCTTTGACGGACACTGGCACAGTGGGGGGGGGGGGGGGGGGGGGGCCCTTGGGGGCCAAAAGCTCATATTCGCTCACAAACTTCTAGGGCTACATGCCTACAAACATTCATCTCCCCCTGAGTTTCAGTGTCCCGGGAATCGTTGACGGAAAATCGGTGAAAAAAAAAAAAAAAAAGGGAAAAAACGTGCAGCAACACCAATATGACCGCTTTCGCTTTAGCGGCGGTCATAAATAGCATCAAAACAACATGTTTGTTATTGCTATGCCTTAAAGTTGCACTATAGTCATTTTGCTATGTTTTGATGGTAGCAATGTGAATGGAAATATAAGAATGTAACCTACATCTGACATGCACACCACCCTGCACATAGACACATATCTCACCAATTTGCACTACCTCCTACTGATGCACATTTTACCACAGTGATTAGTATCTGTGGATCACTCTGAATATCTATTCTATCGGCTAGAAATCTGTGTTGGACTCACAGAAGTCTTTACATGGTTCAAGTCTCAATTAGATAACAGATACATTGTTTCTATTGGCACCCATGTATAAGAAAAAACCTACAATGTATTATGGGGTACCACAGTGATCCATTCTTGGACCTCTTATATTCACATGCACATGTTCCCTCTCTGTCAAATCTTTGTAGATGAGATGACAACTCAGATTGACCAAGTGGATTTAGCCCAAGTCATTTTGTCAGGCTGGAATGAGTGGCTGGATGCAACAGAATTTCTTACAATTACATAAAGATACAAAAAATACTACTAATAACACTACTACTACTAATCCTAGTGACAAAAGTACCAATAAGAGTATAATTTATATTTCATTTTATCATTTACAAAAAGTAAATGATAAAATGATTAACATCATACTTTACAATTTACAAACATAAATAAATAAAAAAGGACAATCATCCAGGAAATCCAGCCAAAAGAGTATTACAATACCAGTCTGAATGTCTTTGCATGGCTCCAAATAGATAATTTGATACTATCACTGATTTATTTATTTTGCACAGTCCATAGTGTACCAGCTTCACATTTAACTACAAAACAGTTTATAGATAATATTTATTAATAAAAATGGGAAGATTCCATGTCACTGTAATTATGACATGACCGACTGCCCGACCTTTTCTATGTTCATTAGTAATAAGTTTTTACTTGTGTACATGAATGTAAACAACAATTTTATTTCCTTGATTTAAACAGTCTGAGTGTGGCTGATTGTTACTTAGCAAGGCATAGGGTAAGGATATAGTACAATTGGATAGATAGATAGATAGATAGATAGATAGATAGATAGATAGATAGATAGATAGACTGGCACAAATTCAGGAATATTTTCATGGTCACTGTAGTTTACCTCCATGTGTTGTAGAAAAAGAGAGGGATATTGAGTCCCACTGTCAGCCACTCCTGAGCACAAAGGAACATGATGCAAAAAAGGCTATGAATGGCAAACTCTGGGAGGACCAGCTGGAACAAACAAGCAAAACAAACAAACAAACAAACAAAACAACAACAACAACTTTTATTTGGATCCATTAGCAAAAGAAATAAAACAAGATCCAAATATTTTGGAAAACGTAAATGCCAATATAACAGGTTTTATGACCCACATGTTTGTACTTTTGTACTAAATTACGAAAGTGACCACATATAAAACATAGCAAAATTTACACTGTTGTTGATTTTCCAAGTTGATTTAACTATCCTAACGTAACAATACACTTTGAGTATATTGTCCCAGATACTTTAAATTTCAACATTGATTCATTATTAAACACATTTCAGCTTCTTTCACCACTGAGGAACTTAGATTCAACATTTTCAGTCACAATTAGAGTAAAGTTAGGCTAAACTACTGCATGTCTACCTTATTAGTTATTAGTTACTAAATAATTAACTAAATATATATCACTGAAAGCCTCAGATTTTGTCTCTCTATCCACAGGTTTCCTGAAGAGGTTACTAGGGAAGTGATTGTGGGCAAAATTTCCAATCAGCTGTAGCAGCTTGACATCAGCAGCAACCAATGGAATTAAAGTAATTTTATGCAAGCTCAAAGCTACTGACAAACATTAGCTAAGCTAGCTAATTAAATGCAGGGTCATGCAGTATGTATACAGCTAGATCTAGGTCAGGCTGTCTATTCTCATTGACTCTACATTCCATTTACTCATGCAGCTTTTTCACATCTTATTCCTTCACAGGTAACAATTTTTGGTCCTGGGAACGTTCTGGGAAGGCTATCTGTTGGGTGCGGAAATGTTCCAAGAAAGTGGTTTTGGTTTTCTGAAGGGGTGGAATGTTTGTGAGTGTGACAACCCACAGCTAACACTCTCTAAACGTACAACCAAGGTTTACGGAAAATGTTCTTAAAATAACCATAGGAGAGCCATGGGCCAACATTATTTTTGTTTTTGTAATGTTCCGCGTTAGCTGGGTTTTCTTATTTTACCTCTGGCAGGCTGCATTTTGGTCCCGTCTTATTCAGAGCTAAACAGCACAAATCCGTGAGGCATTAAGTTATATATATATATATATATATATATATATATAAATATATAAATATAATGGCACTGTCAAATGGACCCGTACTATTACCCCCATGACCCATCTCACTCCTTTGAGTTTGACACTATGTCTGGCCACTGCTGCTACATTGTCCAGCCATAATTCTTGATAACCACCTATAGACTGACTACCATGTAATGTAAAATGGGATAATACTCTATTATGAACTATTATGAACCTTAGCTAAAACCATAGGCAACTTGTAGTCTGTCATGGTTACTACTGATTGTAATTTTTCTGCATGACCCCTGGCATTTGGGTTAGCCCCTTGAGTCGTGGATCTGCCCAAGGTTTCTTCCTAGATTAACTGAACATAAGGGTGTTTTCCCTTGCCGCTGTTGCTCCTGGGTGCTCCTTTTGTGAAGCGCCACGAGACAATACTATTGTAAAAGGCGCTGTATAAATAAAACTGAATTGAATTGAATTGAATATATAGTTAGATATATAGATAGATATTTCTATTTTCACATGTTACTTAGCCAAGCATGTATCCCACTTTACTGGGTCTTTAAAAGCATACCAGGCAGGCCTTCTATTTTTTACCTATGGAGCTCCCTAAACAGTCAGCGATTTGAAAAAAAAAAACGAAAAAAAAAAAACAACTTACATTCTCATACATTAATTACGTGCTGTCATTTTGACTGACAAGGTAATAAATGCGAGTGTGGTTTCATTCAGTTTAGGTTTTCGGCTCGCTGTCAAAAATTTGTGTCGATAAAAGCTTGGGGGGCCAAAGGGAGTCTTCTTTCATCCTGTGATGAGCCATTTAACCACTGAAGTGACTAAAAAGCTGGTGAATTAACCTAAAAACAGCATAAAATGTTCCCTGGTGCGCCTAACTTTCTAAATTAGAATACGAGGCTGTTCTTCATCCTCAGGACCCCACTACTTGTGGCATTCCCTAAGTTTCAAGGTTGCTTTCAACTTCCTGCATCTGCAGCATGCACAGACAGAGCACCAGCGCAGACAAATGCGATGAATATGATCAGACTTCATACATGATCTTGCAACTGGAGAATGTTGCACAAACATATTCATTTGATTACTCATAAAGACATTTGGGTCTTGGGTCTCTCAGGAAATTCCTTGGAGAAATGACAGAACAAGAGGGGGTGGGAGATGAGTCTGAAATACGGGGGAAATACATAATTAATACATAGCTATATATATATATATATATATATATATATATATATATATATATATATATATATTAGGAAGGAGGATGGAAACTGGAACATTTTTTTTTGTTTTTCTCTCTCTCTTTCTCCCCCACCCCCTCTCCCTTTTTCTCTCCCTTTGCCCTCTCTAAATCACCTCTTCCTGTTCTAACTGAGCCTCTAGGTACGCTTGGGGGGCCCAATCCTGTCTGGTTTTCAGGTGGGACTGGCGTTGACTAGAGCTTGTACTGGTGGTTTCAGGGTCCCCTTAACAACCCCCCCTTCTTTTTCACACACACACACACACATATCTGTTCCTGGTATTACGCAACATGCCTTACTTTCTTTTAAATGCACTACATATTAGGAGGCACATATCATACATCTACCAGTACCAAGAACAACATGATACACTAGGGTAAGGGAGGCATGTATATGGATGCCTGTGCAGGTTTTTTGTGGCACGCCAAACTTTTAAACTTCAAACTTCACTACTTTTAATGCAAATACATATTAGATGAGACATACATCTGTGATTACATAGGATGAATGCTGCGTGCAGGTGCAAATCTTAGCAGGTTTTCACCCTGCATGCCCACTTCTGTTAATGCAATACCCATTAGAGAAGGCACTTGTGTCATATCCATTCAAACATAAGACAAGTTTAGCATGTTGTGTGAATGTTGTGTGAGGAGTGTGAGGGTTTAAGGGGCTGGTTAGAGAATAATAATTATTGTACTTATTATTATAAGTACAAATAAATTAATTAATAAAATAATACTTTCTCCCCTTACACCCCCTTCTATGCGGTCCAGTTGCCATCTTCCTGACCAAACATTATCTTTAGCATGACATATATTTACTCACACACGCACATGTGGGCACTCCCACAAACACACTGAACTCAATCCCACCACCCCAAACTCAATGTCTAAACTCCCCCCTACACCCGGCCCGCCACCCCCACTTCCCCCCACACATATCTGCCTCCCCACCCTGCCCACCCTCTACAACACACACATATGGCCCTCCCATTTATTTCTGTCAAATATGTCTATTACCTCACTCTATTAACATATATGCAGTACTGTTTAGCCTCTGTAACTGTTGTTAATGTTTTGTTAGTGTTGTTGGAGCATTTTGTCCCTGTAACTTTTCACTTGCTTGCAAATAATAATGTATTTTCAAGCAACATAACTATAATTCCTTACAAGCTTTTTGAATCGGGCCTCATGATATGATGTGAAGGACTGGATCCGGCCCCCAAGCCATATGTTTGACACCCCTGGGTTAATGGGAGCTTTCACCATTTCAGAGTCATAGCCAAATTGAAGCCTTTCTTATTTCACAAGGACCTGGAAACACTTATCCATGCCTTTATTACATTGACTGTAACTCCCTTTATATGTGTTTGACACATGTCAATTTAGCAAGGCTGCAACTTCTCCAGGATGCAGCAGCCAGGCTTTGAACTGCTACAAAAAAGGAACACATCTCTCCTGTTCTAGCCAAATGGCACTGGTTAACTGTGAAGTTTAGAATTGATTTCAAAATTTTACAATTTGTTGTTAAAGCCCTGATTGGTTTAATAATTTGTTGTGTCCATGCTCTGCTCCAAAGACACTTAGGTCTTCCTTCCAAAAATTGCTCTCATTCTAGTAACATTCCTCAAGCCTTGAAACCAAAAGGCCTTTTCAAATGCTGCTACCCAGTTCTGGAATAATCTTCCATCCTGTAATAAATCTTGTTTTACCATTGACAATTTACCATTGACAAAAAATTTGCATTTAACACAGACGGAAATGGACTTGACTATATGAATTTACATTTACATTTATGCATTTAAATTTATGTATTTTAGAAGACGCTTTTATCCAAAGCGTATTTTTAATGATAAGGTGATTTTATGAGTTTTTGCTTGATAAGGTTCACTTGACTTTTCCTTGTACAGTGAAGATTTGGATGAGAACCTGATACCCTCAGTCATAACACTGAAGATGGGTCATGGATGTGTCTTCCAGCATGAGCAACAAAGGAGTGGCTAAAGAAGAAGCACATGAAAGTCATGGAGCAGACTTCAATTCTGTTGATAATCTGTGACCAAGTACAACAACCATGCTTGCCAAAAAGGTTTCTCCAGGAAGCATCATGTCATGTTTTGCTTGGGGGTCAAATGCTTATTTCAATTCCTTGTAAATCAATTGATAATTTTAATGGGATTTTGGTTGATTACCATTACAATGATACTACCATAAATCAGAGACTGTTTATTTTATTTGTAAGTGGTCAAATTTCATAACAAGCAGGGGATCAAATTCTTATTTTCCCCACTGTAGCAGCCTGGAAATACCAAGGTTGCTCCCAACGGACCTAACTGCTGTATAACTGAAATTATAATTGCTTGATCAAATTTCCTACTGACATGCGCAATTTAGAACAAGTTATTTTCAGATAACCGCACACCTGAAGAATTTCCACTAAACACAAGGTGTTTACAAGGTGTCCAGAATGCATAGTCCATAATGCAACTTTAATCAATACTCCACATATCTTAATTTGATTTTGTTTTTTCCAAATATGACCTTATTTCTATTAAGGTAACCAGAAAATTCTGATGATGTATGTATGATCATATGATTAATATTGGAATATTACAGTCCATATAAATGTACTCACAGTTCATTTGTACCACAAACATCTTACAGCTTCTTTGCTACATATGGGATATTCTTGTGTGTAACTGATGGCACACATAGACAGTATAGCCCAGTTGTCATGAAAGCAAGGAAAAATAATAAAGTTTCTGTTGAACTCACCTTTCGCAGTAGACTACAGATTCTTTCTATATTCCGAAGCCTTTCACGCTGTGAATAAAAATAATTTAAAAAGAGTTAATAGATGATATAACTGTTGTATGGCTTTTTTGCTTTGACTTATATGTTAGACTTCTACAATGATCTCAAATTCATTTAATTTGTATTTCATGTTTTATGTTCTGGACCACTGTATCATTATGCTATGTTTGAGATTAGTTATCTGGTTTTTGGTTTTACTGATTATGAACTCAAGGCATTACTGGAAATGAGCTTTGTGGTCAGTCAATCCTCCCTAACCCTGTGTTGTGTTCTGGTCAAATTTCTCCAAAATCACATTTCTCTCAAAAAAGTCTTTATTTTAATCTGGTAGTCATAGGTTAACTGAAAAAATAAAGGTTTTGCACATTTTCATAACATTTTAGGTTTTTTCAAATATTCTGTCACGTCTTTAGTGTTTCCAGTCAAAAATGATAAAACCCAAGGGTGTAGAGTTAGGGTGGATGAAGGTGACATGTCCCCTGCAATATCCAGAGATTACTAAATTGCCCCCACCAATAATTTTGAAAACATCTGGGTTATCAAGAGTTAAATTACATTTTCTACTGGTTTTAAACACTTAGCGTAATTGCTATCGGTTTTGCCTTTTGATGTGGTAACATTTATGGGACATCTTTGTTAGTTACTATGTTCCTGCAGCAACAATGTAATAACTGCACCTTGCATAATGGAGAAATGTTTCCCAAGTGAATTATTCCTAAACTCATATATATACTTCATAACATAATTTTGTGCATGCATGCCAACATGTTGTGTTGGACATTTTGGAGATGATATGCCAGCAGAAGAGAGCAGGACAGTTTTTACCAATCCCTCAGAATGTAAGTATAGCAAGCTCTCCTCTCATCCTCTCAACCTCTCATCTGAGGGGTAGCTGTATGTTGGCTAGGTAGCAATGACATTGGTTGGATACCAAATTAGTTGTTGAGTTGTTGAGACAAAGTAGTCTATTTTGTGCACTGTGCAGCATAGTAACATGGTAGAGGTTCAGAAGTAAACAGGGAGTCCTGCTTAATTATTGGAAATTAAGTGAATTATTACTTATTTCATGAGTATATTTTGGGAAAAGAAATCTCACATAAGAACAAGTTGACTTCATACGTTATTCCTAGGATGAATGTCCATAAAGATGCTATGGTAACGGAGAGTGCACCCTGCTATAATGCAAAAAGGTAAAAATATTGTCAGTGAAAATTCTATATCTAATACAGAGCATAAGCAGCGATAATATATATTTACCATGAAGGCTATTTAGTTTACCTGTAACACAGTTGTAAGTATACAAAATAATAGCTGATATGATACAAACTAGAGGAGCTTTGCTTTCAAATAAATAGGTCTACATATATGTTTGCAAGTATGTCAAGTAAAACTGGAGTTAACTTTATGTTGACTGGGTCATGTCATTTCATCTAACAGATGGAACACCTGGTATGGGAATGCTTCTCATCCTAATAATGGACTGTTCAAGCCAATGAGTGTATATATAGACTTTCATTGGTTCAAACCGCTGATCAGAATGACACTTTCCATACTCGAGTAGAAGTAGATAAGACCATGATATTCCAAATTATCACCCAAAGAAATTAAATACTGTTCTATTCTGATTGGCTGACAGGGTACCCGTTATTCCCTGATAACAGAACACAGATGGTGTAGAGCTGTTAAAAAATTTTAATCTACATTCCATATCAATGCTTTTTTCTGGTGAAAAAGTAGCCTGTAACTGAACTGGGACTGAATAGTAACCATAAGAACTGAATAAACTAGAGCAGCCTTGTGGATCCACTTTCCCACAGTCTTAGACTACACCAAAGCAACCAAACCCTTTAGGGATGTAATGGTTCTCGGTTTTATATCAAACCGAACGATATGTGAATTTTGGTATTTTTTCAGATGTAACAGACTCTCATTGTATTATTCCGTCATTAGCGAAAGCTTCTTTGCAGTGCGGTGCTTTAAAGACAACTGATGTAAGGCTCCCTGAAATTCATTCTGCAGGTTGGGATGTCAGTCTGTATAGCTTATAGCCTACTTCCCTCTCGTGCAGCAGGGGGAAAAAGCATAGGCTAATCTCTTACTGTTGTGTACCAGCAGTAATTAGCAATAGAAGTCAAAGACAAAGCATTTCCTGAAGTTAGCATAAGTGAAATCATGTTGGATCTGCTTCTTAAAGAGCCTTATTTTGGAAGTAAGCTAATAAAAAATTATACCTATTACAGGATATTTACAGACACAGCATGTTTCATTACACTGTGGGAAATGCATGTAATTTTTCGTTTTAATAAGTTGTCCCCTCCAGTATACATTAGGCAGCAAAACATTTTAATTCTATGAAATATCAATAAAAGAAATTTGAATCAAACCGACAGACACCTCATCCCTAACTGATGGTTGACAATGAACTGTATGCTTGGTAGACCTAAAGAGGCCAGGCATAGCATTAGTAACCCCTTTTATAACCTCCCTTTTTTGGAAAATACAGAAGCCATACCGTTACCATGGCCCCAAAACCGTGACGCATACCAAACCATGGACACACTGTGCTGTTGCATCCAATATTAAAACCAGCTGGGGTTTTTTTGTAGAGAGAGAAAATAATTTTAAGGAAATCAAATGAATTTAAAAATAAAGGTGGAAACTGGGTGATAAGCGGGATAACGGCCTTCGAGGTGTCCCGATATAAAGGAGTAATGGACTTGGCGTACACAAATGGCAAACATGCCGTTCTTAGCCCCACCTCTTCCATTATTTCCCTATATTGGGACACTTCAGCACCCGTTATCCCCAACTTAACCACTGTAACAATTCTTGTGGTGTTCCTGATGGTGTTTCATAAGAAAACAGTTTAACTACCACAGACAAAATGAAAAATAGATAATGTTTTAGATAGTAGACAAGCAAATGGGAAAACAAAGGCAAAGACATTTTTTCTATATATTTTCTCTCAAATCACTAGATTCAAAGCTTTCTGTAACCTGTAGGTGTAACACTTTGTCACTTTGACCAAGACACCCCTCTATAATTGTCCTATCCATGTTAAAACCTTTTGTATTTATACTTTTGTGTAGGTGTTGAAGACATCTCTGTAGCTAAATGGCTAGAACTGAAAGACTCCTCTATCCTCTCTCTTCTATGCTCTAGCCAGTCAAAGCTTAAACACATGGTTTACTGACTTTGCACATATACACCCCTCCAGACCCCCCCCAGATGATGTGTAAAATAGGTTGAAAGCACCTAAAGTCCTACCCACAGATCAGATGGTCGCTGTAAGTGTGTTTGTGTTCACTCACATAAACATTAACACCCCCCTATTTGCTTCCAGGGATGCCTCCATGGGAATCTATTTCCAATATAACTTTTCCTTACAAAATTACAGTGATAAGTTTAGCGAGTCCTGCAGGCCATAAACAATATGCCCATTTTTGACCGTAACACCAAAGAATAAACATGAAACATACAACATAGGAGGGCTAGCTAAACAATAATTGAATGAATGAATGAACAAATGAATGAAAGAATATTGTTGTATTGCACAACAAATACAAACAAGCAAACAAGGGGAGGGGAGTTCAGGTTCTCAAAGGATTTCTTGTGAATTTAGTCTTGCTGTATTCCTATATCTTGTTCTATTCTTATTCTTTTGATATATAAGGAGTTGCGCCATCAGGTGGCAACACCATGTGGTCATATCATGTAGACTACTATTATGTGATGTATTAGGGGTCAAATGTGCATGTTATGTGTTCATTATATTGACAATATATTTTACAGTCCAGTGAACTCTTAAAAGTTGATATTTACATGAGTAATTTCTAGGTCTAGATAGTAACAAAATTATTCTTATGTCCATGCGGCATTGCCATGGAACATCCTGCACATGAATAGCTGGGTGGTATATGTCTTTTAGCCTAGTGTGAATTTGTGGCCACCATCTCCTGATGTGATCTTGTTTTTTGATTACCTATTCTGCCTCGACTGATCACTGGACCTGCATAGTTTAAAAATATTATACTTAAAATACATTGCATGATAGAATTTGGCCAATTATTTTGTCTTTTTAATAGTTTTGTGTGTAAATAAAATATTAATCAGATAGCTCATATGTAATATGCAGAAAGAACCACTAGTACAATACTACAGCAATATTTTTTTAATTTTGTATTCATGGTTGTGCAGACCCAGATCCCCACTGGGATAAAAGGTATTCTCTACACAATGTAGTAAAACTTAGAGCTATTAGATAATTTCGTGAAATCTGCCTGATGAAATTCCTGAACAAGCATATTTGTGTGTCCTTTAAAAAAACAAAGCAGACCTTAAGCCAAGTTAGTGCATTATTAATACTAGTAATCTCTATTGCTTTGCTTTGCCTCTAAATAATGCACTGTGATGTGAGGTGCCACCATAAAAGGGAATCCTACCAAGAGCACTGCAGTAGCGCTCCAAAATGCCCTCACAGAATAACCTGATTTGTTGGCTTTAAAATCAGTGCCTATGTAAAAATAGAACTACAGCCTGGAAACACTATGTAATTAAAAATTAAAAGTCAAGTCAGTAGTGCTCTTTGATTGGGGGTGGAGGTACTAGCAGGAAAAAAGGGAGAATAACAAGTCACACAACCACAAGAAAGAAAAAGTGACACCCTTCATTAAATTTGTGTTTTTTAACCTCCACCATTAAGATACTTGGGTTCAGCTGAATTAGTCTAACAGTGACTGATTTGATGAGGTCACAGGCTGCATAGGTATCTGCTCATGGCAGAATAACAGCAAAAATCATGGCAGGGCCACCTTGGCAGTTAACATAGGCTGAAACTCGCAGCTAAAAATATTCAGGCAGTCCACAATAACGTTTAGATTTACACCATTTCTAAAGACGGGCATCACTGTTGAGAACTGGAAGGTTTCCACTGTAGGAACTAGGTCACTACCCAGGTAACTGGGATATGTCTGAACTGGGAGTTCCCCTCTATTTAACTCTTTCAGTTGTTGTGTCTCCACTGTTTAAAGCAAGGGTCTGCAAACCTTCTTGATGTAGTTCCAATAAGCAGGCTTGTGGAGTAATGGAATACATGGAACAGCGTTAAGTAAAAGGATACAAAAAAAGGTAACTATTCCGCTACAGTTACAAGGACAGAAGACGTACTCTGATTATAGGTACATTAAGTGAAAACGGGGATTATTTAGCAGGATTACAATTTGAAGGCACTTTATGTTATTTATGTTTTTGTTTTCAAACTGGAGATGGAGGGAAAACAGAAAAAGCTGTCATACAGACATGCACACTGCGACACTCCACTTCACGTCGTCTGGCAGTAGTCGACTATGGAACAAACTTACAATTGGCATCATGGCTTCGACCGAGAAGAACGCATTTAGCGGGTGGAAATTTCGGCATCATTTTATTTTTGAAGAAGACAAGGGGAACAATACCACCGTACAATGCAAATTGTGCCTTCCAGCTGTGAAACACCTGTCATCGTCCAAGGACTCTACTTCCAATCTGAAGAAACATTTACAGGTAAGACTGCTAATATTAACTAGTTAGCTAGCGAACCTGTTAATACAGGTCCTATTACATCCTCTAAAAACTATTTTGGGGCTGTATGTGGTGATGCTGGGGACTGGGTGGCATTTGTTGCAAAACACGCTTCGACACTGACAGGCCCTACACGTCCTGGTTGAGTCATGTATGAGTATGAGTCATTTATTTGTCTTGATTCATTGGACAGTTTCGAGTTAGCCGAGTTGGCTATCGACTAGCTAACTACTAGCAAGCCAGCTAACGTTTGCAGTCACAAGTACACTTTGTGCATTTGTAGAACGATATTACAACATTTAAACGTTATGCACATGCACTTGTTAGACTAACTAACACTAACCTGAAACTAACAAATGAACTGTGACCTTGTGTTGATGACAGTTGTTAAAACTACACACAGAATATAATCTGTATATAATTTGCTCTTTAACTGTACATACTGCATACTGTCTATACCGCACTTGCTCTTTGCACTTCTGATTAGATGCCAAACTGCATTTCGTTACCTGTATTTATACATGTGTAATGACAATAAAGTTGAATCTAATCTAATCTAATCAGAACATGTACTTGCCCTCCTAAAAACTTTTAATTGTACTTATCTGTTTCAAATACATATATATACTAGTGCCACTAATGATAACTTTTATGATGATGGGTATTGTTATTGTTATTATATTAGTTACTGAATTAAGCATACTCTATCACTGCTTGACTTTCAATTTTTGTTTGTGATTTTTTTTTTCAGAGGAAGCATCCAAGACATCTGCATTTGAACGAAGCAAGGGAGGACACCATTTCACCTGAGATGGGTGAACATGGACAAGCGCAAAAGGTCTCACATCCTCCTTTCAAACAACTGTTCTGTACATGTATACCTTTTTGTTGAAAATGTTGAAGGACCACTGGATTTGTTTAAAATAATGTGTGCTATGTAAAAGGAGCTGATGTCTTTCTTAATAAACTGTGCTATGTGGTCAAGACTTGTGCACTTTCATTGTAGGACTACAAGCTACTGCCAAAATTAGCTTTTATAATGGACACAAGTAGGTCATTTTATTGATATTTATTTTCTTGTTGTTATAGGATATTTGGTGTTAAAGTAATTCAAAAGTAATTGAAAGTAATCAAGATACATTACTTTAATATGACAGTTCTTGGATTACGTTACTGAATACATATTTTAAGGGGTAACTAGTAACTGTACCAGAATACATTTCCAAAGTAACCCTCCCAACCCTGCCAATAAGATATGGTCTTGTTAGTTTGCATGCCACTCAACAGGCCAACTTTTTTTTAACTAAGCACAATTATGGCATAATTATATGTTGGCTGATGCATTTACAAAAAATCTGAAATAAATGAATAATTTCATTAATCCAAATCCAAATTTCATCATTCCCTAAAAAAACCCTTCTAATGTGCAACATGGGTCAAAAATGACCCAGATTCATTTCATGAGATTTAATGCATTGCCGCTTGTTTCTTTTCAATATCTTTTAAAAAACACTTCACCATATGTTTCACCATTCACATTCCAGATATCCATGAAATGTTTTGTTTCTGATTACAACATATTACATTTTTTTCATGACATTATTTTATGAACAGTTTTTTCTACTTTCAAGATCAGTTTTCAGACATTGGTCACAAATGACCCACATTAATTTCCTCTGGTTTTCTCTTGCTGTATATATTGTTTTCTCTCTTATTTTCTATATATTCTCCATCAGGTTCATAGAGCAGGTCAAAAGAATTACAATTATTTTTAACTGAATTTGAATTTGAATTTGAAAATGCATACAGCAACAGGTAACACTGATATTGAACTAAACTGGCATTGGAAATTCCTATCAGCTAGCCTTAGGAACCATTAAAGATCTGACAGGTCCCTGCTTACTGATGGTGATATATTGTTTTATTAATAAAGGATCAGAAAAGGAGGTGGAACAGCTTGTGTGGCTCAGAGCTGCAAAGGGAGGCAACATGCCTCCCCTAGTTGTTAGCAAGTTGTCTTAAATCAGTGTTGCTCAAGCTCACACTTTACATAAACAAGTGCAAAATTCAGTTCATACAGAATAAAATCAGTAATTTCACATTCACAGCCCACCGTTTCAATTAATAACTATTTCATTGTCAGCTTTCATGTTTATCTTTTTAAACAAACCTTCATAATCACTCATTTACTCATTACTACCATATCCAACAGTGGTAAATACTATTTGTATACCTGTTCCATTCATCACAGCTACAGCAGTGATTCTATATTACTTAGGTTTTATTGTGTTAAATACATTAGTAATACAGATAAATACTTTATTTTACAATAATTTAAGTGTTGCTTATGTGAATCAATAATAATGCATTCATTTTTTAAGGTAATCCTGATTGGACTGGAGGGGGTGGTTGACCCTGCCAGGGCTGGAAAGAAGTGGGAGAACCTAAAGAAGACCTACAAAGTATGTTATTTTATGATGGTACACAACACAAAAGAACTCCTGACATTTTCAATCCATAGTCCTGTTGTTTGAGGAAAAAAACAAGTAAATTTAGTACAGCAATTGGACCAGACTCTTTAACTTTGCTACACTTAGTGCAGTGAGTTTGGACACTATCAGTAGGCAGAGGTTCATAAGCATACCTTCAAGTTATGTTTGCAGATGAATAAAGTAGTCAGGGAAACCCAAGCCTTTGAAGAGCACTCTGAATAATACTGTTGCAAAATGCAATACAACTGCTTACAACTGACTGTACTGATTATTTCAGGAACTCAAAAAAAAAACAACGGGGGTGAGCACAGAGTCAGGGGAAAGCACTGCGGCTACCTTTAAGTGCATGAGAGGACCACTACAGCGTGGCTGCAGTGCCTTCCCCTGAGCCCAGAGGTGGAGAGAGGATAGGACAGGGGAAAGATGAGGGGCTGTGACTTTCTTGAGAGAGAGAGAGCGGGAAAGCAGAGGAGAGGGACAGAAAGGCAGATGAGCGCGAGGACAGGCTTCTGTCACTATTGGAAATCATCGCCAAAAAAATGTAAAATATGATTTTTAAAAAAACAACTTTTCATTATAGTATTATTCTTGTCCAGTCATTTTTAAATGATCTAGGCCAAATTAAGTTAGTGTTGAATCACCTGTAGGTGTAAGGGTTCAGTTGACCTGTCCAGATCTATGTGTTTATTTTATTTACAGATTTAATTATTGTGATACACCATTCAGTTATTATTTACATTTAGTCATGTCAGGATCGACTCTCCATCATAGAGGCCCTTCCTGGACACCCATGCTAGGCCCGACTCCCCTTCCTCGAGGCTATGTGATTGACCCCCCCTCACAATGGCACTGTCAATTGGACCCTTATTGTTACCCCCATGACCCATCTCACTCCTTTGTGTTTGACACTAAGTCTGGCCGCTGCTACATTGTCCAGCCATAATTCCTGATAACCACCTATAGACTGACTACCATGTAATGTAAAATGGGATAATACTCTATTATGAACTATTATGAACCTTAGCTAAAACCATAGGCAACTTGTAGTCTGTCATGGTTACTACTGATTGTACTTTTTCTGCATGACCCCTGGCAGTTGGGTTAGCCCCTTGAGTCATGGATCTGCCCAAGGTTTCTTCCTAGATTAACTGAACATAAGAGAGTTTTTCCTTGCCCCTGTTGCTTGCGGGTGCTCCTTCTGTGAAGCGCCACGATACAATACTATTGTAAAAGGCGCTGTATAAATAAAACTAAACTGAATGTTGCTTAAGAGCAATCTGTACTGGGTCGAAGACCGCATGCTGCCAGCTTCCTCCTCACTTCCTCCTCACTAGGATCCAGCTGCAGTGGCTGAGGCTGATCTCAGTTGTCATCCCCTCGGACTGCTTCCTCCAATGGACTCCAACAAGTCACCTACATCGACAGCAATTTTGTGTAGAATTGCACAACATGCAATTACTACAGGAGCAAAGGTGGGCTTCACTTTTCAGGAATTTTGTCCTCCACCTAGTTTTAATTGTGACGAATGCCTGTTTAATTTCAAGACAGGCAAAATATAAAAATCTTTACCATTTATAAAGAAAACAAGTTTGATTTGCTTTGTTGCCCTAATTGTATTGTGTAATTGTATGCCAGAACCGACTGTCCATCCTAGAGGCCTCCTAGATGCCCATACCAGGATCGACTCTTCTTCCCTGAGGCCTGAGGCCAATATTTTGGAACTACTATAATGCTTAGCTGAAACCATGGATAACTTATAGTAGATAACTTATCATGGTTACCACTGATTGTACTTTTCAGATTGGTTTAAAAAAAAAGAAACACCTTTTTGTTTGTGAATTGTTCTGTAAAAATAAATAAATAAAATAAAGTAAAGTTTGTAGTTGTAATGTATTTTTGAAAGGTAATAATAATATAGCCACATTCTATAAAGATTCTTCACAGACACTAAAGGTTCTTTGAGTAACTTTTTCTCCTCAACAGTGACAAAGTAAAAAACCTCAACAAGTTCTTTGAAGATCTTATAATTTTTAAAGTGTAGATAGGCACGGATAGGCACCGGCTATAAACTATAAACACAACGTAGCAAAGGGGAAACATTCATCATGGAACAGCCAAAGAAAAAGAAACAGCGAGGAAGGAACAGAGAAAGAGGAAATAGCAGTGTTGTAAAAGTGTCTAGTCCAACTTGGCACAAACCGAGAAAACAACAAAGGAATGGCTGGTGGTATTGAGTATTGAAGCAAAAAGATTTAAATCACCCATGTTTCTGTGCTTCTGTGCTGTGCACATCCTTTTTTTCTACACTACTCGTTACAAGGTTTTATAAACAGATGATATGATTCTCCAAGTGCCAAGTAACTCAATTTGTTTTCCAAGAGGGTTCAGCATGCACCTATAAATACAAACACCCTTACTATAGTAGTAAGTAATACTATACTATATGGTTTCCCAAAACCATAGTTGCTAATTATGTTTAACTAATTTGCACTTGGAATTCAGCGCTAAAGAGACACACTGAGATGAGAGGATGCAAAATGCCCATGACCCCTTATTCACAATACCATACAGAATACCATACAGTGTCACAGCTATAACTAAGTCTAGGCTGAGTGTCACCGAGCAGTAAGTGAATTGGATGGTTCCGCAAAAAGATCTCTTCAGCCCAAAAAGTGAGAAGATCTAAATTTGTCTCTCCTTTTTAAGGCCTACTGAACTGATTTTCGAGCAAGTACACAGTCAGTCACAATCTGACTCAGATTCCACTTCAATTTAACATCCAATTAGAGTCCTCAAAAATGCATATTTTCAGATAATATTGATCTTATGGCCAAATCTTCCTCCCCTAAGTGAGGTCTGTCTAGAGGGCTGAAATTCCTGTCTAGGCCTCTGTACATCAAGGCTACTTGGGTGGGTGGGTTGTTTTTTCTCTCTGGGTTTACTGAGTACAGAGTGGTACTGTGGGAGTGGGAGTGTGTGTGTGTATGTGTGTGTGTATGCGTGTGTGTGTGTGTGTGTTTGTGTGTGTGTGTGTGTCTCCATTCAGGCCACTCCTGTGTATCTGGGATCCTTGGGTCTAACCTGACATCTATGTATGACTGTGTGGCCACTCTGTGACTCTGGGCCTTTTTGCTTTAGTTTTTAGGCTTGGTTGAACTGCTAAGTGACTATCAGCATTAAGTATAATTATCATAGTATAAATAAAATCACCACATTAGCAACTTTGTTGGTTGCAATGCAATTTCCCATTGCCAACTGACGTAAGTTACTAACAGGTTAGCAACTTTAGTTTTGGGAAATGCACCCCTGCGTGTAAAGTCACTGTTCATCCCTATGTATTTCTCACCGCATGGAGTGGATTGCCCTGGTCAATAGGAACTTTGAAATCTGACTGCAGCTCATCAAAGGCTGTTATCTGAGAGGGAAAAAGAGAAAGGGTCTGCATCAGTGTTAAAGAACAGCATTAGCCTTTATAACAAAATAGAAATGACAACCAGACAATTAAACATTCCTGCAGTTGTGTGACATGAAATCTGCATTTTTACAGTACAGTACAGTAATTATGGTATTTGCAGATATATTTTTGCAAAGCATTTTACAATTGCCTTGAAAATTCTATCATTGGATGAAATAATAAGTATAATAAGCCCATATCTGGATTATGTTACAAATAAAGTCAAAATTATTTTTGTCAAGACCATCATTTCAAAATCATAATTTGCTGAGCTTTTCAAGCAGCAACTTCATCCAGTTTCATGGTTAGGTGCCTATATATTATTACTTGATTGTACAGCATGGCCTTTTCACCCAGTCATATCTATTCTAGGGCACTATGTTACATATCAGTTGGTGAATATTTATCACTGTCATTACTAGGTTTGATGATCAAATGGATCATTTAAGTAAGTACCCTATCATGATATACCCCTAGCACAAACAGACTGTAAATTTAGTCTAAATAGCCAAACTTTAGCCACCTTCACACCATTGGGGCAGGCTGGGCTAGGGGCATTTCAAGCTAATAGCTTGTGTTACCCAGGGTTGCCAGACTGGATATTCTGAAGTATCGTACCAAAAGCTCAAAATTATTGTTTTTAGAGGAAAATTATCGTACTCGAATCAAACGTATACAATATAGGTTTTTTTTAAAAATATTTTGCTCATACAGGCTTTCCCAACCCTAACTTGCTAATTGTCCTTTCCCTTCTTATATTCAGTTTGCTTCTAAAACCAAGGCTGTATTTTATGCACACACACACACACCATTGCGATCAAGGAAAATGCCACAAAACAGTCCATAACACTGAGCCAAAAGCACCAGGCACACTTGGTAGCCTGAGGATAACCTGCCAATGCCTGAAAGGTCATGGAGGGATTGTAGGATTCTACATCTGGGTTCAATGAACACATTAAAATTCTGAAATGATTTTACATTATGGGATTTTTTTCATTATTGATCATACATCGAAAAGAGGTCGTATCGTACAGATATGATAATTATCGTACAATTGGCAACACTGGTGCTACTAGCCCCACTAAGCACACGCATTGCGGCCCATAGCCCCACGAACATGTCCTCAATCTCGCCCACAAAACTCAAAGTGAACATCACCCTTAGCGTACCTCTGGCTCCACCGAGGGTTGGATGTTTTGTAAGTTACTGGATAAGAGTTATATGAGTTAATATGACTGCCCTTTTTATTTGGTGAACTATGCAAATAAAGTGAGATATAATTTTCCCCTAATAAACTACAAGTATAAATTATCCACGTATGATCGCTGCATTTATCCTCTTCACCTGACCAGCAGGAAGGCTTGTGTTGTGTGTATGTGCAATGATAAGTTACGTTAGTAGTTTTGAGCTAATGCTCATTCATATCATATATTCAACATGCTGTTCAATCTGTTCAAAATGAATGTAATAACTACCTCAAAGTTCATCACTGACGTGCTGCAATTGAAAAAATGAGTATGGGTCTGTAAGTTCCATGTTATAATTTGTAAGAAAGGTTAACAACCATTTGCAAAGTTGTCATATGGTTAATTTAGCATAGTTTTTCCCAGGCATCACATTCACGGCCAACATTAGTTGTACAATATTAGCAACAATATTAGCAAAAAATACAAGAGAACCAATAATGATAATAACAATAGCTTTTTATATGCAAAAGAAACACATACAATTTTCAAGTCTGGCACTGTTAGCTTTAGCGCTTGCATAGGTGCTGGAATATCTAAAAAAATTCTATTTCTTTCGGAATTACTTCTTATTACCTGTATATTAACATTGAGTACAAATGGCAATAAAAATTAGGGGAAGCAACTTCTTAGGCAGATACAGATATCTATTCTTGCAAAGCAATGCTTGCTGGGCATACAAATATGCTAGAATATAGTCCCACATCTCTATCAGCCTAGATCACTTTCTCTTGATTTATGTTAGTATTTGCACTCATTGTGAATAGACAGGTCACAAGAAGTAATAAGGGAGAAAAACTTATTGAGGTTTTTCACCTTCCTTTGTCATAATGCTTACTGGTAGGCTTGGTAGGCAGCTGGTAGGCAGAAGCACTAGCAATAGAGTACGAAAAGAAATTACAAGCCAATGTAAGCTTCATTTGCCCTATTAATCTATATGGACTGTTCATGGATGTATTTTTCAAATAAACAAATACACAACAAACAAGGTGGATATTAGCAGCCTATGTCAAGCTGGTGGTGTGCTTGTATCACACTGTAATGGGGAAGATTATTCGGTTGACAGCTAATGTTAGCATTAGCTGTGAAGATGATGCCTGGAAAAAAGTATGCTAAATTAACCAAATGACAACTTTGCAAATGGCTGTTAACCTTTCTTACAAATTATAGCATAGAACTTAAAGACCCATACTCATTTTGTAAATTGCAGCACATGTTAGCGATGTACTTTAAGGTAGTTATAACACTCATTTTGAACAGATTGAATAGCAAACTATAAGTAATATAAATGAGCATTAGCTCAACACTACCAAGGTAACTTATCACTACACATACACACAACACAAGCCTACCTGGTAAACACCAACATTATAGTGTTTCCACAAAGATGAAATAGAATAAATGCAGTGATCCTACATGGATAATTTAAACTGTTTATCAGGGAAAATTTGTACAGAGAGAGGGTTATCCAAAAATGTCATGTTATCAAGGTTGGACATTATAGCACTGATGAAATTATGACGATATAAACTATAAAAACAACTGATAACAGTTAACTGTTAACAACTGATAACATAGGCTTCTATTGACCAGCTAGACCAGCTGCTTTGTGCTATTTGACATCATATATAGGCTTTATTCTAATTTGCCCATGTTTTAGTGGTGAAGTTCAAGATTTTCATGTGAGGCAGGGCATGTGATGGCTCTTTGGCCATGCACAACCTTTCCTAATTCATCAAACCTAAGTCAAAAGTGGTTTTCCATTCTGTCTTCTTTAATGTTGGCCTACCATTTTGAGCATTGCATGCATTCTTATTGACAAACAATCCAAGAAATTGCCACATTGAAGAACTCTTGTGAGATTAAGCTGCAGGCAAGTAGACAGTGACTTATTTAAGGTAGTGAAGTGCAGCGCAGGTGAGCTGCAGTGCAATAGCTGTTAAATGCCGATAGTGTTACTCCATGATTACTGTCAACCTGTAATGTTAGGTAAAATCTTAAGGTAAGCATCTTCTACAGAGCTGCGGCATCTTCTTTTGCTGTGTGTGGCAAAGTGATTCATGGAGAAGCAGCGTAGAGAATTGTTCACTCATGATTACGTGGGGACCATGTACCTGCAGAGGACTTCGTTTTTACAGATTGAATTTACAGATGAAAATTCACCATTCACACTTGTTATGTATAGTTTTTGAAAGCCTGGGACAGACATGTAACATCTGTAACGCATTCATAATGCCATTTTTCCCGAAATAACTCCAATCAACTTATTTACAAACTTTTTTTTTACAAGTTTTTTTGTGTTCACTCAGATGTCCTGCTTGGTATAAAAGCTCAATGTTTGTCTTTACAGACCTTATAAGAAAACTGTAACCTCCTATGAATACTTGTCTATTCAATGTTATGTCCGTAACACAAATAAAAAGGCTGATATTCTTATGATGTAAATCATGATATGAATTTTGTGAGTTTGCCTGTATTCAGCTATGGAGTTTGCATAATAAAATAAACTAAATTATGAAATACTGCTATGCATGCTAATGTAGCACTGTGATGTCCATGACGGTTGAGTTGCCCATATATTTTTTGGATCACTTCTGCGAATTATTTGCTATTTAGCTACTCTGCATTCTAACAACAATGCCAAACTAAGCTAATGGTGGGACTGCCAGGAAAACACATGCACTGAAACTAAATTTCTCTTGTGCACATATGTACTGTAAAACCAAACATCTACTCTAAACAAAAATTTTAAATACTGCTATGCTTGCTAAAGTTATGTGGCATTTTTGTCATAAATAAGAGTGCAAATGTCACATCCTAAACGCTGGAACTGCCCATATAATAGTGATTGTGAATCCAATTTTGTTTAAAAAGTGGATAGATTTGTCACTAGGCGCCTCTAATGAAACACCGTTCTAATAACCAGCTGACTGCAAGTAGCCCAAGCAGATAACCTGATACATTTTTGTATGCTGAATGATGGGGAACTACTCATGTCAACATCAATATTCAAATTTTTATGTAGACCTGCCGTAGCTGTGTGTATTTCACTGTCAATGGTATTAATACTCAAGTCACAGAGTATATGAAGCAGTCATGTCCACACTAGTCCTTTTATGTTTTGTATGTTTTTCCTTTGAGTAAAATCATAAATATGTCTAATTTATACTATAACTTAAACTCTAACTTATTCAAAATATTTCTATTTTTTCTATGTGTTTTGATGTGGTTGGTGTGCGTGTGTGTTTGCATTTGAATATTGAATGTACCTGAATCTACAATCCAAATGTATTGACTTTTGTCCTGTGGGGACACCGTAGTTTGTACAAGGGAGAGAACTCTATTGCCAGCAGGTGTGGGGACATTAGGAAGTTGCTTTGTTTGGGCCTGTGCCGCATGAGTGTTTGCCTCCCAAGTTTTTTGCTTATTTCAGCACCCCGCCAGTGGCGAGTGAAGGTGAAACTCAGTGACTACAGCAGGGCATCTCCGAATGGTTAGTATAAAATATTGTGTCTGGATACGGTAATTTAGTTGGTTTGGTCGACAAAATGTTTGGTGTAGACATACAAAACTTTGGGAAGTTGTGTTGCTGCATTTCCAGAGAAAATAAAATGAACCCACTGGTTCCTCAGAGGCTCGGATGAAGGAAAAATACATTTGTGTTCATTTGTACATCCAAGCACTGAGCAACTGCCATGCTTCAGTTGTTTGCAAGCCTTGGTGTAGCTCTTTTGCAAACCATGACTGTCACACTGACAGACAAGCATTTTTTTGATAGATAGATTGATAAATACTTTTATTGTCACGTAGGAATTGGTATCCTTAAGCTTCCACAACATGGCATACATATGACAAAATACGGGGGGGCTGCTGCTGCGTTGCTGCAGTAGTGAAATCGAAGGGCTCCCAACAGGTGGAGTTTCTTTCTATCAAAAGAGACCAATGGACATATATTTTATTTCTTAAATACATGTGTAACATTTCTTTAACATTTGGTAGAAGTATCTTTATTTCGACAGTGCTTTTCAATGTCGGGTTCTGGGAAAGTCAAGCCAAATAAGCAGCAGCATGCTAACGCTACATCTGTATCTGCTAGCCAGTCAACTCAGGCTACTGATGAAGTGGTAACAGCAATCATGCTTCGTGACATGCTAGAGACCCTCAAAGCAGAAATCTGCAATACAATTGACTCTGCTGTTAAGGGACTTCAAGCAGATATTGCTGCTCTTAGGTCAGAGCTGTGCTACCACCTCTGCTACTACGGGAGCTATGCAACAGACCATCACTGTCCATGAGGAGAGGCTAGCAGCTGTGGAAGACTCTGCTACTAAAACTAACAATGCCTTGACTGAAATTCAATCGCTGCAGAATGCGAGAATTTGGAAAACAGGTGGTGAGGAGTGTAAAACTCCAACAGTGTTCATATCTAACTTCCTGAAAGACCTGTTGGATCTCGACGAAAAAACACTTAAAGACCGAGTCCTTAGACTACCCAGCTAACACAAGACGTTTCTACAACGTCGCTACAAAGTTGCCATTTAGTCATGGCGACGTTGCGTAACGGCCACTTATACGCGACGTCTTAGCAACGTTGCCGGAAGGATGTTGCCGTAACAAAAATCATAACCCGTTGCCGCAACGTTGTGTCGTAGTCACCGTTTGAAGTTGCCATTTGGTAGCCTCAGTGACCTTTCTGCCACGCCGCGGTATGGTAACCCAACAACGTTGCCATTTGATATGAGATAACACGTTGCCGCGACGTCGCGACATGGTTGCTGTGCGACGTTGCCATTAGGTACACGAAAGACGTTGCCACAACGTCTTTTGCTGCTCACCTGTTACGTTGCCATTTGATATCAGAAAACACATTGCCACGACCATTGAGTAAAGACTTTGCCACAACGGGCTTTACTGGTAGGATGACCATTTGAAAACCGAAAGGTCACTCCGTCACACACAGCACCGCACGTGCGCACATGACGTGCTGGTCAATTTAATGGCACAATGAAAGGTAATGAAAACCAGGACATTTCCATCACTTAAAAAAACAGCAACATACAACTTGAATGACAACTCAACATGTTACAAAAAAATTGTAACATTCTGCATTTTGTCAGATATCATATGAATGCATGCTTTACTCTTGCACTGACAGAAACGGACTTGAATACCCTGAATGATGGGTTTTCCTACAGTGGCAACTCATGACACTAGACAAGATTCTGAACAAAATACACTACCAACTGCAATCGAGACATTTCCTTGCATTGTTAGAAATGGGTAATAGAGTTCATGAATACCATGCGCGCAACATAATTGAAAGTAGTGTAGTTTAAAGGTTTGGAGTATTTAATTTAAAGAAAAAAAAACAACAACAAATCAATAACAAATATCACCACGTCATTTGTTTGTCTGTGTGTGTGTGTGCATGCGTGCAGGAATGGATGAGCCTGCGAGGGCGTGCAGAGCAATGCTGCAGGTCCGAAAACAGCTTAATGTAGCCTAAAGGTTTGATCTACACCAAAACAGACCTAAAATAATTTATATTATAATAATTTATTCTGATTTTTAATATACTGAAATTAACTATTTAAAACTAATGGAAACAAAATGTCTGTATGCGTTGGTATGTCGGAAATGTTTTTTCACGTTTCATATTTAGACTAGCGCGTTACGTGTGGATTTGGTCCACATTTTATCCACGGTTTGTATTTTTAATTTTCCAGCCAACGTTTATAAAATGATAACCTCCTGACAAGTTGGCCCGATGTACTGTTCTCTTGAGGGCGACGTGACGCCACAACCATAGTATACAACAACCATCAATCCGGTCACAAATGGGGCTCATGCAAAGCCCATCAGGTATATAGGCGTAATTTTTTATCTTATTTTATTTCTTCTCATTTAATAAGTCGCCTATTTAGTCAGGCTGCCAAGGAATATGGTAACAATTACAAGGATTTACAAGCACTTTACCCAAAATTCAAAACACAACGTTAAATGAAGTTTCAATGATTTCATGCACCCGCATGAACCCTGTGTTAACTTTTAACTTCTTCTTTGGGTCAAGGAAGTCAGGAGATATTTCTTGAAGCTTTACATCAAAATGAAATGCATGACTTCAGAAACATATTTAGAACCAGAGTGTACTTGCATACAAGGTAGTTCTGTACAACGTATGCCCATGCACATTCAGTGGGCACCTGTGATGAGTTGTAAATGCTTTTATGTTGATACATTGTAATGTCCTCTGAGTGAATTCAGTAACAAACTTGGAAGCAAAGTTGACGCTTCTGCTCAATTTCATGACAGCACAGTGTTACAATGTGAAATCATTGTATCCCTGTTGGACACTGACCATCTCGTGACCGGCGCATGGACCTTTTGCAAGGTAAGTAGCCTTAGCAACAATAACCTGTTCCCTTCTCGTAGTACAGCCAGCTACTGCCAGCCAGCCAAAGGTAACCTTTTATTTTTTTAATAACCTTATTAAAAATACTATGTATACTAACTATACTTCATGTTAATGTTCATAAACTGATAGGCAAGTAGGGAAAGCTGTCGCTATTAAGCAGCCAAGCTATCTTGGCGAACTATATAACATTAGCCAGCAAGCTAGTTGTCAGCTGATCCATTGAATTAGCCTACTGTAGCTCAACGATGTCTGCCAACATATATTCCGAAAGGACAATAAAACGTTGGGCAAATGCGTTTCCCCATCTAAATGGGTTAAATAATAATATCTTTTATCTGTTTTCAGAGGCTGTTATGAAGTGGAGACCAGGGCTTGAAGAGAAGGCAGTTGAGATCCTGAGAGCCGAGACCCTAAAACACGCTCCCTTAGCCCACATTAAAGCCCAGGTACAGCTTAACACTTAACACTTTACAGCTTAACACATAGATTATCTATCCTTGTATGATTCGCAGGCACAGTGTTGGGGGGAGCTCGAGGAAGACGAGGAGTAGGTTTCCTTCCATTTAAAAAAAATAAAGCATCTTCTTGTGGAAATGCCTCTCTGCGTTAATTTTTAACCAGGATCTGGTCACAAAGGGCAAATGAGGACTACAGTCCACCCAAATTTTAAACCTATGCAAATTAAAAAAGAAGGTGGCTAGAAAGTCGCCAGTAGGTATTTTGGTTGCTACAATGTCACTAAGACGTTGCGGTGACAAACTGGCAACGTCGAAAAGTCTGAAAAGGCGATGTTTTGGCAACCTGTAAAAGGAGGTTGCTAGAAAGTCGCCAGAGGGTGTTTTGGTTGCTAAAACGTCGTGGTTACGGACAGGCAACGTCGGAAAGGTACGTTGCACTCACATATTGTCACCTTTCACTCGCCACATTGCGGCAATGTCTGAGGTTATGTCGTGGCAACGTAAGTTTGGTCGTGAATTTACGTAACTGCAACGTTGCAGCAACGTAACTGTGTTAGCTGGGTAGCCCAGTCAAAGCCAAAGCTGGGTCAACCATTGAGGCAGTTCACCCTGAGGGTCCATTACTTTCATGTGAAAGAACAGATTCTTCGTCTGGCACAGGAGCAAGGGAGTTTACGTTATAAGGAGCAAGCCATACACATCTTGTATCGTGACCGCTGGTGAGGTGAGGAGAAGGGCTGCGTTCAACACGGCGAGGAAAGCACTTCAGAACATCGATGGTGCCCGGTTTGGCTTCAGGTATCCTGCTACCTTCAGAATTACTCTGCCTGGTAAAGACGAATGCCAATTCACAGACCCAAAGAAGGTTATGGACAAATCTACCCCGACGCCGGCAATTTTGGAGCCTGAATCAGCCGGTGATTGACTTCTGGGTTGCTTCAGGTTGACTTTTCATCTCTCCACTTTTCTCCCGTTTTTTTTTTTCGAATGATAAAGATATGGTTCACATTCAAATCAGACTATATGGAGTTTTTAAAATGTTGCCCGTTTTATAACGGATTTATATCATTGTGGTCTTAGGCTATGTCGGGATTTCTGTAGAAACAAGTAATATATGTATGTGTGTATATAGAAAGAGGATAGAGCATGCAGCAGAGTGTTGTGCTATAAAAAAAAAGTGTAACTGCCAGCAAGAGAGTATTATGCAGACTGGTAGGCTCCTTTCTGAAAACCGTGTTGAAACCATGTTTAGAGCCTCATCGTAAAAGGACAGAGACTGAGGCCTTGTGTAGGATTGGCTCAGTGCCAGCTACATCATCTACTAGCAGGAGTATTTAAGATAGACAGAAAAGGTGTAAGGCTAGAATGGTTGAGGATTACCACTGTTATAATAAGACTTGGTTGAACAAGACAAACTTCTCTGCATTTTGGGTTTTTCCAAGAAACCTCTCCACAGCTACAACCAGCATTCTTAGTTAGTTAGTGTTTTTTGCTGTAGGCTAGTTAGCAGTTTAAGATTGCTATGTTGGGGTATAGAGTAAGTTTTCACCCATGTTGGGGGGTGGGTGGGAAGAAAGGGGTAATTGTGAGTGCTTTCTGTGTTGTGTGCATTTTTACCCTTTTAATGTGTTATGGCCACAAATCATGGTTTTGTTTTTGCTGGTAACAATATCCTTTGATAATAGCGTATGGGAACCTACATAAATTTTGCTAGTTGGAATGTGAAAGGGCTAGGTAAAACAGTAAGCTTAACAAGGTGCTGGCACATATGGATAGTTTGCATGCCTAGATTGCATTCCTCCAGGAAACTCGCCTGTATATTTCCGATCATACAAAATTGAGAAGGAGGTGGGTTGGTCAGAGCTTCCATTCTCTCTTCAATAACAGAGCTAGGGGAACTGCTATTATCATACATAGAAACGTTACGTTTACTGCTGATAGATATGGAAGATAAGTTATTGTAACTGGAACCCTATTTAGCACTCCTGTAGTACTGGTTTATGCACCTAACTATGATGAGGTTTTTTTTGTTAGACTTCTTTGTTCTATTCCAAATCTTGATTCTCACTATTTGATAATTGGAGGAGATTTTTAACACATTTAAATCCCATACTGGACAGATCATCTCAAAGACAAATTAATATGTCTAAATCTGCAAAAGTGATAAACAATTTCCTTAGAGATTATGCTGCTGCAGATGTATGGCATTCTCTCAACCCAAGTGTTCGGTCTTACTCTTTTTTTTTTCCAACGTTTATCGAACTTTCTCTCGCATTGACTATATTCTCCTAGATAAGAAACTTATGCCACTGATATAGCACAATTGTCATCTCAGATCATTCACCACTTAAATTCAAATTTCATGATGTTCCCATAGCCCATACGCGTTTCAGATAAGGATATGGTTGTCTTCATTGCCTCTAACATAGACGTCTGCATAAAAAAAACTCTACTCCAGATGTGTCCCATGATACAATCTGGGAGGCTTTGAAAGCTTATATAAGGGGTCAGCTGATATACATGTCTTCATTCGCAAAGATACAACGCACACAGACAATGAACTTTCTTATTAGGAAAATCTCTGAAATAGATGACCAGATTGCTAGTGATCCATCCCCTGACCCTCTCAAAGAGAGACTACTTTAGAGAGACTGAATTTGACACATTTACTTCTGTAGACATTGAAAAAATGCTACTTAAATCTAGACATTCACATTATGAGTTTGGTGAAAAGGCACACAGACTTTTGGCCCACCAGCTTAGACAGCCCTCTGTGTGTAATGTCATTCCTGAGATTAAAACGCAACATGGTTACTTGAGAACATTTAGAAATAAATCATGTGTTTAGAAATTATTATACATCTGTGTATGCCTCTGAGCAAAACTGTTGAGATGGAGCAGTTTTTTGCAGATATCACTCTCCCCCAGGTTGACCAGACTATTGTGCAGTCCCTAGAGGGGCCCCTTTCTCTCGACGAGGTAACAAAGGCTCTACAATCTCTACAAACTAATAAAAGTCCTTGCCCTGATGGGTTCCCAGTTGAATTTTACCAGAAATTTTCTAATGAGCTGGTGCCTTTATTATTGAATATGTATAATGAGTCATTTGAGTCAGGTTGCTTACCCAAAACACTTTGTGAGGCTTTTATCTCATTGCTGCTTAAGAAGGGAAAGACCCTTAGTCCTGTGGCTCATATCGCCCTGTGTCTCTTTTGCCAGTAGACTTTAGGATTCTAGCTAAGGTCCAGGCCATACGTCTTGAATCTGTACTCCTTTATTTCATCTCAAAACTGGATTTGTTAAAAACAGACATCTTTTTTTAACATTTGTCAACTTTTTAATAAAATTTACCATCCTTCAAAATCCTCTACACCTGAAATTGTAGTTTCATTAGATGAAAAGGCCTTTGATAGAGTAGAGTGGAGTTATTTGTTTTACACATTAGAAAAGTTTGGCTTTGGGAAAAAGTTTATATCATAGGTCAAATTATTGTATGTAGATCCTATCTCTTCAGTACACACAAATAACATTTCATCTGAGCCTTTCACAGTCTCCCGGGGTACACGACAGGGCTTCCCTTTGTCACCTCTGTTATTTGCAGTCGCAATAGAGTCTTTAGCTTTGGCATTGTTTCAAACATCACAAATGACTGGAATTTATAGGGAGGGTCAAGAACACAGGGTTTTTCTTTATGCCAATGACCTCCTGATATATCTATCTGATCCCTTCCATTCTCTCCCATTAGCCTTAAATATCTTGAATAGAATCAGTAAATTATCTGGGTATAAAATCAACCTTTCAAAAAGCGAGCTGTTCCCAGTCAATGAATCAGCATGTGTGTTATCATTCAATAGGTTCCCCTTTAAGGTTACGTCCAAATGGACTTACCTAGGTGTCACATTGCCAGACAGTTCTTCAAAACTTTTCAAGGAGAACTTTGATCCATTGGTGACAAAAGTAGAACAGATTCTTAAACGCTGGGATCAACTTCCATTGTCTGTGGCAGGGCGCTTTAACTCAATTTAAATGTCTATTCTTCCAAAATGTACATATCTCTGTCAAAATATTCCTGTTTACATCCTAAGTCTTTTTTGTAGATCGGATGGAATTATTTCATCATTCATTTGGAATCATAAACCCGCCAGAGCAAGGAAGAATCTTCTAGCTCAACCCAAACATTCTGGTGGTATGGCCCTTCCAGATTTCCAAAATTACTACTGGCCCTGCAACGTTAGACCAATATTGCGCTGGCTATATGAATACCCTGGTGCAGATACACTTTCCTGGCTGCTTATTGAGACTAACTCATGTACAAAATCATCACTGGCGGCTCTGATATATTCACCTCTCCCTTTATTATATTCAGCCCACACAACAAATCCACTAGTAAAGACATCCCTGAAAATATGGATTCAGATAAGAAAACATTTTGGTTGGCAGTCTTTTTCATTTAAATCACCCATTTATCCTAATAATTTTTTCAAACCATCCCAAATGGATGGAGCATTTCTTATTTGGCGTAATGCGGGCATTAGGCAATTTTGAGACCTATTCTGTGATGGGACATTTGTGACTTTCAAATTTCTCTGTGATAATTTTAATATTCTCAGATCTCACTTCTTCCGTTATCTCCAAATTCGTGACTTTGTTAGGAATATCTCAACGGTATTCCCAAGTCAACCGCCCCCTGCCCCCTTTGACCACATCTTAGACTGGCCTTTATCATTTAAAGGTCTTATATCAGTTCAAATATTGTGCACTGATGGCTCTCTCACCTCCTTCAACTTCTACTACTAAATCACAACGGGAAGATGAGGTTGGAGAACCTATTTCTGATGAGGCATGGAAGGCTGGCTTGAGCAGAGTACATAGTTCGTCAATTTGTGCAAGACACGGGTTACTACAATTCAAGGTCATTCATTGTATTCATTGGACAAAACTTAAACTATCCAAACATTTTTCTGATGTTGACCCACAATGTGACCGATGTAAAAGTGATGCAGCTTCACATACACATATGTTCTGGTCCTGCCCTGAGCTGGGCCACTACTGGATTTCCATTTTTGACACTCTGTCAGGTTTTCTGGGACGGACAATACCACCATGCCCCTTAATTGGGCTATTTGGTGTTGCATCTGACCAGTTAGGTCTTACTAGGGCAGAGTCTAACAGCACTGCATTCCTCAGCCTCTTAGCAAGAAGACTGATTTTGGTCAAGTGGAAAGATTGCAAACCACCCATGTTCACACACTGGGTAAAATATACACTTTACTTCCTTAAACTTTCTGTAAAAGGATCAGAAAATAGCTACAACAAAATGTGGGGTCTTTTTCTGGATTATGGTAAAACTCACATCACACTCTCTATAGAGTAAGAGCAAGCCTATATTGCTATCAAGATAGTTTAAAATGATCAAATTTCCATAGCCAATAGATAATTAGTGGTCACCCCCTTCCTTTGGTATGGATTGTATCAGCTTTCATGTTATCCAAGGCACGCCTTACACCTATCATCATTTCTAGCCACTGTGGGACCATAGGCAGGCTAGGGGAACTCGTATTGATTGTAAAAAAATCAAAAAGTGAAATTTTCTTGCCATTTGACCTTTAAAGAGCAACTTGGAAGTTGAAATGTGTTAGTAATTTACATATACTGTCCTACACAGTTCTCTGCCGCCCCGCCGTCACCCTAGCAGCAGACAGTCCGTGAGAGTGTCCGCGACTAAAACGTTTTCAAAACGACCCGGTAGAGGTATAAATTATACCAACCTCACAAAAATAAAACCAGAAACAAAAAAAGAATATAGCCAGAAATCACAACTGAAATTTGGCTTATTAAATATTCGTTCGCTCTCTTCAAAGACGACTTTAATAAATTAACTTATTTCTGATAATCAAATTGACATACTCTGTCTTACAGAAACCTGGCTAAAACCTGATGAATACCTCCCACTAAATGAAGCTACCCCCCCCAGTCATTTAAATTATCACATACCACGTCGTCATGGCCGTGGTGGTGGAGTAGCCACAATTCACAATTCAAATCTCACTATGGCCCCTAAGCCTGATTATATTTTTAAATCTTTTGAAGTTCTTGTCCTTAACTTGATTCATCCTGATGGGAATGGTGCTAAACCCTTAACAATTGTAACATTATATAGACCTCCAGGCCCCTACACTGAATTCTTATCAGAATTCTCTGACTTCCTGTCCGCTCTAGTCATTAAAACAGAAAAGATAATCATATTAGGTGATTTTAATATCCACATCGATGTTGCAAATGATAGCCTGGCAATTAGTTTCCAATCTCTGCTTGATCACATTGGCTTCTCCCAAAATGTAAACACACCTACACATCAAGGTAACCACACCCTTGATCTTGTTCTGACACATGGAGTACAAATAGAACAACTTACAACCCTACCTCAACACTCTACACTAACTGACCACTACTTATTAACTTTAAAAATCACATTAGACTATGTAGCACCTAACTCAGTCTACTACTACACTAGAAACATTACTCCCAAAACTACAGATGACTTCATAGCAAAAATTCCGTCTCTCCTCGAGCCTCTGCTGAGCAAATATAGCCCTGTATTAGAAGGTTCTATGCCAAGCCCAACCCAAGTTGATCAATTAACTGACAGTGTTGTAAATGTTCTATACTCCACATTCAACACAATTGCACCACTCAAAAAGAAAACTAGGAAACAAGAAAAAATTGCCCCATGGTATACCACACAGACTCGCTTACTGAAACAAGCTGCTCGTAGACTTGAAAGGAAATGGTATGCCACTAAACTTGAAGTGTTCCGCCTTGCTTGGAAAGATAGCTTAAAAGAGTACAAGACAGCACTTAACAATGCCAAATCAGCATACTATTCCTCACTTATACACAATAATAAAGATAATCCAAAATTCCTTTTTGACACTATATCCCGTTTAACAAAAAGCAGGAACGAGGTGTCCCATTCCATTCCAATAACTCTAAGCAGCAAGGACTTCATGGACCATTTTAATGACAAAATTGAATCTATTAGACTTAAAATACACAATTCCCTTGTAACCTCAAATCCAGTTGGACCACATGTAATGGTTACAGCTAGCTCTAGTCAACCTGTAACATACTTTGATTCATTCACACCCACCAATATATCAGAAATTACATCTTTGATCTCCTCAGCTAAAGCCTCAACATGCTTATTGGACCCTATCCCAACTGATCTTCTTAAGGCAGCTCTCCCTCTATTGGCTGAGACGATTCTTAAAATTATAAATGACTCACTCTTAGCTGGGCATATCCCAAAATCCTTCAAGACATCTGTATTGAACCATCAATTCAAAAACCAAAACTTTGATCCTGATGTCCTTGCTAATTACAGACCCAAATCTAACCTCCCATTTGTTTAAAAAATACTTGAGAAAATAGTGTCTAAGCAAACTGTAGCTTCTAAAATGATATGAAATATAAAATGATAATAATATCCAGGAAACCTTCCAGTCAGGCTTTAGAACTAATCATAGCACAGAATCAGCCCTAGTTAAAGTCTTCAATGACCTCCTTATCGCATCTGATAATGGATATATATCAATATTAATCCTATTGGATCTTAGTGCTGCATTTGACACTATTGACCATGGTGTCCTACTACACAGACTTGAACACATGATAGGCATCAAAGACACTGCATTAGCCTGGTTCAAATCATACCTCTCTGGTCGCTACCAGTTTGTACACGCTCATAGAGTCATCAACCCATACCAAAGTAAAGTTTGGTGTACCCCAAGGCTCAGTGCAAGGTCCCCTGCTGTTCTCCCTGTACATGTTACCGTTAGGATCTGTTATAAGGAAACATGGTATCACTTTCCACTCCTATGCTGATGATACCCAGCTTTACCTTTCTATGAAGCCTAATGACTATATGCCAATGACTAAACTTGATGCATGTCTCCTAGATATCAAAACCTGGATGACTAATAATTTCCTTTGTTTAAATTCTGATAAAACTGAAGTTATGATGATTGGCCCTAAACAGCTGACCAACACTCTACCCCATCACCAAAACTTACTCAGTGGCCTGTCACTGTCATGTAATGCAAAAGTTAAAGACCTTGGGGTAATTATTGACCAGGACCTCTCTCTAAATAGTCATGTAAAACACATTTCAAAAACATCTTTTTTTCACCTACGAAATATTGCTAAGGTTAGAAAGTTCTTATCCTTTGAGGATGCTGAAAAATTAATACACGCATTTATTACTTCCAGGCTCGATTATTGCAATGCTCTGTTCTCTGGGTGTAGCAATACTTGCATCAAAAACCTACAACTAATACAAAATGCTGCGGCCCGAACTCTCACCAGGACTAAAAAATATGAACATATCTCTCCTATCCTTGCTTCCCTACATTGGCTCCCTATTAAAAGTCGAATTGATTTTAAAATACTCCTCCTAACCTACAAAGCCCTCAAGGGCGATGCACCAGCATATATTAAAGACTTACTTGTCCCTTACCACCCTCCTAGAACCCTAGAGCCCATGTCAGGACCGACTCCCCATCACAGAGGACTTTCCTGGACGCCGATGCTGGGCCCGACTCCCCTTCCTGAGGCTTCGTGATTGACCCCCCCTCACAATGGCGCTGTCAAATGGACCCTTACTGTTCCCCCATGACCCATCTCACTCCTTTGAGTTTGTCACTATGCCTGGCCGCTGCTACATTGTCCAGCCATAATTCCTGATAACCACCTATAGACTGATTACCATGTAATGTAAAAGTGGGATAATACTCTATTATGAACCTTAGCTAAACCATAGGCAACTTATAGTCTGTCATGGTTACTACTGATTGTAATTTTTCTCCATGACCCCTGGCAGTTGGGTTAGCCCCTTGAGTCGTGGATCTGCCCAAGGTTTCTTCCTAGATTAACTGAACATAAGGGAGTTTTTCCTTGCCCCTGTTGCTCTTGGGTGCTCCTTCTGTGAAGCGCCATGAGACAATATTATTGTAAAAGGCGCTGTATAAATAAAACTGAATTGAATATAATGTTGCTCAGAAATGTATATAGAAACATTTAGAAATATTTTTAATTGATTTATGAGACCTAATGCCATATTTAAAAAAAAAAAAAAAAAGTAATTTTAAGCAGTTTTTAAGCAAGTATGCAACATAAGAGGAAGTCATCTCTGTCTTTCACTAGCTGTCCCTTGCTGGAGCATGGAGCATCAGGCACTCTCTTACTCTCTCATCAGCAACAGTCAGTTGAAGTCCTTTTAGCATATTCCTAGCTACTTGTCTAGTAACTGTTAAAAGCCTAACTGACTAAGTGTTTAACTGACTGACTCTCTAAACAACTCCTCTTTATTCTACAGCTTTTTTCTATTGTCAATTTGTAAGTGCACTTTTTTAAACGTTTGATTTGCATGCACTGTGTAATTCCTAGGAACTGCAACTGACGTAGCAACTGCAAATCTAGTCACAGTGCATGCAGAGCAATGCACTGTATTGTTCTTCGTTGGCTTCTTCTTATTATTATTTTTCCAATTATTGCGATTAATTCAGCTTCAACTATTTCACCCAGAAACTTCTTTCAAACTTCATCTCTTAAGTCTTAGTTTAATAGCCTTGATATATAGTAAACAAGAATTGACAACTTGATTATAACAATGAACAATTTGTTATCTGTCATAACAATGGCCTAGCAACTACCACAACTACCCTTGCTACTTCCTAGCAACCACTTTCACAATGACAACCCAGCAATTAGCATAGGAAGCATCATAAACCATATGTCACTGCTGGAGCAATTTGACGTCCCACCATCTCTACCAATTCAACTACTGATTTTTTTAAATCAATTATTAGTAGTTTAATAGCTTTTAAATGCAATAAACAACATTAGACAACTTGACTAAAACAATGAACAACTTGTTAGGCAACTGTAAATTATGCCACAGCAGGAGTGTGAGGTATCGAGGCGGTCATCCTGAGTGAGGATGTGGCCAACTGGAGGATGTTAAGGTGAAAGAGGGAATAACAGCAACAAAGGTGTCCAAAAATACTTGCAAATTTATTAAAAAGGTTTGGCAGAAGTAGTGCAAACCAAATAGCAAAAGCAAAAAAACAGCATATGCAGGAAAATAGCACCTCTGGATTTTAGCTTTCACCAACATACAGCTAATAAAAGTGCAACAAAAAAAGGCTACATTTAGCTTAGCTTAGCATAGCATACTAGCAACTGCATACTAGCTTAAGCACCTTGCTACTCCTTTCTAACTGTCAAATGAATAATCTTTATCTGTGTGCTGCTTCGAATTATCTGTCCAGCCAAGTCTGTACAGAATGTTCAGTCAATAACTGTTGTGACACAGTGAAGACCTTAGCGATAGCCTTGACCAATGGTCATGTGTCGATACTTGTCAGGAGCCAGGCTTCTGTATGTGCAGGAATGTTCCTGTTTAGGCTATGTGTTGTTTGCCTGCATCTAAATCCTTGAGTGTGTCCCTGAGCTATGTACTTGTATGGAATTCCACCCAGATGGTTGAACTGGTCAGGTTATTTTCTACTGTTTAGGATTAGACTTTAGTATATGTAGAGCTCATTTTCCTTTTAACTGACGAGAAGGATCCAGACGAGCTACGCTGTAACATCTCAGCCATCCTGTCTCAACCTCGCAGGCGAGACAGAAGAGTGACTTAGTTTGATAGTCTTTTGACTTCACTTTGTTACTTCAGCTTTTTATGTCATCTACTATTCCATCCAGTCAATAATTGTAACTCATTTAATTCATCTTATAATAAATCATTGATCCTGATCCAACGTAACTGAGACATCCAGTCTTCTATTCTGCTGGGAAGAAAACACAACGCAACTTTAAGAGGAACAGTGACTTCAGGTGAAAAGTCAAACTGAGAAAAACCCCCCAAAATCTAACACAACCCTTAGCTCAAATTGGACCAATGATTGGTCATTGGTCCATACCACCACCAAAGGGTTCCCAAAAATAAACAGGGTCTCCCAAATCATATTTTACAATAACAACAAAACATTATAAATCAAAGAAAATAATACTACATTTACCCACCACCAACACAATATCCCAATAACACCATCCAAGTTCAAATAAAAATTTATACATAACAATAACCCAAACCAAACACCCCTGTGCAAAGTGCACACGACCTCTGCTTCGTGGACTGCAGAAAAGCACTGCTCCCACAGCGGGTGTGCTTCCACAGGGGAACAGTGGCATTGGACCAGGAAGAAGGCAAGTATGTGTTTCCGTGTGTTGGAGTTACAGAGGGGATTTTAAACAGAGGTAGCATGTAACAATGGGACATAGATAATGGGTACCGCACTATATGTCAAAGATGTTGATATGAGAGATGTATAATGGCAGGGAGAAATGTGTGGTGAGTGTTTGGAAATGGAACGCGGAGCACCGCGCTACAAACGCCACTAACTGGTGCTTAATGGCGTCAGACCTCCCCCCAAAACTTTCCTGTAACTCTTCCCACTGTGCACAAGGAATTTCCCAACCCCGGTACTCTGCCCACATTAATAAAACACATACATTCAGTCGACAGTTATCTCAGTCCATGAGAGTGTCGGTGTGTGTGTGTGTGTGTGTGTGTGTGGTGTGTGAGTGTGAGTGAACGAGACTCTCTCTCTCGCGTGCGCGCGCACGCTCTTCCACTCGCGCAGGTAGACAATGGTGCCTGCCACGAGCAACCGCAAACGCTACTCTGACAGAGTTTGTAGCGTCGTGGTGAGAAAGGGGAAGCAATCACCTTCTAACAAGGAGTAATATGACGCAGCCAGATTGAGGAATAGAGCTCATAGGCCTCCACTGCCTAGCACTGCCTAGAGTTTTTCTCTGCTACTTGCACCAACAGGACAGAGAAGTCTGGAAAATCAAAAGGTGGCGGTGTTAGCATCAGGACAAACAACAAGTAGTGTGAGCCAAGAAATGTCACCGTTCTTTCCAAGTCATGCTCACCTCATCTGGAACACCTGGCAATCGTCTGTTGACCCTTCTACCCTGTGAATTTACATCTGTAATCATCACTGTTGTCAATATCCCTCCACAAGCCAACACAGATATTGCTGTATCAGAACTGTAGGAAGTGTTAAACAGACAACAACACAAGCACCCAGGGGCTGCGCTTATTGTGCCTGGTGATTTCAACCAAGTACCTCTTAAACGGTCCATGCCTGAATTTATTCTACATATTCAGTTTCCCACACGTGGTGACAACAGATTGGACCACTGCTACACACAGTTCAAGGAGAGTTACATAGCTAAGCCTCTATCAGCTTTTGGAAAATCAGGTCATGCTGCTGTTTTCCTGCTGCCTTCATACAGAGAAGTCAACCAACATCGCAAACATGACTAACTTACCAACCACCATAGCAACCACTGTAATCAGCTATGTTGTCAATAGCCTCACAACCACCTCAAGTACCCTGGCAACTTCCTCAAAATATCAGCCTAGCCATCACCATAACCGCCCTATCAACCACCTTAAATACCCCTGCAACTTCCTTGGAAACAGTTCCACAATGATGACCTAGCAATCAACATTGAAACCAACATCATTAACCATCAACATCATGTCACTGAATTCATATGTCATTTTGTTCACAGAATTTCTGTTGTCATTGCCTAAGTTACGCATAGACATTGCATCAATCAAAGAATTGAGTCTGTAGATGCATTTACAGCATAAATACAGACACAGCCATAGGGTTCTTTCAGCCCTTTGCTGATGAGATTGCTAAACAGACGTGCATTCTCCCTTAACAGTAATTTCACCATTATTTAAGCATTAATTGTTTGTATATGTTGATATTGAAGTTGATGTTTGTTAATAATTACCAATGTACATTGGAAACAGTTATATGCACAATGTTAGGGAGGAAATAGCTTCATTTTAAGTATTTTGTATTTCCTTGATACTGACAAACTATGTGGGTGTCTGTGTGTGAGAGAGTGTGTGTGTGTGCTGACCTTCTGGCTATAGCTGACTGCCAGCTAAAAATCTAAGTTTTGTAAACTAAGCATGTTCAGAATCTTGTGAATTAAATGGCACTTACACTATTGCATTCATGTTGCATTTCAAATATCTTCAACTTAAAACTGTTCCACAGGATTAATTTTAGGCTATTTGTTAACAAAATCACATACATTCCAGTATGTCTGGTGTTTCCTCCAGTAACCGCTTCCCCCCTAGCAATAGCATATTCATAGCTGTAGTAACTAGCCTACAGATGCTTCTAATACAATAAACTTCATGCAAAATCAAACTAGCGACAAAATAACGATATATGACATTAGGTAATGATATAAAACTGTAAATACATATTCACAATGCTACATTAGGCATTAAATGTAGTCGAATAGAGCTGTAGACTGCTTTCATAGTAATAAAATATGATCAGCCTCAGCATCAGAGAATGTTTTGCTTCCTTTGTACGGGTGTCACAAAATGACAATTAGTGCCTGCAATTGTTCATAAAAAAGTGCCAAAAGTGACCATAATTAAAATACAGAAAACATCTTGAAATTCAGTTATCTCATGACGCTTTACAGAAGGAGCACCCAAGAGCAACAAGGGCAAGGAAAAACTCCCTTATGTTTAGCTAGTCTAGGAAGAAACCTTGGGCAGATCCACGACTCAAGGGGCTAACCCAACTGCCAGGGGTCATGCAGGAAAATTACAATCAGTAGTAACCATGATAGACTACAAGTTGTCTATGGTTTTAGCTAAGGTTCATAATAGTTTGAGTATTATCCCACTTTACATTACATGGTAGTCAGTCCATAGGTGGTTATCAGGAATTATGGCTGGACAGTGTAGCAGTGGCCAGACATGGTGTTAAACTCGCGTAGTGAAATGGGTCATGGGGGTAACAATAAGGGTTCATTTGACAGTGCCTTTGTGAGGGGGGTCAGTGACAAAGCCTCAGAGAAGGGGAGTCGGTCCTGGCATGGGCGTCTAAGAAGGGGCTCTATGACTGAGAGTCGGTCCTGGCAAGGGGCTTCCCGTAGTGTTGGTTGCAGTCCACTCAGGAGGGGAGGGTGAGAGTCTGCCGGAAAGAGGCAGGCATGACACTCAGCAGAGATGATTGTGGACAGAGGAATCAAATTAATTAGGCCAGGCTCACACATCAGTGAGCAAATGTGTCATTTGTGCATACATATATTTATATAAATATTTATACATAAGTACAGAGAGAGAGATGGTAAGAGAGAGAGAGAGTTGTACGGCATGACACATGAAGGTTTTGTGGCAGCACTAGACTATAGCAGCATAACTAAGGTATGGTGCATGGCAAAACAAGACCACTACAAGGATGGTCAGTGGTCAACATGCCTCACAACTGGGGGCAACAGCAGAGACAGCAGGGGCGCGCGGTAACAAAAGGCTCTTCCTCCTATTGTAGATTTTAATATTCTTGGGATTACAAGAAGACCAGCATTTTGGGATCTTAGGGTTCTAGGAGGGTGGTACGGGATAAGTAAGTCTTTAATATATGTTGGTGCATGGCCATTAAGGGCTTTGTAGGTTATTAGGAGTATTTTAAAATTGATTCGACTTTTAAAAGGGAGTCAATGTAAGGCAGCAAGGGTAGGAGAGATATGTTCATATTTTTTAGTCCTAGTGAGTGATTGAGCCATGGCATTTTGTATCAGCTGTGGGTTTTTGATACAGGTATTACTACACCCAGAAAACAGAGCATTGCAATAATCGAGCCTGGAAGTAATAAATGCATATATTAATTTTTCAGCATCCTCAAAGGATAGGAACTTTCTAACCTTAGCAATATTTTGTAGGTGGAAAAAAGATGTTTTTGAAATGTGTTTTACATGACATTACATTACATCCTGGTCAATAATTACCCCGAGGTCTTTACCTTTTGTGTTACATGACAGTGAAAGGCCACTGAGTAAGTTTTAGTGAAGAGGTAGAATATTTAGGGCCAATTATCATAACTTCAGTTTTATCAGTGTTTACACACAGGAAATTATTAGTCATCCAGATTTTAATGCAGGCATCAAGTTTAGTTATTGGCATATAGTTATTAGGCTTCATGGAAAGGTAGAGCTGGGTATTGTCAGCACAGGAGTGGAAAGTAATGCCTAAAGGTAATATGTACAGGGAGAATAACAGGGGCCTTAGCACTGAGCCTTGGGGAACACCAAACTTTACTTTGGTGTGGGATGATGACTCATTATAAGCATGTACAAACTGGTAGCGACCAGAGAGGTATGATTTGAACCTTGCTAATGCAGTCTTTGATGCCTATCATGTGCCTGTGTTGTAGGATACCATGGCCAGTAGTGTCGAAGGCAGCTCTAAAGATCCAATAGGATTAATATTGATATATATCCATTATCAGATGAGATAAGGAGGTCACTGAAGACTTTAACTAGGGCTGATTCTGTGATACTATGATTAGCTCTAAAGCCTGACTAGAAGGTTTCCTGGATATTATTTTCATTTAAGAAGCTTCAGATTTGCTTAGACACTATTTTTTCAAGTATTTTTGATACAAATGGGAGGTTTGATATGGGTCGGTAGTTAGCCAGGACATCAAGATCAAGGTTAGGTTTTTCAATAGATGGTTTAATAACAGATGTCTTGAAAGATTTTGGGACATGCCCAGCTATGAGTGAGTCATTTATAATTTTAAGAATCGTCTCGGCCAATAGAGAAAGAGCAGCCTTAAGAACACTTCAAGTTTAGTGGCATACCATTTCCTTTCAAGCCTATGCACAGCTTGTTTCAGTGAGCGAGTCTGTGTGATATACCATGGGGCAATTTTCTCTTGTTTTCTAGTTTTTGTTTTTAAGTGGTGCAGTGGTGTTGAATGTGGAGTGTAGTACATTTACAACACTATAAGTTAATTGATCAATTTGGGGTGAGCTTGAAGTAGAGCCTTCTGATGCATGCCTATATTGGCTCAGTAAAGGCTCAAGGAGAGAGGGAATTTTTGCTATGAAGTCGTCTGTAGTTTTCGAGTGTAGTAGTAAATCCAGTTAGGTGCTACATAGTCTAATGTGATTTTTAAAGTTGTTAAATAGTGGTGAGTTAGTGTAGGTTGTTGAGGTAGGGTTGTAAGTTGCTCTATTTGTATTCCATATGTTAGTACAAGATCAATGGTGTGGTTACCTTATTGTGTAGGTGTATTTACATTTTGGCAGAAGCCGATGTTATCAAGTAAAGACTGGAACTGGGGGGGGGCTAGCTTCATTTAGTGGTATTCATCGGGTTTTAGCCAGATTCCTGTAAGACAAAGTATGTCAATTTGATTGTCAGTAATAAGTTTATTTATTAAAGTCGTCTTTGAGGAACAAATATTTAGTAAGTCAAATTTCTGTCTGTGATTTCTGTCTATATTGTTTATTTGTTTCCAGTTTTATTTTTGTGAGGTTAGTATAATTTATACCCCTACCGGAAACACAAAAAACGTATGCATATGAATTGTTCATAAAACACAAAAACTTGGTATACTATTGTCATTTTGTAATTAACCCTAACCCTAAATACTACAATAAATATTTGTAAATTATGTATAATTACTGCTCCAATATTATAAGAGGCACAATGTTGATAACTAGATGTACCGCATAGCGATACATGGTATGACCGCCGCAATGTATTGAAATGTGAGAACTGTTGGCATGACAAGTGTGTGGTAGAACAGTGTTGTGAGGTGGGAATTAGATTGGAAATTATGTCTTGAAAGTGGGTATGGATGTGTTTTTTGAATGAATGAGATTGTGTGTGATTTTGTAGTGTGTAGGAGTGATTTATGAAAGGGTAGGTGTTGTCATAGTATGTATGTAGCCTACATGTGTTAATTTGAACTCTTGCCACTTGGTGTTTGTGTAGAGATGGTAGTCATAAGATTGTCTTGTATGGAGTATTATATAAAAAAAAAAAAATATATATATATATAGGTCTTTTGACACCTATATATGGCGATGTTCATTGACGTGTAACTTCGAAACAATTTATCTCAAGATAAATCGTTTGATAACTTTTTATTAGCATTGTCTGCAGATGACGTTGTTTTCGTTGGAAGTGGGCGTCGACCAGTGTTTTCCATGCGTGAGGTTCAATAGATTTCACGATAAAAAAAAAAATGTTGTAAACATTAGCATTCTCTAGATAATAGGTAAAATGACATTTTCTACAATTACAGCGCCCCCTATGGACCAAATTTTATGGCATGTGCTGTGGTTTCAGAGGTCTGTGGTGATCGTGCATGACATATTTCGTGCAGTTCCCACCTTCTCGGCCCAAGATATTGGCAACTCAAAATCCCAATTTTTGCATTTACCCTAATCACTAGGTGGCGCTTTGCTTCACGTGAGCGTTTATGGGCTGGGTCGATACGTCTCTGTAACACCAACATACTAACACAAAATCGTTATCTTGGGCAAAAATGTTAACGAGTTATTTAACAAAAACTGGTTTTTGACACCTAGCTTCGGCGATAAACAGCGCCCCCTATGACGAAATGTCACAAAATTTAGTACACATGACAAAAAAGCAGTTTAGAGATGGCATGCCAAGTTTGACCAAATTTGAGCAATTAAAAGCCAAGATATGTACTTTTAAAAAATTTTAAGCTACGTGTTCAATGTTCATTGACGTGTAACTTCGAAACAATTTATCTCAAGATAAATCCTTTGATAACTTTTTGTCAGCATTGTCTGTAGATGACGTATACCAAATTTGGTGAGATTCACATTAACGGCCTATGACGAGTTCGTTCAGATTCGTTTTGGCAATGTTAAAATTTCACGTAAACCGTTTTCGTTGGAAGTGGGCGTCGACCAGTGTTTTCAATGCGTGAGGGTCAGTAGTTTTCACAATAAAAAGAAAATTGCTGTAAACATTAGCATTCTCTAGATAATAGGCAAAATGACATTTTCTGCAATTACAGCGCCCCCTATGGTCCAAATTTCATGGCTTGTGCTGTGGTTTTAGAAGTCTGTAGGGTGATCGTGCATGACATATTTTGCGCAGTTCCCAGCTTCTCGGTCCAAGATATTGCCAACTCAAAATCCCAATTTTTGCATTTACCCATATCAGTAGGTGGCGCTATGCTTCAAGTGAGTGTTTATGGGCTGGGTCGATACGTCTCTGTAACACCGACATATTACAAAAATTTCGTGTTGTTGGGTGAAAGGTTAATCGAATTATTCAGCGAAAACTTTTGCCGGTCTCCCCCTCTTTGACGGACACTGGCACAGTGGGGGGGGGGGGCCCTTGGGGGCCAAAAGCTCATATTCGCTCACAAACTTCTAGGGCTACATGCCTACAAACATTCATCTCCCCCTGAGTTTCAGTGTCCCGGGAATCGTTGACGGAAAATCGGTGAAAAAAAAAAAAAGGGAAAAACGTGCAGCAACACCAATATGACCGCTTTCGCTAGCTTCGCTAGCGGCGGTCATAATTATGTATTAATAACATATTAGTTAAACTAAAGCACCTTAATTGCAAGGGTCCAATGAAGAATGGTACCCACTGAACAGATTTTGTCTACAAGAAAAGAAAACATTAAGAAGAGTAAAAAATGTTTAATATAAATGTATATGTTAATAGACTTACTATTAAGCTCGTAAAATGAATAATTAACTGTACGGTAGTAAGTTAATGAACAAAAATGTAATACTGAGTTAATGTCAAGATAAGTCTTTAGTAAGGGCAAAACTATATACTGGTAAATATTAACAAACATCAACTCAATATTAGATAACAGCTTCTTTGCTGTGTCTTAATACAGCTTATATAGAAATAATTAGTACTTGATTAAATAATGGTAAAAAATGAACTTACTTATGTCAAATAGACACATTGGTAATAGTTATATAGAATCTATACATAAATGCAGTTAGCATTTAGTTAGTTAGTTAAAACCTACCTAGTAGCACAAGCTAGTCAGTCACTCTCCTCTGCCTCAGATGTAGACGTAATCTTAGCATCATCTCCACTTAATAATGAGCTCTATCTTGTTTGTTGTTTATTTAAAACATCCAAAGTCGGTAATACTTTCCCAACAGCATGTTCTTTTGGTGGAGCTTGATGAAACCTCTTAAAATGACAGGTGCCATCAATAACCTGTGTTGGCAGCATTTCTTTTGAAAATAATATTCAAACACCTGGCCAATCACAGTTGTAGTTGTAGTGCTTTTTATTTAACTTTGTACAGGCTAGGCCTAATATTTTGCACTGCAATTTTTAAAATTAAATAGTCCTGATACTTTTTGTGCCTTGTGCTTCAAATTGAATTTGTCCAAAACTGTGACATAATTTCTGAAAGCATACTTTCAGTTGCATAGTGCCTGCGCCTTTGGACGATTCACAAATTTGATAGTGTCCCAATAAAGACAAAGGCAAAACTAAAGTGTTTTATCTTTTATATGCCTCAGGCTGTAGCAACCTTTGGGCTATCTTTTGTGTCAGGTATCGCATCTTTATCTTTTGGCCTATGGGGTTGAAAGGCAAAATAAAATGTTGCTTGGTAATTAAATTGACATTATATCTTATGCTGAAGGTGGTCACCCTAATACAAGATAATGATGAAACCAGCTACCAGGTTTGGGTTAATCAGTTTGTGGACTGGTATAAGACTAGTTACCCACATCTAAATACAAAGAAAACTAAAGAACCTATATCTGATTTAAGGAGTGTGGGTAGCACTCACCAATAGATGACTATTGAGAAGGAGGGGACTGAAGTGGTAGGGGAGTATAAATACTTAGGAGCAATTATAGATACACAATTATCATGGAATCCCGATATTGATGCATTTTACAAAAACTGGGGTGTGGGTTGTTGGGCTGTAATAACAAGAAACTGCTGTTTTAAACAATGTCTTTTTAGCATTATTTGAGTGATCTACATGTAAACTTTTACATTGTTCAATTCACATTTAAACAAAGATTCACACAATACACAATTCAGTATGACTTGCTAATCTGAAGTAATGGATATATCCCCATTCCTTTTGACAATGCCTGGTTTAGCATAGCTAACATGGTTTGGCCTGTTTTTTAGGCCTACTGTGCATTTATTCAGAATATGTTAATGAATTAGTACACTCATTAGTCTACTAACTAGCAAATGGGGTAACATTTTCTATGAACCTAGTAATCATAAAGCATTAATGCATTCATAAAGAATTATAATGCATTTATTTAGACCTATAACTGTATTCATAACTGTTTATAAATTCTCGTTTATAAAAATTCGTGAGATTATATTATCACATAAGCCTTTACAACTTGAAGTGTCACAAAACATTATAAGCTTCTTTGGCCTTTTGATACTTGGGAAACACACTACTTTACTCACTGTCTGTAATGGTGCCTTATTGATTTTTACAAGTAATTATGTGTTCATCTCACTTTACTTAGAGTATGCAATGAGTGCTTGTGACTCTTCATTATTTGGCATGAGCAATTGGTCATATAAAGGGACAATTAACAAATTGAAGCTTTATAATGCTTTGTGACACTTACAGTTCTAAAGCCTTCTAACATAATGCCTTATAAATAGTAATGAACAGTAATAAACAGTAATGAAAACTATCAGCATTAGTTATAAGACTTTATGAATGCATTCTAAACCTTTATGTATGTGTAATGCTTTATACATTATCCTTATCATTTTATCATTTGTTTTCTAAATGACACAAAATAAAAGTCTTTCTGACCTGATCACATTCCAGTCACTGCTGCGAAGGTTTCCTACAATGACAAAATTCACAATGCCACTACCACCAGGAAACAACAGATACTTTTCATTTTTATTGACAAAGTAGCTGCCATCAGCATCCAGTTCACTAAACTGCTCACAAATGGTGTCACAAAACCTCCAACATGTAGCAGCTTCACTACATACATTCCTCCCTGGATATGAGTGCCAGGTCAACATGCAGAAGTCCTACTGAATCATTTTCTTAATTTACCCATTTGACAGAGAGTGATGTGTCTAAACTCCTACTAAAGTTCTACTGCATGTCCACCCTAGACCCTATTGCAGCCAACTTCCTGCAATACATAACCCCACTGTCAAAACAGCAATCACACGTGATTAAAGGGGCTTTCAGGTAGCATGGTGTAGCCACACCGCTGTATGCTAAGCCCTATTGGCTTCAATTGTTTCTCCAGTGGCAGCGCAATCTGCCACTGCTGGGAAGCAGTGCAACAAGTATTGCATTACCACTCCCGTGCCCATCCATCTCACACCAATTCATCTCGGTGAGGATCTCTTTACTCAAATATGGCAAACCGCAAAATAAACAGGACAACCTACTAATTTCAATGGTGTATAGCATTCTTCTTGTCTTGAAATCACATCACATTTCTGCAGTGTCTCCAACCCACTCCTCTCCTCCCAACTTTCCTTTCCATGTCAAAGGCTGTTCTCAGACCCATGTCTGTCATATAGCCAGGGCACGTGCAAGAAATGTGTCAGTATATTTTTGCAAATTACAAAGCCATACAGTATGCCACCATCATGGTTCCTCTATTGACAGATTCCAGACAATCCACTCCAAACCTATAAGGTCAAAGACAAAGCACTCATATTTCACCCATTCAATAAACAAACTCAGTTTATTTCTTCTTCAGACAGGCATGAATACATTTTGTAAGCACAGGAGACACATAAATGACACATGCACTTATGCTATCCGATGCACAATGAAATACCATTCTTTTGGAACCTACCATGTCTCGCTCATGTGATAATCTCACCATTTTAAGATGCATGGTACTCTGTATCAACAAGAGTGCACAATATGCCTAGGTTGTCTAAAAAAGCTTTCTGACCAGTGGCGGTTGGCCTAAGCACTATAGCTTGCATTCTCAACGGCAAAATTGAATCCGACACTGCTGCCAGTCACCTTATGTGCAAGAGTGCTGCAAGTAGAATAACATTAACCTAACCCTATATGAATAACAGGCTATATTCGGCTATTCATGAGGAAATGCAGTAACTTCATACATTTTCCTCTTCTTCTTTCTAATTTTTCCTTAATGGGCTGCTGATGTTTGCTACATTTTCTTACCTGCACCAAAGAAGACCCATCCCTGTCAACCAACCTACTGTAGTGTCCATTTTTATCCACCAGTTTTTATAAACAACCAAAAGGTGTAAGGCCTGGCGGGATTAACGCACGCTCCTCCTTTATGTTGAAATAATTGATTTATTTCTCCAGCTAATACAAAATGTAACTGAAGGATGTTGTAAAATAAAGGTTGATAATGAAGTTAACCAAAACAACTGTTTCCAAAACTGTAAATAAAACGAGCGTGGTCAAAACAGTGTTCTCTCCCAAGCCCTCACCATCCACCATTATCAGTGCCCCCTTACCTGCCCTACATCACAGGTGATATACCATTTACACCCTCCATGTGACCCAAGACGGCAGGTAGTTAAACACAAATAAAACGGTAAATATAAACCTTTCCATACAACAATTCATATTGCAAAACTAATTTTTCAATGGCCAAAATATAGTTTTACACAAAATTAGGAATAAGGTATATGGCTATAACATTCCGGCCCCTAATTTTTGTTTACAAACAATTAAACCACACCTAATAGCCATTATAAATTTCAACCATACATTTTACATCAATGACAAATCTGCACAAAGCACCAAAGTACTGCACAGGGATAATGCTCCATCATTGATTTTAAATGCTTCTCAATATATAACACATACCAAATGCCTATTTCAAAGCGCATTCAGAAGTATGTGATGGTTCACTTAAACTATGTATGTGGGTCTGAATGCACATGTATGCACGATTGTGAAAGTCCATTGAAAAGGTAATCCATCACAAAAGGGTACAAATGATGCCAAAAAAAGGAAAATCTTTAGGCAAAAGTCCTTGGGGATCCAAAACTGAAAAATCATGCTTTAACATTTAAACACAAATGTCCATTTGGTCTTTTACACTCAATGTACATCATGTGACTTAAATACTTCACTGTATCAAAGGTTACCATATCTCATTTTCAATATTTAATTTCAATAATCAAAACTCAAAAATGAAAACCCTATTCAGCCTCGAGTAAGAGGCATAGTTTAGTAATGGGCCTTTCAAATTCATTGGTTTGTGTCTTGACATGTACTTTACGTACAAACCCTTTGGAGTCTTTTGTTGTGTCTATGATTCGGCCTAATGGCCATGAATTGCGGGGAGAAGACTCATCAAGTAAAAGGACAAGGTCACCAACTAAAAAGCTTCGATGGGGTTTGTTCCACTTTTGCCGCTGCTGCATTGTGGGGAGGTATTCTTTAGCCCACCTTTTCCAGAATAAGTCACTTATATACTGGACTTGCTTCCAGCGCCTTCTTCCATTAGTTGCTTGCTTATCAAACAGACCAGGAGGCAGAATGGGCTTCCCTTTTAACAGCAGTAGATGATTTGGTGTTAATGCCTCAAGATCATTTGGGTCATTGCTGGATGGGGTTATTGGTCTGTCGTTTAACATTGCCTCAACCTCACAGAAGACTGTAATAAGGGCTTCATCATCCACTACTTGTTGCCTCATAACAGAACAGAGAATCCTTTTGATCTGTTGCACAAGGCGTTCCCAGACACCTCCATGATGGGCTCCATGAGGTGGGTTAAAAGTCCATTTGATTCCATCCTGTCTCAGAGCATTCTGTATTTTATCTTGGTTCAGGTTTTGCAGTGCTTGTTTCAGTTCCCGGTTTGCACTAATGAAATTAGTTCCATTATCTGATTTTATTTCTTTTACTTGTCCCCTTCGACAGACAAATCTTCTTATTGCATTGATGCAAGAATCTGTGTCAAGAGTATGGGCCACTTCAAGATGGATTGCACGACATGTTAAACATGTGAATATAACACCATATCTTTTAACAGTATTTCTGCCCCTTTTTACTTCAATAGGCCCGAAGTAGTCCATTCCGACCAGAGTGAATGGCGGGAAGTCCACTGCAACCCTCCCAGATCGGAGATCTGCCATTTTTTGTTCACCAGGCCTTTGATGCAGACGACGGCATCTTATGCATTTCGTGATGATCTTTCTGGCGAGTGTATTAGCATGAGGAATCCAGAACTGCCGACGAAGAGTGGAGAGCATATGGTTTCTCCCACTATGTCCAACTTTCTCATGTATATAGCAGAGAATGATCTCAGAGATGTTGCTACTCTTTGGCAGAATGGCAGGATGTTTCGTCTCTTCCGGTAATGCAGCTCTGCTCAGCTGACCACCTACTCTCAGAACACCATCAATCATCACAGGATCAAGTTTGCGAAGATGACTGGACTTCTTTATGGCTTTTCCAGAGTTCAGGCTTAAGATCTCCTCAGGAAAGTGTTCCTTTTGCACAAAACTAATGATCGCCTTTTCAGCCTTTTCCAGATCTTCCACTGAGAGGCAAGTCAATGTTTTCTTTTCAGCTTTAGGTTTTCTAATATCAGTATGGGCATGCGTGTTTGTAGTTTTCTTTTCATCACACTTCAATTTAAGTACACCTTTGATCTTTAAGATCCATGCAACTGCCCTTTTTAGGTCCATCCAATTTGAAAAGTAAGAGAGCAGCTTAGTGGTGGGAGAAGATTCCTTCACAGACTGCGCAGATATGGCATTAACGACAGCTGTCTGCTTTATTTCAGGGTCATTATCTAGAATGACGTCCATGTTCTCAATTGTTTCTGGCCACTGAGAGTGTGTACAAAGGAATTCTGGGCCTTTGAACCATGTTTCACACTGCAGAAAGGATTTTACCAATAGGCCGCGTGAAGCCACATCAGCTGGATTCTCCTTTGAACGGATGTGCCTCCACTGCTTCACCTTAGATAGAGAGTTGATGACGGAGATGCGATTTGCCACATATGTTTTAAATCTTTTGCTTTTGTTGGCAATGTATTGCAGAACTGTCATACTATCTGACCAAAAGGTGGAGTCTTCCAGTTTGAACTGCAACTCTGTTCTGAGCATGTGATCCAGGCGCACAGCCAAGACAGTGGTGCACTTGAGGGGTGCCACTTTGGCCTTTCCAAAGACAAAGGACACACACACTTCACCCATATCATTTGTAAGTCTAAGGTAGGAAACGGTGCCATAACCTACTTCACTAGCATCACAAAAGTTGTGCAGCTGTGCTGATGTAACATGGCCAAAGCCTAATGCAGTAAAGCTTCTGCTGACACCAAAACCGTCCAGAAGACAGAGGGAACTTATCCAGTTTTCCCAGGTCTGAGCAATATCATGTGGGATAGTTTCATCCCAAGCCAGCTTTAGCTTACAGAGGCTTTGTAAGATCTGCTTTGCTACGAGAGTGATAGGGGCCACAAAGCCTAAGGGGTCATAAATTGAACAGATGATGGACAGAATGCCCCTTCTCGTGGTCTGGTGAGACTTAACTGCTATGCTGAAAGTAAAGCGATCTGCTTCCACATCCCACTGAGCACCAAGGGCTCTTTCCATTGGTAATTCTTTGGTCAGATCCACAGTTCTCACTTCCTTTGCTCTGTCCTGTTCAGGAATAGCAGCAAGCACAGTACGATCATTACTGATCCATTTATTCAGATGGAAGCCACCCTTAGCGCACAACTCACTGAGCCGTTCACACAGAAACAATGCCTGTTCTGGGCTGTCCAATGCTTTCAGGCAGTCGTCAACATAAAAGTTGCTGCGTATAGTGTTTGTCACCTCTTCTGAATAGTGCCCCTGGTTGTCATCTGCTGTTTTCAGCAATGCAAATGTCGCACAGCTTGGAGATGATACTGCACCGAAGATATGCACCAGCATCCTGTGATCAACCAGGTCCTTAGAGATGTCTCCATTGGGCCACCAGAGGAAGCGCAAGAGGTTGACATCTTTCGCCACTCACACCTGGTGAAACATCCCCTTGATATCAGTAATGAATGCCACAGGACCCTGACGAAAGCGCATAAACACACCAAGGAGCGTATTGGTTAAATCAGGACCTTGAAGAAGTTCTTTATTCAAGGAGGTACCACCAAATTTTGCAGCACAGTCAAACACCACACGGAGCTTCCTTTTCCGTGGATGGTAGACACCATGATGTGGCAAATACCACAGCCTACCAGATTGAGGTGGCTGCAGCTCACTCTGAGGAATGACTTCAGCATAATCCTTTGCCATCACTTCATTCATAAAGGCTTTGTATTCACTGAAGAACACTGGATCCTTTCCAAATCTTTTGAGCAAATGCTGAGCTCTTTGTTGGGCGATTTGCCGGTTGTTGGGCATGTCCACATTAGCATTTCGAAGTGGCAGTTTCAAGTGGTAATGACCATCTTTCAGTTCTGCAGAATCGTTCACAATTTTCAAAAACTGTTCATCCTCAATTCATTCCTTTCAGCATAATGTTGTTCCATGAAGTCTTGGTTATATTGTTTTATCAACAGGTTTTCCAGGTTGGCGACTGATATCCTATTGACATGAATAAAAGAGCTGTCCATATTTGCTCCACAGCCAAGTGGGCCATTGACAATCCAGCCAAGTAATGTTTTCACGGCATAAGGTCCAGTACCAATGCTGTTGATTACCTTCCAGGGTTCTAGAACTTTTAGGACATTAGCTCCAATGAGTAGCCCAATGCCAGCATCAATGGGAGTGATGTCGACTTCCTCCAGGTAAGGCCATCGTCTGATGTCTGTTAGGTTTGGGATGTTGCTGTGTGTCACAGGGATTGATTTCTGTGTAAACACATCAGGCAATTTGAGGAATGAGTCACTGTTTAATGCCGCTATTTCTAAACCAGATACTTGGTGGCTGGTTACTATCTTTTCTTCACCCATTGTTTTTAACAGGATGTCCATTTTCCTTCCAGGAGCCTGAAGCTGCTTGGCCAACTCCTCTGTGCAGAAAGTTGCTGAACTCCCAGAATCTAGGAAGGCATAAGTTTTAATGCATTTCGTTCCATTTTCCAATTTTACTTTGACAGGCACAACTGACAGGACACAGTCTGATTTTCCGGCCCCAGTATCGCTACCAGTTACCATTGTGAGGACTGTATCTGAACTAGTGTATCCTGTCGTGTCACTTTGAGACCTTGTTTGCTTTTCCTTTGCATAAATGTGTAGAATTGTTGGATGAATTTGTTTGCAAATATTGCAAGACAGACGATGCAGACAATTTTACTTATATGCCCTACTTGCAGACATCCAAAATATACTCCTTTAGATTTTAAGAAGTCCACCTTTTCTTTATTTGGTTTCATTCAAAAGATTTCACAAACTTCCATTGTATGGGTTTTATTGCAAAACATGCAGGGCTTTGTAAATGCCATTAAATCACTTTGATTTGGGGCTTGTTTGTTTGTTTGCAAGTTCATATTTTTCTGTTCAGACGTTGAGATAGAAAGAACTGATGTTGCAAAGTTGCTCTGCTTATTAGACTTTGAAAAGATCTTGCTTTGCCTTGGTTGCATAATTTTATTCAGTGGATTCTGAACTTCACCAAAGATCGGATCCAACATCGTTCTGGATTGTTGTCGATAAATGCAATTAAATCATTGAAGGTGGGTCTTTGTTTATGTTTGTCATAGATGTTACATGCAACAGTTCTCCATTTGTCACGAAGCTTGAATGGTAGCTTGGACACAATGATCTTTAGGCTGGATGGTGCTTCAAGGTCTGAAACATGGTTCATATCTTGCATTGTAATGTGACAGCTTTTGAGGAATATTACATATGACCTCAAATCAGTAGTGTCCTCTGCCTTTATGGCTGGCCATTTCAATGCTTTATCTGAAAACGCATAAGAGACTTTGATTTTATTGCCAAAATGCCATTCTAGTTGTTCCTTTGCTTCCTTGTATCCCTCTGCTGGTGATAGATGGAAACAACTGCGCACAAGATTTCTTGGCTCACCAGTGGTGTATTGCTCCAAATAATACAGCCTTTGTTGCGCATTGTCAGTTTTACTTTCTATTGTTTGTTCGAAAGATTTAATGAATGAATTGTATGCCAGAGGGTCTCCATGAAAGACAGACATTTGTCTCTGAGGAAGCTGAGACTGTGCCTGTTGTTTTAGAAGCACAGAGAGAATCACCACCGTAGATGGAAGCGGGAGATTTTGTAGCCGATTTTTTCATTGAAGATTGAATGGGCACATTATGAATGGAAAAAGGGCTTTGTAATTCTGATTTGAGCACAGTTTGAGTGGGTTGTGCTTTATTTGAGCCACTTTTGCCAGTGTATATTCTTTGCTTTGTTTGGTGTTTTTTTGTGGTTGTGGGAATTATATATTCTGTTGAGGTTCCTGATGGAGTTACAGGCAAATGTTCCGTTTCAGAGAGTGCTCTTATTCGAGCTTCAGCTTCTGCTATTTTCGTTTGTAGCTGGTGTTTTTCCTTTTTTGATTTTATTTGTAATTCCTCCATATCCAGTGCAAGTTGGCCTTCCACATACTGTGATTGCGCAAGTAGCACAGCGTGCTGAACTCGCGCTTCCGAGAGCGCCTCAGATGCTTTGCTGCTCTTGCTTGAGGCTCTGCTGGGAGGCTTTGTTTTTTGCTCATCCATTTCAACTTTGTCAGCCTTCAGCCAAAGTCCAATACCATTTACGAATTCGTTAAATTGCAACATTTTCGGTTCATACCAGTCAATACAATCATGAGTCTTCTCCTCCACTGGCAACAAGGATTGGACATTTTCTTGTAATTTCTGAAACTCGTTCAAATAACTAAGAAATTCAACAAAAGCTTGTGTAACTTCATTCTTTGTTTCCCCTGCTTCAAGTAGAGCATTTATTTCATTACACTTCCGCGTGAGAACTCCCAACTTTCCTCTACGCGTTCCAATTAATTTAAACAATTTCTTTTCCTTTTCAATCATAATCTCTTCGTCCATGTCTTGTTCCTGCATTTCTGCACGTTATCCTTTTGTTTCAGAGCGTACTTAATGTCCAGCCAACTTAAATATAATCCAAACAATTCCCTTTTGTTTCGGTCTCACTGTGACAGGCCAAAACTTTTCTTGAGCGCGGCGGCTCAATTCCGTATCATTGATTCCGTATCACTCACCGTTTTCTTTGAATCGATCTTCCAAGCATATTTCTCAGCATAGTCCAGGTAGCGAACTCCTTTAATCCATTAAACTGTTTTGACTTTTGTAGTGTCCATTTTTATCCACCAGTTTTTATAAACAACCAAAAGGTGTAAGGCCTGGCGGGATTAACGCACGCTTCTCCTTTATGTTGAAATAATTGATTTATTTCTCCAGCTAATACAAAACGTAACTGAAGAATGTTGTAAAATAAAGGTTGATAATGAAGTTAACCAAAACAACTGTTTCCAAAACTGTAAATAAAATGAGCATGGTCAAAACAGTGTTCTCTCCCAAGCCCTCACCATCCACCATTATCAGTGTCCCCTCACCTGCCCTATGTCACAGTTGATATACCATTTACACCCTCCATGTGACCCAAGACGGCAGGTAGTTAAACACAAATAAAATGGTAAATATAAACCTTTCCATACGACAATTCATATTGCAAAACTAATTTTTCAATGGCCAAAATATAGTTTTACACAAAATTAGGAATAAGGTATATGGTCAGGTCAGGCAGGTTTGGGCATGGCATATTTTCCAGCTCAGGCGGGGCAAAACAAAACAGAAAACAAAAGAGCCAGGGATTGTCAATGCATCGGCTGAAAACAAGCTTAATTTAAATATCATGCCCGGGGAGTGCTGTGGTTCAGTAGGCTATGGCGTCATACCATAAACCTGGGGACCTGGGTTTGAGTCCAACATAAGGTAATCTCACTATTCTTCCCAATCTCTCTACAAGTCAATTGTTGTCACTCTCTACTGTCCTATTATAATAAAGGCAATCCCCCCAAAAAATCATCATTAAATATCGCACCCAAAAATATTCTCAGTTTGGAGGAATTTTATGACATGGAGGTGCATGATTTGTCCAAAATCAGACTTTTTTCTAACCTCGAGATAGCCCCATGACATGCAGCTCAGACAGGCAATTAGTTTTGATGTGCTGCATCAAAGGACGGCAGGAAAGTATGAATTGCTGATATAGTCCTATAGTGCAACATGATTCACTGCAAAATCAAACAACAGGTATTTGTCTTTGTAGAAAATAATACAGGGACTGTTGCACTGGAAAAAAAAATATTTCGATTTGATCAGTCATCGCAATCCTGGCGACAGGAAGGAATATCATATCATAAATAATAACTGGGGTGTAAATATTAATTGATTCATAATGGTGCATCCATTATGAAGCCAACAATTTAATACATCAATGCATCCGCTAGAGTAGAGATTAATGTGTTTATTTTGCCACCTGTTTGTTCGCCTGGCTCTTTTTAGCATCTGCTCCGACATAGGTGTACTACCTATTTCTAAGCTGCGGGTGGTATTAACCTCATTAGCGTCTTCCTACTCTGATCCCACCAGGATATCATGATGCAATTGCAACTATTACCACTAATTTAGCCAATCCCTGTGATTTCATAGCAGGCTTGAAATTTTGACTAATCACACAACTTTTCCACAACTTTCTGACCGTTTTTTCGACATATATCACCAACCACAGCAAATCCTTCAGAAAAACAGATGAAGCAGATTTGCAAGCCGTTTGCAACAAAAAAAAGAATGTAAGATAAGACACTGCGGCAATGCATCGAATCAATCCGCACACCTGAAAAGGCGCCATGGTATTGATGGGCACTGAAAGAAAATTCATCCTGAAAATCCTGAAAGACATTCATCATTTAAAATAAAATTAATCAACAGGAAATGTGTGCCTCGTTCATTTGCGGTTTCCTACTGACAAAAAAAAATAATGAGTGTCTCCATGAGAAGAAAATGATCACAATTATCCGGACACACGATTATCTGTAGGTTTTCTCTAGGCTATTTAGCGTAGTCCATAAACTTTGTTTATCCTATTTTACCACACTTTTTGAAACAAGGTGACCAGCTGTGCTCTTCCAAGAAAAAAAAACAAGTCTGATAATGATATTATGGTCTATTTTCCATTTAGGGTGCAAGTGTAGGATAAGACTTTCATGGTGAACAAAACTCTTTTCTCATGCCCTAAAGAGTATGAATGTTCTGTGTTCTTGTCTGATGCTGCATTGTGCTATCTCACCATTTACATTTACATTTACATTTAGGAATTTAGCAGACGCTTTTATCCAAAGCGACTTACAAAAGAGGATAACATTCAAACATTCTCACCACAAACAAATACCACAAATTTATGGTTGGGCTATCTTTAAATTGACTAGTTTGCCCTTATGACTGCTTGCTTAATAAAGAGTGCGTATTTGGCTTGGTGGCTGGCCTTGGTCTTGGAATACCTGAAACAGAGATTGTGGACAAATGTCCACTAGCACCCCTTATAGTAATAGAGGACTGTGCGGAGTAGACCACTAGTGAAATGGATAAGGGATAATTTGCAACACGAGGCACATGACGTATGGATAAGCAGGCGAGTTTAAACCTCTTTGAAAACCACATGGCATAATTAGGCCAGTTTCACTCTTCCTAAATCTTCCTATGACAGAATAGTGAACTTAATGAAGTAGAACAAAATGTCACTTTTGCGAAGAGGCATAAGCAATTCTATTGCAGTTCTGTCAGGAACTCCTGTGTTCTTGGCTTGGCTCATACCCCCCATGTCAAATACACTCCCATGCACATGGAGTGAGGCAATGCTTAAAATGCTTTAAAACCAGAGTTTTTGGAACATCAACACATAAAATGAATGGAAAATCTACCACCATGAACCTAAGGCAACTGACCTCCGCAGTGGTATTACGATACATAGTCGAAACCCCGTCTTCCTGGTTCCACGCCTGAAAGTCTATGGAATTTAACATGGACGTTTCAATCTCTGGAGATGACGGAGAAGTTCGAGATGCAGATGTTTTTGCCTTCATACTTTTGTCATCTTTTCCCACTTAATTGATCTTAGATTTTTTCTAACTAGGAGCTACTGCAAGATACTAACCACTGTCCCAGCTTTATATGTCACATTCTCTCAGTAAAGCAGTAATGATCCCAAAAACCCATATTTAATTCCATGAACTTTTTAGGCATGAAACTGGAGGCGGGCTTATTACATTTTGCTCAGGTCTATTGCTTGAGGGACTGGGAATTATGAACTCTATTGGCTCTTGTATGTTTTTACGTTACTAGAACTTTGACTCATGTTGAATATTGAAATCCATAAGGCTTTAAACCAAAAGCAAATATACAGTGTCTGCAATAGGTTGCTCCAAAACTGAGAAGTTATGCTTTCAACACACCAGACTAGGACACATGACATTAGCAAAATATTCATTTTTGAGTTTTTCATACAGGTCCATCCTAAAAGTTGCTGAGTTGTCCCTCATGCAAATAGAAATATTCATAGCAACTGCAATCAAGCAAGATTTGCTTACAGTCTGCTGTTAAAGCCAACACAATTTAGGCTATCAGTTTCTTCAAATAGGCTAGCTAATTCCGTACATTGTATCATGATCAGGTATTCGGCATTTTCTGATGATGCAAAGTATCAAGGCAATATAGTTTGTTGACAGTCGTCTAAAATCGTCTGTAAAGGAGAGGCGATTGATTTTTTTTTTTTCAAAGCAATTTAGAAGTTTCTGATGGTGCATGATGCGCAAGAATGTTAGTCTACAGTGCAGTAAAAAGTGATTCTCTAAGAAGCATTGCTGATGGAGTCAAATGTTGAGCCCAATATTTGTAAACATCTGCAGCGTATCTTTTTAAAGCACTGCATTAAAATGTTCCAGGCGAATGGTTAATTAATTGAAAGCCGACATAGTCTGTCAGCCTACCTCCCATATGTAGCCTACTCGGACTGTTAGGTTTTTTGATATTATCAGCGTTATCAATAGACTTAAACAATTTTATTTTATTTTCATCACTGAACAAACTTAATCGTGAAGAAACACTTACGTGCCAAATAGCGAAGAAGATCAAGGAAGCGCAGAGAACCAGAGAGAGCATATAGCAGAAGGCAGCAAAGGTGAACATCATTGTCAAACCGCAGGATTCCCCAAAAATTCGTCTGGCACAAAATAAGGCCAAGTGCCGAAGAAAGGACCAAACTAGCAAAATCGAGGCTTAAATCCTAGTGAATAGACACCAAACCTTCTTTCCTGAACAGTCTCAAGTGAATATATTTGTCTCGTTTTGACCTACGTGTAATCCTATTGGGTAGCATGGGTTATGTTGTGACGACCGGTTCGACGATATAGACCGCTGAAATCCAATTGTAGCCTACAAAGGGAAAACAGAATTGTAGCCTACAAAGGGGAAAAAATCATATTAACGTAGGAATAAAAACGTCCATACGATATTTTCTTTGGGGTTTCTATTGTGAATAACGGCAGTACCGACAGTTGCAGTTAAGTAAATCTAGCACATGGGTTATGTAGCCTTCCCTGTATCTCACAAGACGTGGCTGGTGAGAACAAAAGCTGCAGCCAATTAGCCTGCTGTGCCAGTAAATCGGAGAAAATGTCTTTTTGCCATGCAGTGCTCTCTTGTTGAAATAACTGAGGCATCTATCCGCGCATCATTCCAAAATGTTTCTGACATTCTGCAGAGATACTGCAAGACTACAAAAACAAGAGGTTATAATGCCCATCCCGGTCCTCAGACTTGTCATTATTGAAATTGTAACGATTGATTGAGCTGTCCACACTGACACCATCAAATAGTTATGTTTGACAGCTTGAAGAGCCAATGGCTTTACTTTTTGTGTACTGTTTTTGTGCGTGTGTTAGTAGGCCTAGCCTAGATGTTTGTGTAGCTGGATTGTGGACCTCCTGGCTCCCTATGCTACTGCAAACAGTAAGTTAGACTGCTATGTTTAGGTCTGCCGATAAAGTAGTCTATTCACCTCTGCAAATCACTTAAACACATCTTACTTCTTATTTGAAATGATATATTTGCCTGGTCAGTGATGAACTGTCTTGCACAGTGCCATAGAGTAGTTGACTTTTTTAACCAGGGCTTTGATTGAGCCATTCTGATCATGATGCATCATTCCTTTCACTGTTTTTGAGCCACTTTGGTTCTCTGGCAGGTTCCCTCAATTTTGCCATATGGTATTTTTTCTATCAGGGAAATACCATATAAGGCAAAATGGCAGCAGCCCACGGGAGAACTGACGAGCAAAAACACCAATGGACCACCGGTATTTTGCGATCCAGGTGCCTTTGGTAACTGCTTGTGTGTAAAACCTCCCCCAAGCCTAGTTTTATAAATAGGACAACTATTTTTGTGTTCATCTCAGTTTCTTGAGATGAGAAATGTTCCCCTACAGTGACTTGTGTACATGCACAGTGAATTTGGAATAAGGTAAATATTCTGGTTAGGGCAAGATCCTGAATAGTCTGTTTATATGTGTGGAAGAATAGTGTGCTTTGGAAACATTTTCATTTCCATAGAACCACTATATTCACTATGTTCTGGTTACGTAGCCCATAAAGTTGCCTTGTACTGGCTGCGTCATGCTAATTTAACATGCGCACATGTAAAAAACTGTATAAAGTATTACAGTGTATACATGACCCTGAATTCTGTTTATTTCAGGCATATACCAGGGGGGTTATTTGGATATTTGGAAACCGGAATACGGGCAAATTCAGAAGATGACAAGTGGAATTACGAGTTTACATGACTCACATGCAAACTGAATATTGCCAAAATTCTGTTTAAAACCGGAATATCCCCTGCAAGTAAAACTGTAGTCAATGATGTGACACCAGTAGTCCAGTCAATCTAGCTCACACCTAAAAGCCCAAACCTAAAACAAATTGCAATAGGCCTGCTAATGGTACAAGGCTTTTACTGATCCTCACCCTACTGGATCATAATAGTCTATTAAAACATATACCATGAGCAATTTAGTAATATAATTTAATTTAATTCAATTTAATTTAATATACTTTTCAAGGTCAATGGTAGTACATGTGGTGTGGCATGAGGTAAATTTTTAGATTATTAGTAAGCCACCTAACCAGACTAGCATTATAGACGCTATACACTATAGACACGGATTTAAGCATTAACAAATTCTGATTTAAAAGTTCTTTTATAAATTAGAAAGTCCTGCTAATAAGCATCATAGCCTAACTTTAGAATTCAAGTTCACATTGAAAACCGAGCAAAACTGTCAAAACAATGGAGAAGGATTTGATATTTGAAAATGGGGAAAAGATTTTGCCTACACAAACAAAAAACGATGTGATGATACTGCTGGTTGGTCTGGTGGTATAACTTGAGGAAAAGGGTATTCATGAAAAGCCAGTTCACTATGAGAAAGGGGCTTGGTCAAGATGAATTTTGTCGAATTCTTCATGGAGGTAGTAGCCTACAAGAAGAACGTGCAGTGCTGCAACATATCCCCCTTTATTGATTTATTTAAGTGGAAGAACTTGTGTGTGGATACAACACATGGAGAGAAGGGAAGCGCGAATGATGTGCGCAGTGGAAGTCAGTGAGCTCTGTCACTCCTCAGGCCAAGAGTAAGGTAACTTGCACCATAACTTTTTAAACTCTGAATGGCTCATAGTCTAACCTAAACGGTTTAACACAAATCAGCAGTACAAAATATGGTCATTAGCAGCTGTTAGTTGCTAGTAGGCTGCAGGCAATGCGTTTGAGATGCATTGCACAAAGCAAGGAGCAGGGCAACGCTCTGCAGCTGTGTAGCCTATTACTTGCGAGGGACTACTGTGGTTGATGATACATCTTGAGAAACCGATAGTGCTCCCATAGTTTGGGCACAATTAGGACATGTTTGCTGTGAGGTGTACTCACTTTTGTTGCCAGACAAAAAGCTCCCACATACCACTTTTACCTTACACATAGGCTACATACGTTTTTCTACAAATTCTACTTTTACACTAGCCTAGAAATCTAGATGTGCCCTAGTGGTAGCAAATCGTTTTGTTCAGCCGGTACGTCTAGCCATGCACCATTGGGCCTCAATAGGTCTTCTACCAAGGCTTGGTTGGACCAATCACAACACTATCTTTGTAGAGAGGTGAGCTTAGCACAATTGACTTTGGAAGAATGGGCTTTTCTTTGGAAGTTGAGCAGAAAAAAGCACTGAAGTCATTTATTTCAAAGAAGGCTGTATTTGCTGTTTGCCAACGTTGCTCTGATTGGGTCAGCCTATGTTTAGAAACTCACCAAGCTCGGCCGACGCTGTCGACCAAACAGACTCGACAACTCAAACACATGATGGCCTATCTGACCCATGTTTTTTTTAAATAGATAGAAACAAAGGAATAGGAACATTCAAGAGGAAGATAGAGGCATGAGGAGATGCGAAGGTCAGCATGTAAGAACGACATTATGGATGTCAAATGTGTTCTTAGTCACACTAGTTGCAGTTGGTAGTGGGGTGCACTTATATTTATAGATTACCTGGCAGGGCACACAAAAAAAATACAAACAACATCCCCAACCTCAACCTGTTCACTCACACATACGCACAAACACACACACATATAAACGTCAAAGTGACTGACACCTAATTAGACATTGTCCTGCTAATAGCAAGTGTAAGTCCATTTTAATGGGTGCTAATCTGCCAGTACAGAACAGGCTACTTAAGAGTTACACTAAACACAATATATAGTTGTGTGTGTGTACATATGTGTGTGTTTGTGTATATATATATATATATATATATATATATATATATATATATATATATATATAAAACTAGTGGTGAAACAGGATTCCTACCTAAATTCTCTGCAGTGGGTGGAATGGTGAGCTGGCTGAGATGCCTTTTTTTCTCAAACGCAACAGAGGCAAAGACAATAAGAACAATACAAAATGCAGCACAGAGATACACAGAAAAGGAACCATTTCTAAGAAACATTCATCAGAAATGATCTAATGGACAGAACATGCTGGGGGGAGGGGGGAAGGTTAGTGCTGTATGTGTGTATGTCCATGCATGTGTGTGTTCATGTAGTGTTGTCTTAACCGCAGGACAGGGAGATGTAAATTGGCCTACATAGGGTTGAATAGTAGTAATAATAATAATAATAATAATAATAGAGTAACTTAATAAGATGCCAGGTTGATGAAAATGGTGCCTCAGGACCTATTCCTGGCCAGGGTGACCCTGCCCATGGTGGCTGCAATGGGACACCAAGGGGGGGAGGCACCGTGTAGTGCAGGTCCCAAGACATCCCATCACCCGTGTGCTATCTAATGTGTAATGCATTAAAAGAGGCAAGACATGTCATGCAGTACCACTGAAGCCACAAGAGGCCACTAGCCCCAGGCCCACCACAGCACCCACCCACAACAGTCCCACCCAGCAACTGGAAAGGATCCACCCAAGCCATTCCAAGGTCCAAGGCAGAGTGGAGCGGGATGGAGAGAAGGATTAATCTTGTTCCAGCCTCATTCCCATTCCCAGTTTAGGCTATATATTGGCAGGAACTAAGGAAAATGTGTAGTTGTGGTTGGACCTCAGGGGAGGGTGTATCTTGGAACGTTATTTTGGTTAGTAGATGGTTGGTTGTCTATAGATATATAATCTGTTCATAGGTTTTTCCAATGGGTAACATGTATACTGTTCCTTGATTTCCAGGTTATGAGAATAGTTTTCTGGGTAATAGTTAAAGGCATACCAGACAAGACTGCAATTTCTTTTCTCCGGAGCTTCCCTTACAGTCACCAATTTTAAAAAAAAATAGCAACAACATTGTACATTCTCACCAATCATGTGAATTTACTTGCAAACCAAGGAATACGAACCAGCGCTGCAACAAGCCGGTACTTTGTTTCATTGACAGTTCAAGTTATGTTATTGCCATTTCTAGATTAGTTAAAAGTGCTTAGTTGTAGGCAACTGGACTTCTTGTTGAGCTTGACAACGTTTCGTCTGTTACAACAGACTTCGTCAGGTCTAATTCTGGTGTGGGAAGAGGTACTATTTATCTCTGGAGGAACCTCTTGGGCCCGCCCCTTGGTCCAGGTGTGAACTGGCCTGAGAGTCCAGTTGCCTACAACTAAGTACTTTTGACTAAGATGACCTGGATGAATGAGAATCTTCACAGACTTCTAGATTAATTAGATATTTTCTGAATTCAATGTGTGTTTCTTCTGTTGGGTTGCCTATATTCTTGTTTTCAAGTTGCTTGATTTTAATACTAGATCCATTTCATGTTCTTTTTCCTTCTGCTTTTTGTATGCTGAAAATGAGATTATTTTTCCTCTTAGTATAGCCTTTGCTGTTTCCCACAGAAGGCATGGAGATGTTCCACGGGAATCGGTAATTTCTAAAAAGCCCTCCCACTCTTTTGACAAAAAGTTTGAGTCTTGCTTGAGGGATGTGTTAAAGGGCCACTGGATAGAGGGTTTTATATAGGCTGGCTTTCAGGTCTTTGATACCCCCATGGGGTAGTTCGAGAATGGCAAGTTTACTGTTTATGGATAAGAGTAGACTGACTTTGATGGATGTGAATTTAGCTGGATGTTGCTGTGGCTCCTCATCTGTTTCAGTGGACCAGTCTTATGTTGGTCGTTTTTTTGCTGGATTCAGATGTCATAATGTCCAAGTTATAAAAGTAGTTGTCGATGAAGGTGAACAGATTGTCCAGGTCTTGTTGAGAAGAGTTATCCAGTGTAAACAGAGGTATTAGGCAGAACCGAGAGCAATACCGTAATCCTGCATTTACATTTGGTGTTCAAATTGCCGCTATGTTAGATCTCACCCAGAATCTCGTGATAACCTTAGTGCCTCATGCTACCATCTCAGCTTAGAGAGTCAATGTGGGCAAGGATGATTTGATAGTGGCTGGCTGAGATTCCTATTACCATAGATTTACAAGTACAATAGAGATGCAACAATAATAATAAATCAGTGATAAATTCTGAGGAAATAAACTATACATTAATATAAACAGTATGTAAAAGTGAGTGTATATCCTAACTGTAGTGTGTAAATTACAGTACATTCAAATATTAAAACAAAATGTGCAACCAATACACAATATAATTCATATAATTAACAGGGATGTCTAATTGTGATTAATCTCGTAAAAGTATGTAGTGTGTAGTATGTAGTTAATTGTAGTCAATTAAGTTTTATTTATACAGCACCTTTTACAATAGTATTGTCTCATGGCGCTTTACAGGAGCACTCAAGAACATCAGGGGCAAGGAAAAACTCCCTTATGTTTAGTTAGTCTAGGAAGAAACCTTGGGCAGATCCATGACTCAAGGGGCTGACCCAACTGCCAGGATACAATCAGTAGTACCCATGACAGGCTACAAGTTGTCTATGGTTTTAACTAAGGTTCATAATAGTTCCAGAGTATAATCCCACTTTACATTACATTGTAGTCAGTGGTTATAGGGAATTATGGCTGGACAGTGTAATAGTGGTCAAACATAGTGTTAAACTCAAGGAGTGAGATGGGTCATGGAGGTAACAATAAGGGTCCATTTGACAGTGCCATTGTGAGGGGGGTCAGTGACAAAGCCTCAAGGAAGGGGAGTCGGTCCTGGCATGGGTGTCTAGGAAGGGCCTCTATGATGGAGAGTCGGTCCTGGCACGGGCCTCCCGTAGTGTTGGTCGCTGTGCACTCAGGAGGAGGCTGAGAAGAGTCCGCTGGAAGGAGCCAGGGATGACACTCAGCAGAGATGAGTGTGTGAGGAAGCAAATGAATTTGCCCAGGCTCACACATCAGTGAGCAAATGTGTCATTTGTGCATACATATATATAGGTATATAGAGAGAGAGAGGTTAAGAGAGAGAGAGAGTTGTACGGCATGACACATGAAGGTTTTGTGGCGGCACTAGACCATAGCAGCATAACTAAGGTATGGTGCATGGCAAACCAGCACCACTGCAGAGATGGTCAGTGGCTGCCATGCCTCACAACTGGGGGCAACAGAAGAGGCAGTCAGTAAAGAGGAAGGTTTTAAAGGTATTGAGAATGTGGGTGTGGGTGTGTGTGTGTGTGTGGGGGGGGGATTATTGTGATGTAGTGTGCTCGAGCGGTAGAGGAAGTCACCAGGAGAAGTTGGTTCCAAAGCAAAAGCACAAGACATTTATTTTTATTTTAAGCTGGCGCAGGGTGACAAACGAGACAAACTTCCACATGTAACATTAAATGCTAAACACACAAAAAAAGAAAAAGATATACAGAAGTGGGAAGTTTTACTCACAGGAGCACTAACTCAGGAGATCCTCTCACCTCAGAGGCCCAAAGGTGACTGACTCTGTTCCCAATGCCACAGGTAATATGGTCATTGACTCCTCCCACCAGGAGCTAACCAACATGAAATAAGCAATCATGGCACCTATTCTCATTTAAAATTATTTCCCACACACATAACTGCAATAAACAAAATTTACAAAGTAACGAAAATATAATTCCAAGCTTAACACAGCCAAAATAAATGATAAACATTCAATGACAAAACACCTCTACCCTTCCATGTATCAGTCCGTGGTATTCCTGCCCCCTGCGTGAATAAGGAAGAGCCACCTCACTGGCTCGGTTTGGCCGGCATCTGAAAGTAGCACTGAAGGTAAGCTACTTTTGTTTGGCAATCCTTTATTCCACTTTTGCGTAAACTAATGTCCACCCGCTTGGAAGAGAAATGCAGACACATGGCATGGGGCGCTTCATGCCCGTATGCCCAACATTTCGGATGTTAACCACCAACACAATAAAAGTTTTCAGTGCACCACAGAGTTTGTGTTTGGTAGGACGCCTCTTTGCCCCGCAACACTCTTTCCTCCATCACAGATCCCTGTGGCACCCTTGGTGCTGACCCTTCAAAACAACAACCACATCACAGGAAAAGCTCAGCTAGCTCAGCTTAGCGCTATCCTCGTTCCTATACAGTCTGTAGCCCTTCCTTTGAGACGGTGAAGTTCACTCTGTCACAGGGTTCCAGAGGGGTGGCAAGGGACAAGTTAGTCTGTAATATATGTTGGAGCATGGCCATTGAGGGCTTTGTAGATCAGGAGGAGTATTTTAAAATAGATTCGACTTTTAATTGGGAGCCAATGTACGAAAGCAAGGATAGGAGAGAGATTTTTTTGTTCTAGTGAGTGTTCGGGCCGCAGCATTTTGTATTAGCTTTGGGTTTTTAATGCAGGTATTACTACACCCAGAGAACAGAGCATTGCAATAATCGAGGCTGGAAGTAATAAATGCATGTATTAATTTTTCAGCATCCTCAAAGGATAAGTACTTTCTAACCTTAGCAATATTTCGTAGGTGGAAAAAGGATGTTTTTGAAATGTGTTTTACATGACTATTTAGAGAGAGGTCCTGGTCAATAATTACCCCGAGGTCTTTAACGTTTGTGTTACATGACAATGACAGGCCACTGAGTAGGTTTTGGTGAAGGGGCAGAATGTTTGTCAGCTGTTTCGGGCAAATCATCATAACTTCAGTTTTATCAGAGTTTAAACATAGGAAATCATTAGTCATCCAGGTTTTTATGTCTAGGAGGCATCAAGTTTAGTCATTGGCATATAGTCATTAGGCTTCATAGAAAGGTAAAGCTGAGTATCATCAGCATAGGAGTGGAAAGTAATGCCATGTTTCCTAAAGGTAACATGTAGAGGGAGAATAACAGGGGACCTATTGATCAAGGCGCAGTGCTAGGTCCCCTGAGTCTACATCACACAGTGAGGCCATTGCAGAAGCAGGAGTTATGGTATGCAGCAGATGCAGTAACAGGAGCACAGGATACAGAGGTTGTGGCAGGCACTTGAACCTGGGGAACAGCAGCAGCAACAGAAAACTTTGTATTCTCTCTCAAATTTAACCAGCGCTCCTCCTCTTTCACTTCTCGCAGCAGCTGCAAAAAGAAGAGCGGGTCTTTCAAAGTGTGCACTGTCCACACATGCATAGTCACATTGCTATCGGTAAGAGTACCTTTAAACAGTTTAGGCGCACTTGGTTCAGACCAGCAGCATCAATTCCCCCTTTCAAAAGAGCATAGTGGAGAAGCAGAAAGTTTCTCAGCATCTTCCTTGAAAGTAAAGCAAAACGAGGCCATGAGGTCTGCTCCATTCTCAGTGGATCCATAAGTAGTGTCAAGAGTGGATAATAATCAGCAGTAACAGACGGACTACTGACTTTCAAGAACTTTACTATGTCTGCAGCAGGGCCACGCAAACTCTCAACAATGCGCAGTCCCTTGCGCACAGTCGCTAACAGCATCACTGCCCTGCCACTTATTATTTACCACACTAGCCTGCTCCATTCAAATCTCATACTCTCCCTCACCTGGGGGAACAGGTCGTAAACCAGAGAAAACCCTTAATTTTCAATAGTTTGGCATATGAACAGATGCCTAGTTAAGGCAGCCAACAAGCTTGTTTATAGAAGTCAACACAGATGTCAGGTTTAAGAGGCTGTGGGTCCAGAACAGCTGCCATGTCATTTACACGCTTGCCCTATTGCAGTAACAATGCAACCAGCTTGGCTTTATAATCATCGCCTGCAGTGACAGGACTAGCAGTCTGGCTAAATTCCATGTGAAGTATTGCACTGTAAAATTACAATAGCTAAACAACATTCACAGTCAAAGACAAACTACCTTTGTTTTGGAAAACAGGAAAATCCCAGTGGTGCCAACTGAAGAGGCATGTTGATTGAAAGATCATTTGGCCTCCTGCCCCCCTCCTCTGGAAGCTACAAGTTACAACAGTGTGCCAAACCACTACTCGTTATGTTTAGGAAATGCTGAGTTGAAGATTTTTTTTTTTTTGCTGGTCGACTCAGTCTAGAATAACTCTGCTGCTTTTTTGTTCACAAAATACTGTAGGAGTTGCACTAAACACAATATCAAATAGTGTAATACTTAATAGTGTAATACTTCTTGTGTAGTAGGCTACTGACAGGGCTCAAAATGAATGTTTTTCCTTAGTGTCCCTCAATGGTCCCGAATTCAACTTTGTATTGTCCTAGATGTAACCAACCAGATGTAACCAGTATATTTTTTCCCTCAACATTCCATTTTATATCTAACTATACAATTTAACCCCTTTGTCTAACAAGAAAAGTGATGATTGTGATTTAAAAAAAACAACAAAAAAAACCCCACAAGTTCTGTAATGTACTCTGTACTTGTCATACTAAGGCAGAAGGCATTAAGTTCTATTTGGCTGTGCATTTTTCTGCTGCCATATGCCTAAATCTAGGCCTAGTTTATAACAACGATGTACTACAAACCTAGTGATTTTGGCATAATTAGGGTTAATATAATGTAAACATTACAACCTTTATAAACACAATTGTATACTAAACTGAAATCAATATATAATGCAGCTCGTTCAGTAAATTAAGCCTGGTTGTAGTAGTAGTGATATTTTATATAGTGGTAGTGATAGGCCTAGTAGTAGTACAATTTAAATTTTATCATCAACCCTAATTTGTTCTGAATGTGCAATATGCCATGTTAAAAATGACTTGTAATTAGAAACTGGATCAGGTATTTTTAGCCCTTTATTTAATGACTGACTATAAAATTGAAACTTAATGAAACTGTAATGTAAACTCGATTTGTGGATTTAACTCATCAGTTCTTGTGCAATGGATTTAGCAAGTTATTAGGAAAGGTAGGATTGTGGAATTCTACTACTACTTCTATCAGCTAAATTGATGGGTGGGTTTTAGTTTGACTATGAAATTGTGAGCCCATATGTCACATAGGCTACGCTTTACTTAGCTGTCAGAGTCAGTGTTAGCGGCCACAGTTAACATGGTCTAACAAGCATGTCATGAAATTTTAAAAAAAGTTATATGCTATGATTTACTGCTAATTAAGCCAGTTTTGTTTACTCCCCATGCCTTTGCATTCTGGTTGAATGAGAGCAGTTATGTAGGGCTATATTTTGTTTGACTGGATAGCTGTAAACTAGCTAACAAATATGTTGATGGGTACTTAAAACATCCACCATTAACTACTTAGATTAAACACTTAGGTTAATGTGGGTCAGATATGCTATAATGGCAATTTAATACACTGGCACTACACTAACTCATTTTTGACCAAAATAGGAGTTATGGTCTTTTGCCAACTGCACGGCAATGTACTGGTGCAGGTACTTGCAAATAACATCCATTCTGAATTTAGTTTTCGACTGTGTTTTGTTTTTGTTTTGTTTTTTTACTGTCCCGGAATTGTCCCAGGCATGACGACTTTGTGTCCCAATAACCTTTTTTATAGTCTCGAGTGATAGCTACTGAAACAGTGGATAAAAAAGCCCATTTCGCTGACACATTCACCTCTTGCCATTCAAGGGATTTATGATGTCTCACTTCAAGGATCTTGGAACATCTTGAACAACATGCTGACACACAACCTGCTAGGGTTAGCAGACTTAAATACAATAGCAGCTGTTGCTACCGCCATCGCAGTTTTGTTGCCTCATATGTCTGGATGTCAACTGTGACAAATAACATTATCCTAAAAATGTACTTCTCCACTCTATCTGTTGCCCTGTGTGCACGTAAACAAAGAACATTAGCCTAATAATTTACTTACCTTACTCGGTTGTATCACACAGACATGGCCTCTGCGCTTAATGTGCACATAATCATGACGAGGAAACACATGGATAGCCTATGCAGTGTATCTTTCTTTACCTGCAACCCAATCATGTTTGACTATTTCAGTTCTCACTACTTTTCAGTCCCCCCAGGATTTTGCGTGCCCTTTTGTCTGTTTGATTGTCGTGATCAAAAATGTAAGATTTTGCGGCAGGTTTGGTAAAAAGTTGCAGCGGAAGTAGGCATTTTGTTGGAAGAAAGTTGAGCAGGTGAAAATTGTGAAAAGTTGCGATTTTTTTTTTTTTAAAGACTGGTGCTTGTGGCATCATCATAATCATCATTATCATCATCATATTGGGCTGGTTGCATTGAGAATTAGCATTAGCAAATTCTGATCTAAAAGTCCTTTTAATAAATTCTAATAAATGAGAAAACCCTGCTAATAAAAATTGTAGCCTAACTTTAGAATTCAAGTTCACATTGAAAACCGAGCAAAACTGTCAAAACAATGGCAAAGGATTTAATTTGAAAAAGGACAGGATGTAGCCTACACAAACTAAAAAATATGATGATGCTGCTGGATGGTCTGGTGGGACCAGTTGAGGAAAAGAGTGCTCATGGAAGGTGAGTTTACTATGAAAAAGGGGCTCAGTCAAGAAGAATTTTGTCAAATTCTTCATGGATATAGTAGCCTACAAGAACTTGCAGCACCGCTACATATCTTCATTTATCTATTTATTTAAGTGGGAAAACTGTGGAATAGCCTACCTCGCATGGAGAGAGAGACAATGTGAGAGCTCTGTGAGCTCTATCACTCCTCAAGCAAGAGGATGGTAACTTGCGTCATAACTTTTGGAACTCTGAATGGCTGATAGCTTAACCTAAACAGAACACAAGTCACCAGTACTAAATAAGATCATTAGCAGCTGTTTTTGCTGGTAGGTTGCATGCAATGCGTTTGAGATGCACGTAGCTTATATTCACAGCACAAAGCAAGGAGCAGCATGACACTCCACTTTTTCATAGCTTTTTACATGCAAGGGACCGCTGTGGTTAGTGATATATCTCAAGAAACCGGTCAGGAAAAGTTGCAGTGATTGTACAAGATTGCAATGCCGCAATTAATTCATGGGGTCTGGCTGAATTTGCATGAACTGTTGCGATTGCAGCATCGCGAAATCCTGGAGGGTCTGACTTTTGACTGTCTTTGTTGCCTTTAATAAAAAAGTGCCTCCTCTAATTGCACGGGCCTGAGGCCAGCCCATATGCAACGGGTGGTAAGTACCCGTATGGTAGGGGAATGCTAATGGATGCGATTATCTCCAGACGGCAGTGCAATACAGGATCACATTCTGACCCCACTGCACAATTAACCTTGGCCCTAAACTATACTGTGAGAGAGGTAGTGAGGGCTCCAGGGTTTAACTGTCACGGTTTCCCTGAAGGGGTAGTCTAGTGTGTGTTCCGGCATATGCTTACACCAGACTATTTATTATATTAACAATGTAATTGAACTGTAGAATGTGACCAGAAAATGTTTTAAAAGTAACACATAACAGTTGAGTACTCAGGTTTAACACATAGACTAATTATCCACTTTCATTAAACCTAGTCCCACCGGTGAGATATTTAAACTAGCTTACCACTGTATAGCAAACTTTCCAGCAAAAGCAAAATAAGTACATGCATAACACAGTTATACTTACACCTAGAATTCACAACTGGCACACTACTAGAATAACAATTAGTAAATTCAATACTTTCAAATCATTACAGCCTGCCGATCAGATTTAAAACCAACATTGGACACACTGTTACTTTGAAATGAACTGACTGTCAATGACCGATTAAACTATTAGCTTTGAATAATCCATCAATGAGTAAACATAAACACCTGAATGTAAAAGCATCAATCACAGGTGACAGATTAATACAGGTCAACTTCACAGTATAGGCAGAAAATACACAACAGTATGCAGGAACATATAATGACCAGAATGTCCTCGTTACTATGGCTGCCAGAGGTGTATGTGTAGTGTGGTGTGGTGAATATGTAGGAATAGGCACTGAGACCAGTCCAGAATGTTCACACTGACGATAGCACCATTCAGTGAAGTGTACGTGGTGTAGTGTGTGTGTGTACGAGTGCAAATGTTCACCATGTCTGTTGCAATCGCGATGTGTGTTGTCAGTGTTCACATGCCAAGCTGCAATGCTAGTTGCAAAGTTCGAAAACTGACATCAAGAGAGCAGTAAACAGTATTCACATTGTCCGTTACACTCTCTCATCAGTGTGTGCAGCGATTTGTCAGTGTATGATCAGCGTAGACAACAGTCTGCAACGTTTACATTGCCCGTTACACTTAGTGGAACCGTAGAGAGGCTGATTGGCAGGTAAATGGCTTACTTCTAGTCAGCCGGTGAAAGAATGTCAGCCATAGCTAGCGCTAAGTGTCACAGGCACAACTCGCGCTGCAACCGGGCAGAGGTTAGCCTACTTAGCTGAGACTGGAGGGAGAGGGAATCTTCTCCTCAGGATAGCAGGCTACCACGGTAGGTAAGTAGCAATCAGTAAAACAACAAACCGGACAAAACCGTATAGCGACGTGAGCACGGCTACGCTATACTAAACACTTTTGCCCTATTCTTATCTAAAGCATACATAAACATCCGACTCCTCTTCACTTCTTCGCTGTGCTAGCTCGCTAGCTTCAACACAGCAATGACCTACTCACATTTGTCGCCACCACCGTAAAGTTGTCCCGTCCTCTTCAGAAAGTGTCTCGAATCTTCCTCCTTTCTTCAGGTGAGATCAGACTGCACTAACCGGCACTTTAGGGCGCAACTCATACGACTGAGTGGTAAACGTGTAATAACATCTGGATTAACCGATTCACAACTCTGCATTCACGTCTAGGTTGTCCTCTTATCTCGTAGTCTTCTCTCCCATCATGTGCGTCATCACTCGACTGTTCTTTCGCTCTCATTGGCTGATTGCTTTTTCAGGCATTCTGTCCTTAATTAGGGAAACCAACGTGGATAAATGTAGGGATATGGAAAGGGGTGGGGAATTATGCAGCATACGTGTTCGGTGTTCAGTCTGTTCATCCAAACATATAATATAGTCAACCACTGCTTGATCAAATTTCCAATTCGCTATTTAGAATGCAATATTTTCAAGCAACACCTATGAAGTAGCTCCACTCCTCTGGACGTATAACACATCAATATGCCCAACTTGCTGTGAAGTTTAAGTGAACCGATACCTTAACACTGGGTTACAATTTAACAGACTGACCGACGTTCGCAGCAGAGCACCGACTGAGATGGATTTCAACTCTGTTACACTGCATTTAAGAGTATGGGATCCTAGAAACGAGTGAGTGATCCTACAAAAGCCAAGACGGGATAGAATGCTTCGGTATGATGCTTGACAGCGACAGATTGAAAGACCCACTTTTGATCATAGCAACCATCCATTTAGAGAGACGAGTCGAAATGAGAGGAACGCGTGTTTGTCAGTGTAAGCGTAGGTGTAGGTTCACGTTAGTCACGCGATCCACTGGTCAGACCAGACGAATCCGGTTGCAGATGACGATGTAGTCACGCTGCAGATGCTCTTGATAAAAGGGCTAACTACTGCTGTGGTTAGCTCCCTCAAACAGGATGCTGCTCACCCCAAATCCTTCGGCAGCATGCTGTTCCCGACATAGTGAGTCCCCGGGATTCGTGATGGTGCTCCGGTGGGTCCAGCAACGGAGGGCAGATGTGTCTGCCTAACTCAGCAAGATCCTTCTTCATGCTAGGCAGCGACTAGCAAGCCAGTCTAAAGAGCACCCAGCAAAAACCAACCAAGCCATAACTAGAAGCTAGATATCTTGCCAGTGAAGAAGAAAATAAGGAGAGAAATAGCAAGATCACTACTGGAGTTCAAGGTACACGTTATAGTCAGAAGCAAGCCGAACTATATAATACTTTCCGCAAAACAAGCATGAACTAGAGCAAGCAAACAACCCAATATTTCTCTCTGCTGCTTTAGGCTGGACTGACGAGAGCTCCTCTTTTAGGTGATAGAATGTTCAGAGGGCTCGCAATTTTGCGTGCATAAAACATGCGCAATGTTGTCTGATATTAAAATTCAAATAAAAACATATTAAACTAACAAATCTGATTGGTATAACATGTAGCTGTCAATGTACAGTACACAGTGACGTATACAGAAATTCTAATACCCAAATATGTTAGAGCTCATTATACAAGTGTGGCAGAGGACAGGCAATTTGTAAGTCAACTACGCCACCTGAGGGGGGGGTTCACCTCAGGCCAACTACTAACCCCTTAAGCTCAATAGACACCCAGGTTCGTGCACACTTTAAGGAAGAGACGAGACAAAAGTCAATTTATTAAATCTTTTCTTTTTTCGTTGTTGTTTTAAAATAATCAGTCATTCAACAGGTTCTGGACGACCACAACACTTCACATCCACACACACTTGGGGCTCCCCACCCTTTTTTCCAAATATAAAACAAAAACAAGAAAACAGAAAAGGAAGACTACTCAGGGCAGGGCAGCACCCACATAAATACAAACAGGTAGCTACACTGATCATTGGTGGCCTGTGCAAATATTGAAGTAAATGGGGAAGGGACTAAGGCTTACCAGAGCGGACGGAGCAGGAAAAGAGGATGTCCCAGAAGATACACGACTCGTGAAGAAGTAACAAAAGTACAACACACAAAAAAAATAAAATGACACCCATCGTGCGGCACAAGAAAAGTGAGGAGGGGTCCACCACCACAAGGTCTGCCCGCTGATAACCCTAGGCACCTGTCCAAAAATATCAGGGGAAAGGGGGGTTTGAACACAGGATTGAGCACAGTGTATACCATAAGTCAATATATCATCACTGGCACAGTACAACTACTTAGCTTAGCTGTGCGATGCTGCTTGCAGAGAACTCCAGCTTGTTGTAGGTGTGCAGCCACCCTGGTTGACAGAATAAATCACCAACTCCTACACACACGCACACACATCACTCAACACTCATACACCGCAATACATTAAACAAGAAAGACGACAAACAGACAAGGACCCACCAGGACTAATGAAATTAATTCCCCCAATGCAGTTATGATGCTGCAATCGGAGGAATTAACCTCTGCATACCTAATCAGGCAAACGGGGAGACGAGCTGTGAGTCTGTGACGTTGAGTGAGGGGGCATGGCCGTGACCAGGTCCGATGCAGACCTGACATCACCCCCCCCCTTCAGGGGCCGCTCCTGGAGTACGACGGCCCAGGCGCCGGATACGCCGGCTGGGACGACCCCGACCTCGGGGAGCGGGACGGTCCGGATGCTCCGCGTGGAAGGTGGTGAGCAGGTTGGGATCCAGGACGTCCTTCCTTTGGGACCCATGAGCGTTCCTCCGGACCGTACCCCTCCCAGTCTACCAGGTACTCCAGGTGACCTCGTCGGCGCCTGAGTCGAGGACGGAGTCGACCACATAAGCCGGGCCATCGTTCAACAGGAGCGGCAAAGGAGGCTCAGGCCGTGCATCGGAACTTGGGGAGAGAGAAGAGACATTGTGAGGTGCGTGATAGGGTTTAAGTAGGGACACATGGAAGGTGGGGTGAATGTGGTAGTGAGGGGGCAGACGTAACTTGTAGGTGACCGGGTTGACCTCTGCAGGATGTCGAAGGGGCCGATGAACTGGGGGCTGAGCTTCCTAGAGGGCAGTCGGAGACGGATGTCCCGAGTGGAGAGCCAGACCTTCTGGCCCACCTCATAGGTGGGTGTGGGTTTCCTCCGCGCGTCTGCGTGGTGTCGGAAGCATTGGACTGCCCTCTGGAGCTGATGATGTGCCCTTTCCCAGACCCTACCACTCTCCTGGTACCAGTTCTCCACGTTGACCACCGCGGTGGGCTCGGTGTGCCAGGGGAAGAGGGGTGGCTGGTAGCCGAGTGTGCACTGGAAAGGGGTGAGTCCGGTGGCGCGTTGGCGTAGGGAGTTCTGGCGTATTCGGCCCAGGGTAGGAAGTGGCTCCAACGGGTCTGGTGTTGGGAGCAGAAGGTGCGGAGGAACCGGCCGATCTCCTGAATCTTCCGCTCCGTTTGGCCGTTGGTCTGCGGATGATACCCCAAAGTGAGGCTGACGGCCACACCTAGGCGCGCCAAGAAGGCCCGCCAGAACCTAGAAATGAATTGGGGTCCCCGATCGGAAACCACATCCTCGGGTAACCCCAAATGTTTTAGTATATACAATATTAACTTGAGAGTGTAATGCTTATACTAACATATGAAAGAAACAAATGGAAAAAGATTGTTGCAAGACTATTCCAATAGTGGCCTAGGAGGCCCAGACAGACAGCAGTAGAGAAGCAGAAAGGGTGGCCCAAATAGCAGGAGCACATTTGAACAGTGGATGCTTGAGCGTACTGCTGACTATAGGGGAATGAAAGGTGAAGGAGCTCAATTCATGGGGAATTCATATAGCGGCCAGAATACATTCAGGCCATAGGTACGGGAAGCAAAGGGTTTGTCATATACAATGATACCTATTGAATGGCCACCACGAGGTGATGGACATGTGAGTGGTGGAGGTGAGTGCTGTGAAAGGACACCGTTTGCTGGAAAGTTTGCTGAACAGGCAGTAAACTGCAGAAAAGAATCATGTGGAAAAAACACATGGCTAGGTGAAACGTAAGCAAAAGTAAGGAATAGGATGCAGTCATTTTTTAATAATCAATTAGGAGACAGAATCCACCAATAGGAACTAGGCCCGAGGCCTCCTAATTAGTAAACAAGAGCCCCGTGACATAGGCAAGGTAGGAGAAATCAGTGTATTTTTCAAGTAGAATAAAAGATAGATGCTTAGAAGGGCCAGTTAGATCCTGATCAACTCTCGAGGTAAATTGTATCCTATTTGCAGCAGATCTCCTTCACACTGCTACGCACTTATACTGTGAGGCAATTGTCTCTTGTATACTTTGCTAATATTGTGAATAAAGTCTTTGTCAGCAACTCTACTCCAACTTGCAAACAGTGAGTTCTTGGTTTTAACCAAGTGTGCCAGGTGGGTTAGGACATTGATTTTTGGGATTTTGCAAGCAACAAGGTGGTTTTCCACAACAGAGATTTGGCATCACGTTCACAGGAACTGCAAAGAACACAAGAGGACATTCAACTCCAGAGGGACAGCTTTTCTGACCAGTGGTGATTCTTGGCAGGGCCCAAAAGAAAACAAAGGTAAGCGCTTTGCTTAAATTTGATTTGCCAAGAGTCATTATCTGTGAAAGTGAAGTTGAAGCTATGAGAGAGTCCTTTTATTCTGCAAAAAAAAACAAATTTTAATGATAAGTGTTGACATTGACTTTAACTGCAGAGGGATACTGAATATTGTAGTGTATGGTATTGTGGTTAGAAAAGGTTTGAGATGTGGTCTCGTCTAGGGTTTGAGACGGGGTATCGCCCTGTGTAGTGTTGAAAAAAAAAGAGAAAAAGACAGGTTTGAGACGGGGTCTTGCCCTGTGCAGTGAAAGGTTTGAGACGAGGTCTCGCCCCGTGTAGCATTTAGGATATTGGCTTAAGACAAGGTCTCGCCTGGGGTTTGAGACAGGGTCTCGCCCGGTGTATAAGTAAAAAAAGGCTGTGCATGAGCAAAATGTGTGTATAGATGTGTTAAAAAGCAAATAAAGCGCAAAATGTATTAAGAAAGCTTGTTATGAATGATGTGGTAATATGCTGTGTGGAAATTGCAAAAAACTGAACAAGTGTTTATATGTTTCTTTGTCTGTCTACAGGGACGCCCGTATGTTAGATGAGCTTGAGACAACCCTCTGCATTAAAGGCACGAGCTAGAAGAACCTTCTTCTAGCACAAGCTAGAAGAACCTTTGAAGGCTGTTGAGTCACACCCACAAGTCTTTGCATTTGAAGAAGGATTTCTGTTGTCAGCGAATGAAGTGTTGAGGAGAGTGACTGAGTGGATGCGTGAGAGTGGTGCAGAAATTCAAGATTGTCGCTCCTATCCACCCCAAGAATCAGCACAGACCTGGCTGCCAGATAGCTCTGCCCGCTACCCTGATAGAGAGCTTAGTGAGCCAGATTATTCTCCTACATCACCCACGTGGTCAGAAATTGATAAATCTAACTTTTCAAACTCAACCAGGGCTTCATTCAGCTCTGAGTGGGGATCTCCATTAGTAGGGCATGACTGCCCCCTTGTGGAGGAAAAAGAGCAAGACAGGGGGGAGATTGAACAAAGACAGGAAATTATTAGCAACTGCTGGGGTGGGAATAGGTGTGATGGTGAGTTTGAACAAGAGAAAGGAGCAGAATATATTTCCGCAATTGAAAGTGAAGGAGAGGATAAGCCTGAGGCAGAGGAGCAAGGAGAAAACGCACTCTCACTAAGGAGTAAGCCTGAGAGTGTGGAAAGTGACATTGCAAGTGACAGAGAAAAGGGCGATGAAAAGCATGAGCTAATGAAGAAATTTTGCTGCTTTGAAGCGGTAGTGGGCAGGAGACTAGAAGAGCTAAAAGATTGGATAAAGGAGACTTTTGCCAATGAAGAGGCAGTGGAAGTGCTTGAGGAAATAATTGACAGAGATATAAAAGAATTAACAGAGTGGGGAAAACAAGTCATAGCAGCTGATCAACCCAGAGAAAGGAGTTTGGGGAAAAAGATAGAGGGATCCCAGTCAGTAGAGAAAATTGTGATTGGAAAGTCCAACTGGGCAGACTCAGAGGAGAAAGGAAGGTTACCAGAAAACGGGTGGTGGGTGTCTGGATTAGAGGAAGGAGTGGAGATTACTGTGCTGAGAACGGAGGACAAACCCCCACTACAGGTGAATATTAGAGCAAGAAAAGAGGATAGGGAAAGGAGAAGTGATCTCACCACAGAGAGAAAAGAGCAGGCCCTCCAACGCATTATTGAAGAAGCATGCATGGCACTTCAAGTTGATGACCAAATAAGAAATGATTTGATGGGTCAATTGCGTGGGGAGAGTAGCTCAAATAGAAAGTACAGATGCGTGTGAACTTTTCTCTCTCAAGATCATTTTGTCTATGCTGAAGTAATTGATTGAATGATACAACTGATAAAAAACTGAATAAAGATTTGTGTTATGCATGTGAAATGTGAGCTTGAGCTACACTGTCTGTATGCCTTGATTCAACAGAAAAATAATAAAAAGAAAACTGATTCAAAATTGTGCCCACTGTTAATAAAGCAGGAAGTCTGGTTAGAGGAAAATAAGTTAGGAGAAAGGAATATAGGATTATAATAAAACAGATTAAGAAAATAGACTAAATATATTAGTGATAGTGAAAAAAACAAATGAAAAAGGTGGAAGTAGTAATTCCAGGAAAGTAGAGAAAGATAGAGATAGTGCAAGAAGAAAAAAACTAATTTTGGGGTAAAGGTGACAGACATAGAAAAGGGAACTGATTTTGAAATAAAATATAGAACCCCAAGAGGGGTGCTGAATTATCTAAGGTGAGAATTTGAACAAGAAGTTTAGGGATAGGGAGTAAAATAAGACAGTGAATCTATATGGTGGATCCGCTCCAAATGTTTATGTTACTGATAGATAAACTGATAGAACGGGTCGGCAGAAAATGGGTAGAGAGATCAAAAGATGATGCCACTCCATGGCCAGGAATAGGCATGCTAGAAGTGCCAATCTTGTGCCAAATGGAGGAAAAAATAAAAAACTACAGGAGGACTGAAACGGGAGAGAAAAGACAGGCAAAAAGAGAGATGGAGCATGAAGTTTTACTAAAGTTTTCCCAGCTGGCAGGCATAGAAGAAAAAGAAAGGAAGCAGTCAGTGAAAGAATCAGTGACCTCAGAAGAAACAGAAGAGTGTTTAGAACCATCTTGTCCAGTTGAGGAAAAGGAAAAAACCTCACCATACGCACCAGGAGAGAAATTGTATTCAGACCTACCCGAGACAGACATTATGTTCCCAGTAATGAGGGTCGGGGCTGGCCTACGAGTAGGAGGACTACATGTCAAGGGGCCAGCAAAGGAATTAGCAAAACTGACCCGCCAGCTACATACCATGGGGCAAAATGACAATTTGACAAGCAGTGATGAATACAATGAAGAAGGAATGGAAGAAAAAAGGATGAGCTCAGCACAAGGAACGCTGACCTCAGGCTCAAGAGAGGACAGACACCCAGGGCAGGCGGGAGGAGTAACCCAGACGAGCGGGTCCAACCAGAAAAACAGACAACCAGCGATGGCACTAGGAACAGGACCAGATGGGGTGTTTGAGGCAGACACAGAGGAGCAAAGATTAGGAGGACAAGACAAGGATGCATTCAGACAGAGAGAGGAAAGGGAGTTCTCAGTCCGTGCATCAGGAGGAATGTTGGAAAAAACAGGCTCACACAAAAGGCCCCTAATGAGGACACAAAAGGAGTATTATCAAGCGATCGAGGAACAGAAGCCAATGAAGAATTACACCCGAGCCACGGGATATTTGGAGCAGCAAGGAAGACGTGACTACAAGAAAGCCACATATGAGGGAATGAGTCCCAGATGCCAACCGTCAGTGTCACATGACTGGTGGGAAGAAAAAGATAAACAAGCCGGTCAAGCTGAAAGAAGAGCGTCCACCATCCTAGAGGAAGAAAGGAATCCTTATAGACACTAGGCACCAGATCAAGAGATAGCCCTGGGAACAAGAATGGAAACATTGGAGCAGGAAAGGAGGAAGAAGCAGAGGGAAAGGTATATGAACGATGAGATAATAGAAGAAAAGACGGCTAGGCAAATGATGAAAGAAATACAAGAAGGAGAAGAAAGAAAAGAAAAGAAGAATGCAACACTACAGAGCGCAGCACTGGGCAGAGCCTTAGAAGTGGAACAAACCATATGAGAGCTGAAAGGAAAAATGGCAGAGTCAGAAAAGGAATTTGGATTGACTATGGAGGAAGAGACTCTGTTCAATGAAGAGGATGATGTGGAAAAAAGATGCCGCAAACACCAAAAGGAGGAAGCTGAATGGGCAAGGCAAGAAGACGAAGCGCTGAAGCAGAAGTAAACTGGGGCTGTGAGAAAGACTTTTAGATGGAAGGAAAAGGACAAAGGAAGCTGGAACAGAAACAACCCATTTTTTACTGACGCACCGATAGGAGACCTGCTAGCGCTTGGTGAAGGCAGTGCCGAGAGAGAGAGAGCGAGGAAGAAGAAGAAACAGAGTATCAGGGCCTGAGAGAGAAGGTGGACCTGGGAAGAATGGTGCAGAGGACAGCCCTCCAGTGTGCAATGTGCAGACAAGAATTCAAAGGAGAAAGAGGACTGAAGATACACCAAGCAAAGAACAAGAATCCACGGTGCAGAGACGCAGGAGCATTAATGGAATATCAAACAGGAGGAAAACCGATGATGGTATTGCTCCCACCAGCCATGATTGCTGAAGGCCTGTTGGGCCTTGACAAAGTTTGGAAAGGGGTGTCAAAGGGCCTAGGTGAAGTGCGCCAGGGAGTGCAGAAGGGCCTGAATGAAATAGAGAGTGGGGTCAAGAAAAATGTTAAAGAAACAGAGAAAGAATTAAAAAAAGAAAGAAAAGACACAGAAAAGGCAAGGAAAGGAAAAATCCAGAAGACAAAGGAAATGGAATCGGATGAAGAGGAACATATTATGGCACCTCTGATAGTGAAAGGGGCTGTAGCCCACTACCAACCATGGACACACACTGATGTGGAGGGTCTGATGCAGAGGCTTCCTGTTCTACAAGAAGGAGCAGGAGTATGGATAACTAAGTTTGAAGAGGAAACAATAGGGAAGACTCTAGCATTCGGAGACATGAAGTACGTACTGAGCAAAATATTGGGAAAAGCAGAAGCAATAACAGTCCTGGAAAGAGAAAATATTGCTCTTATAATGGATGACCCAAGTGTGGAAGCGCATCCCCTTGGCAACGTAAGAAATAGAATCTGGAAAGCCCTGAGAGAAGACTAACCCAATAGGTACAGTCCAAATGCCATTTGTGTGGATCGACTAAAAGAAGATGAGAATCCAGTGGCATTTGTAGAAAAGGCAACCCAGCTGTGGAGAGTAAGGATGGAACAAGATCCGGAAAGTAATCATGCAGTGAGAGCCCAGTTTAGACAGACAATCTTGAATGCCCTGCCAAAGAAAGTCAAGACCATGCTGGAAGCTGATTGGAGACTTGGGACTATGGACAAGGATGAGTTCAGACAAGCAGTGTCACATTTTGTGACACTCTACAGGCAAGACAAAGAAGAAAAAGAAAAGCAGAGCAAGGAAGCTGCACAAAAACTGGTCCAAATTCAGATACAAGAAACCAAGAATGTTAAAAAGGCAGCAGTCCAAGCTCCTGTGGTACAGCAAACACCAAGCCCTCTGCAACCTGCCCAACAGCCCCAGACAGCACGGCAACAGGTGACGTAACAGGCACCCACCATGTCCCAAGGGCAGGCTCCAATGGTGCCACAGCAGCCACAGGCAGTCCAACAAGGATTGCAACAACAGTCACAGGTGATGCAACCCATACCTCATTAAGTGCAAGCACAGCCTTGCCAAGCGCCAATCCAGTATGTAGTGCCAGCCGGATATGTGCCCAGCGTTCAACAACCCATGGGACAGTGGCCCCAAAATAAGCAGAGAGGAGGCAAACCTAGGTGGCAAAGACAGCGGAACAATCAACAGAACCCACAAGGTCAACAAGGTCAAGGACCAATCCAGTGCTGGACATGTGGAGGAGTAGGACATATCTCCAAGAATTGCCCCAGTGCTATGAGGAATCAGAACAGAGGAAATCCACAGCCTCAGCAGGGAGGATACATTCAACAGAACAGTCAACCCCTTGCACAGCCCCAAGTACAACAACAGGAGGTGCAGCAGGGTATCAGTGGGCCAGTCTCTCCCTATGGAGGACCCCACTATTGACGAGGCACAGAAAAGCCAGGGGAGGGTCAACTCCTCATTATTTCAAGAGGAATTGATGGAGAACCAATGCTGCAGGTTCTCATAGAGGGCAAAAGCATATGATGTCTAGTATACACCGGAGCAACATACACCTGTCTTCAGCCAGCTGATGCCCAACATCTCCCCAGGTCGAAAGGAAATTTTCGAAAGACCGTTGGCTTTTCGGGGGAAGTGCAGCTTAACCCAATGACTATCCCCGTATCAATTCGAATTGAGGACAGGGAAACAAAGATTCCTATACTAATTGCTGAAAATACCCCAAGCAACCTGCTAGGAAGAGATGCACTCTGCAAACTGGGACTGAGAATAGAGTGCTCACCATCAGGAGTATCGATCCCAGAGATAGCAAGACAAATGATCCTGATGACCCCAGAAAGACAAATCAAGAAACCCAGACAAGTCTACTGGATAGGTGAAATTGAACCAAAAATTTAGAGAATTGTAACAGAAATGGAGCACGGCTCCCTGAAAAAAAATAAAAATGGAACGTTGAAATGACCAAGATGCCCATTCCATTGCTCAGTAAGGTTTGACAAGACACCAGACAAAGAAAAGGCAGAAGGGTGACTCTGTGAGATGGGCTCAGAAATTAAGTACCCGTTGGAAATACACGGAGTAATTATTGCCGTAGAAGGAATGGCAGCAGACGTGTGTTTCAAAAGCGGAGAGCTTGGAGAGAAACTGATGCAACACTTTGAGATACCTGGAACTGTGCCTCATATAACTCTGAGAGTAGGGATAGGGTTTCGGGCCGTGGACATGGGACCAATAATGCTAAGAGCAAGACAAGCCACATGGACAGTGCTGGAGGAAAAATGAGGATTTCAGTTGGCAGGCACGGGTAACGAGAAGAACAGACTGTATAAGGTTACATGCAAAGAATTCCCAAGCACTGACTGGAGAATTCCCCAGGTGGTGGTGATGGAAGAGAAGGGAGACGCGGGAGGAGTGGAAGTGAAGTACACTTGGAACTGCCCCCTCGGGAACCCATACTGCCTATATTGAATGTTTGGAGGCGCATGTTACCACTGTTGGACAAGGAGACTCACAAACCATTTGATGAGATGGATGTCGATTGGGACAAATTCGCCTGTCGCACACACACAGTGCAGGAAGGGGAATGGCCAAACTGGAGATTCAAGGTGATACAGTGCCCAGCTCCCTGCCCGTTTGACAAAGACAATTGCAAGTGGTGTAGCCACAATATGCTGACACCTGATCTGAGACAACGACTAAGACGAAGAAACTGTGAGGATGTGCACGAGCACAACTTCATGGCTCTCGGATGTGCCATTTGTAGCAGAAAACACTGCCCAGTGTGCCAAAAGGAGCCCTGTGAGAAAAAGGATGCAGGAGAAAAGATGCTCGTGCTCCAAGGGGAAACGGAGAACAAAGAAGACAGAATGGAAAGGATCCTGGCACAAGTACCAAAGGAAGTCTGGTCTCAAGGGGAAGGATACATCGGCATGGTGAAATCTGCTAGCCCTATGGAGTTCAAACTGAAGCCTAACGCGGTTTCAGCGGCAGTACCCTCTGTCAGCAGTGGCCATAGAGGGAATAAGGGAAACCATAGAGGAACTGTTGAAAGCAGGGGTGCTGGAAGAAACAAGTGAAGCATACTGTAACACTTCCATCTACCCAGTGATAAAAGCGGATGGAGTAAGATTGAGAATAGTACAAGACCTAAGACTAGTGTTGTTTTTGGCGGCCTGTTTTAATTTTAGTTTTAGTCTAGTCTTTGCATCAAGCTGTCATTTTAGTTTTTATTAGTTTTAGTCATGTTCATACCCCTTTTTGTCTAATCAAGTTTTAGTCGACTAAAGGTCTGACCATTTTAGTCTTATTTTAGTCAGAGTTATCCATGAGTATTTTCGTCTAGTTTTAGTCGATGAAAACTGATGACATTTTAGTCTAGTTTTAGTCAATGAAAATTGTATTTTTGTCACTTTTTAGTAATACAATTCTATTTAACCCAGTGAATATAGCATGAGTACCTAACAGTACAGAGAAAACCAACATTTCACAATGTAAAAAAAGGTTCTTATTATTACATTTTTGTTACCTTATAGACTCAAAAATACTGTATATTCATTCCAGCAAAAAACAGTCTATCTGGGTATGTGCGTAAGGAGATTTTTTTTTTTAAGTATGTACAACATTTTTTAAAATACAAGGCTACCAGTGCAACCAGCCTCAACATCATCCCTTAAATCAGTAGCTTAGTCGTCGTAATGAAAGCTTGGAAGCATAGATCGCCACAATTCATTCAAGACCGCTCTAGTGCTAACAAACTGTTCTCTGTTTGCTACCTATCTAAAGCAGGTTATAGCTTGCTAAACTGCATTCATACCTTGAAAGTTTCAGAATTTATCCATCAACGCCATCTTATTAGTAAAAGATTGCTAAGCATCCATGCTTAAGGAATGTTATTTCTCCAACATCTCTAGCCCCATGACGTAACGTTATCGTCTGTCAGACATTAGCTTTAGAAGTTAACACATTGCCTGTGTTGCACGACCTCGTGTGGCTAGATATTTCGTTTTGGAGAAATAATATTCTATATGCATGGACACCCGGGGGTCTTTACAAGAAATCCTGTCTGATTAAGATGGCCATAGATAAAGAGGAGACTATCAATGTATAGCTAGCAAGCTAGACGAGTAGCAAATAGGCAGTGTGTTAACTTGTAAAGCTAATGTCTAAATCTAGCCAAAACCTTATGTTAGCAGGTAGAGTAGCCATATTTTATTCATGAAGGATTTTTGTGAAACATTAAGCATAACCTCATGAGCTGGCATACGCTTTCACAGTTTAGAGAGTAATGTGTGCGTGTCTTACCTGAATGTCATTGTGGCATGCCTTCAAATGTCATTTTAAATTTGTAGTGTTTTTTCCAGCGATTTTGTGGCCGCAGTTCTTTCCGTCATTTTGTACTACATATTCAGTCTTATTCATCACTACAATGTAATAAAAGTGTTGCCAAATGTCGTCTCTTTTCTTCCGTCCAAGGATCCCAGGCTGGCTGGTGTCAGGCACAGACCAGGCAGAGACAGATTTATATAAGGGAGTATTTATTTGAACAAAACAGAACTCAACAAAAGTCACGTCCGCCACTATAACGGAGGGAACAGAAAACTATAACGCTCAGAAGTAACTGGAAAACTAACACACAGGAGATCAAGGAGGCAAACACAAAAGCACAGACTTGAGTAACAAGGAGACACAGAGAATAACTATACCGACTGGGGCGTCTAGGCTCGCGGGGTGAAAGACACAGGAGATCGCGGGAGACGGAGAAAGCACAACAGACACAGAGGAAATCCACGGCAACATTGACGAGGCCAGACAACAGGGGAAGCAGGGGGGAGGCTTAAGTAGAGTGGAGACCAGGTGACACCAATTAGTACTCAGGGGAAGGTGATCGTGCACAGGGAAGTGAATGCGAACGGGGAGCGGGATTGAGAGTCTGTGAGGTTGAGTGAGGGGGCGTGGCCGTGGCCAGATCAGATGCAGACCTGACAGCTGGCCATATCCTTACCTTTGGGTAATAGCATATATAATGGCGTGAGGGGGTTCAATCACCTGTCTGCAGTCCGGAACTGAGTCACAAAATACACAAATAGGCCTACTGCAAAAAATAATAATGTTTTCGTCAACGAAAATGAAGAAACATTTTAGCATAGTTTTTATTTTGTAAGAAACATTTAGTCTCGTGTTTATTCGTCATCTATGTTGCATTATATATTTAGTTACAGTTATCGTCGCAAGACCAGCATTTGCGTCTCATCTCGTCTCGTTTTCGTCATATTATAAAGGTTCGTTGACGACAATATTTAGTCATCATTTTCGTTGACGACAGCAACACTACCTAAGACCAATAAATGCTATCATTGAAGATTGCCCAGCAGAGGTTCCCCATGCTAATGTGTTACTTACTAACATACCCGCTGACACGAAGGTGTTTTCTGTCATTTATTTGGTCCAGGCTTTCTTTACAATTTGGGTGGCACCCGAGAGTCGAGGTCTGTTTGCATTTCAATATCAAGGAAAGACACTGCAGTACACAAGAATGCCTCAATGCTTCAAACACAATCCCCACGTTGTCAATCAGGTGCTAAAAGAAGATCTGAAACACATAGCGTGCCAGAGTACCGTTCTGCAGTATGTTGATGACATTTTGCTATGTTCGCCAGACATGGAAACGTGTGAAAAGGATACGGTTCACATGCTGACAGTCCTGGCAGAAGCGGGATATAAGGCCTCCAGAAAAAAGCTGCAGTTCACACAGCCACAGGTAATTTACCTGGGAAGACTCATCTCATGGAGAGAAGAGAATAGCACCAGAACATGGGAAGGCCATTACCAAAGCCCCAAAGCCACAGACAGTGAGACAAATGATGTCATTCAGAGGACTTATAGGATTTAGCAGTGACTGGGTTGCCTGCTATGAACAAAAGATTGCTCCTCTCAGAGCATTGATCTCAGTAGCAGGGAAGGGTGATCTGAAGAACAAGCTCTCATGGACCCTGGATGCGGAGGATGCATTTGAGCAAATTTAGAATGAAATGCAGCAAGCTCCAGCCCTAGCTCTACCTGACTACAGCAAACCATTTAGTCTGTACGTTACAACAAGACGGGAACCAGAGAAGGACACATATATGGCATCTATCTTAGCTCAAAATCAGTGCAAAGGAAAGGCAAAGCAGGCCATAGCATACTACTGTCCAAAGTTAGACACCGTTGCTCAAGGCTATCCTCCCTGTTACCAGGGATTGGAGGCGGTATATTCCGCATATGTAAAGGCATCAGCGATAACAATGGGATGGCCGGTGGTCATCTACACAAGTCATGCAGTGGTTCAGTTGGCAGAACAAGGAAAGTTTTGTTTTACCCCACAGACACAGCTTCGCTACTACAATCTCACATATTGCCCAGAGGTAACGATCAGGGTGTGTGACATGGCAGGCAATCCAGCAGACTATGTTCCCCCAGAGTATGATGGAGCGCCACATGAGTGTGTGACTCACTGGCGTTTTCTAAGCTTAGGAAAGACTTAGAGAGTGAGCCATTAAAAGAAGGAGTGATTTACTTTGTGGATGGATCCAGCCATAACTATGACAATATGACACATGCAGGGTTTAGCGTAATACAGTGGAAGGCACCCCAGTTTGAAACAATTCTGAGTGAGCCATGCAAACAATCATGTTCAGCACAGCTAGCCGAATTGAAAGCGCAAAGGAACAGACGTGATAGTACAACCCAAAACTAAGGAAACCAAAGAGACCCAGGACCGAAGAAGGGGTCCATAAAAAGGAGACCGAGATCGTTGAAAGGAAAAGAACCAAAGACACGATCGGGAAAAACACTGGAAGGTTGGCTGGAGTCAAATTCCTGGCTCCGATGGGCCACGTATACAGCCAAATCAATATATCCCAAAGGAAACTGCTATATATGTGCCAGACAGGTACCTGGACCCATGATAATACCACTTCCAGGGAACTTGTCAACAGAAATGGAGATGGAAAAGAGACAAGGTACAGCCTCATACCGAAGATGTATCTTGGAGATTGGAAATCCAGGGCGAGGGGAAACAGTAGAACTTGCAGCTATATATATACCACATGCTGCCCATGTCTTTCAGCTAGCAGCAAAGAGAAAAAAGAAGGGAAGAGAAAGGTCATTTCCAGACCTAAGGGCCACAGAGGATGAACACATCACAGAGTATGAGATTGATTGGGGCGCCGGGTATGAGTGTATAATAGGAGAAAAATCGCCATATTACAAAGGACAAACTTCTGAAGGCAGACCCTTAGTCTTAGGACCAGTAGAAGAAGTGGTGGGTCACCCTTCGGGAATATAAGAAGTAATGGACAGCAAATGCTCTGTGTACCACCTGGTTAGCACAATCTCGGGGACAGATGAAGAGGAACACCCTGTCTAGAATGGAATGTAGGACCTGGGGAAGGATGCTTGTGTGTCTGAGTGTGTTCACTTACACTGATGCTTATGTGTGCAATGAAGTACCAGCTTACACTGCAGGCACATACTGCTATTTCAATTACTGACTGTTTATGTGTGTAACACAACCATACTGACATGACTGCAATGAAGGAACAGCTTACAATCCCACTTACTGATCAATAACATGCACCAAGACGAAGCCCACTTGGAGAGATAGCGGGTGAAAAATTTTGTTGAAAGATAATGCTTATTGAATTATAAAATGCAAGTGAAGGGGATTGCCCAAATGGGCGTCTAGAAGGAGCATTTGTGCGGGCAATTATTAATCTGGCTTATTACATTTAGCAATATTGTATTGTATGTGAACAGTAAGTTTTAGAGGAATAGCCCTCAACTGCATGGCCGCCTGAAGAAAGTCAGGCTGATCGCTTGCTGGCTGCCCACTGTCACTAGAGGTGGAGCAAGCATGTGCCTAGATGGCCATTGAATCGGGCAATGATACCATTTCACCTGTGCAGCCATATACGTAGTGGGAAAAGGAGGAGGCAGCCGCCGGAGGGACAGTTGCATCCTACCCCATACTTGGTTCACAAAAACAGGGTAAAGGATATTGGTAGGATCAATGTGCCAGGGTGGTGGTCCAGATAACACTTTGCCCAGGTGTGGACCCCTATTACATGCTTAAGATGCTCCCTCAGGACTAAGTGTTGCAGTACTACCAGTATGAATATGTAATCCTGATACAGCAGCCTTTTGATGACTACATACTATATGTCAGAGTTGACATAAGGGATTCAAGGGGGTAGAACCATCACGGGCCCCATCGGTCTTGGTCCTTGTTATTGTATATACAATGTGTGAATGGCAATGTGTGAATGGGGTTGAGGCAAGTATTCTCTAGGGATGTGTACCGATCACTGTTTCCCATTTAACGATAGCTTGTTTCAGGTAATACGCAATGTGACGAATATTAGAGAATTGTTGGGTGACCATATATACAATTCATGCATTGCTATGTTTAACCCATACTTCTATCTATAACTGCTTCTGCAAGTTTAGCTACGGACGTGCAGAAAATGCCAACTGTAAAAAAAAAAAAATGTAACTGCACATCTGATTGTATAGTGTTGGCTCATGTGGCAATATAGGTGTGGCTTCTTAAAAGCCACAAATGGGGAAATATGTGGAGATTATTATTGTAAATAAGATGGAGTTTGTTTTAGTATATACAATATTAACTTGAGAGTATAATGCTTACACTAACATATGAAAGAAACATATGGAAAAAGACTGTTGCAAGACTATTCCTATAGTGGCCTAGGAGGCCCAGACAGACAGCAGTAGAGAAGCAGAGAGGGGAGGGGGTGGCCCAAGCATGTTTGAACAATGGATGCTTGAGCGTACTGCTGACTATAGGGGAATGAGAGGTGAAAGAGCTCAATTCATAGGGAATTCATATAGCGGCCAGAGTACATTCAGGCCATAGGTACGGGAAGCGAAGGGTTTGTCATATACAATGATACCTATTGAATGGCCACCACGAGGTGATGGACATGTGAGTGGTGGAGGTGACTGCTGTGAAAAGACACCGTTTGCTGGAAAGTTTGCTGAACAGGCAGTAAACTGCAGAAAAGAATCATGTGAAAGAATCATATGTCTAGGTGAAACGTAAGCAAAAGTTGGGAGGTACACAAAGAACCCACCCATAAGGAATAGGATGCAGTCATTTTTTAATAATCAATTAGGAGACCGAATCCATCAATATGAACTAGGCCCGAAGCCTCCTAATTAGTAAACAGGAGCCCCGTGACATAGGCAAGGTAGGAGGAAGCAGTGTATTTTTCAAGTAGAATAAAAGATAGATGCTTAGAAGGGCCAGTTAGAGCCTGATCAACTCTCGAGGTAAACGGTATCCTATCTGCAGCGGATCTCCTTCACACTGCTACGCACTTATACTGTGAGGCAATTGTCTCTTGTATACTTTGCTGGTATTGTGCATAAAGTCTTTGTCAGCAACTCTACTCCAACTTGCAAACAGTGAGTTCTTGGTTTTAACCAAGTGTGCCGGGTGGGTAAGGACATTGATTTTTGGGATTTTGCAAGCAACAAGGTGGTTTTCCATGACAGTTTTCTTTGGATCCTTCACTCAGTTTTCTTATCTAAGAACATTACCACTATGTACTTACTGGTAATATTAGAGAGCTACTACACAAGGTGACGTGAAAGCAACAACAGACGTTTGCTAACCCTTAATTTCTTGTTGACAGCAAATGCAAATTTTTCTTGGACTGTCATTGCATATTAGTACTGGTAGTTTTGTAGTCCATTCTAATGTTAGGTGGAGGACTTTATGTGGAGTAATTATCTTGAACAAATTGTCTTTATTATTGTAAATTCATGGGGCAGAAAAGATGTGCTGAGTTTTAAGCAAGACTCTGTGTCTCTGTATATTACTTATCGTTTGGTTCGATAGAGCCACTCAATGCAGTCCAACCGTTTTCCCTCTAAGAGTTACTTTGAAAAAATCAACGTGGCCAAGCTACTCTGCTACTATTTATATCAGCATTATTGCTAGACCTATAAATGTTACATCCTTAACCATCTTACACACTTACAGCGCAGAGTGCTCTTCTGAAGTCTCATCCAAATTTGTGGGAAGAAATATATTTCCCGATCTTTTGTCACAGGCGAGGGGCGCTACTGCCACCTCCTTACACTCAATCTACCTTAGGAAGACCACTGTACCCTTCAAGCACTCTCAGACACCAAGCTCTGGTTAAGACAAGATTTTATTTGAACACTTTATTTGAAAAGTATAAACTGAAACTAGTCCACACTGGGGAGTCCTCTGTTGCCCTCCCCCTCCAGTCAGTCAGTCCAGGGGCCCAGGTAGGATATGTAGGCGTGATGTAAGCTATCACACCCGCTCCGGTGTTGCGCCTCAGTACATCCACCTGGTGGTTGCAGTGGCCCAGGCCATGGTCCAGTCTCTCACCCTGGACGACGATCGTTGCAGACAGACGACAGACGATGACAGATGACGAACAGACAGATGGACAGGGTTCAGTGGAATGCCCAACAGTCTAGCAGGTTTTAGAGTAACAGGTCACACACGAGGCACGGCACAGCATAACAGCACAGCTAGGGCAGAATTTCCAGTCAGCTCTCCGGTGGGGTCACACAGTCCTTATTTGCACACACTACTAAAACAGGTAGGGCCAGACCATTGGGGAGTTACACCGCCCTGCATTGTCCTTGGTAGAAGAGGGCAGAAGACAGAGAGCAACCAAACCACAGTCAATGGGGTAAAAAATGTAGTTAACGGACACAGAAGCGGGTCTGTGGGCGGCTCCCCCCTGGACAACGATGACTGCCTATACAGGCAGGTAGACAGGGTTAAGCCTGACAGCCTAGAGGGGTTTAGAGTAACAGATCACATGCAAGGCACAGCAGAGTATAACAAGGCACAGCACAGCATAACACAGCACAGCAGAGGCAGAGCTTCCAATCAACAGTTCAGTGGGATCACACAATCATTTGTGAACACAATTATTATTGCTGTTACTGGTAAGGCTAGGCCATTGGGAGGTTTGCACTACCCTGAATTATTATGGACAGAGGGGGCAGACTGAGGTAAGGGCGTGTAAAAGAATCAGTCAATGGGGTGACAATTAGTGTTGCTGTCGTCAACGAAAATGATGACTAAATATTGCCGTCAACGAACCTTTATAATGTGACGAAAACGAGACGAGACGAGACGCAAATGCTGGTCTTGCAACAATAACTGTAACTAAATATATAATGCAACATAGATGACGAATAAAAACGAGACTAAATGTTGCTTACAAAATAAAAACTATGCTAAAATGTTTCTTCATTTTCATTGACGAAAACTTTATTATTGTTTGCAGTAGGCCTATTTGTGTTTTTTGTGACTCAGTTCCGGACTGCAGACAGGTGACTGTACCCTCTCGCGCCATAATATATGCTATTACCCAAAGGTAAGGATATGGCCAGCCAGCCTGGGATCCTTGGACGGAAGAAAAGAGACAACATTTGGCAACACTTTTATTACATTGTAGTGGAGAATAAGACTGAATGTGTAGTACAAAAAGACGGAGAGAACTGCGGCCACAAAATCGCTGGAAAAACACTACAAATTTAAAACGACATTTGAAGGCATGCCACAATGACATTCAGGTAAGTCAAGACATGAACACATTACTCTCTAAACTGTGAAAGCGTATGCCAGCTCATGAGGTTGTGCTTTGTCCATGCGTATGGAATGTTATTTCTCCAAAACGAAAAATCTCTAACAAATCTCTAGCCACACGACGTAGTGCAACACAGGCAATGTGTTAACTTCTAAAGCTAATGTCTGACAGACAATAACGTTACGTCATGGGGCTAGAGACGTTGGAGAAATAACATTCCTTAAGCATGGATACTTAGCGATTTTTTACTGATAAGATGGCGTTGGTGGATAAATTCTGAAACTTTGAAGGTATGAATGCAGTTTAGCAAGCTATAACCTGCTTTAGATAGGAAGCAAACAGGGAACAGTTTGTTAGCACTAGAGTGGTCTTGAATGAATTGTGGCGATCTATGCTTTCAAACTTTCATTACGACGACTAAGCTACTGATTTAAGGGATGGTGTTTGAGGCTGGTTGCACTGGTAGCCTTGTATTTTTAAAAAATGTTGTACATACTTAAAAATAAAAAACATCTCCTTACGCACATACCCAGATAGACTGTTTTTTGCTGGAATGAATGTACAGTATTTTTGAGTCTATAAGGTAACAAAAATGTAATAATAAGAACCTTTTTTTACATTGTGAAATATCTTTGACTAAAAGCGTATGTTGGTTTTCTCTGTACTGTTAGGTACTCATACTATATTCACTGGGTTAAATAGAATTGTATTACTAAAAAGTGACAAAAATACAATTTTCATTGACTAAAACTAGAGTAAAATGTCATCAGTTTTCATCGACTAAAACTAGACGAAAATACTCATGGATAACTCTGACTAAAATAAGACTAAAATGGTCAGACTTTTAGTCGACTAAAACTTGACTAGACAAAAAGGGGTATGAACATGACTAAAACTAATAAAAACTAAAATGACAGCTTGGTGCAAAGACTAGACTAAAACTAAAATTAAAACGGGCCCCCAAAAACAACACTAGTGACAATGTAGTTGGAAAAATTGCACTCGTATAACTGGCTGTAAACACAGAAATAGTCAATGGGCATGGACTAACAGGTAAACCTCAAAGGGGCTAATAACTAAAGTGGGTGGCAGTTGTCAACGAGGTAACACACTGGTATGCAGTCAATGGCATGCGTGTTATAGTAGCTACAATCACAGAAATAGTGATGCTTGACAAGTTTCTCACAATGCCATGAACAGTTCCACAATCAATAACGTACGTGATGTAAGTGTTACACAATCACAAGAAGGGTGAGGATTTGGAAGCAGTTCATAAACAATGCGACATGCAATACCACATGCAATGGCATATGCGATATAGTAGCTACACAGTCACAATCAACAAGCGCAGGCAGTGGCAGTTGTTTGTAGGGAAAGAGCACAGCAGTGGGCAGCGTCACAATCACTACAAGCTGGCGGCGGGTGGCAAATAAGTAGGCTACTTAACAACGACTTCACCCTTCGAACATCCAAGAGCGCACAGTACAGGGGTTCTCCCAGACAGCAAGGCCACAGGCACAGCAGTTGGTCTGGCGTGGCTGGTTTTTTTCTCCCGGTCGGCAAAGCCTCCTCGTCAAAAGTTGGTTCCCTCTGCCACGACCTACTGTTCCCCGCAAAAAGGTCCTGTGACTATGAGCAGAGCTCCTAAAAACCCTCTGCTCGCCCTGTGTACACCAATCACCAGCTTCCCCATTATTGTCCCATACCTGTGTGCAATTTGTCAACAAACCATGGACACATCCGTCTTGGTGTACACCCAATTAAGCCCCATGTGGTTCCCAGTTCCCAAACTTGCCTGCCCTCCACCATTTGTTTATTCACCCCTTGACACTTTATCGGCCCCTTTATTTTCCATAGCTGCAGCCAAATCTGGTATATACTACATTAACATCAGAGAATCATTTTGTACCAGACAGGGCAGGATGTTTTGGAATTTGATTTCACAGAAAATGTTAATAGGTTTACTTTTTGTGTATGTTATGAGATTTTACATTTCCTTGCACCCTTAGGAGAGCTACTCTTAAGTAGGTGAGGAGCTACCGGTTGCTCCTGCGCTACCTGTTGGAAACCACTGAATTAAACCATCATCCCTCACTCACTTAAGATTTGTCCTCTCTGAGATTTACACACATAGTTGTCTGTTTCAGTGTATTAGACTTTACTGTGTTACATAGATCTTCCCCAGACAGCATTCGTAGACTATAGCATCCTATAGCAGTACAATAATAACTAGGTAGGCTATGTCTCAAATATAGAAGCATATTTGATTAAGTTGCATTACTAATGTCTTCAATAATCAGGCATTGTGTGTGATTAGTAACAAGTTTTGCAGGACTTTAAATTTGCTATATTATGTGGTTGTTACCTAATGCTAATTCAGCATGTAAGGGACCGACCCGGTGCACTGGTCTTAGATATTGTGGAAGAAGAACTGAAGCCAAAGTATACAGTTGATTTTTTCAAAAGCAGTGGGGAATTTTATTTTACAAAGCTATTTATAAATAAAGAAAATAAATCAAACTTCAAACATTAACTAATTTGTCAAGGTAACTGTTAGGCCTGTAGCAACGCGTCGATGACGTTGATGCATCGACTTCAAAATATCATTGACGCCATATTTTGTCATCGACACACATGTGGATCACCCAAAACAAACTGTTCGTTATTTGAACAATGGAGACCAAAACAGCGACCTCCTCATGGCGTACCCAACAAAGGCCTTCAAAAGCCCCCCAAAAACCAGCTCGCCCAAAATCTTCAAGGGTATGGGAGTACTTTAAATTTAGTCCGAAACGTAAGGGAATTGTCATTTGCAGTCTTGAAGCGGAGGCACCCCCTTGTCTCGTGTAGCGGGGACAATAATAAGTGTCAGGAATTTTGTAGAAACAAGTAATATATGTATGTGTGTATACAGAAATAGGATAGAGCATGCAGCAGAGTGTTGTGCTATAAAAAGAAAGTGTAAATGCCAGCAAGAGAGCAGTATGCAGACCTGTAGGCTCCTTTCTGAAAACTGTGTTGAAACCATGTTTAGAGCCTCATCGTAAAAGGACAGAGACTGAGGCCTTGTGTAGGATTGGCTCTGTGCCAGCTACATCATCTACTAGCAGGAGTACTTAAGATAGATAGATAAGGTGTAAGGTTAGAATGGTTAGAATGGTTAGAAAGATCAGAGTGGTTAGAATGGTTGAGGATTACCACTGTTATAACCATTCTCTCAGTGAACGCAATAAAGACTTGGTTGAACAAGACAAACTTCTCTGCTTTTTGGGTTTTTCCAAGAAACTTCTCCACATAAGTAAGTACTAACTTTGGCTAAATTAATTTAACGTTTGTGTAGTGTGTTGTGCAGTTTGACCTCAGTGCACTTTGGTAGTGTTAATTATCAGTGCTTGACGTCATCGACGTGTCGCTATAGGCCTATTTTGCACTGCTTTTTCTATCAATTGCAATTTTGTACAGGAGAGATTTCTGTCGGACTATAACAGTACGTTCACACCAGAAGCGACCAGAGCGACGGAAGTCATTATTTCTCTATAAGTCGGCGAATTGGGCAAAAAAAGCGAATTCGCTGGCAGGAAAGCGAACTGGGCGACCAGAGACCACGTTTTATACTCTTTTATTCCTTTATTAACCAAATATGTCAAAGTTCAAGTACATCAATGTTTTGCCCTACGCATATACATCACTGCTTTCATGACTAACATTCCAAATGATACATCATGAGCGAACAAAGCGAACTCAACAGCGAAGATTCTTCAGCGACCTCTGCGACCTGGTCGCTTTGGTCTCTTCTGGTGTGAACGTACAGTAAGAGACTGGCCTTTTTATTTTGTATATTTTTATTCATTTTTTATTTTGCTGTGCAAAAGTGCTTAACAAATTTTGTGCCAAATAATTTTGTTGGTGCTTGAGATGCATTATGGTGTTTATTAATCGAACAACATAAAAATAATCGTTAGACTAATTGCCCAGTTAGTCATTAGATTAGTCGATTAATCAATAAAATAATCACTCGATTAATCATTTTAAAAATAATCGTTTACCCCCAGCCCTAGTAACTGTAATACACACCAAAAAGATGGCAAGGTTCATAGCTAGTACATAGCCTCACAGCAAGCAAGTACATCCACCCCCACTCAAACTCAATGCAGAGACACCCTTTAAATAACCAGACCCATCAGTTCAAATTGACCCAATCAGCCTACTCAGACTATACCACTAAAAGTAATTAGTTTGTAGTAAGAATTGCAGACTGGTGGCAGACTCCGGAACTTCAGGAAACAGGTTTAACTTAAACAATGAAAGTGTTCCACTTAAATACACTTAACTGAGGGGAGTTGCATATAGTTAGCATACAGTTGAAGTACAATACAATGAAAGGTGATTCTAATGGCCCAAGGACACACCTACAGCAATTAGCATTATTAAGTGGCTATCCAGTTGTATGTATACACCAAGATTCAGAAATATTACTTATGGATTGTCCCGACCAGTCATAGACTTTGATTATTGCACTCCTTGTACTGAGACAATAAAGATGATACCAAACATGATTCATAACATATTTCATAACATACAGATATACAATCCAAATCTATCTGAGGTAAGTTTGTCTTTGCAATGTAAATATGAACAAAAGGTTTTCCCCAGCCACACGGGTACCAGCAGTTAATTTACATTGATCACCGGGGGAGGATGATCCCTATTGTTTCTGTGCCATGCCAACTGGTGGCGGCTTCCTGGCTGTCTGAGGCAGAATACACTTCTAAAATTATTGCTATCACCACGAGGCTGGGGAAGGACAGGCAATAACAACAGGAATAATACAGTTTTACAGTTACAAAATTAACAAGATAATAATAGCACCATCATTTGACCCAAATACAATGTTAAACTAAATCCAAATATTTCCTACTACCCAAATGGGAATATATAGAATATCCATATAACCCAGAACACCCTTAGTGGGTTAACCTGCGCCGTCTATCCTGAGACAGGTAGAAATACAAGCCTATTGCGGTGCACGCTTCAGTATAGGAGCTGTCATGTCGGTTCAAGGGAGCAGGAAGTGTGAATATTCATATGTGTTTGTTAACCAGAGTTTTATACAGCAACTAGGGAGGAAACTAACGGAGCAAAATGAGTTGTGAATGTTTGGCATGAAATCGCGATGTAACCACGACCCAAACACAGCCACATTAATGGCGCAAGTCCCACACCAACCAAATATACAAAAACACATCACCAAAACATGTAATTCATGTAATTCATGCAATTCACAGTTAGAAACATAAAGCCTGTTTTCAAGTCAGTGTGTATGTGAATGCAAGTGTGCGTGTGTGACTGTTCATAAAGTCTCTCTCCCTCCTTCCTGGTATCGCGGGCAACACCAATTACAGGCCACGCATAGCAAGTCTTTTAGAAGAAGGTGAGAAGGGGGTTATCTTTCTCACATTTCCCTCCTCCTCTGGAGTCTCGCCAACAGGATTGCGAGACAAAAAGTCAGCCACCGCATTCTGATCTTTGAAAAGTGGCTGGTGCTCCCTGTAGCATCTCCTCCACCTCTGCCTTTAGGGATGGCAGGAGACGTTCTAGAACCCTATACATCTGTCGCTGCACTGGAGTGGTGTCCTGGAGAGGAATAGGGTACTCCACCACCGATATATAGCCTGGCTTCTCTTGAAAAAAGTCTGGAGGGGTTATCTCCTGCAGCTCCCTCTGCTGGCAGGAAGTCAGGTGGGATAAATCCAAGGGAGCGGACAGCTGACTGGCGGGAAAGAACTGCTCCAGTCTGTCCTCCTCCTCTGCCACTGCCTGCACCCTGAGTTGTAGTTCAGTTTGCCTCTCATGCCATTCCTTCAACAGATTGATGTGGAAGCTTGCCTGGGCCGCTGCTTCCCAGGTAGGTTGATCCCACCTGGCAAGCAGCTTGTTCTCAGAGGTGGGCAGAAGCAGCAGGACTTTCTGCCCTGGCTTGAGGTTCCTCTGCCTGGCAGCCTTGTCATACCAGGTCTTCTGCTGGGTTTGAACTTGCTCCAAGTTGGTCTGTACTAAGTCAGTCATTTCCTCCATTTTGTCCCTCATTTGAAGGACATGAGTAAGAACACTGCAGGACTTTGGCGTGAGGGGCCCTTCCCAGGTCTCATGGCTGGTTTCATTTGGTGAGCTACTATTTGCTACAGTTTTATAAAAAATAGTAAACCAACAAAAACAACCTTTAAGCCCATATCTTGGTCATTTTAAGGGATGTCTATACATGCTATACCTTAGTCTTTTCAAGGCAGTCTAGGCTATCCAGATTTGTGGTCCTATTTCAATATATTTTAGATTTATTTGTAAATCAGTAAGTGTATATTGCGCATTATGAAATTATCACATTTTGGGACGCATGTCATTAGAATGACAAGAGTAGGCATATCATATAAGTGATTTGTGCCTTGACAGAACTTATTTTTTTCCTATAATAAATCCTACATTTTGGGCTACTAGTAGCCTAGTAGCCAATTTCAAAATTGTATGAAACAGCTATAGCACATAAGTCAAGTCAGGAAGGTTTATTGTCATTTCAGCCATACAGCGCAAGTGAGACAAAAAAAGCATTTCAAAGTCAAAATGACATTTCTCACTGCCCCATGACAAGAAAAAAATGGATAGGACAAACAGTAAAGCACCTATGCACAAATGAATATATCCTTAACCAGGTCTGGGTCTGGATCTTAAAGTTCAGCCACAGTGCATAGTGGCATGACTACAGTTACTTTTTCTTTGGTCTTACTTAACTGTACAGTGGATGTGTTAACCACACATCTAACAGCAATGCGCTCAACCGGGAGAAATGATACTGGGTATGATGTGTCTGTTCCCTGCAAGCTCCACACTTCTACAGGCTTTCCGTAAAAATGTCTGTCTGGATGGGGGTGAAGCCAGGAAACTTGTGCAACAACCTGTTTGTATGAAGTTCCTTTTGACAAAGCATTAACAACTATAAACTGTTTTATAATTGCTGGTCGTAGTTCTGCTAGAGGGTCAAGGATGGGTTCCTCAAAACTATTAGAGCTTCCACACCACTTATACGTATGCTGACCTTTCTGCTCTAGATCCATCAATTAAGTAAGTTACATTTAGATATGTTACTCGTTTGCATGTCATGCCAAAACAGTCAACATCAGTGACACAAGGGTACATCAGATGATACATTTTCAACATTGCATGTCTGTCAGACTTATCCAAGATTGTCTGGTGGAATGGGGACAGAGGCACCACTGTACATTTTTCCAAGAGAAGTCTTTCTGCTGACACCAAAAAACTGCTTCACATAAAGCATATCAGCTGTGTCATTGCATGACAAAGTCCCAACCATTTGTCTTCCTAAAATACTGGAAAATTCAGCACCATACTCACATTTCCAAGGCATTTGAAGCTGTTGACTCTGCTGAAACTGCCTCATAATCTTCAATTGCCCTATTGTTGTTGTTAAACTTTCCCAGTTAAATTAAAACGCTCAAATGAAAAACACCAAAATGAATACACTGGCGCGTAATCCAGCATGCACTCTTTCAAATGGAGATGCAGATGCATTTTGGGAGTGCAGTGCAATGGGCCAAACAGTTCAACAAATTTTGACAAAAATGTCTGCAGGTATCCATCTGCTTCTTGCAGTTTACTAATGGATATGACTCTAGAGCAGAGTATCATACAAGCCTGTACAAAGCCGAACCACATGTCATAGTGTCTGATGTTGATAAGCCCCTTCAGACAAAACAGTGAGTAAATGGTGGTCCAGTTCTTCCACTGCTCTGCTGTAAAGTCTGTAAAGCCAGATGAAATGCGCAAGGGAATTCTTCCAACTTCCTACTTTGATGTTCTCCACTTTAGCTTGAAGTTCACCAAGACTTGTTTTTGTTAGAATTCCTAGTTCTGTCCACAGTCTGAATATATGTCTTGCAGTACCAAGCAGAAGGATGTGCATTGGATCTATGATGACAAATCTAATGGCATCATAGTAACTCAAGCGGAAAACCAGTGAATATAAACCAGTGTTTAATAGACAAAAGTTAATTCCTGTAAAACTAGAACTAGAACTTCTCGTCTGTTTTGCTGCTTGGATCTACAATGGCTGGACGTCGTCTCGCTTTCAACTCTCCGTCAACCCCGCAGCATGGACCATCTGGACACCTCTCGGGAAGTCCACTGACCGACAACAGAAGGATGCTTTCTGTGCTCAGTGGATTGTCTCGTCAGATTGCACAAATGGAGTCCCATTTCAACTCGAGTATATTGAACCTGACTACTTTAGTAAACACCAGATTCGATTCGCTGGAACAAAGATTGGCTACTGTGGAAGGGATGAATTATGAAAACGCCAACCCAAGGAAGAGAAGACGGCTGAACAATCCCACGATAGCGGTAAGAAAATGTTCAGTGACTGCTAGCTATGCTAAAAGTAGCTAGAAGCTAATAAGCAAACAATTTATACAAGTTGTTTTGATATTTTCGCAGGAAGCAGCATGGCGTCTACACAATGCAGAAACAAACACAAGGCGCTACGACCCGGAGCAAGGGTAAGTTTTAAAGAATATCCTTTCATTCTGTCGGAGAGCATCTATGCGTTATTGAATGTGGATGCTAACAGTAGCCTACGGTTATATTTTCTTTCTTGCAGACTAACTTCACCTCACAATGAAGAAGTGACAAGCTTTTTATTGCGAGGCTTGTCAGAAAGTGCACATCTTCACAATGTTGACAAAGACAACATTGTGTGTAAGTAAGCCTATCCATGTTTTAATTGTCTCACTTCTCACAGTCCCTTATTGACTTTCCTGTGACTTATTATGAGACTGTGCGCAGGAACTTCAGACTCCAACAACCCGGCCAGACTTTGAAGGCTGAATTCTTGAAGAGTTCAGCTCGTAGCCACTCGGGAAGAAAGAGGGTAAGCTGTTTCTGTTTTGGTAACCGCAACTGTATTTTCAGATGCATATGTGATGTCCATTTTCCACAGCGCACTGTGTGGTACTTATTATCTTTATAGAACATTTTTACAGCTGCTAGAAACTAGACGAGGTGTCCCTCTCGATGGCGAGTTGGATGTTTGGAGGTGTGCGACGGTTGACCTGATATCGGATTAGGAAGACGGGGTCATTGACGGGGTGTCTGGGTGGATTGTGCGACCTCCACCGTTTCGCACACCAGAGCTAAGCGAGCTCTGTGCCAGGCTACAGTCGAGACTGAACGCAGATCCAAAATACAGGGCAACACAACACAGATGGCTGTACGCGGAACCAGTCCGAGTGCCACTGGCGTCCCTCAGTCCCGATGAGAGACACATTACGGAGCGGTAGAGGATCTGAATTCAGCCATTTTGTTTATACGGCTTGTAGGCCTACATTTTTGTCAATTTCATCTTGCACTGGTTTTGATAATAAAGCACTGTCTTTGATTAAATGTTCCCGGCAGCTTTTATTTTCTCAATAAATTAATGTCAATGATGGATACAAATGACATGAATATAGTAATGCAAAAATACAACTACATATAAATAAATAAATAAATAAATAAATAATTATGGGGCCGCGCCGTGCTATACAGACCCATGGTGCCTTTTAATCCTGACCAATCGCGAGAGGTGTTTCTGATTTAAAAGTAGGAATTTCATCCAATACTGAGTGAGGAAATTCAAGCCAGACCATGTCTTTCTCAGACCGTTCTCGTCCCTCACGCTGTTTCACTGCTATTCATATGCAAATATGTGCCAATAGCCGCCTAAAATCACAGAAATTATCGGGTGTTTTCACAGACATAAATTTCACTTTTGTGCAGTGTGCTGTAAAGCAGCTCAAAGGTGAGAAACCAGTGGAGGCCTGGGGGACCTCATGATACGCAAAGAGCAAGAAGGGCAGCCAGCGGTCCCAATCCTTCCCATTAGCGGCCACAAGTTTCCACAACATGCTCTTGAGAGTTTGGTTGGTTTGGTGGTAACGTTCCACCGCTGTACACCTGTTTCATGGTCTTTGACAGGAAGGCAGTACCCTGGTCAGTAAGGACTTCCTGGAGGAGGCCTACCCTGGAAAATAGCTGTAACAGGGCCTGTGCGATGGGACGTGCGGTCACCTTGCGTAAAGGGAAGGCTTCGTGATAGCGGGTGGCATAGTCACATATGACTAAAATATACCGGAAGCCTGTTTGTGTCCTTCCCAGGGGTCCTACAATGTCCATGGCTATGTGGATAAAGGGCACTTCAATGACAGGAAGAAGCTATAGTGGATAAGGTCTAGTTTTCCTACTACTTGTCAACTGGCACTGGGGACACGTTCTGCAGTATTCCTGCACCTCACTGTAGAGCCCTGGCCAATAAAACCTGGCTGAAATTCGCTCATAGCTCTTGGTGTTGCTTAAGTGCCCTGCCCATGGAATGTTATGCCCTATGGTGAGAACCTGCTCCCGGAGCTGCTTTGGCACAACCAGCTGCTCTGCCCTGGCCTCTCCTGGTTGATGGTACAACAGTCCACCTTTTACTTGGTAACACTCACCAGACAAAGCAGGGGTAGCTCCTGTGGGGGCATCATCGATATGGGTCACTCATCATAAGCTTTCTGCAAAGTGGGATCCTCTCTCTGCAGCTGCTCTAAATTATCTGGGATTTCACCCCAGTCACATTCTTGCTGCAGCAGTGTTAAAACTAGTGTCTCCCTCTTCTGGATATGGGATACAACTACGGCCAGAATGCTTAAGCTTTCTATTGGGGCAATCAGGGCTTTATGTGACCTTCCTGACCACAATAGTAGCAGACCACTGACCCACTGGTTCTCTGCTCTGGGGCCTCTTTTGGCTTCAAGAAGGGGACAAAAGATGTACGGGCAGGCATTCTGTGTTCTCCCATCTTTGTACCACTCCCCTGGATAAACACACAAACGACCTTGGATGCATAAGGAGTGTTCATATTGTCAAAAATATTGTGTTGTCGACAATAAACCAGTGTGACTAAACCCATGCTTGGACAGAGAACAGCTCTGTTTGAATCTGCCATGGACAGTGCATATGCTCCTGTATTTTCACTGGCCACTGGGTAATGTTACTAAACTCACACTTTTGGTTGTATGTCACCTGGGACTGTCGATGTATGTATACTTGCTTCGTTAATGTTACCAAATTAACACAGTGGAATCTGTACATGTCACTGTTTCTAGATTATCTAGCCTCTCATAACTTGCAGCAGTGAAGCCACTCCATGTGGATGTCCCTGAACTCAGAATTTTTTCACTTTCCCTTTTTAGACCACCAACCTTAGTCTGTCCAGGGACCCACATGATCTGCTACTTCTTTATGTTGTTTTTTTGTTTGAGACACACTTTTTGAGTTGGAATGTATTCTTATCTCGCAATAAAAAGTCAAATTAAATGTTGCAGTCACTTGTCATTAGCACTTCTTTAATGTTGAAGATTTGTTGACTTGTGGAAATGTCTGTGTGATCTTAACCTGTCATTACATTTGAAAATGTCGTAATGAAATCTAGATCAAGTGCGTCATCAGAATAGGACCAGGTCTTTTTGCAAGATTACAAGAATAAAAAAAAATCGGTGCCATATGGAAGACTCATGTTGGCCGCATGGAGATATTCCAGTAAATCGGCGGTAATGGTAATGCTAAGTACAGGTTAAGTTACTAACTAGTTGTATTTTGTATTGTTCTTATTTACAGTTTATAATTTTAACACCCCTCCAGATGTTCTGATGGTGTCATGTTTACTGATGAACAAGTAGTTGGCAGCCTTGAAATACTAAGCTCCCCTAAATGTCTGCTTAAACAAGTTGCTGTTCCTAATTCAGGCATGTGCTAAGGCAAAACTTAATGGCTCACAAGCAGTAGTTACAACAATAATATGACCAAAATACTCAAACATATTCATCCAGGTAATACCAAACATTGTAAACAAGGAATGATGGAGCACTGAGGACGATGTAAGGTAAATGACGTTAGTTTTACTGTTCGTTATCTAGATTAACATATGGCTAGCTAGTTGGCATGCTTAGGCTTACCAAAATAACTGCTAAGAACTTCCCAACTGATAGCCTGTTAAAGTTAAGTTGAAGCTAACGAACAATACAATCATTAGAACAAGGCATTACGATCGAGATGTTTTAATAAGACTATAATGTGCAATAGCATGATTTTAGGTGTGATAGGGTTACATGATTTACATTTACATTTACATTTAGGCATTTAGCAGACGCTTTTATCCAAAGCGACTTACAAAAGAGGATAACATTCAAGCTACAACACAATGAACTAACAAGGAGTGCATATTGCTAACATAGAATCTGCGCTGTTTTAAGTTGAAAGTGCAATAGTGTAACACAATGTAGAGAAATTAAATTATTAAGTGCATTCTCAAAGTTTACGCCAGGAGATATTCTTGGAAGAGCTTAGTCTTCACGAGTTTCTTGAAGGTGGAGAGGGTATCAGTTGATCTGGTAGCACTTGGGAGGTCATTCCACCAGCGCGGAACCAGATAGGAGAAGGGTCTGGACCGACCTGCACAAGGTGTTGGCCGTGCTAGAAAACGTTCCTTAGAGGAGCGTAGTGGTCGTCGGGTGACATAGGGCTTCAGAAGAGAATTCAAGTAGATGGGAGCAGAGCCATCATTCACCCTGTAGGCCAACATAAGTGCCTTGAATTTAATGCGAGCAGCCAAGGGCAGCCAGTGAAGTTCAATGAACAGAGGTGTGACATGTGCCCTTTTTGGCTGGTTAAAGACCAGACGTGCAGCTGCATTCTGGATCATCTGTAGCGGTCTCACTGCACAGGCTGGTAGGCCTGATAGGAGGACATTGCAGTAGTCAAGACGAGAGATAACCAGGGTCTGAACCAGGAGCTGGGTTGCATGTTGGGTTAGGTACGGCCTGATCTTCCTTATGTTGAATAGGGAAAAACGGCACGACCGAGCCACAGAGGCAACGTGATCTGCAAAGGTCAGTTGGTCATCGATCATGACACCTAGGTTTCTTGCCACTTTGGTGGGAGAAACAGACAGGGAGTCGATCTTGATACCGATGTCGTGGTGTATGGCTTGTTTGGCTGGGAGGACCAGCAGTTCAGTTTTGGAGAGATTTAGTTGGAGGTGATGTCCTTTCATCCATGCAGATATATCGGAGAGACAGTCCGAGATCCGTGATGACACCGTGGAGTCGTCCGGCGGAAAGGACAGATAGAGCTGGGTATCATCCGCATAGCAGTGGTAAGAGAAGCCATGGGAGTGGATGATTGAGCCCAGCGAGGTGATGTACAGTGCGAAGAGAAGGGGCCCCAGCACAGATCCTTGGGGTACTCCTGTGGTGAGTTGGTGAAGTGCCGATGTCTGTCCTAGCCACGATACGTTGAACGACCGTCCAGTAAGATAGGACTTGAACCAGGAGTGCACTGTGCCATCAATCCCAATGTTGGTCAGTTTGTCCAGTAGGATGCTGTGGTTGACCGTGTCAAATGCTGCTGATAGGTCCAGCAGGATGAGCACTGAGGACTGACCTGCCGCTCTGGCCTCTTTTAGTGCTTCCGTCACAGACAGAAGCGCCGTTTCAGTGGAGTGGCCACTTCTGAAGCCGGATTGGTTGGAGTCGAGGAGGTTGTTCTGAGTGAGAAATCCTGTGACCTGTTTAAAGACAGCTCGTTCAATGGCTTTGGAAAGGAAGGGAAGAAGAGAGACAGGCCGGTAGTTCTCCACTTGAGTGGGAGCGAGGGATGGTTTTTTGAGCAATGGTGTTACCTGGGCTTGTTTGAAGGCAGTGGGAAATGTACCCCTAGTTAGTGACGCATTGACCACATGTGTGGTTGCTGTCACAATTGTGGGGGTTATGGCCTGAAGAAGGGTTGTTGGGATAGGATCCAGAAGACAAGAGGTAGGCCGGCTGTCTGTGAGAAGCTTAGACACCTCTGCCTCGGAGAGAGGAGTGAAAGAAGAAAAGGAAGCAGTTGGTGTAGAGAGGCTAGGAGAAGGAACCACTGTAGATTGTGGCGCGGTGGTGGCGTAGTGGTTAAGGAACCTGGCTAGTGTGCAAGTAGCCTGAAAAGTTGTGGGTTCAAATCCTGGCTGCCACTGCTGTGCCCTTGAGCAAGGCACTTAACCCTAAGTTGCTCTAGGGGAGACTGGCCCTGAACAATTGATAGTTGACAAAATTGTAAGTCGCTTTGGATAAAAGCGTCTGCTAAATGCATAAACATAAACATAAACATAAACAGATTGGTTTGAGAACTGACTACTAATAGCTGCAACTTTGTTAGTGAAGAATGCAGCAAAAGTGTCAGCTGTGAGGTTAGTTGGAGGAGGTGGAGGAGGTGGGTTTAGTAAAGATTTAAAGGTGGAAAAGAGTTTCTTGGTGTCCGTGGCGTTGTTAATCTTGTCATGATAGAAAGCCTTTTTCGCAGCAGTGACACTGGATGAGAAGGAAGACAGTAGTACTTGGAATTGTGCTAGATCGGCCGAATTCTTAGTTTTGTGCCATTTCCTTTCAGCAGCTCTGAGGTTAGTGCGCATTGACCGAAGTGAGTCATTAAGCCACGCATGAGACTGGGTGGGTCGTGCGGGTCTGGTAGACAGAGGGCACACACGATCCAAGCAGAATCTCAGCGTAGAACAGAGTGACTCTGTGGCATCATCAACCTCAAAAGAAGAGAAACTTCTAGACGGTGGTAGAGCAGACGCCACCAAGGAGGAAAAGTGAGTAGGAGATAGATTCCGGAGATTGCGACGGACAGAGACAGAGGGAGTAGGAGCAGATGGTTGCTGACAGAGGGAAACCTTGAACTGAATAAAGTAATGGTCAGATAGATGTAGAGGAGTAACTGTCTGTAAAGTAGCGGCGCACTTCCTGGTGAAAATGAGATCAAGTTCCTTACCGGCTTTGTGAGTCGGAGGGCTGTGAACCCGCTGTAGCTCAAAGGAGTCCATCAGAGATAGGAATTCTGCAGAACCTGGATTGTCTAAGTGGATGTTCATATCACCGAGAACAAGCATGGGACAGTCATGCTCAGGGATGGAGGAAAGCAGAGTGTCAAGTTCCTCAAGGAAATCGCCCATTTGACCTGGAGGACGATAAATAACACACAGATATACTTTGACCGGTGCCGTTACTAAGATGGCATGGTATTCAAAGGAGCTGTATGTGACAGATGGTACCAGTTGAGTATATTTCCATTTGTCTGATATTAACAGCCCCGTACCACCCCCTCTCCTGGATGGGCGGGAGGTGTGGGAAAAAGCATAGTTGGTGAAGAGTGCAGCAGGAGTGGCAGTGTTTTCTGGTTTGATCCAGGTCTCGGTGAGAGCCAGAATGTCCAGAGAAAGATGGTTCGCATAAGCCGAAATGAAGTCTGCTTTGTTCACTGCAGACTGACAGTTCCACAAACCTACGGTGAAGGAGTTGTTCGTGGGTGACGAGACATGATGTGTAGATCGGAGGTTTGCAAGGATCCGTTTCCGTTTGTGGAAGCGGAATCTGCGACGACTGGATGATGAACTTCACAGTCCACAACACACCTGACAGCTTCGTAATGAACAATGATGTGAGGCTAGTAAGTGCTATCTGCAGCAACAGCTGTCAATCATTAGTCAACCATGCCCATTTATATATATATATATATAAAAATAACATTTAAAAAAATAAGTCTTTCCTTTCCTTTCCTTTCCTTTGCTGGGAAAATTCTGGTTTTGTTTATTTTTTTTAATAAAATGTCCTAGATGAAACAATAATTTTAAAGGTGAAAAGTTACATGGAAAATGGGCTACTTGGCCTTAGAGATACATGGGAATGGGCGGGGTTATAAATTGTACTGCAATTTAGGGGGCGACTAGACTTCTGGGTGCTTCAAGTTTCACCTATATGTACCGTCGTTGGTGTTAACTTGTCACAAAGACAACTGGAGATATCTGTAACTCAGAGCCAAATTACAGATATCTGCAATTCTGCACTTGAAGTGATATCAGACTTGTCATACATCCAAAATCACAGATGCCTGATGGGCATGATTGATAGACCAATCAATAACATACATTTTTAATCAATAATGTGATTCTTGAAGCCATGCAATAAATTTCACTGGCAGCTATTAAATTAAACATTTTACCACCCAGGGGCGATATTTGACTACAATGCCATACTCAATGTGAGACTGGCATCGAAGCAAAACTTTCTAAGAGAGACTCCCCCACCCCTGAATTGTACCCCAATAGACTGGTGGAAAGTGAATTGAATAATGTACCCCAGGCTGGCAGTGCCTGTGCATCCTGGCAATGTCAGTCCTCTCAGAGCAAGTGTTTTTGGCAGTTTTTGGTGGACCAAGCTGCGGTCATGTTTGACCCCAGAGCAGTAGATTGGTGCTGTATGTCTGTGAGTTGCAAGTTATTTTTTAGGATGTTTTATTAAGTAGCCTAATTGTTAGGTAGGCTAATCGCTCTCACCCTCTTTTTCGGCAAGTTATTGTTTAACATGAGTGTTTTTTATTATAAATATTATTGTTTTGGAACAAATGAGGATCAGTTGTTCTTCTCATAATAAAGTCAGTCAAGTAAAAACACGCTATATTTTGTATTTTAATTGCATTTTAGATATTTTCAAAGTAAAAAAAATAATAATCATTTTAATATAAAAAATATTGATGATTAACCAAAAATCTATTGTTAAGTCTCCCAATAAACGATTAAGAGAATTTAATCGTATGCCCATCCCTAACTGATATCTGTTATTCAAATTCATTTCATTTAATCATAATTGTTAACATTTGCCCAATGTTAGCAGAAGATGCTTATCAAGTAACGTCCTCAATAGAATAGAATAGAAAAGAACGCCTTTATTGTCATTACACAGAGTGTAATGAGATTCAAAGCTGCCCCATAGAGTGCACACATAAAATGGATTGAAAAGTATGTACAAATCCAATATGCAAAAGAAAAATATGTATATATATATTTATACAACAAAAGATGCTGGGAGAAGATGCCGGGAGAAGTTTCTTCTTTTTTTTCTTCTTTTTTTTCGAACATCATTTTGGTTCTCCAGTGTCTTTAGCTCCGCAGGTGTATGGAGATGCAAATATGGTTAGAAGCATCTCGGTATGGAGCGCAGCGTAAATGACAACACAGCTGTGCATGGTATAGGTTTAGGGCACACAGTTCAGACAGCCAGTGCCTGCCAACAAGCAGGGACACCTTCCTTCCAATGGCCAGGTTCGGAGGCAACCCTGTAGGCTTTGCACCATTGTGGGTTCTGCAATCATACCCGAGGACTGGCTGGATGATTGGGAACATCCCACCCCGCTCTCCTCACCCCACCTACCGGGCTAACAGTCGCTCCATGGATCCACTCAAATCATACTTCTTTAGTAAAGTCATGATATTTATACATCCACAAATCAGTAGCTCAGTATTAAATCCCCAAAAACGTGACATGAAGCTTTGGTCAACTTTTTATTTCACTTTATTGTGGCTAGGTTTCAGGTGGTGCCAGGTCAACAGAGAAGCAGAAGCAGTCTTCAGTGCTCCTTAGTTTACTTTGGTCGTCTGTGTGCTTTGAGCATGCAGCCTGGAAATGAAAATAAAGAAAACAGAATGCATACACGTTATAAAGTAAATCTTGCAATAATTGGTGGGGGGATCCACATCATTAAAATAATTCCTAAGCACCAATGACTTTATGAACTTTTTAAATGACAAAATTTAATCAATAAGACTTAAAATAAACAACTCCCTTGTAACGTCAAATCCAATTGGACCACATATGATGGTTACAGCAAGCTGTAGTCAACCTGTAGCACACCTTAATTCATTCACACCCACCAATATATCAAAAATAACTTCTTTGATCTCTTCAACTAAAGCCTCAACATGCCTACTGGATCCTATCCCAACAGGTATTCTTAAGACTGCTCTCCCTCTACTGGCTGAGAGGATACTTAAAATTATAAATGACTCACTCATAGCAGGGCATGTCCCAAAATCTTTCAAGACCTGATTATTAAACCATCATTAAACCAAAATCAATTAAAAAACCTAACCTTAATCATGTCCTGGCTAACTACCAGTCCATAACCTCCCATTTGTATCAAAATACTTGAAAAAATAGTGTCTAAGCCAATCTGTCTAAGCAACTCTGTAGCTTCTTAAACAAAAATAATATCCAGGAAACCTTCCAGTCAGGCTTCAGAGCTAATCATAGTACAGAGTCAGCCCTAGTTAGTCTTTGATTACCTCCTTATCTCATCTGATAATGGATATATATCAATATTATTCCTATTGGATTGTAGTGCAGCCTTTGATACTATTGACTATGGCATCTTACTACACAGGCTTGAACATAGGCACCAAAGATTCTGCATTAGCCTAGTTCAAATTGCACCTATTTAGTTGCTACCAGTTTGTAGATGCTCATAATGAGTCACCATCCGACACAAAAGTAAAGTATGGTGTACCCCAAGGCCCTGCTAGGGCCCCTGTTATTCTCCCTCTAAATATTACCTTTTGGAGACATGGCATTATTTTCCACTCCTATGTTGATGACACCCAGCTTTACCTTTCCATGAAGCCTATTGACTGCATGCCAATATCTAAACTTGATGCCTGCCTCTGAGACATTAAAATCTGGATGGCTAATAATTTCTTAAACTCTGATAAAACTGAAGTTATGAGTATAGGCCCTAAACAGCTGTATAACATTCTACCTCAACACCAAAACTTAGTGGACCTTCACTGTCATGTAACACAAAAGTTAAAGACCTTGGGGTAATCATTTACCATCCAGGACCTCTCTCTAAATAGCCATGTAAAACACATTTCAAAAACTTTTTTCACCTGCAAAATATAGCTAAGGTTAGAAAGTTCCTATCCTTTGAGGATGCTAAAAAAATCATACATGCAGTTACCTTCAGGGTTGATTATTGTAATGCTTTGTTCTCTTGATGTAGTAGTACCTGTATTAAAAACCTACAGCTAACACAAAATGCCGCAGTCCAAACACTCACAAGGACTGAAAAATATATATCTCTGGGGATACAAAACAATATATCTCTCCTATCCTCGCTTCCTTACACTGGCTCCCTATTAAAGGTCGAATCGAGTTTAAAATACTCCTCCTAACCTATTGTTAGAAATAAAAGACTTTTTAGTTGATCATTTTACATAGAAAAGTATGCTAAGAGATGATGTGTGAATCTTTTCCAGTAAAAGATATTCATTTTTCTAGTCTGAATTATTAATGCTGTTGCAAGCTCAGGAAATGTTGCTGCAAGCTCAAATATTGCAAGAGTGTACAGGAGTAACCACTAGAGGGACTCCCTGGGTAATGATAAATGCTGTATCTATGCATGACTAGGTTGGGGACAGGTGTCAGACATGCTACTGTCTGGGACCTTCTGTACACACATGAGTAATCAAGATAATGGCCTAATCTGTAGACATGGGCCACCGTGTTAATATATGTTATGAAGGCTTCTTAGCAATAATCAGGTGTAGTTGGGACACCTAAAATATTTGTGCATGATTAAGAGCATTTGATTATGACCAGCAGATGTCTATGTCAACATGGTTGAAACTGCAGCGTGCCAAGTTAGCAGGAATGTGGTTGACACTTATGGGCAATAATTTGGACCATTTTGGGGAAGCAAAACAACCATTAATTGACCGGTTTTGGGAACATATGTTTGACACCATATGGTGTTATGAAAGACTGATATGAAACTGAGAGTGAATGTTGTGACTCTGTAGGCTCGATTATTGCAATGCTCTGTTCTCTGGGTGTAGTAATACCTGCATAAAAAACCTACAACTAATACACAATGCTGCGGCCTGAACACTCACCAGGACTAAAAAATATGAACATATGAACATCTCTCCTATCCTTGCTTCCCTACATTGGCTCCCTATTAAAAGTTTAATTGATTTTAAAATACTCCTCCTAACCTACAAAGCCCTCAAGGGCGATGCACCAACATATATTAAAGACTTACTTGTCCCTTACCACCCTCCGAGAACCCTAAGATCCCAAAATTCTGGTCTCCTTGTAATCCCAAGAATATCAAAATCTACGATAGGAGGAAGAGCCTTTTGTTACCATGCACCCATCCTGTGGAATAATCCCCCCCCCCCCCCCCCCCCACATTTGACAAGCGGACACTCTCAATACCTTTAAGTCTAGACTTAAAACCTTCTTCTTTACTGTTTCCCATAGTGAGGGATGGTGCATGGCAAATCATCACTTCTCATGGGTCTCTTGGGAGAGACTGCCTCTGCTGTTGCCCCCAGTTGCGAGGCATGGCGGCCATTGACCATCCCTGCAATGGTGCTGGGTTGCCATGCATCATACCTTAGTTATGCTGCTATAGCCTAGTGCCGCCACACAACCTTCATGTGTCATGTCATACAACTCTCGCTCTCTCTCTTTCTCGCTCTCTCTCTCTCTCTCTTTCAGCTCTCTCTCAATATATCTCAATATATTTATATATACATATGTGTATGCCCAAATTACACATGTGTGAGCCTGACCTAATTCACTTTCTTCCTCTGTCCACAATTATCTTTGCTGAGTGTCATCCCTGCCTCATTCCGGCAGACTCCTCTCACCCTCCCCTCCTGAGTGGACTACAACCAACACTAAGGGGAGGCCCATGTCAGGACCGACTCGCCATCATAGAGGCCCTTCCTGGATGCCGATGCTAGGCCTGACTCCCCTTCCTTGAACGATCAATAAATTTACCGGACACATATAAAGCCCTCAACGGCTGTGCTTCAACATATATATTAAAGACCCCTAAGATCACAGCATGCTGGTCTCCTTGTAATCCCAAGAATATCAAAATCGACAATAGGAGGAAGAGCCTTTTGCTACCGTGTGCCTCACTTGTGGAATAACCCCAGCCCCCGACCCACATCCGATAAGTGGACACACTCAATATCTTTAAGTCTAGGCTTAAAACCCTCCTCTTTATTGCTCCCCATAGTTAGGTATTGTGCACAGTAAATCATCACCCCTCATGGGTCTTATTGGGAGGAACTCTGCTGTTGTCCACAGCCTCGAGGCATGACGGCCACTGACCATCCCTGCAGTGGTGTTGGGTTGCCATGCACCAAACCTTAGTTATGCCACACCTCTCATGTGTCATGCTGTACAAAAATTATTACATATATGATCAGCGAAGTGTGAGACTGGCCTAACTCATATACTTTCTCTGTCCACTTACACCACCTACACCACCTACACAATAACCACCTACACCACTGCTGAGTGTCATCCCTGCCTCCTTCTGGCTGACTCCTGTCAACCAACGTTACGAGAGGCCCATGCTACTACCGCCTCTCCATCCTAGAGGCCCTTCCTAGACCCCCATGCCAGGACTGACTCAAACAATCTTTTTCTACTTTTATTTCAAAATACTACAATGACCGTCTCCTTACAATGTTACAATGTTTGTTTTGGCAGAAAATATATGTTTGAACAGACGTAGGTTATTTCATTCATTACAACATACTGACTTAGGCTAGGTAGGAATCACAGGAGGCAGAATAATAATAAAAAAGATGCGCTCGAAAAAAAAACATGGAATCAGCTCTCTGACGTTGCCGACCCGTGGTCTATGGGATGTAACATGGGGTTTTTGAATAACTGATGCTTTCAAACTCTGTTGGTTTTGAGATGCAGACGTTTTGCCTACAAAGTTTTGTCATATTTTTCTGCTTGGCATTTGTGATACTGCTAAGTGGTGAACAATAATTTTTGCTAACAAGGGACTAATCCAGGCTACATAGCTCTGTTACACTCCTAATCTTTGTGTTTAACAAAAGTGTGTAGGCAAAGACAACTGCATCTCGTATTCTCCATGACCTACAGAGTATGAAAGCAGTAGTTAAAAAGACATGTAAATGTATTATTATTTGTTTTGGTGATATCACTGTGGAGGTGTGTTTTGAGTAGCATGCACCACAAATCATCAGTGCATGTCATATTATTAATATTATTCCCTTTTGGCGCATCATAGCCCGCTACAGCCAATCAAATTCGACGGCAAAGCCACCAAACAGGAAGTGAACCATTTCTCGGCAACGCTTTGACATATCATAACCAAACTTGGTATACAGACCAAGGACCCTGTCCTGACGACTCAGAACCAATTATCTTAAACTCTCCAGCACCCCCACTGATCATACGTCATATCTTGAAAACACCAAACAGGAAGTGAACCATATCGCATACCGCAACGCTTTGACATAGCGTAATCAAACTTGGTTTGGGGACCCAAGAACCTGTCCTGAACACTCTGAATGATTGATTTCAATGCACTAGCAACCCCTCTGGTCAAAAGTTATATCTCCACAACAGTTTGACGTATCGCAACCAAACTTGGTAGTTGAAATCAGAACCATGTCCTAACCATTTAGAACAGGGTTTAGAACAGAACTTGGACTCTGAAGCCTTCGCCCACCATATCCAATGAAATTTTACGGTGAAACCGCTATACATGAAGTGAACCATATCTCAGCAACGATTTGACGTATCACAATGAAACTTGGTAGGTGGACTAAGGACCCTGCCCTGAACATTCTGAATGATCAATTTCAATGTGCTTGCAGCCCTCTGGTCAAAAGTCATATCTTGGCAACGGTTTGACGTATCGCAACCAAACTTGGTTTGGGGACTCAGGACCCTGTCCTGAACACTCTGAATGATCGATTTCAATACTCTAGCGCCCCCTCTGGTCAAAAGTCATATCTCCGCAACGGTTTAACGTATCACAACCAAACTTGGTTGGTGGACCGAGGACCCTGTCCTGAACACTCTTAATGATCGATTTCAATGCTCTAGCACTCCTAATAGTCAACTCATCTCACCAAACTTTATACAAGTTTGACGTTTTGTAACCAAACCTGATACTTGGACTCAGGACCATGTCTGTACATGTTATGGATATATGACATGTGAATCTGTTGTTGCGTGGCGGAATGTCCGGTTGCGGAACTAAAAGACTAGACCCAGAAAAGCCTTGTGACAAAGTAAACTGGTTCTTTTTATTCAATACTCAGGAATACAGGTCATGGACACACAACACATACAAATTATGCCGTCTTTATGCCGATGATTTACTTCTTTATTTACAAAATCCATGTGTATCACTTCAATAAACTTTTAACATTATTAATAAATTTTCAGTATTCTCTCACTACACCATTATATGGAACAAATCAATCATTTTACCTCTTTCTAAAAATGTCTGGTACTCTGCAACTCAGGATTCTCCCCTCTCCACACTGACAATACTAAGTATCAGAGCTTTCTAACCTTAATTAGGCCCAGTCCCATTTCTCTTCCAACCCCATCCCTGACATATTTTGAAGAATCTCACTTACAACTTTACAAAACAGAAAATCACATGGTGGCCTTGAGGCACCAAAAACTTTCTCTCAAATCAATTAAAGTATCTGGTTAAATGGATCCACAAATGGAACCACATTAACTCCTGACTTGAACTGGAACAACATCCATACAAAAATGTCTCTGCTGCAGACAGCCTGGTGGAAAGCCAACCGAATCACTAAGTTGTCACTAACACTGAATAGGTTCACTCCACTATGTCATAATCTAACTTTCACACTACAAAATAAACCCCTTCACCTTTTCACATGGGAGCACCAATGAGGAATCACACACCTCTGTCATTTATTCAGAACAACCAATTCATGTCATTTAATACACCGATATAGACATATGGGGTTGAGAGAGACCAATTTCCTCAATACCAAGAACTGAGATCAAGAAGAAATCTTATAACTCTGATTTATGGGAACAAGTATGCAAAAACGCTTTTACCATGACCACTAACTCAAACCTGCAGCTTATACAATATAAAATTATTCAGAGAACTCACATAATTTAAAGCAAAATGTTCAAAATGGGACTGGCCGACACTGAGGTTTGTTCACAATGCACTTTAGGGATACGCTTTCACTTCCTCCGGACCAAGGTCAGTGAGACACTATCCACTATCCTGAGTTGTAGAATCCTGTCAACACCACTCTGTCTTCTTGAATTCTAAATTCAAAAACTCCTTGCTGTCTCTCAGAACAGAACTGGAAATCAGGAATTCATTGAATTCATTCACTGTCACTTTGTCCTGTCTCTTGTCTGTTTGTCTGTGTCTTTGTCCTGTCCTCACAATGTGGTCTAGTCCCACTATCCTGTTCTCATGTACAGCATGTCTGTCATTTGTCTCATGCTGTATTTGTGTTTCTGTATGTTAGCCTATATATGAGCCCCCCTTTCTACAGATGATACAAATGTGAGGGGGGAGGGGGTGAAATAGGCTACCGTAGGAAATGAATGTCTGATTGGACAAGCAGTACCCGGGCGATTCGCGGGCTCCTCTTTTAACATTGAGTGAATGGCAAAAAGGGAGGAACGTCTCGTCTGTCATCAATCAGCTAATTGGAGCCACATTCATCAATGGCCCAATCAGAATGAAAGGGTGGGTTGACAGGTTGACATGCAAGGTCTTGTACTACTGTCATTGTCGACAGATCTGGCATTCGTGAAGGTGTGGACAGAAGAGATTTTGAGTTTTGCTCAGTTTTGCTTTGTTGTGTCAATAAAAAAAGATGTAAAAACAAGACGTTCATGATGTTAAATACCCCATTTCACACACTGGAGGACGATGAGAAGGTGAAAATCAAAACAGACGGGAGACCAGTTCCAAAAATTGACATTGAAAAATTGAATGGTAAAGTCAGTGTGTTTAACACCACATGGTGTCAAAGATACCCATGGCTAACTGCTAGTGTTACCACTAGGGTATAGTTGTCTGTGCTGGCCTTGCCTGTTGGTAGGGAAATCTCAAACATGGTCTGTGCAGGGATTTAGTGACCTTAAAAATTTGGACAGGGCCACCAAGCGTCATGACAAATGCAACTACCACGTTGGTGCAGCTATTCGCGTAAAATTGCTAGGTAGCGTGCCTGTTGATCAACTTGTGGACGAGGATGCCCGGGTGCAAGTGGCACAACACAATGCTAAAGCGCATCGTAATAGGGATACACTGAAGCGTTTGATTGATGCTACGGCGTATTTGGGCATGCAGGAGCTGGCATTTAGGGGACGGGATGAAGGGATGCAGTGTAAAGCACAAAAGACAACTGACATTACCACAAACAAACTATACTCATTGCTCTGTATGGCATTGCTCCCATGCTGACATGTGTCCTCAAAAAACAAATTAATTTTATTTAACACAATCCCCCCTAAGAGCAAGCACAAGACACCTTTCTGATTTTGTAATTCTTTCTCTCTCTTTCAACAATCCACCCATCCCATCTACTTACATTTACCCGCTCATTTACCCGCCTGACCACTTTACCCCGTCCTCCCCTATTTTTGTGACCACCAGTCGTCACTGATATATATATAGCTGGTTTACAAATATCATACTATCTATCTATAGTATATATTTTATGTCATTACTTGTGCCCTGTATTTTTCTTTCTTGCCAAGATGAGTTGATATATATTGCTAATAAGGCAGCTGCATTCTTCTGCAATCTCAGCATGAAGTCTAAAGACGCTGTCACCTTATACTAATTATCTAAAAGGAGAAATCTACCACATACCTGGCAAGTGTATCCTTTTAAGTGTTTCTGGCATGAATTCCAGTGTCCCTTCTAAGCCTTGAGCCCTCAAAGACTTAACAGGCATGAATCAATTCAATTCAGTTTTATTTATACAGCGCCTTTTACAATAGTATTGTCTCATGGCGCTTCACAGAAGGAGCACCCAAGAGCAACAGGGGCAAGAAAAAACTCCTTTGTTCAGTTAATCTAGGAAGAAACCTTGGGCAGATCCACGACTCAAGGCGCTAACCCAACTGCCAGGGGTCATGCAGAAAAATTACAATAAGTAGTAACCATGACAGACTATAAGTTGTCTATGGTTTTAGCTAAGGTTCATAATAGTTCATAATAGAGTATTATCCCACTTTTACATTACATGGTAGTCAGTCTATAGGTGGTTATCAGGAATTATGGCTGGACAATGTAGCAGCGGCCAGACATAGTGACAAACTCAAAGGAGTGAGATGGGTCATGGGGGTAACAGTAAGGGTCCATTTGACAGCGCCATTGTGAGGGGGGGTCAATCATAAAGCCTTAAGGAAGGGGAGTCGGGCCTAGCATCGGTGTCCAGGAAGGTCCTCTGTGATGGGAAGTCGGTCCTTGCATGGGCCTCCCATAGTGTTGGTTGTAGTCCACTCAGGAGGGGAGGGTGAGAGGAGTCCGCCGGAATGGCAGGGATGACACTCAGCAAAGATAATTGTGGACAGAGGAAGATAGTGAATTAGGCCAGGCTCACACATCAGAAAGCAAATGTGTAATTTGGGCATACATATGTGTATAAATATATATATATATATATAAATATTGAGAGAGAGCTGAAAGAGTGAGAGAGAGAGAGTTGTACGGCATGACACATGAAGGTTGTGTGGCGGCACTAGGCTATAGCAACATAACTAAGGTATGATGCATGGCAACCCAGCACCACTGCAGGGATTATTTCACAGGAGGGGTGCACTGTAACAAAAGGCTCTTCCCCCTATAGTAGATTTTGATATTTTTTTGATTAGTTGTAGGTTTTTGATGCAAGTATTACTACACCCAGAGCACAGAGCATTGCAATAATCGAACCTGGAAGTAATAAATGCGTGTATTAATTTTTCAGCATCCTCAAAGGATAGGAACTTTCTAACCTTAGCAATATTTCGTAGGTGGAAAAAAGATGTTTTTGAAATGTGTTTTACATGACTATTTAGAGAGAGGTCCTGGTCAATAATTACCCTGAGGTCTTTAAATTTTGCATTACATGACAGTGACAGGCCACTGAGTAAGTTTTGGTGATGGGGTAGAGTGTTGGTCAGCTGTTTAGGGCCAATCATCATAACTTCAGTTTTATCAGAATTTAAACAAAGGAAATTATTAGTCATCCAGGTTTTGATGTCTAGGAGACATGCATCAAGTTTAGTCATTGGCATATAGTCATTAGGCTTCATAGAAAGGTAGAAGGGTATCATCAGCATAGGAGTGGAAAGTAATGCCATGTTTCCTTATAACAGATCCTAAAGGTAACATGTACAGGGAGAACAGCAGGGGACCTAGCACTGAGCCTTGGGGTACACCAAACTTTACTTTGGTATGGGTTGATGACTCATTATGAGCGTGTACAAACTGGTAGCGACCAGAGAGGTATGATTTGGACCAGGCTAATGCAGTGTCTTTGATGCCTATCATGTGTTCAAGCCTGTATAGTAGGATACCATGGTCAATAGTGTCAAAGGCAGCAATGAGATCCAATAGGATGAATATTGATATATATCCATTATCAGATGCGATAAGGAGGTCATTGAAGACTTTAACTAGGGCTGATTCTGTGCTATGATTAGTTCTAAAGCCTGACTTGAAGGGTTCCTGGATATTATTGTCATTTAAGAAGCTACAGATTTGCTTAGACACTATTTTTTCAAGAAGCAATCATGAAGCCAAGTCTTTCCAGTCTTTGGTTGAGGGTGTGGGTTTTGGACAGTGATGATGAAATAAGATATCTAACAACCTGTGAAAATACACCAGAATGCACAAAATTACATTTAATTTCTCAATTTTTTCTTGGGGTGCATCCCTAGGTCCCTTTATTAGCAAACACATTACAAATGCTTCAAATACCTTTGTATTTGTTGAGCTACAATTGCTGGAGCAGCCTGTATTGGTTGTATAGGTCATTAGCCCACATCAGCAATGTGTTATCCATACAACATATGTTCAGCAATAATAATTTGAAACAAATGATGGCACTCGTGTTTGCACCCATTTAGTGATCCCCCCCGCCTCCCCAAAAAACCTAATGCGCGGCCAATGATGACATCCCAGCCACACTTTGGGCGTCGGGTAATGTTGAACGTTGCCATTGTTTTTTTTTCCGTGAGTCATGTGACAACAAAGGTAACTTATCTGAACTATCGCGGGATTTTGTGAAAGTTGGTGTAATAGTATCAAAGCCAAGACAGGCGGAGACTGTATTGCAGTTCCTGCAAAATAATCTTAAAATCTGTCATCGGAGGCCTTCCTCTAAGTGAAATAAATCCGTTGAAATTATTCGACTTCTTATGACTTTACTGAATTGTCCGTTTGAAGTGACCTAGGGTTAAGTAGAAATACCTAACAAGAGTAGCCACTTAGGTAGCAGGCTTGTTATTGAGAAAGCACGGGACAGGACATCACAGAGTTCGGCTATCCTGTATTGAAGTAGCAATGGGTGAGTTCATGTACAATGCCTTTTCATTATGTAATCATTCTTGGGATCGCATGCATTCACAAAAGATTTACAGCTGAAAGACTATGAATCGTAAGTCTTTGACCAGGATTTAACAATTTTCTCTGTAATGAGTGCGTTACAATCTGACTAGCTGGAAGCTACCATTAGCTATTTATATTCATCGTAATTAGCGTGAAGTGTCACTGAAACTACTGAAGCAATACTCTCACGATTCTGTCACATTCTATTTCTCAAAGTAATTCCTACACAACATCATAGAGACAACTTAACGGTATTTTGCGCAGGACGTTTAATACAAGTGTTGTGGTTGGTTTGGGGTAATTAATATGGAAGTTTTCACGAACGTATTTGGTTTTGCAACGTGAAATTATAGGATTTGGTGAGTTTGTGTATGTGTGTACAAACGTCCAATTTGTCTAGGAATTTTCACTGTAAGTTAAGTGGTAGCCTAATTGAGCTTGTAGCTAGTTACCTCGCGTCAGGAGTTTTAAACAACAAACATTGTTTACTTACTGTCTGTATAGGCCTATATTGGTACAAACTCGCAAAAGTAAGCTCCTCGCTACCTAGCTATAGCCATGTTTTGTAAATGTCGTGCGATTACGTAGTAATACCACGTGTTTTAAAAACAGAAATTAATAGACCCTACCAGGAAGTGTTAGTGAATGTTGTACACTAGCTAGTTTAACAGATTTATACCCCACTTTTCATCTGAGGGTGATTGATCTGCAATGACTAAATGTAGACTACACTGTCAAATGTAGACTAAATGTGGTCTTGCTGTTTTCTTGGGGTCTGGCGGCTATGGTTTAGCTACTAGGCCTAACGCAAATGATGAAACTAGTATGCACACCTCCGGTTGTTTTCGCTGTACCTGCATCAGGGCAGGGTCTTGCAATTTGGACACACTAACAGTCAAGTTTTCACCACTCTTTACAGCCTATAGCCTAAGGAAGAAAAACAGGATAGCTTAGGACCTTGGCGAAATCCCTGGCTGAGGACACATAACCCTCTCATTGTGTTTGCTTCATGTTTATGTGTATGTTTCCAGGGCATTTTAACTTGATACATATAGTGATAGAATTCTGTAACAAATTAAGCTTTCAGTCAGTATTAGTTATGGAAGTTATGAAGGCTTTTTTAGTTTAGTTGTGATTTTAGGGGGTATTCACACTAGGAAGATACATTATTTCACTTCATTTGGTCCTGACCAGAGTACAGTGTTTATTTTTTATATATGATATGGATCACTTTCACATTGCATTTTTTGCAAGTGGATCAAAATATCTAAATGAGATCACATGTGTTTAGGTCAGCAAAATTTGTGGCACGGTAGGCAGAAAGACCGAAGTGAAAATAAAAATATAATGGAAATTTTGCTGCATTCTTTGCTGTATTAAACCGTCTCTGAACACCCTATCACCAATAAACATGATTTGACAGGTTCTAGCAGTTTTAGAAAGGCCCTGGAAAGTGTTTGAATGGTTTAGGTGACTGCCTCTGTATTTTAATGTAGTGTATGGCAAAGCAATTTAATAGTTAATGAAAGTTTGCAGTCAAGAAGATAAAGTTCACAGAACTGCAGCATATCATAAATTAATTGTGATTTACAGTGAATGCACACAAGCTATCTGTGAACTAAGACATTTGTCTTCTCATTACCAGTCAGGTTATTTGGGAGGGCATTAACAACATGCATTAACAAATATGATACATTTTGGTGATGGAGTAGATACACTTGACTGGGGTGTTCCCTTGGGTGAAACAACAAGGTCACAGATCAGTGGTAAGGCTATGAGAGAGACTCCCAACACAAAAATGCAAGCCACGTAATTTTAACACTGGAGAGTTTGCAGCGTTGTTGGCAGTCTCCAAATCATGGCTGGTATTGTGCATTGAATGAAGCCTGGTGGAAATCGTGGCAATTGGCTTCTAGAAGTTTGCAGACTAAAGCATGAAGGCCATAACAACTTGATTAGCAAATTCAGAAGGATTTGTGTAGACCAAACAGGGAAAGGCAGCCAGTGCTAACTGATGAAGGCAAGAAAGTTTTGTTTTCCTGTACCCCCCGTCAGTTAGCTCCTGTCATAAGTGATGGTTGAACTCTACAACACAAACATTTAGGTGTGATCCAGAAGTGGCTGCTGTCTTACTTGGGCCCAAGCTCATTTGAGATGGACCTAGGAAATGTGTAAATGGTCCTGTGATAAGACAAATCAAATGTATCATTCTTTCTGGAAATAATGGACTCTTGAACTCTGAGGGGACTATCCAACTTGTTACATTGACATTTACATTTACATTTATGCATTTAGCAGACATTTTTATCCAAAGTGACTTACATTTGTCAACTATCAGTTACACCAGGGCCAGTCTCCCCTATAGCAACTTAGGGTTAAGTGCCTTGCTCAAGGGCACAATGGTGGCATTCAAACCCAATATTTTCCAGACTACTCCATGCGAGCCTGGTTCCTTAACCACTACGCCACCACCACCCTATTCTGTTTTAGTGCTCAGTTCAAAAGTCAGCATCTCTGATGGTATTGGGGCACATGAGTTCCTTTGGTGTTGGCAGCTTCATGGAGTGTCATGATTAATGATACCAGTTTTGAGCAACATGCTGCCATTCAGACACCAAAACGTACCTAAATCAGTGGTATTCAGTCATCATGAATACAAAAAAGACTAAAACATGGGTATGGCCCTGGGAAGTGTCTGAAATGTTTAGGTAGCTACCTCTGTAGTTTTACTAAATTGTTTTAAAACTTCCATTATGGCTAGCAGGCCTCACTGAACTGAGCACATATAATTCTGTAAGTTAAAGATTGTATCGGGAAAAGGTTCCTGTGGACGCTGTCATTAGAGGCAAAGAGAGGGACAGAGTGGTGTGTTTATATTTGTGTGAACACATAGACACTCTAAATCTGATCAGCAGATGTACTGAAACATGAGTATGCATTGCTATGGCGTAAATGTATTGTCACCTTCCTATTTTTAGTCTAAGGTGATGCAAATTATACTATGGCGGGCTGCCATAGTCAAGTCAGTGTATGGGAAACACTGATATATAGGCCTACGATTAGGCCTGGTTTCTGAAATTTGTTGGTCTTCTACAATATAGTTCCAACCATCAGTGAGCGCACAAGATAGGATGCCTGTGTCAATTTGTATTTCATATTTCTCTCACTGATAGAAGTCAACAGGTTATAGGCCTAGATCAATTTTTACTCGAGGAGACCTTATAGCCTAGACCTAACCTATCAACAACCAACAATGTCATTATCAATCATGTGATGAAATCTTGAGCCAGTAACCGCAAATAGCCAACCAACTGCTGTTTACCCACAAGGCTACCAACTAATATGGTCTATTATTTTTTTAGGCCGGCCTTTAATGTTCATCCTTTAAACTGATCATACAGTAGTTTTATTTTTGCTAAATTGTACTGCCTTGGCTGAAGATGACAAATCTCTGGTTAACTTTTATTGCAGATTGTTGCTGGAAAGAAACACATTGCCGGTATTCTAAAAATAAGCTCTCCTTGTTGCACGAATAAAGGAATAGAGTTGGCTATAATGATGGATAGTGTCACACACAGCATTAAACGCATAAGGCAGTCTCACTTTATGTTGTGTGTGCCGTAACGCATTAAATCGTTAACTTCGACGGCCCTATTTCAAATTTCTTAGCTGACGTTTTTGACCAACACAACCATGCCAAAACCCTCAATACTATGCTGTTGATGTTTGGGAGACATGTTGCTGAAACTTTGTTTTCAGTTCTCAGAGTCTGGTTACTGTAAAAAGGTTTTTTAGGATCTTTAGGAGAGAATGGAGAGCTAGTGGATCATAAGGAGACATTAACTGAATGTTATAAAAAAGTATAGTCTAATGTGTAACAAACCACTTAGCATCGCTAACTGTACAGTACTTTGGGTAAGTACTGGGTAAGACCATCACAATTTCTGCTTTTCTTTTGTGCTGTACACTCAGCATGCTGCTGTTCCAGCAGTATACTTTTGTCAGTACTTTTTCAGTAGTTAGGGCTTGTAGGGCTTGGCAATATGGCATAAATCATCTTAAATTGATGGGGCACAATCTGGGCAGAATCACATGACGGCACTTGTGGTATTGTGCTTTCAAGGAACAGTACATGAACACACACAGTGGCACAGAATATAAAGAAAAAGTGGTGACACTTTATATTAGCACACACATATTCATCATTAAGTAGCTGCTTATTGACATGCAAATTGATAGAACACTAACCATTTGTTGGTCATTACAAATCATTTATTAATACCTTATTCAGGGTTTCCGCGGAGTCATAAAAAGTCATAAAAAGTCATAAATTTCATAATGAGAATTTTAGGCCATAAAAGGTCATAAAAACATTCAGATTTTTCATTCAAGGTCATAAATTACACGTCTTAAAATTATCTGCTCATTCATTCTTTGGTAGACTACTAGAACTACGAAGAAAATACGCTGTGCGGGCAGTGAGCAGCAAAAACCCATAAAATGCATTGCGGTTGCCACTGGTTACCACTGGTGGGACGTCGAAGGACCCCTGCCGTATTTCAGCCAATCAAAAATATTTTTGTATGCAGATCGCTTATCCTGACAGTTTCACCTGTAGTTCTATCTGAGGAAATCTGGCTGGTAACATATTATTCCAGAACTACAAGGTCCATTAATGCGGCAGTGCATCGTAACAGACATCAGTCATCGTAATGCCGCCTGCACACTATGTGACTCCGGATTCCGCACTACGCCACCCCGTGGACATCGTACTGTCTCACAAAATGTTTCGGAACACAGGTCCGAAGGTTCGGATGGGAAAGAAACATGGCGGACGGATCGGAGAAGCTAATTTTGGACGTCACTGGTCAGACAGTTTTGTACGACCTGTCCTGTGACGGGTAATGAAGTGGTGGGGACGGGATGAAGTGGTAGGGACAGTAGGAATGACATGTTGGTTTGAAGCATTTAGTCGATGTCATCGTAATCTATTTGACTGACCTCAAGAAAAAGAGAACCACTGTCCAAGAGGTTTACACCTGCCTCACCACAGAGGCTGACAAGCTGGCTGAGGAAGCAGAGGGCAAATCTGGGTCAAAGATGGCCCAGCTGCTTTCAAAATCAAATGCCCTCAGACGGGCAAGCAAGGACAAAATGACTGAGTTAAAAAAGGTTGAGGAGGAGATCACCATTAAGGCGGAAGAACTGAGGTACATGTAGACTGACTGACTGACTGACTGACTGACTGACGGACGGACGGACAGACGGACTGACTTGTTAGTGTGGAAAGTACTGTGTTGAACGAGAAGAGAGCCTTCCGTTTGACTGTTTGAAAAATGGGACCTGAAAAATATACAATTTGTTGCTGTTAATAAAAAAAACTTGTTGCTGTAAATAAAAAAAAAACTTGTTGCTTTAAATAAAAAACTTGAAAGGAATTTTAATGACTAATACGTTTTCTTTAATAGTTCGTGTAGGTCATAAATTTAAATCAAAATGGTCATAAAAAGGTCTTAAAAAGTCATAAATTTGACTGACTAAACCCTGCAGACACCCTGCTTATTCTGTATGACCTTATTCTACCCATAATAGACCATTAACTAAGAATTTCTCTAGTATTACCTCCTAATTCTAAAAACAATAATAAGTTATTGTTGTATATGAATTATGATCTCAATATGCTTTTCTCTGTAAGGGGCTTACAAGGTGCTAGTACAACGGGAACGGTAATTCTTTGTTCTTAATCAAACAGACGTAATTAGTACTTATTTGGACACTATTAGCACTTGTAGCTGTGGGTTTTGTTACAATGAATAGACCATCTATTCTAAGTTTTTTTGATAGAGAATAACTCATCCTGTTGTACTTCAGCCTAAATAACAGTAATTAGGAGTTAACATTGTAGAAATTTTTAGTTAATTGTCTAAATTATGGGTAGAATAAAGTAATGCAGAATAAGGTATTAATAAGTGACTTCTGATGACTAACAAATGGCTAGTATGTCATTAATTTGTATGTCAATAAGCAGCTACTTACTGTTAAATATGTGTGTGCTAATATAAAGTGCTACTGAAAAAGTTTACAAAATTAATAATAACAGTAACAATGAACATTGATTAATAGTTATGTGCTTGATCATTGTCAATTAACAGTTACGATTGTCAGTTTGGCTAGTTTTTTGATTAATTGCACACCCCTAGTTAAATGTTTGTTGTGTTGTCTCTGGAGGTAGCAACTGCTTGACTGAAGTCTTGCGTAGTTTCACTGTTTGCTCGTTTAAGTACATTGTTTCTGGTGTGCTCATAATACCCAAATAATAAGTTAGGCCTACAAGCTGCAAAGTCAATTCAAGTTTCATTAGCATTAAAAAATTATTAACAAAATTAACCAACAACTTTATATTTCTTTACAGTTGAAGTTGTGGTGGAGTACGAGTATGAGGCAGCGCATGATGATGAGCTGACGTTGAGGCCTGGAGATGTGATAAAAAATGTGCGCAGAGTGGAGGAAGAAGGATGGATGGAAGGAGAGCTCAATGGAAAGAAAGGACTCTTTCCTGACAATTTTGTCAAGGTGATGTGTAAATGTGATTGCTTACAACTCTGTAAACTGACCACAAGTTGGTAAGTGATGGTTCTGAATGTGTCACTAAGTCATGGGTGGGATAAATGTGGAGACTGAATTTTTCCCGCAGGAGCAAAAGAGTATAGCTATACACTTAACTTGTAACAGAAGCTTGACAGCAAGCTGCTGACCTGGCTATCTCAAAATAATATTGTTTATCTCCCATTGGTTCTGTATACCATGTTGCACCCTTACAGAAATAGCTGTGAATTGGTACTTCACAGATCAAAGAGTTTGTTTGTCACATACATTGAAATACTAATGTAAGACATAGGGAAATTGCATAAATTAGAGTATTAGCGGAATAAAAGAGAAGAAGAAAGATGCACTAAAAGCAAATAAATGGGCATTAGTCCATAGGGGATAAAGACCCGTAGCCTACAGACTCAGACATGGTTAGTCAGTTTGTATTCAGTACCTTCCAGAGACTGTGGTTGCTTTGAAGTCAGGTCGGAGGAGTGACGTCATGCATGGGATAGGCTATCATCTTCAGCCAAGGTGGTTATGGTGATGGCATCACTTGGCCCACCCATGTGAGAATGGAGACCATCACACAGCCAAAACGATTGGTAGACAGGGCCGCTGTCCTCCGAACCTGGTCAGTGGAACGTAGCCCTCTGCTGGCTACTCAAGCCATGAATGAACGATCCTCTACGCTGCTCCTCCACGTCTCACTGCCACAGCCTCGGCTCCAGTTTCCCTCCACTCCGTCTCTGCCACAAACAGAAAAAGAACAGCTCCGCAGATGGAGGCGCCGGGTGAGGCTTTGTCTCGTAGGCAAACAGATCAGTCGAGCACATTATTTGAATAGAAGCACTCCATAAAAATGCCACTCTAATCTAAACTGTTAGAGATTGACTGAAAGCTAAACAAAAAGTAAGAGATAATTAAAAGGCATGATCCAGCGCAATGCTAGTCAAAAAAGGAGAAAAGAAAGGTGAAAAATAGCGTAAGGAGTGAAAACAAGAGTGGGAGCAGTGGTATTAGGCAGCCATCATACAGCGCCATCACCATAGCAACCAAAAGTACTTGTTAAATGTACTGCTTTTAATGTAAAAAAGATGTAAAACCTGTTGAAATTTAATGTTCCTTATGTAGTAGCTGATATTTGTCAGCATCATTTGGATTGCAGCTATGAGCAATATGGCTAACCACGATTAGCATAATTTTGATCTTTTAAGCTTAATGAATTTTGCATTTGGATTACCAACCAGCTATTTCCAATTTTCTTACTAGTCTACTATGGATTAGGTGTAGCTAACAGTGCAGCAACTTGCCCAGATATATATATAAAAAAACCTGTAGGAATCTTGTATTATTTTGGGACTTTTGTACCTTGCATAAAGAATTTAGAATATAGAACACAAAGAATATATATTGCTAAGGAGAGCTGTAGTCCTTTAGAGGAGCTGTTTGGACATTAATAGCCTATATTAAAAAAAATAGTAATCCCAGCATTTGTTTGGACTTGGCAGCAGTCATTGTTTTGTCTACATTATTAGTGCACCAATATTGTACTAAAATCTTAAAATACATAGGCCTACAGCAGTTTTTTTTTTTTGCAGCTTCTGCAGAAGTGTCTCAAAGACTCCTATGGCTGTTCTTGACTATACATATATGCTCGGTAGAATGGTTTGCCAAGATGGTGATGATGGTGCAGCAACTTTGACACAGAAATAAGCTATATCATGACACCCCTTACACTCACTGTAGTGATGCGTCAACCTCTAAAAGGGGCTCCACTGATACGCCGCCAAACAGATTGCAGATGTTTAATGTTAAATCTCTTTTCTTGAATTTTCAGGAAGTTAAAAAAGAATCAAAGGAAACCAAAGAGGAGGTGAAGGAAGAATCTCAACCCCTACGACGTGGAGCAGGAAATGTGGCTAGCCTTGTCCAGAGAATCAGCACTTACGGCATTCCAGCGGGTGGTTTTCAGCCAGGTTCCCAACCACCTGCCTCCAAAAAGAGTTAGTTCTGCGGCAAAATATCCTCTCTTTCTTGATCACACTTGGTTATAGGGAGGGAAAGTGAAACACAACAATCCTAGCGGTAGCATAACTTCACATGCATTACCTGCTTCTGGTGTAGTTCCCTATACTGCGTTAGAAAAAATTTAAACAATTAAAATTGGAGAGAAAAATTAAGTATGATGACCAGAATCAGTAGAGTTGCCAGACATATATATTATATGGAAAACTGCCTTAACCTTGGGGTGTGAACCAAAATGTTATTTTTTGAAAAGATATTCCCATTCATTTTGCCATAGAGGTTGGAACGTTGCCAGCAGGGGGCAAAGAGATTACTTTCCCTCCCTATTATCTTTGTCTGGTATAGGAGCACCTCTGATTTCTTTTTCCAGAGTGACCTGTGAACCACATTTCACATGGAATGACACACGACATCAGTCTTTTACGCTGTGACCGCATCACTGAAACTTTGTGGTCAACATAATCATAAAGTGCCTGGCATAAATGAGTACACCCCCTTTAAAAAGTAACATTTTAAACATACATCAATGAAACACAACAATATGTCAATGAAAACAAAAAATATTTCCAAAAATTTCACAGACTAAGTTTAATATCACATCTGTGTACAACACAAATGTTTGCTTAATAATATAACTTAGATTACATATTTTTTCAGTTTTACTTAAATTAGGGGGGAGCAAAAATGAGCACACCCCCAACAAAACTACTGCATCTAGTATTTTGTATGGCCTACATGATTTTTAATGACGGCACCAAGTCTTCTGGGCATGGAATGAACAAGTTGGCAACATTTTGCAACATCAATCTTTTTCCATTCTTCAATAATGGCTGGAGACTGGATGTTTGGATGGAGAGTAATGCTCCACTTGTCTCTTCATAATTCCCCATAGGTGTTTGATTGGGTTCAGATCAGGTCAGTTCAAAATGTTCGTCTGTCATCAATCAGCCAATCACCAGAGCCACATTTGTCAATGTGTCCAATCAGAATGAAAGGGTGGGTTGACGCGCAAGGTCTCGTACTACTGACATTGTCGACAGACCTGTCATTCGTGAAGATGCGGACGGCGGAGAGTTTGAGCCTTTGTGGTGTTTTGCTTTGTTGTGTCACTAACAAAAAGGATGTAAAAATGAGACGTTGTGTTCGTGATGTTAAATACCCCATTTCACACACTGGAGGACGATGAGAAGGTGAAAATCAAAACAGAGGGGAGACCAGTTCCAAAAATTGACATTGAAAAATCGAATGGTAAGGTCAGTGTGTTTAACACCACATGGTATCAAAGATACCCATGGCTAACTGCTAGTGTTACCACTAATTGTCTATGCTGACCTTGCCTGTTGGTAGGGAAATCTCAAACATGGTCTGTGCAGGGATTTAGTGACCCTTAAAAATTTGAACAGAGCCACCAAGCGTCATGACAAGTGCAACTACCACATTGGTGCAGCTAGTGTAAAATTGCTAGGTAGCGGGCCCATTGATCAATTTGTGGATGAGGATGCCCGGGTGCAAATGGCACAGCACAATGCTAAAGCGCGTCGTAATAGGGATACACTGAAGCGTTTGATTGATGCTACGGCGTATTTGGGCATGCAGGAGCTGGCATTTAGGGGATGGGATTAAGTGCCAAATTCAGATAACAAGGGCAACTATTGTGAGTTTGCAGAGCAGTTGCAGTCTTCTGGCGTTTCAAAATCATTTCTGCTACTTTCACAATATTGCAGTGTAAAGCACAAAAGACAACTGACATTACCACAAACTATACTCATTGCACTGTATGGTATTTCCCATGCTGACATGTGTCCTCAAAAACAAATTAATTTTATTTAACACAACAAGAGCAAGCACCAAGACACCTTTCTGGTTTTATAATTCTTTCTCTCTCTCAACAATCCACCAATCCCATCTACTTATTTACCCACTTGATCACTTAACCCCGTCCTCCCCTATTTTTGTGACCACCTCTGCCTCTGCCCACATAAGGACACTGCCACCACCATGCTTCACTGTAGGCACCATGCATTTTTCTTTGTATTCCTCACCTTTGCAACTCCATACAGTTTTGAAGCCATCAGTTCCAAAAACTTTAATTTTGGTCTCATCACTCCACAATACAGAGTCCCAGTAGCCTTCATCTTTGTCAGCATGGGCCCTGACCTTTCTGGTGTGAGGAAATAATAACTTTCTTAGGTCTTGTCATTTCTTTTTCATGTGGTACCATTTCTGACAGCAGGAAATGGGGAGGGGTTTTCTTAGAGTAACACCCTTTTATAGTGAACTATGTGCTGGACTGATTGAATAATTAGACTCACCTGTGGTTGAATTCTTGATAAATCAGACATTTGTAGTATAAAATCTTGCTTTGCCCTGAGACTTTCAGTGGGGTGTACTCATTTTTGCTCCCCCCATATTTTGAGTAAAACTGAAAAATATGTAATCTAAGTTATATTATTATGCAAACTTTTGTGTTGTATATTAAGCAGATGTGATATTAAACTTAGTCTGTGAAAATTTTGGAAATATTTTTTTGTTTTCATGGACATATTATTTAAACTGTTACTTCTCAAAGGGGGTGTACTCATTTATGCTGAGCACTGTAGAATTTAAGAGAGGGCATTTGTCTTTCCCACAAAAAAATTGTTGGTGGGGATTGGGGATGGTGTTATAAGGGATCGACTTGTGATATCGTTTTTTTCGGTCTGTGCTATCCAAATCTTGCAGTGTTTTATGGAATACTACTTACATATGCCCTTAGTATCAAGAAAAAAAGTTTTTGTGCCTTTTAATTTCTTATACTATTGCACGTATGTATGCCAGTTGATATATCTTTGCATATTTGGATAGGGTGGCTTGACTAATCTGGCAATATAACATCATGATGGTGACATACTGTTCAGAATCAGAAATATGTAGAAATATATGTACTTGACAGAATATTTTATTCGTTTTCATATTTTTTATTGCACAGAGAAAAAAGGGGGTGGCCAGGGTACTGAAATCATAATTTTTGCACGTGCCCTGGCTATATGACAGATGATTTTGATATAAAAAGGACATTATTTATTTTGTGGTGGGGGAAATGAGGGGGTTAGAGATGGTGTAGAAATGTGATGTGATTTCAAGACCTGATTAGTGTACTCGGTGAACTCTGATTATAGACAGAAATACTATACACCAGTAGGTTCTCTGGTTTATTTTGATGTGACGTTTGCCATATTTGGGTAGTTTGGGTAGTTCATCACCGTTCATCACATCAAATAGCGAGTAACACCATTGTAAAGCTCAGAACGTGCAAATTCATGTGGTTTGCATAGACCTATTTTATCGGTGTGACAAAGACACCACAAGTAATTTGATAGAAAATAATGGATGACTCTGTGAAAATTCTGCTAGTCATGCAGGATTTTTGTTTTGTTTTGTTGGGGATTTAGTCAAGGTGTGAGGTGTTTGTTGTCAACTGTAAAGCGCAGGGGAAAACCCTGGAGGAAGAGCAGTATTGGTAATACAGTGTTTCCCATACATTGACTAGACTATAGCATAGTGTAAGTGGGCGGTGGTGGCATCGCGGTTAAGGAACCTGGCTAGCATGCAAGTAGCCTCGAAAATTGTGGGTTCGAATTCTGGCTGCCACTGTTTGTGCCCTTGAGCAAGGGAGACTGGCTGCCACCGTTTGTGCCCTCAGTTGCTCTAAGGGAGACTGGCCTGTCTGTGACTGAGACTGACCTGATCGCTTTGGATAAAAGCGTCTGCTAAATGCATAAATGTAAATGTAATGTAAGTAGACTGAATATGAAAAAGTATTTGCCATAACATCGCATACTGACATTTCAGTTCAGTCTTTGTTTGTGTTGTTTATTTATTTATTTTGTATGGTTTATTTGATATCGACAAATACAGTACACATAGACAAGTATACATAAGTGAACAGCCTATCCCATGCTTGTATCAGTGTTAATAGCAGACACGCTAGTCCCTAGAAGGACTTCTATGAGTGAAATGTAAAAATACTAAGAGCAATAATAGTAAGATTAATGATGAAAATGAAATAAAATAAGACAAGAGTAACCTAGTAAAATTATATATCTGGGTTTAAAAAAGCTACATACGGTTACAGGATTGTTGTTGAAATAGCCAGGATTTGGAGTTTTTTTGAAAGTAGTGAAGCTTGAGATCAATTTCAAATGATCAGGTAAAGAGTTCCAGAATTTTGCACCCTTGACTGAAAAGGCTGTCTAATATAAAAATATGTTTTTCTGTATGAGATTCCACAATTGCCACTTGACACTCCTCTGGGGGTTCTGCTTTATGATCTTGTTATAAGACTACAAAAGGGGCAGAGGAGCAGTTTTTAACATTTGAAAACTAGTTTCACAGAATGGAAAACAGTAAAGTTATCAAAGCTAAGGATCTAATATTTGTTTAAAATTTTACAGTGATGGCACCTTATATGTTTTTAATCGAAAACTTTAAAAGTATGATATAAAGACTATTGTTTTAGTGGTTGATTGGTAGTAGTAGACCCATATGACATGTGATAATATCATGTATGGATAGAGTAGAGCACAATTACAGGTCAGACTATTGCTAGTCATCTTAAAACAGCCTAAATTGGCTTTGATAGTTTTGCAGATTTTTTGAAAGGTGCCTTGCCATACAATTTAATTAAATTGCATTACATTTATACATTGCCTTTTACAATAGTATTTTCTCATGGTGCTTTACAGCAAGGAGCACCCAAGAGCAACAGGGACAAGAAAAAAATCCCTTATGTTTAGTTAATCTAGGAAGAGACCTTGGGCAGATCACGACTCAAGGGGCTAACCCAAAGGGTCATGCAAGAAGAGTACAATCAATAGTAACCATGATAGACTACAAGTTGTCTATGGTTTTATTTAAGCATCATAATAGTTCCAAAATATTGTCCTATAACATCACATGGTAGTCAATCCATAGGTGGTTATCAAGACAGAAGTATGGCCAGACATAGTGTTAAGGGAGTGAGATGGTCATGTCATTGTCAGGGGGGGCGGTCATTCACAAAGTGCCATATACACCTATATGGAATTTCAATTTTTTCTATGAGATTGACAAAGATGGTGTGTAACTTTAGTTGTGCTGAAAACAGTCCAAGGATACCTTAACAGGGCCCCATGCAACCTATTCAGATAGCCATAGAATAAAGTGCCTCGTTTTTCTGCATAATATGATAATGAGCTGTGCTCTGATTCGCTGTCGTAGCATGTCAGTGTTGCAAGGCACATTGAGTGAATATTTACAGTAGTAAAAAGGGAAGAAGAACAAAAAATTTTGGAATATTACATTTCAGAGGAAGACACAGGCACACACAGCTACCAGTTGCTTGGAGATTGTAAACAAAAACTTTAAGTAAGCTTGTAATGTGTAGGGCAGGGGTCGACAAGTAATTTAGGCCACGGGCCAGATTTTTTTCTCGCCACCAGGTGGCAGGCCAGAGCCCGGCCTACAGATTAGTTAAACACCCTGCTGTAAGAACCCTCAAAGCTATTTCACTCATTACTCACTCAAATACTGACTCAGGCTAGGTAGGAATCACAGGAGGCGGAATAATAATAAAAAAAGACGTGCTCTGAAAAAAACATGGAATCAGCTGGAGGGCCAGTGAAAGTCACATGCACCATATAACACAAACTCATATAGACCTGTCATATTTCAAAAACAGTTAAAAACGGTTTTGTGTGGCAGGGCGCCTTTAATGTGAATTTCAAAATTTAACTGACTGTCTAATTATTCCCAGATGATATTTGGATCAGATATTGGTCCTGATAAGGTAAAAGTACTTGGATCGGGTATTGAAAAGTAAGACAGTGCACGGGCTGATGTGTTTTCTTAAACTTAATGACAGCAGCAACATCACTACTCTACTGTGCACCTCTGTGCGCTTAGCTGGCTTGCAAAGAATAGACACTACAGCATGTCAGCTTGGTGCAGCTGTAAGGTAGCTATTATAAGTGGTATTAATAGAAGGATGATAAAGTTAAGGTCTTTTACTGTAAGTTTTAATGACCAACCTGCAACCTGCAAATATTTAACCTGGATGATTCCTGTTAGCGAACTTAGCTCATGTCTGCTTATAAGAAATGTAGCAGCCTAACGTTACTCAAAAGGATAACAAAAATTGCATATTGCAGGACACATCTCTCATATAATTTATTGAAGGTTCTAGTCAAGTTGTTTATGAATATTTATTTAAACAGATGCAGTACAAAACATAATCAACATCTGCAGCAGCCTGCTAGCACCTTGCAGAGAAACAAAGTTTATTTCACCGAAGTCCTGTGACGAGAAATTTGAAGTGACAAGTGCTTAATTAGACCTAGGCCTGGCACACACTTGTTTATTTTATTTTATTTTAATATTCTAAATAATTTAATACATTCTGAATAACAGTTCATTATATTCGTGTCTGCCAGTTTGAAGGCAGAAGATGATGCCATTCTGCTAATTCAGTGGGGATATTGGATCGTAGCTGGTATCAACCGATGTGCAAAACCCATGTATTGAAATCAGTATCGGAACTTAAATAGTTGGATCGGTGCATCCCTAGATTTTATTGGTACCGATACCAATACCAGTACTGCTTATCGATCCCGTTTCTTATTGATACTTCACATACGTGTACATATCTATTTATCTATATCTATATGTATATGTATGTATGTATCTATCTATCTATATCAAAAATGAATAACTATTACCATTCATATCATGTCGAATCATATTCTTCAGATAGGTTTACAGAATATAATGGTGGATGAATAGTGCATAAGCCTATTATTTGCATTTCTGATTTTGATTCTATATTAGTCTTATTTTCTTTTTAAAATACACTTCAGCCAGTTACTAGGTATATGAGGGCTTCATAAGGAGTCCAATGTGTTCTTACAGTGTGCATGTGTGCTCCTCAGAAGAATTATGCATTTTATAGAGTTTATAAATGACAAACGACTGAAATGGTGAGTTGAAGACTATATCTTCTATATATACAAAAAAGATTTCATTGAGCTGTCACTACACATCCCTTACAAACATAAAATGTTTACAGCAAGTTTGCTGCAATCTTGTGGTTAATTTGTTGCAAACAGTGGAGCAATTTTCTGGCAACAATGAGAAATTGCCACTAGCACCAAATGTGCTTGCCATTGATTTGCCAAAACAGCTTGCCAGTAATGGCAAACTTGCAGTGAACCTCTGGTGATAAATTTGCCACTAGTGGCAATCTTTAGTTTAGATTGCCAGAAATCCACCAGAAATCTGCCAGAAATTTGCTGCAAGTTTTCTACAAGGTCATATTTATATGCAAATTAGTTTGTGACAAAATTGCAAAAAATTTGCGGCAACTGTTTGCCAGAAGCCTAATTATTTTGTACAGGATATTTTAAAATGCAAATTAGTTTGTGGCAAAATTGCAGAAAATTTGCGGCAACTGCCAGAAGCCTAGAATTTTGTCTGAGGCACCAAACCTTTCCCATATACAGTAATTCAGTAGAGTCTGCTTTTCAGTTTTATTTGAGAATGTGTTGAATTTACATTCTCCCTCATGTCAACATCTTCTTTCAATAAATTAGTTTATGTAAACACAACGCTTTATCTACCTGTAATTATAGCCTAGTGTGAATAAAACTGATTGACTGATTGTCAAGTTCTACCCTCTCCTTAGTGACTATTGCTACCAAAAGCTTCTGAGATCCATTTCTTTCAAGCCATTGTAAATGTGCACACTTTGTTAACCTTAAGGTGAGACACTACAGGTCAATATGATAAAATTTTTAACTGACAGATATCACCATGGAATTTCAGTTTTCTGTAATTTTATGTTTAAATATGCTAATTAGGCCATATCTAATTAAATGTGCACAAATTTGCATATCTATCAAAAAGGAAAATCAGAACATTGGAAAAGCCAGGTTAAAAAATCTTCTTTTCATTTTGTTAACAATTTAAAAATGATTTATAAAGGGGATTATGGATATCTAATTTTCCAGTAAATCAGAAAACTGTCCAGTAAATCAGAAAAAATCAGCCAATATCTTCATATCAATATTAATATTTTTAGGAATAAAATGTCATATAATTCAGGCTTAGAGTGACGTATTAACAAATTCCTATGTAAAAATCTTCAAAATATAGGTAGGAATAAGACTGGAAAGATCGGTGTATGTAGGTGCTACAGAGGTGTAAATTTTTCATTTTAAATGTAAGGAAAAAAAACATTATGAGAAAACAGCCTTTAAAGATTTTTATTGCAAAATTCCACAGATTTTGAAAGCCACAACTTACAGACAAAATACGTCTTCAAGTCCTAATGAGATTGATGTATTACACTGCATAACATCCCAAACACATGCAAATTGATTATTAAACAGCACATCAACATGGCCTTCAACTGAAGACCATTATATTCATATATATTTACATCATAAACTGCCATCGGAACTGCCAAAACACAACCATTACACAGCTGTCTAGTTCCCCAAGTTTTATTTACAGTCCACATGTCTATTTCAGCACTATGTGGGGCCCTTCCATTTCTTGTTGGTGTCTTTTGACCTTTATGGCAGTACTAAGACTAGTATGCCTCTGTTTTGCTTTGGCGGACATGCCGTGGAGGAGGCTGACCCATAGCACTCAGCTTTCCATGACTTTTGCCTCTTAATTAATGCTCTTTAGGCTTGTAAGCATGATTGACTGATGATAAGCATTCAAGCTTCACTATTTCATTACCAGGATATGGGTTAAGAGCAACCACCTCCTTGAATGCATGCTTTTGTCCAAAATTACTTACAACACAGAACAAAAATAGAACTGATATTGTCTGTGTTATGCATGTGCATATGTGGCTGTGTGTGGTGAGTGTAGGTTCAACTTGTGCTTTGTTTTGTAACCTCAAAGGAGAGACCTCTTCTGTCCACTTGTTTTCATCCAGGATAGCCTTCTTTTTGTTTTTTGCAGCATTATTTTCGTATACACCTTTGCCTTTGTCTAAAAAGAAAATATCTGACAGTAAAAGTAAAACCAGAACAAACAGAGATGAACATCCCCAGCATTGACTGATCTATCCATCTGAAAGGATTAGCTGGCTGACTGGAAGTGGTGGTACAATTTCTATAGGTTATATTCTGGACACCCTCACACACACTGCACTCAAGCAACAAACTGCTACAAAACCTGTGTTTCTCTGAATTGATTGTTAGTTGCAGCCCAGATCCCAGATCCAGATCCAGATTATTCATACAATTATGCAACATGAACTGAGCGGTTGGCACGGTGGTCACTGACTGCCTACCCTGACTCACTACCTAAACTCGCCTGTTTTGTTTAATGAAAGCTTATGTAATCATGCACTTTTCAAATTAATTTCATCATCCATTTTATTGTGTTGTTTTGCTTTAGATTTTTTTACCATTGTCAATTTTAGTCTCTAAAAGCATTATATTGTCACGCTGCTGCAGGCATTTCCATAATAGGTCCATCAGATAGCTAACTAGGAAGCACAAGTAAACCTTGTGATGCATTCAAACCAATCACCTTGTCGGAATTCGAGCCCAGCTATTGAGAATTCGAAAAATTTGTTGAAAAACTCCAGTAAACTTTCACAATTGGTGGTTAATGGTGTGGAACTACCCATATTTGGATTAGATCAGATCATGGTGTGAATGAGAATCAGGGCTTCCCAATGATACTGTGCTTGTTATGTGCCAGAGACCGGTCACAACACGACACGTACGTAAGAATGCTAACTTTTGTTGAATCTTTGGCAAAATTCACAGGCACAGATCGACAAAGTGTAAAAAAATGTGTCATTTGGACATTTTCTTTATAGCAGTGTGAAAGATTACATGTTAAGGATGCAAACTAGTCCATAATTTCAAATTTGACCAGCACATGAAAAATCTAAGTTTTCACTTGCTGCATCTCGCCTTAGAACAGAAAATCAACCAACCATTGAATTTGTGGATTGTTTATCCAAGAAATTAATGAATTAGTGAAAGCAATGGCATTGTAAGTCTTGTCAGTCAATCAGACAGCAATAGACTTCAAATTCATGAAAGTACACATTCCGTTTTGAAGGAAGGGAGTATGACATGAAAATAATTGAATGATTGGAGTGGCACTGTGTGTCATTAGGTTGCTCAGAATTCAAAGTTTGGAATTGGCAAAAAAGGAACCGGTGTCAATTACACATATTTACTGCAGGCTAGTGTAGGTGAAACATTGTTGCAGTTATTTTGGTATGGAAATCATCTTAACCAACTGGAAAGCATATTAAATGTAGCAGTTGGTTTGAGTAAAACAACGTCCTGACACAGTTTAAGCCTGAGTGTAGCCAACATCTGCAGCACAAATTGCCAGATTGTGCCCACTCTCTCCTGTGCTCACAACCCCTTATTTCTTGTTTGAAAACATTAATTGAAAGCATTAACCAAGCTGATCATGTTGACCACGAGTTTTCTTTACCTTGCCACTCTAAATAAAGCTCATTCAACATATTTGTCAGATTTTTGAATACAGTGATATCACTTCATAGGAAAGTGGTTGCACATATTGCAGGTGGAAACAGGAGAAAGAAATGTGAAAAGAGACACACACCTTATAATGTAGTAAACTTCACTTAACTTGAACTCTCAGCTTTGTCAGCAATGTTTTGTTTGCAAACCAAAAAACCAGCAGTGATGTTTTTCAAAGAAAAATGTTGACTTGCAAGGTGCACAGTTTTACAAGGTTCATCCATTAGCCTACTAGGTTTCATTGGTCTAGGCACTGATGGTGTAGAGTCTGTACACTGTAGATGGGTCATTTAACCATCAAAATGAAGTGAAGTTGGTAAATTAGCCTAAAGCATCATAAAATCTGACCTAGTGTTTCTTAGGAAGAAGTGCCTTTGAGAAAATGCTACCCCCCAAAAAAATTTAAAAAAGTATATTGCATGAAGAGAATGCAAGGCAAAGAGAATGCAAGGCAAAATTCTGACGTCACGTGAAAACTATGAATAGTGGATCCTTGATAATATTCTGTTGGATGGTTTCTTCTTCTTTTTATCTGATCATTGTGAACATTGTCTTTTGCCCGTTTTAGAGACCAAGAAGAGGCAGTGTAAGGCTCTATTTGAATATGTACCTCAGAATGAAGATGAGCTGGAATTAAAAATGGGAGACATCGTTGAGATCACCGAAGAAGTGAGCTGATTTCAATTAAAATGCAATGTTTTCCTTAAATGAGCTTTGTTTTTAAATAATGATTACATTTCTTCTTCTCCTCCTCTTTACTGCTTTTGATCTCTTCCTTCTGCATTATTATTACACATTGTGAGAGGCCAGAGCGGCCAGCTCAGGAGTAGGGATGTACACAGAGAATTGGAAGTGGTGAAGATTCACAGGAGAGGTTGTTACCAATCCAAAAATTAAGCACTAATGAAAAATGAATCATTTATTTTCCAAACGGGGTGCATAACAAAAACAGCACTAATAAACAAAAACACTTTCATCTAATAAAATAAACAAAAATTCAGTTTGTCCAAAAATACTTCAGTCAACAGGAGAGTAACCCAGAGGCACTGGACTACCCCCCGTTATATACACCATAGCATTACTGCAAATTGGCTCCAAATCGGGACACTTAGATCACACCAACAGATAAGGGATAGGCAACATTCAAAGTTGACAAAACTTTGGATTTTGCGGTGAAAGCACTAAACAGGAAGTGAACCATATCACAGCAACAGTTTGATGTATCTTAACCAAACTTTGTAGGTGGACTCAGGACCCTGTCCTGAACACTCTGAATGATCGATTGCAATGTGCTAGCGTCCCTTCTGGACAAAAGTCATATTTCGGCAACGGTTTGACGTATTGCAACGAATCTTGGTAGGTGGACTCAGGACCCTGCCCTGAACACTCTGAATAATTGATTTCAAAGCGCTAGCGCCCCCTCTGGTGAAAAGTCATATCTTGGCAACAGTTTGACGTATTGCAGCCAAACTTGGTATTTGGACCCAGGACCCTGTTCTGACCATGCTGAATGATCGATTTCAACTCTCTAGCACCCCCTCTACCCAATGAAATTTGACAGCGAAAAAATGCTAAACAAGAGGTAAACCATATCTCAGAAACTGCTTGACATATTGCAACCAAACTTGGTAGGTGGACTCAGGACCCCATCCTGAACACTTGAGCAATGATTGATTTCAATGCTCTAGCACTCCTAATAGTCAACTCATCTCACCAACAGTTTGCCGTTTTGTAACCGTACTTGGACTCAGGACCGTGTTTATACATGTTATAGATATATGACATGTGAGTCTCTTGTTGTGTGGCGAAATGTCCGGTTGTAGAACCACACATGCGAGGGTCCATCACAGCCGCCTGCGGCTGTAATTATAATATTTGTATTGTGAACAGTGTCTAGCATAACAAAGCATAACTTAGAAATACATACAAATATCATGGCTTTGCATAGTAAAGTACAAAAAGCAACACGAATATGACAAACACCCCTTTATGAGGACGACTGCAGAATGACATAAAGGCTGTCCCATTGCAGTGCGCGCTTCCACAAAGAGACGGCTTCAGAGGTGATGGAGGACCAGAAAGTATGGTGAATAAGTGTGTGCGTTAATCAGTTTTATTGGGAACATACATACATTGCAAATGACAATAAAAGTTTGGTCAGTGGGTACCACACAGATTAATATTGATGGAGGATAAACTTTGCAAGCCTTAGGAAACAAGTGACTGATTCATGAAATCACGGCAAACCAACAATGGATTTTACATACAACTGCAAACCGGCAACAAACTCCTCCAGTCACCAACACTCAACAATGCCCCACATCACACATGTTATACTTCAGATTAAACACAAATATATACATTTACATTGTTTTGACATAGCGGTGCACATAACTACATATATTCATGAATGAAAAAACAAAAACAAAGTCTCTCTCTCTGTCTCTTAGTCTCTCCTACTGTCGCTTGCAGAGCTGCACTCGCAGTTTAAGTTAAATAGTGAGAAGGGGAGAGTTCAGCTTCTCACACACATCAAATGCCATACTGTAGCAAAACATCCAACCAAATTATAGAGAAGATTTGTGTGACTGAATCATTTCACTAATAAAGTGGTTTGTCCCGCATCTGAGCAGTGTTGCAAGTTTAATTTTCATTAGTCTAGTCCAGATAGCAATAGGTTTACAGTCCACTGGTGGCCAAGCTGGCGGTCCTCATGGGATTTGTGCTACCCCCAATGTGGCAATGGTGGCTGGCCACTAGTGGTCCGATATTGGCTAATCTGATTTTGCTGAAGTTGTATTCAGTGATTGTAACAGGGGCACTTGCAATATATCTTATCAGGGTGTGGGGGCCCTCTATAGCCTTTAAGATTTGATTCTGTACTTATATCTTTTGAACCAGAATTTTTAAAAATGATCAATAATCTGCCATATTGGGTTTCCTGCTATTTTGTATCTTAATAAATGTGAAATTAATTTAATACAAAATTTCAGGGAAGATCTCACAAAACTTAAGTCATCTGATTTTTAGAAGTTTCATGGAAATAATTTTGCTCAAAATCATGGATTGCGCACAACATATAACACGCTACAGGAACAAATTAGCGCCCAACCTGCATGCACAAATAGACTACTATCATAGCAAAAGCACAGTAAAGAGTTGGAATTTTTTTGCCAGCTTCTACTCAAGTTGCCTGATGAACAGTGCTACAGCTGTAGGAGTGTGTGATGTTACCGAAGTGGTGACTAAATTTGGCCTACAAAATGTTTCAAAAGCCTCTGCTTCTATGTTTTTTTCCACGCACAAATCACACCCTGAGTAGTGGTAATGTGAAAGATGTGAACTGTGAAATCTCTTTGTAGGTAGAAGAGGGTTGGTGGAGTGGTGTGTTGAATGGGAAGTTTGGTCTCTTCCCCTCTAACTTTGTGAAGGAAATGGAGGAAAGTGATGATGCAGATGCTGACAATGGTAACACTGAAGTAGGTAAGGATGCACCGAGTTGACAATGAGCCTTTCCTATGCTGTTATCCAGTAATGCACACACAACTTTTTAGAAAGCAGGTGTGTTAATTTCATGACCTGCTTATTACCTCTGCTCCTCCAACACAAACTCACTTAACAGTGCCCTTTGATCGTCCAGAGTGAGCAAGATTGAGCGAGGTGTGTTTGTGTAATAGTAATAGTGTCCGCATTATTTTAGCCCGTTTGTTCATTAGGTCTCATCACATGTTAACGTTAGTGGTATGCTGGAATAAAATTTTTTATTAGAAGTGCTGCTGACTAGACAGATAATGGGGATCAGTGGGTTTCTTTCCTGGGAAATATTTGAAAATTCTGGCAATAAAACATGCCATTTTAACATACTTTTAGAGTGACAGAAGTCACTCAAAATAAGTGCAGGGCTAAAATTATCACCTGTTTCACTGCTCGATACACGACCTGATTCTTGACTAAATTGTCAGCTCTCAATGGAATTGTGCCCAAAGGTGGCAGTTCATTTCAGAGGACCATGACACTGCTTTCCGATCCTTGAACCCTCATCTGTGCCATGGCAATCTAGAATGACATGTCTAACGAATAGATAGATAGGTAGATAGATAGATACTTTTATTGACACACAACAGTGTTGGTGGTATTTGTTGTTTCAGTAGCTAATTAAAGAGAAAAAAGAAAGACAGAAAAAGTAATTAAACAACTTGTGTAGACTCTGATCAGGAATGTAACTAAGGATGAAATAGAGAGACTTGCATGGTTGTCCATCCAACAACTTTCAGAAAAAAGTCTGCGATGAAGTTGGGAGGGAGATTCTAATGTGAGTAGGATGTGAGTGATGGGCTATTAGACCACATCAAAGCCCACTGACAGGGCGGCAAACCTGGCGATTGAAATGTAGCCATAGCCTTGATACGATATATCCAGCATCCAGCATCTCCTTCACAGCTCTCTCAGTTTCTGTCGCCCTCTGTGATCTGTCTCTGCAGTTTCACTGGAAGAAAAGCTCTAGCAAGAGTGAAGCAAGCACAGCAGCACTTTACCTTATAATTGCATTGCAGTCTATTTCTGATTCCACTTTATAGGAAGGAACAAGTGAAAAACATTCTATTTGCACTATGTGTTCCATCTTATTTCAGGCGGTTGCTGCAGTGCCCTTAGCACCCACCTTCCCAAGCCCATGCATTTAGTCATTCATTCACTTCAATGAAATTCAGTTATATTTATACAGTACCTTTTACAATAGTATTGTCTCATGGCGCTTTATTGCAAGGAGCACCCAAGAGCAACAGGGGCAAGGAAAAACTCCCTTACTTTAGTTAGTCTAGGAAGAAACCTTGGGCAGATCCACGACTCAAAAGGCTGATCCAACTGCCAAGGGTCTTGCAGGAAAAGTACAATCAGTAGTAACCATGGTAGACTACAGGGTTGTCCATGGTTTTAGCTAAGCATCATTCAAAATATTGTCCCATAACATTACGTGGTAGTCAATCAATAGGTGATTATCAAGAATTATGGCTGGACTGTGTAGTAGCAGCCAAAAATAGTGTTAAAGTCAAGGAGTGACTGATTCATGCAAATAAGTCAGGTCTAATCGGTCTGACCAGGTTTTACATTGCTAAAGTCTATTAGTTTTGCATTAACAATTAAGCAATAGCGGTTTCACCACACATCATAACAAATTTTAAACTGAATGATTCTGTCCTCAAATTTTTGGTCGTATCCATTGGTGGAGCCACAATGTAATTTTTTGAAAAAAAATACAAAAGTTTAGGGTGGGCCTGGTCAAAAGTGAACGGGCCAAGGACCATTGGGCCCTCCCCATGATGGGTTTAGCGCTACTACCTATTTTTTGCTACTACTTATCTTATTTCTCTCATGGTTATATGTGTCTGTTTTGTGATGGGTTTGCAGACCCCAGCAGCAAGGATGGCCTCAGTAATCCAGTGTCTCCTTATTCTGGTAATGGGACAAAAGCTCAACCCAAAAAGGTCAAAGGAGTTGGCTTTGGTGATATCTTCAGCCAGGGCTCTGTGAAGCTTAAGGCCAGACTGTCCTCAGACGTAGATGAGAAGAAGGAAAAAGTAAGACTTTGCCAAAGTGTATTTTGTAAATAAATAATGTTATGCAAGTTAACACTAGATGTTTCCCACGAAAATGCCTTTTGATTAAGCAAAATGGCATGTTTTCAACATTATGCAGCATCATTTGATGCATCTGAAAGAGGAATAACAATGTTTTATTCCCAGTGTACCATAAAACCGTGCCAAATTGTGTGCCACAGAATTATGGTAAGTTTGCAGTGGTCAACAGTGATGTAAGGTGTGTCACAAAATTATTGTATGCAATGACATTTCACCACATTGCCACATCTGGTTATCTAATGTAACTGAGTATCTTTTTTTTTCTTTATCTGCTACACTGGTAGCCATTTACCTTTGTTTTGCTCACCCAGAAAGTTTGTCTTATTAACCGTAGAAATGGGCAAACTTTGTTGAAAAAACGAATGAATGGAAAGAAGATATCACATTGAAACATCACCTGAGACTGTAAATTTTTGTAGTATTTTTGGTTAGACAAGTTTGTTTTTTTACTCTTAAAGCCTTGTTTTGTTATTGTTTATGATGAAATACAGTGGTTAAGATAAAAATTTTGCCGAATGCCTCCGTTACAAGAATTTTTGGTTGTTGCAGTAGCACCCTCCCATCTACACATCAGCAATCTTTCCTAAAACGCTTGTTTGTAAAGACATGAAACTCACTGAGTGATACGCTGACACAAAAATCATCGTAAAGTGTGACTTCCAGCATTACTTGTATTGCTTCAAACTCTTAGGCAGAAAGATACGGGTGTGAGGTTTTTGAAAAAATAGGTCCACAATTGAGAATGAATGGTCTAAAAACTGTAGGAAACCATACAGTTTGCAGTGAATTTTGTGTCAGCATAACAGTGAGCATTACTGATGACTCGGTGAGGGCAGTGATGTCTTTGATGACTGGATTGCTGCTTGTTAAATAACTAGCTTAGCTCCTTCTGGTCTCCTGCTAACATTGGTGGTGGTAGTAAACAACATTGCGACCAACTAAACCTCAGTGCAACATGATGACACGAAGTAGTCACACGGTTTGTGGGATTACTTGAACTTTACTGTCTATTACTATTAGAAAAAATCTTAACTTGGTGTCAATACAATGAAGGATACTGACCAAATAATTCAGAAAAGTAACTCAAAGGGATTCACAAACATTTACACAGAATTGTATTTTATGGGGGTGTCTTTGACCGAATGTCGCAGCTATCATGGAACAAAAAAACACATTGAAGGCTACTACATCAATATTTTTGGACAGATCCAGTTTTTGCTTGTGGTGGTACCTGCTGATGCATGAGATTGTCTATTAAGCCCACCCATTTTTCAGTAGTGTAGATGTAGCTAAGCTATCTTCTGATTCCAGTCTAACTTTTCATTAGCTTATCTTTCTTTTTTTGACCATGTAATGTAGTAGCTTTCCCATAAGCTACGTTCTCCAGAACATTAGTAGTGGTCATGGCAGCAGAGCATTTATCTGGGCCATGCATCAGTTCTGTCCAAAAAACTAGCAATTATGATGCATGTTGAATGAAAAAGGAGAGGTGTCAGTTTAATTATAAAATATGATCAAAGATGCACATACAGTAATGTAGTTTTGCCAAAAAACCTGCAGAAATTACAGGAACAATGCAATTGGAATATTTTCAGTTTCTTTTGACAACTCTTCACAGTGAAAATCTAACTGAATAAAATCTGTGTCCCTGGGCTACATATTGTGATTAATTGTCTAATATGTGAAGTATTTGTATTGATTCCAATGGGAAAACTGAGGTGTAATTACCAATAGTCAATAGTTGTGTGTTAGTTTGAAGTGGAGTTATGAAATTTGATGATCAGTCTTATTAACAACTGAAACAGTGATTAGATGTTTTCAGTATTTGAAGTCTACAAGGTTTATGTTATGTTAGTATTAGCCGACAAATGGCATGCAGGCTAATGGGAGGAAGGAGTGGATGTCCACTGACAGAGATGGAGGCTATACAAATTACTAAAGCTCACATCACGTACATGCCACAGCAATTAACGTTCTGGCTACACCTGAAGCAGAAATGCTGCGGAACTTACAAAGGCCAGAGTTCAACTTTTATTTTGACATGAAGTTTCGTAATTCAAAGCTGAAGTCAGGTAAGGTCATAAATTAGAGTATTAACTGAGTAAAAGAGAAAAGAAAGATTTAGCAAAAACAAAAACAAATAAATGGGCATTAGTCCATATGGGATCAGGATCCATGTAGCTTACGAACCCAGATGTGGTTAGACAGTTGAATCCAGGACCAGGGAGATGGCATCACCAGCAGCCATCGTGCGACGCCATCACTATAGCAACAATGTAAAAGTCATGGAGCATGGAGAAATGCGCTGGAGAGATGAGCGTAATTACACTGAGGTCTGTTTAGATTTCTTTTAGTGCTTACCTACGCCATCTATCTGTGAAATCAAGATTGAATGCAGCCCCTTTAATTATAAACTTTGAAATTATGAAATTATGAAATTTTGTTTAGGAGTGGGTCTTAGCGGTAAGATTTGTGAATACGAGTCCGAGAATATTGGAGCAGCGGAATCAAAATCAGAATTCACCTTTTTTCCATTCACTGTGGTTCGTCTCTATTTTTTTCTGATTTGATCTCTGTTGCTCTACAACATTATAATTTATATGTTACATTACTTTAACATCACACGCAGACATACATTTTGTCATCTAGATATACCATGTCTATATGTTTTTGTCATATTAGTAAAGCCATCTGTGGTTTTGCTTCATTTTAGCCTGCTCCATCATTACCATCAGCTGCAAAACCCACCCATTCCAACATGACAGAGTCCCTGAAAGTAGATGGGGAGAGCAAAACAAAAGGTAAGAGGTAACTCAGGCTGCATGGTCACTTTATGTGCATCATTTTGCATTAAGCATTTTGCATTTTGCATTACATCAGATGTGGGAATGACACATGATTTTGTATGTTTATCTCTTAAGCAATATTCAGTTGTCTGGTTGTTTTTTTTACCTCCTGCCTAATTGAGAGGGGTGAAATAACAATGATTATATCTAGGTTCTTAAAGTGGAAATGAAGCAATAGAGTAAACATGTCTATAGCACTAGTTAATTATATGTAGATATACCACAAATAAAAATCATCAAAAGCCATACAAATAAGCCATTTTTCAGAAAAACACAATCAAGTATGCATTACTGTTATGTTTTTTTTAGCCAGTGCACCGCCATCTTTGTTTTCGAACATTGTAACATCAGGAGAATGGTTGTGTGCTACTTATTGTTGTTTTGTAAGGTTAAATTCAACAATTTGCGTCTCATAGCTGTGTAGTTTAACAACTTAACTGAGTGAAGCAACCAATTAAATGTTAAATGTTTTTTGAAGGGGGGATCACTGGTTTGGACAAGGTGAAAGTGAAGAAAGAGAAGTGAGCGCACCGGTGCCAGCGTAGTACTTACTTACCTACTGTTACTGTGTTGTAATATCCACGTGTGCTATCCTGAGTAAGGTGACCACATCCTTGACCAAACATGATAATATCTTTTCGTATTTTCCTTAAAACCATAGGCATTCACAGTTGCAGTCAGTTAACCTCATATGAGTCAAGAATAGCCAGATGTATGCTTTGTGTGAAAGAGCTAGAGATATCCCAGCAAGTAGAGAAGGAGTAGTGGACTGCACTGATCATTCAAGAATATTTTAACTATTTTTAACCTCCCTATTTGGTTATTCTGCAATGCACAAAATTATATGTGCTATCACAAAACACAACACAAAAGCCATATGCTGGCACAACACCATTACGTTGATCACTATGAATATTTTATGATGTTTCATGTGTGCTTACACAAACAAATTATAATACCGATAGCTTATTATACAAACATCTAAAATAGCCTCGATACCCAAGAAAAGCACAGCAAGCTAAGTTTAGTAAGCAAGCTAGGGTGTAGACAATGCTGGCTGCAGCAAGGTGAATGTTGGTGCACAAGAAGTTTGCAGACATTGATGCTCAATAACAAAAAGAAACTTGTAACTCACCAAGTCATTCGTGAGGCAACTACTTTCCATATTTAAATCAGATAGAAGTAATCGAAGTAGGTGATTTTGTAAGCAACTTGTTTTGATAGATAACTATTTGTATGTTGAATAAGTGAACTTGTTCCACCATCTGCACCCAGCTTTTCAATCAAAAACATATAATCTAAGATATAGTTTGTTTTAAAGTAGTCTCCCTCTTTTCATATTGCGCCTTGCACCAGAGAGCAAAAACTGCTGACAGGTGCAAGCTGACTATCCATACATGTCCCTTACATTATAGCTACTGAACTTAAGAACTGATGGCAAAGCATCTGACTTCATGCGATTTGTGGGATGCCAGACAAATCAAAAATTTTCATCAAAACTTTCCTCAACATAGTCATAATCGACAAGGTCATACTGCATATTTTTGCCCTGGTCCCACATGCCATTGGGGTTTCAGAGCTAACCACAGTTTAGCAGTTATAGACTTACTGGGAGGAACTGCATGAAAATAACCTGGGAGGCTACCATCTCTTACACAGTAATACTAGTTTGAGCAGCCCAAAACAATACAAAAATGATCCCCCTTTTCTGTTGTAATGTTCTTCCATATTTATTTCACAATTAGCAGTCAAGGTAACGCCAAGCTAACATCAAGCTAATAGTAAGCTAAGAACGTTCTCAAGAACCAACCATTCTGGTGATGTTCAGCATTTGGGTTTTTAAAAGTGGTGGAAGTCGTGAATTTTTGAATTTGAGGTTCAATTAAAATCCATACCTACATCTCAAAAAATAAAAAAATGTGTGCGTTCATTGCTTCATTTCCACCTTAAAAATGCAAAATGTAAGTTTGTATCATTTGTGAAAATGACATCTGTCTGAATTATGTTTCTTCTCACCATTATGAAGTGAAAGAGTACTGCAAGGCCACCTATGCTTACGAAGCCACAAATCAAGATGAGTTGGACATTAAGGAAGGAGACATCATTGAGATTCTCACCAAGGTATCATCACCTTTGTGGAAAATTCAGCAGACCATTTGTTAAAGGAAAAGTCTGGAGTATTTCAACCCATAGCCCTGTGGTATTTCTGAACTCAACAAAAATGGAACATTCATTGTGCAGTTTTGAAATGTTTGTATTTAAGCGTCATTCAAGTCTTCATTTCAGTTTTTGGCTGAGGCCAAATACCTAAAGTTGATAGATTCCAAGCCCCCCCTCTTTTCTCTATGTCACAATCAGGCCTTCAGCAGGACCTTGGATAAGTTTGGACAACTTTTGCATTCCCTGCATGATACAGGGTGTTAGGCTTACAGCTTTGCACTGAAAATAAAAATAATTTTGTAATATGAGGATGGAAAGATGTGTTTGGGGATCTGTTAGAGCAGGTCTTCTCCCCTCTTTTCCATTCCCAAACATAGACTATGCTTATAGGATTCAGGAGATAGGCTATAGTCTCTTCATCCTGTTGGACCAGTTCAATTTGCTCAATTAATTGTATTATAATGTAATAAATAAATATAATATACATCATATTTTTTAGCTGTATGATCACGTGTAGGGGAAAATGTAACATGAGGAATTGGGAAGATGAATGCAAATGAGTCGACTGCAACTGAATTTGCTGCAGCACTATTTGCATACCTTGTTCTAAAGTCTTACATTCACACAAAGGGCCCTATCATGCAATAGGCGCATCACACATTGTCTGCCGCAAGGACCATTTCTGGTCAGCGCATTAGCAAAAAATCCGCTAGGCATCTTCGGTCTAAATACAAACCATACAGTGCGCCCATTGGGTGTGTTTTCCAGAAAAAAGATGTTCAATTTGTTGCTAGTTTGTCGAGTGGGGAAATGATTGTACTCCTGACCAGCCGAAACCTGGTTTAAATTCAGTACCATGTTTCCATATTTTTTTATTTGTGTGTAGTTGTCAGACACAGACAGGCGGAGGCAGATATGGGAATAAGGAGTTTTATTTAAACAAACAAACAAAGGGAGAACGAAAGTCGCGTCCGTTACTATAACGGAGGAAATGAAAGTATAACGCTCAGAAGTTCGTAAAAACTTAACACACAGGAGATTAAGCAAGCGAAACACAAGAGAACTAAACAAACTACTAGAAAACACAGGGAATGACAATACCGACTGGGGAGTCTTAGGCTCGCGGGGCAAACAACGGGAGATCGCGGGAGACGGAGAAAACACACTGACACGTAGGAAGTCCTAGGAAACATCGACGAGACCAGACACCATGTGAAGCAGGAGGGAGGCTTAAGTAGGGTGGAGACCAGGTGACACCAATTAGAACTCAGGTGAAGGTGATCGTGCACGAGGAGGTGAATGCAAACGAGGAGACGAGCTGTGACTCTGTGACGTTGAGTGAGGGGGCGTGGCCGTGACCAGGTCCGATGCGGACCTGACAGTAGTGAGTTATTCACAGACGTAGTAGCTGCCACAATATTCGTACATGCAGTGCTCAATCATTCAAACAGTAAAATTAGTTCATAAGACCCCTTTTGACAGGATAATGTACTAATGTGTGATTGCATTTTTGTGGATTTTTTATTGTTGAATCAATCCAGGTCTTGCCTGATTACGTTTAAACGACTGTTTAGGGATATCTGCGGAAGGAGAAGTGCAAAATAGCCTCTTTTAATTGTATCCATATCTGCAGATTGGTGGAGATGCACCACTTCTAGGCAAAGCCGCCATTAGAGTAGCAAGCAGCCAAAGATCTTGTGTTGCTGGCTCTTTAAGGAAATGGGAGATGACACTCTCTTTGGCTGCACTATAAATTGCAAAAAAAACGCAATCTTGATTCACACCAAGATACAGTTTCATTTCTCAGTTACAACTTTTTTTCCTGTATTTTATTTTATGTGCTGCATTACAAATAAACACTCCTATTTCTTTGTCCTCTGGGAGTTTCTCAAGTGCATGCATAGCAGTGTCGTTGCTTTTTACCAATGACAAGATGACCTTTCTATCATGTGATTTAGTGTAGCAGCAAACTAGCACTTTGCAAGTTTTCGAAACAATGCAGTGATTGCAGGACGGGTTGGGGAAAACTGTGCAAAGGACAAAAATAGACCGCAATATGAATGATGCCAAGTGGAAGTAAAGCAGCCAACTGCCCTAACTGAACCAGCTCTCTGAGAATGTGTAAATTAACTACATAGACGGTCACGCTTTTTGAACCAGCAGGCACAAGCAGCAGCAAAGGAACAGACTTTACTGCTCTGTCATCTATGACTGTATGACGATAAGTCCTCCATCCAATTGCACATGTCCTTACTGCATTATTTTCACTTAATTCAGTTATATTTATACAGTGCCTTGTACAATAGTACTCTCATGGCCCTTTACACCAAGAAGCATCCAGGAGCAACAGGGGCAAGGAAAAACTTCCTTGTTGTAGTTAGTATCGGAAGAAACCTTGGACAGATCTGTGACACAAGGGGCCAACGCAACTGCCAGGGGTCATGCAGAAAAAGTGCAAGACTGGTTATGATAGACTACAGTTTGTCCATGGTTTTAGCTGAGCATCATAATAATTCCAAAATATTGTCCCACAGCATTGTATAGTAGTCAAGTCATGGTGGTTATGTAAGGTTTTGGCTGGACAGTGTAGTAGCTGCCAGGCATAGTAGTAAAGTCAAGGAGTGAGATCAGTCAAAGGGGGTCCATTTTGACAATGCCATTGTGAGGAGCGGTAAGTCACAGGACCTCTAGAAAGGAGACTTGATCCTGGTATGGGTATGAAAAAAGGGCCTCTAGGAAGGTAAGTCCTGGCATGGGCCTCCTGTGAAGTTAGTCGCATTCCTCTCAGGGGGAGTAGGTGACAGGAGTCAGCCAGTGGGAGGTAGGGATGACAGAGATGAGAGTTAGGCCAGTCTCATACATCACATCATCATATGTGTCATGTGTGTCATATGTGTATATGTATTATTCCACAAAAGAGGTGCACAGTAGCAAAGGGTTCTTCCTCCTATTCTAGATTTTGATATTCTTGGGATTATAAGGAGATGAGTGTTTTGGGATCTTACAAGTCTAGCAGGGCAGTAAATTGATTTGACTTTTGATAGGAAGCCAGTGTAAGGAAGTGAGGTTAGGAGATTTTTTTTAGTCCTAGTGATTGTTCGCAGCATTTTGTATTAGTTGTAAGTTTTTAACACCGGTATTACTACACCCAGAGAACAGAGCATTACAATAATCAAGCCTGGAGGTAACAAATGCATATTAACTTTTCCTCATTTTTAAAGGATAGAAACTTTATAATCTTAGCGACATTAGGTAGATGAAAAAAAGGATGATGACCCTGGGGTCTTTCACTCCTGTGCTAAATGAGAGTGAAAAGTCACTGACTACGTTTTGGTGGTGAGGTAAAATGTTATTGCCACGATTTGAACCAGGCTAATGCATAGTCTTTGATGCCTATCATGTGTTCAAGGCTGTGTAGTAGGATGCCATGGTCAGTAGTGTCAAAGGCAGCACTAAGATCCAATAGGATTCATATTAATATATATCCTGTATCAGATGAAATAAAGAAAATGAAGCCTTCAACTAGGGCTAATTCTGTACTATGATTAGCTCTGAAGCCTGACTAGAAGGTTTCCTGGATATTATTTTCACTTAGGAAGCTACAGATTTGTTTAGAGAATATTTTTTCAACTATTTTTGATACAAATAGGAGGATAGCTATGGGTCAGTAATTAGCCAGGACATTAGGATCAAGGTAATTTTTTTTCAGCAAGGTTAGGTCTTATTTCTTTCTTTTTGAAAATGTTACATCCATATTGTTGGTGGATTGATTGTGGCTTTCTAACCCAACAGACAAATGTCAATTTGAATAGACAGCCCTGGTTTGCAAAATAGCGATCGTGACACATCTGTAGGTTATGGCTAACATAGTCTATAGGCATAGACATGCATCTTGTCTAGCTGTGTATGTCATCATACATGTGTTTTTTTCCGAAGAAGCACGTGAAAGATGTCTAAGAAAATAAAACAGCATGAAACTTCTTGTGAATGTTTAGATTTTATTTTATTTTTATTTTTCCTTAACAACAATTACCACGAACTTTGTTGTGTGTAAAGTATTATCTATCTATCTATCTAAACAAGTTTCTCAATGAGCAAGCATTATCAGGTGAAACTGGCAGGAAGAGCTGGGAGTCATCTACAAAACAGTGATACTGAATACTGTATTTCTAAAAAATTTAACAAAGGGGAAGCATATAATGAAAAAAAGAGAGGTGCTACAATGGAACCTCGAGGAAAATAGAGAGAAAACTAATTTAATAGTGAACACTGCAGACCTTTATCCTCTGAATGTTTTAAATGATGTTATGGTCAATTGTAGCAAAAGCCACACTAAGATCAAGAAGAACTACAATGACAGAAGGCCACAAGAGCAGATTCCATTCTGTGCCAAGCTATGAAACCTGACTGGAACTTTTCAAGGATGTTTGAAGTCGTTAAATTAAAAAAAACAATCTGAGAGAAAATCTTTTGGACATGAAGACAAAATTTTGGTCATGAAGAGTTGCTCAGAGATAGGCCTATGGTTCTTAAAGTTATGTCAGGACCGACTCCCCATCACAGAGGACCTTCCTGACACCGATGCTGGGCCCGACTCCCCTTCCTGAGGCTTTGTGATTGACCCCCCCCTCACAATGGCGCTGTCATATGGACCCTTACTGTTACCCCCATGACCCATCTCACTCCTTTGAGTTTGTCACTATGCCTGGCCGCTGCTACGTTGTCCAGCCATAATTCCTGATAACCACCTATAGACTGACTACCATGTAATGTAAAAGTGGGATAATACTCAATTATGAACTATTATGAACCTTAGCTAAAGCCATAGACAACTTATAGTCTGTCATGGTTACTACTGATTGTAATTTTTCTGCATGACCCCTGGCAGTTGGGTTAGCCCCTTGAGTCATGGATCTGCTCAAGGTTTCTTCCTAGATTAACTGAACATAAGGGAGTTTTTCCTTGCCCCTGTTGCTATTGGGTGCTCCTTCTGTGAAGCGCCACGAGACAATACTATTGTAAAAGGCGCTGTATAAATAAAACTGAATTGAATTGAGTTATTGGGGTGAAGGTTAGGCTTCTTCAGGAGAGGCTGTATAATAGCCTGTTTGAAACAGGAGGGAACAACACAATATGCTAATTAGCTATTAATAATAGCTAACACAATGAAGCATAACATGGTGAAAACTTTCTTAAAAAGGCATAATGGAATAACATCTAATGGACAATAAACATAACCAGCGCAGAAAACTGGGAGGATGACACTAATTGAAACTGTTGAAGGCAGCTACTGGAGAGGAGGTCACTGAGGAGGTGATATATTCAAACAGATCGGCTGACCTAAAGTGTTGGGTCTTGCAGAGTCTGCTGAAATCAGCAAACAGGCCACTGACTTTGATTTTAACCATTATATTTTAAGTATAAAGGTGTTTGTTCTGGCATAAACTATATATTGCTTTCGTTACAGGACACAGGTGAACCTGGATGGTGGAGAGGAGAAATAAGTGGCAGAGATGGAGTTTTCCCTGACAACTTTGTGGTCATGATTTCAGAAAGTGACAAAGATGTAAGTTGTACCCTTTTTTGTCTACTTTGTTTTTTGCCAACAAACTTCAGTGTGGCTAACACTGACTAAGGCCAGAGTCAGAACATGGATTTTGCATGGCAGGCATAGATCTTTCAGCCAAAGCACTATTGGGACCTATTTGGTATCACATGCATGTGCTGCCCTTAGTCCTCAGACTATAAAACAGGTGCATGCGTGCTATCTTCCACTTTCATCTTTCTGACTGCGCAATGCAATTTTCCAGCTAAGACTTCAAAGTGCTCTGAAGATTCAGCAGGCTTCCACCCCTGATTGAGCCCTCTAAGTGAATTATTCTACTCATCTGACCATTTTCGACCACACTGCGTTTTCTTTTTTTTGGGCTTTTTGAAGTTTTTTGAAGCAACGCGTGAGGCTATCCAAGATGTGACCGCTGTGAAGAGGTGCCCATGCGGCAGAGCTGTTCCCCTGCCTCCCTGATGGCCATGACAAGTGTATGATGTGCCTGGGTCCTAGCCATGCACATGCAGCACTTTGCATGCCTGGCGAGTGCTAGCACTGCAGCACCCTAGCACAGTCCATCTTCCTGCTTCCACACCACACTCTGGGCTTTAGTCCAGACTAGCTCGCCTAGCCTCCCTGCTACCCAAAGGAGCACGCCTAGCTGTCCTCCAGTGTTTTGTGGGCCCCACAGCTACCAGCACTTGACCACAGCCTAACCTCTCCTTTGAATCCGGCGAGGACGCCCTCTCCCTTGACGCATCCAGAGTCTCTGCCTCCCCCCACCCAGCAGGCGCAAGGTCCCTGGGATGCCCCTAGCAAACAAGCTCCATGCGGTGGTCGAGCATGTGGCCTAGGTCATCCACTTATGTGATGCTGTATGTGCACCTAAGGGTGATGTATCTGATGTGTTATGATGGACCCAGTGCATTCACTTGACCCTGCTATTGGGACGTCATGTGCATGCCTATGGCTTGCTGTATCTTCACTCAGTGTCTAGAATGATGTGTGTCGCCTCTTGGACATCACACATGCGCCCATGGCATGTTGCATCTTCTATCACTGTGTTTGAGTTAATGCGGTAAGGCCGGTGTAAGTACTTAGCCTCCTCTGTGACTTCTGGTTATCTGGGTGTCTCTGATGATTTGTGAGGGCCAGTTTGGATACCTGCCCTCCCTTAAGGCTGGTAACTGTGTGGCACTGATCACTCAGTTCAGTCTGTTGTGGAACGTATAGCACTGTGTTTTACACGTGTTCCCAATAGGTGGCTGAAAGACTGAAAAATCCTAGGTTATGGCAAATAACCTCGGTTCTCTGAAGGAGAACACAAGATGCCACCTGCATTGCCTCTGCACACTGCAGCTACCATGCTTTAAGTGTGAAAGAGGAAGATGGTGCACCTGTTTTATAGCATTAGGGCTGAGGACAGCACATGCGTGCTTGATGCCTGATTACATCACTATCCGAATGGGTGGCGCCATAACCTAATGATTTTTTCTGTTATTTCATATTGGCAGTGAGCATTTTCTGTCTGGATAGTGGAGGAAGTAGAAAAAAAATGTGTACACCGTTCCTGTAGTTGTTGGCAGAGAAGCTGCAATATATAATCTTCATTCAGTCCATCTAGATAATCATCTATATAATCATTAATTCTTGAGCTAGTAATAGTGAAACAAAGGCTATGATAAGTGTAGTTGAGCCTGTGGTTGCTTAGCAACGGTAACAAATATCCGCCACAACAAAAAAAATCCGCTCTTTTTCTTTTCTAACAGCAAGGCTAATAAATAAGTGAATTGCTCTGAATCATCTTTTGGGCTTTTGATGGCGTAGCGGTTTAAAAACCTGGCAAGCATGCTAGTAGCATGGAAATTGGGGATTCGAATCCCAGCTGCCGCTGTTGTGCCCTTGAACAAGGCACTTAACCCTCAGTTGCTTCAGGGGAGATTGGCCCTGATGCAATTGATAGATGACAAGTGTAAGTGCTTATGGATCAAAGTGCCTGCTAAATGCGTAAATGTAAATTTATTAAACATCCAATCCCATATACACCACTCTGTTCCTCTCTGTCCCAGCCAACTCTCCTTTTCTCTCCGCATCTTACAGCTAAAATTCTGTAATTCTGTAAATAAAAAATGGCCTGAATCAATGACAGGGCCTAAGATAATAGCCAGGGGTCATGGTCGATTCGCGACAATAAAGGTTGGAATTTCAAATTCTTGCCAAATTGCTGTTCATGCTAGTCAAGCATTCTGGCCTATATCTCCACCATTTTAACATAATGAATTAAGTATTCTGTACATGCTACTTTCAGCTGTGTTATGTGCATTATGTGTATCTAATGCAAGTAGTAGGTCCTGCTGACAGTGCAGTGTACCCTTTGAGCAGAGCCATAAGTATTTCTGTATTTCTGTCTTTCATATCACAGTCTCCAGATTAGGGGTACTCATGTGATTAGCTTCTGTGAAAATGCCTGTCAACAATAATGTTAATCTTACTATTAAGGTGTGTGGATTAGAATTAGGCTCCCTACATGATATATTGTCAAGAAGACGCTTCTTTGACTCTTAACGCTACTTTCATGCATAACCATTTCCACATGTACCTAAATAGTGTTCACTGAGCTTTGATAAGCTGCAGAAAAATTTGCTGAAACATGAAATAAAGATGGAGACCTCGTTTTATCAGCAGATTTCCTGCAGTTGACAAAAATGTACATTGGTTTTATATGCTGCTATTTATTACCAGAGATGGGCACCCTGACCAGATTAAAATTTTAAATAGGCTGTCTGCTCCAACAGCAAACCAGCTGATGATAATTAGCAGAACTCTTAAGCAATGCATTAGTATGCATGAGAAGTTTTGGTTTCAAGATATTTTGAGGTATGGAATGTTTGCATCAAAAAAGTCAAATTCCGCATATCAGCATAATTTGACAATATAAAGCCTACACTTTCACATTCTTACTAAATTCATACCTTAAACAGTTTAAGAACACGTTTTTTGTGAAGGTGTATTCATGTCAGCATTGTGCTAGCTGTCATTTTAAAGATTTCTAGTGCTGATAAGGGGTTTTGCAGTGATAAGATAACACAGGCAAGATGGATGAACGCTTTGTTGTAGTTTAGAAAAATGCAAATAATCTGAATGTCATTTTTTTCTTCATTTTCTCATTTAGGGGAACTAATGTAAAAATATTGTTAATGTAGAGACTGCAGTTAACTGAATGTGAAGGCATACCAATACAATTTCTCTAGAGGGAGGTAATGTCCTGCGGGAATCAGAGCTGTAAGCTCTGTTGGGAATAATGGAAGCTAATAGAGAAGAATAGCTAGAATAAGTTGAACCACAAGCTGTTGAGTGTGTTCAGTGTGTTATTCGCTGAATAAATGGTGCAAGCCAAGTAATCGTTTTTGTGTGCTGATTGCTCAGCTGCAAGGATCACACAGATGAGAGATATGACGACAGTAAATTATATGTTGACAGGTAGCATCTACACATAATGTTAACATCTTTTCTTGCACCATCCATTAAAGCTTTTATCTTACAGTTAAGTTGAAGATATAGTCATGTTATATTAATGTTTTAACAAACTCCAACGAGTTCATAGACATAGTGTTCAGAATAGATGCGTCCAAACAAAAGGACATACAGTGTCACAGTGCTAGTAAAATTCACAGCCAAATTTCTCCCTTTTTCCTTTTACATCTTAACACTTTCAACAACCTTATGTCCATAATTTGTTGGTCAATATTATTGATACAGATATCGTTTGATAGCTTAATATGTCATCTTTTATGGCAAGGTAATAATTTTGAAAAACTGGTCAATGTAATTGTTTTTGCCATGGAAGGTCACATTTCAGTTACCCAGTGCATGACTTCCCAGTAGAGAAATGACAGACCATAAATGGTGGAACGTCAACTATCTAGTATCTAGTATGTAGTGGGTGGGGCAAATTTTCAAATAGAGGGGGTTATTTTGTTTAGCCTGATGTCCGTCTAGGCTAAGCATCCAAATGGCTCATTATAGCACGTGTTTTCTGACTTCTAAATCTCTAGACCTTAACAGGGTCCTCTGTAACCTATTGAAATAGCCCTTGAGGAAAGCGCCTTGTTTTTCCGCCTATTACAATGAGCTTAACTCTGATTTGCTGTTGTAGCTTGTCAGCGTTGCATATATATATATATATATATATATATATCAGTGGAGGCTCTTCCATTGAGGAAAGGGAGGACCATCCTCCTTTACATTTCAAAGAAAAATTATAATATATAAACTTCGAATTTTCATCATCTAACCTGACTAAATACTGATAAAACTGCTATTTTAATACTTGGGATACACAAAAACCGTCTCCCTATATCAAAGTACTAACAGAGACACCTGGCTCCATTGGAAATTACTACATGGAGGAGTGTCCTCCTCAATGCTTCCATTGAAGTCCATTATATGATTCTGCTACCCTAGGCGGCTTGTGAAACTCGTTTTTTAACATGGGAGTGAATGGCAGTAGGGGAGGACGTTCCTCCGTTCCGGTCTTGCCCATATATAGGCATTGGTCTCGCAAAAAAACTCGATTTCGCACCCAAAATCAGTGAACCAATAAGTAGGACTGGCTTTGATACAATGTTTGAGTATCTTGCCCTATACAGGTCAGTGTCAGCCATATTCAGTCACACTGGAAGACGTGCAGAGAGTTTATTCAGAAAGTGTTGAAGATTGCTATCAAACCACAATGGAACCAAGTGATATTGTCCATGGTTTATTAAGTACTCCATTTCATTCTTTGGACTACGCAGAAAAAGTCAGGGTGAAATCTGCAGGAAGACCACTTCCAAAAATCGAAATTAAAAAACAAAGCGGTAAGGTGTCTATCCTGAATACCACATGGTATGAAAGGTACAAATGGCTCACTGCTAGCAGTACAACCAGCCGGCTATACTGCTGGCCTTGCCTGCTAATGGGCAAATCTCAAACGTGGTCTGTTGAGGGATTTGCAGAAAATATCTGGACAGGGCAACAAAACGGCACGACCAATGTAAAGACCACGTTGGCGCCGCGATTAGGTTGGGATTGCTGGGCAGGATGCCGATTGATCAGGTTGTGGATGAGGGCATATGATTGCAAAATGCACAGCATAATGCAAAAGTACGCCGAAACAGAGACACTCTGAGGCGCCTGATCGATGTCACTGCTCTCCTAGGAATGCAAGAGTTTGCGCTTTTGCTTGAAGACCACAAACGAATATCGTCTTGAGTAGGCCAAAAACAATTCTACCAATTTGGCTTGCGATGTACAATTTAGGGTACGTTTTTAACGGAAAATATTTTGAGGGTGCTTGAGAAAAAAATCCTAGCCTTTTCTACATTTTCCTCACACTGTTGTGATCACCTTTGATCCTAATTTGTTTAGCATTAGGCTGCTGAGTTTTTTTTTTGCATACAGGGCCATCTCAATTGAATAATATAGCGTGGAAAGTGTAATTTATTTCATCACATCAATTCAAAACTTTAAACTCGTATGTTATATTCATTCTTTACACACAAAATGAATTATCGCAAGCCTAATTGTGATTACATGAAACCATGAAGCAGTGGAAACCAAAAGCAGTATCTCTGAAAATTAAAATATGACATTAGATCAATTAAAAATATTTCTAATTCAGAAATGTCAGCCTTCTGAAAAGTATGTTCATGGTTATGCCCTCAGCACTTGGTTGGGCCTGCTTTTGCATTTCACAATGCATCTATGTAATGATGTCCGGCTGTCATTCTGTCTATTCCACACACAACTCTCCAACTATTCTTTCCACTGACCTCAGATTTGGTAGGTGTCTTGCTAATGGCACTAGTGAGTGCAGTGGCAAGTTTGATGTTGCAGAACAAATGCTCATTTCCACCTATGCATTGTCTGATCAGACCACCACTTGAAAATGTCAGAACAACTTTCACAGCACAGCACTTGGAACTTGTTAACATTTTGTCCTTCCCTACTTCTTCCACCACCAGCCGCCACTGATATATATATATCAGTGGCGACTGGTGGTCACAAAAATAGGAGAGGAAGGGGTAAAGTGGTTAGGTGGGTGAATGAGCGGGTAAATGTAAATAGATGGAATGGGTGGATTGTTGAGAGAGAGAAAGAGAGAATTTGCATTAAACAAATAACTTAAAATTTTTTGTATTAATGTGTAAAAATTGATAGCACTACTAGAAACACATTCCATGAGTTGATAGTGAGTTGCTTGGGTGGAAAAGGAGCTAAAAAGGTCAATAGAACTGCTAGTGCTCTGCATAGTCATGCTAACTTCTTCTTATGTGTTTGTACATCGTGGTGTAAACCACATTTTGTCATGGCACCCTCTATGACGAGCAAAGCAAAGATTGAAGGAAGAGTGCGAGTCCATCACATTTTGCCTGGCTAAAGACATGTTACTGGTCTACACAGTTGAAAAAGTAGGGTTTCAGCGAATGTTAAACAAATTTGATGCTAAATACACATTGCCTTCAAGGATGTATTTTTCAAACCCAGCCCTGCCAGCTATGTATGAAGTCAGACGTAGGGACTTGCAGATGAAGCTGTCTACAGTGGAGTTCTTTTCATCAACTACGGATGTGGACTAGCCGTGCATCTGAGCCATACAGAGGGTGTTTTAGAGTAATCATTGTGTTTATGAGGCTCTGCAGATTCAGTGATAGATGAACAACCAAAAAACACGGGGGTTAAACTGTAGTATAGTTTTTTATTGTCAGTTATCGATATCGTGCTAAAAAGCAGAAAATATTGTGATAAATTTTAAGTCCATATTGCACAACCCTAGTGCAGTTATTTGATTCCAAGACATCAACACTTTTATAGCCGATTAAATCAACTAAATCAATGTGTTCTCTGCCAATCTCATAAATTATGTAATTAATCGTGATTAATTGCAAAATTTCAAGGGGTGTTTAAATTGTACTCAAATACATTTCTATGTTGCTCTGAACATCACAGCAGACTTCATCTATAGCATAGCAGTTTAATCTCATACTCATCTCATCTCAACATATGCTTGGATGTTCATGTCAATAATAAAGGGCAATCTTCTCTATGATAGACAGATTTACAGAATATGATGCACTAGTATTTGGAATTTGGGTTTAGATTTTAGGCCTACACCTATATTCTTTCAAAAATAGTATCTCAGATATGTGTTAGTCATATATGCATACCATTTGGAGAACTAACAGACTGTATGCTTGCTTAACCGTAATGGCTGCAAGCTACACTTGCACTTTGAAGAGCAAAGTAGAAGTAATTTGACAGTTCAGTAAAGTGAAACAGTAGGCTATTTGGAAATTACTAAGCTACCTAAAGTGAGTCTACAGGTGGAGGAAAGAAAATTCACGGTCAAAGTCTATCGGCCGTCAACTGGCATTTCACACGGAAAAGTGAAAGTAACTCGCACTGCATCGCATATGTAGGCTTACATAATTGTCCATGTTGTGGGTTTGTTTGATGTTTTTTACCAAGATGGGCGCAGTTCATTGTTATTTAAATACCCTCTACTAACACCGACGTTTTTTTAATCGCAATAAAAACTGAGATTATTAAGCGTGTTAACTTTGACACCCCATATATATGTATATGTGTTTGTGTGTGTGTGTGTATATGTGTGCATGTGCGTGTATATACAGTGCTCAGCATAAATGAGTATACCTCCTTTGAAAAGTAACAGTTAAAACAATATGTCCATGAAAACAAAAAAATAAATATATAAAAATTATTTATAAAAATTTTCGCAGACTAAATTTAATATCACATCTGCGTAACATACAACACAAAAGTTTGCGTAATAATATAACTACATATTTTTCAGTTTTTCTCAAATTAGGGGATAGCAAAAATGAGTACACCCCACTAAAAGTCTCAGATTTTAGACTACAAATGTCTGATTTACCAAGAATTCAATCACAGGTGTGTGGACTAATTATTTAATTAGTCCAGCAGATAGTTGACTATAAAAGGGTGTTACTCTAAGAAAACCCCTCCCCATTCCCAGCTGTCAGCAATGGCACCATATGGAAGAGAAATGACACAAGACAAGAAGATCAGCCAAGCTTTACTTATAAGTCAGAATACTGTAGCAAAAGTGGTACAAAGATTTAAGAAAAATGGAACTGCGACCATGTCACAGAGATGTCCTGGTCGTCCACGGAAGTTAACACCTCGACAGGAACGTCTTCTGGTGAGAAGAGTTGAAGAAAATCGGCACACAAGTTCACTACAGTTAGCTAAAGAAGTAGAAAGCCAAACGGGGGTGACTGTTTCCCGTGACACAATACGCCATACACTGCAGAGGAATGGCATGCATGGATGCCGTCCACGAAAGAGCCTGACCTAAAGCCCAGGCACAAAAAAGCCTGCCTAGAGTTTGCCAGGGCCCATGCTGACAAAGATGTAGGCTACTGGGACTCTGTATTGTGGAGTGATGAGACCAAAATTAATGTTTTTGGAACTGATGACTTCAAAACTGTATGGTGTCGCAAAGGTGAGGAATACAAAGAAAAATGCACGGTGCCTGCAGTGAAGCATGGTGGTGGCAGTGTCCTTTCGTGGGGCTGCATGAGTGCTGCTGGTGTTGGGGAGCTGCATTTCATTGATGGCATCATGAATTCAGAGATGTATTGCTCTATATTGAAAAATAAAATGCTACCATCACTCCGTGCAATTGGTCGTGGTGCACTTTTCCAACATGACAGTGATCCTAAACACACATCTAAGGCCACTGTCGGCTTTCAGAAGAGGAACAGGATGAGAGTGATTCAGTGGCCAAGCATGTCACCTGATCTGAACCCAATCGAACACCTATGGGGAATTCTGAAGAGACAAGTGGAGCATCACACTCCATCCAACATCCAGTCTCTAAAACAGGTCATTATTGAAGAATGGAAAAAGATTGATGTTACAAAATGTTGCCAACTTGTTCATTCCATGCCCAGAAGACTTGGTGCCATCATTAAAAATCATAGAGGCCATACAAAATACTAGATGCAGTAGTTTTGTTGGGGGTGTACTCTTTTTTGCTCCCCCCTAATTTGAGTAACACTGAAAAATATGTAATCTAAGTTATATTATTAAGCAAAAGTTTGTGTTGTATGTTACGCTGGTGTGATATTAAACTTCGTCTGCGAAATTTTCAGGAATATTTTTGGTTTTCATGGACCTATTGTTTAAACTGTTACTTTTCAAACAGGGTGTACTCATTTATGCTGGGCACTGTATATTAGTGCTTAATGAATATTTGTAAATGTAAAATACGGAAATGTCTTTTTGCTCATTTTACAGAAACCAAAGAAGCCACCACCTCCTTTGAAAACTGCAGGTAGGATCAGATATTGGGAGTGATTCTAGTGCTGCGATTCTAGTGTCTTTTTATGAAAAAAATGTGCAGAACATAAACATTCATACAAATGCTAAGGCATTTTATTAGAGTTATGGACATGAAATGCATACATTTTTGGAAATTGGAATTGCTCATATGCATTTTCAAAGACAGCAAGCCATTGTCAGTATTTATTTATTCATTGACTCCTAAAGAGGTATTTGGAGAATATTTAGATCATTGAAAGACGATTTCTCGTTATTCTTACAGTGCATACAGTGCATACAGTGATCTCGAACAACATAGTTCGAGTTACCGGCCTTTTCATTTAGAAAACTTGATGAAATGGTAAGCTGAACTAGGTTTGGTAGTCATATGCCTATGAGAACCCTCTGGATAGTTAGTAAAAGCTTGCAAAGCAGAGTTAGGAAAGCAGAGTTTACAGTTGCAGACAGAGGGAAGATTTCTACACATTGCGATTCATTCAGGATCTGCAAAATGAATTGTGAGACCTTCTGAAGACAGCTTGTTCACTTTGCAAATCAACAACAACATGTAGAAATTTTTAACTGTGTGTTCTGGCTTCAATTTTTTGTTAACTACCCAGGAGTATTTTATAAGCATAAAGACTATACAATCTTAGTTCAGCTTAGCATGTATTCACATTTTTAGGTTAAAGCTAAAGGTTGTAGTATGCCTAGAGATCATGTATCAAGGCAACTTGACAGGCATAGTAACAACAACTAAGGGAGGCTCAGTCGGTACAACCAGTATTAGTACTTTGATTTAGTGTCCCTCTTCCTTTGCTTATCCTAATTTGTTCTGTTCTGCTCAGGTGAAAAGATGATTCCAGATCACAAACCATTAAAGCCTGTTGCTCCTGTGGTTCCACCTAAAAAGCTAATTCCTCCACCTGGCAAGGCACGTTCAGGAGCTGGACCTCCAAAGCGACCTGACAAACCTCTAGCTTCATCTCCTGCCACTCCAGCTTCTAAGTTAGTTTCATAATTTCATTATGTATATAAATGTGTGTTATCTACTTCTGATCTCTTAAATTGTCGCTAATAAATTCAAGCCAGAGCTTCTGATAACTGTAAATCCGACCTGCACAAACTTCAGGAGGTATTTTATGCCCCCCTTGAAAGAAGACCCGGACCTCTTCCTGGTCTGCTTCAGCTCTAATGAGGCCCCAGTTTTCTTTCTGTTTGTTGTGGAGTTCTTTTGGGCATTTCCAGCATTACAGATATGACAGAGGCAAGCACAGTATTATTTTTTATAACCTGTAGGCTACAGTTGAATAGGCCTCGAGCAAATTCTCAAATTTCATAATGTTCTTTTACATCAGAAAAAAGTTACTGTTATTTTACTAGTGTTATGGTCATGGATGGACAAAAATCCACTCTGCACTAATATTAACATCTATTATTCTGACTGGATCTGATCTGGACACTCAACTCAACTTACTCAACACAACCTACCAACCAATCTCTACACCTACACCAACTCTCACTGTGTTAGGTCCAACTCACCTGGTTATGCGCTACATAAGCTGAAGTAGTTTGTAGCTGCTTATGTAAATTACAGTGGTGACTAGGCTGCATTTTTCTCTATAAAAATATTGTGCTTCTTGTCACATGCATGTAAAGAGTTTCGACAGATGCAGACTGAAAATAGTGAGCAATTCTGTCACGTTATGTAGCCTAGTAGAAATTCTAAACAAATTGTGAAAAACACATTTATTTGTCTGTATGTTTCAGTCTGCAGCATGTTTTATTATCAACTTTTCACAATAAATAGCATATTGGAGGCTAGATTGTACAGGAGCAAGCAATACCACAACGGCAAGCCTAGAAGGATAAAATACAGTGCAAAAATGGAGAAGTGAACCCAGAGCATTTTGTGTTCACAGCCGTACTGTGAAATTTTTAGCAATTTATAACTGTACTCTCGAGATGGTCTCAGTGTGGTTCATTTTAAAGGGGCCTGGGTGCAGTTGGAGTGTTCACATATGCGCAAAAATGCATCATCGATCTGAGCTCGTTTTGATGGCTGAGAAGGTCCAACGAGAAGGTCCAGAAACTTCTGTGTTAAATGAGAGTGAAAGGCCACCATGTTTTGGTGGTTAGGTAAAATGATTCAGCTGTTTAGGGCGTATTATTACAACTTTTCAGTTAAACATAAGCTTTTAAACATAAGAAATAATTAGTCACCCAGATCTTAATGTCTCCATAACAGACAAGTTTAGTTATTGGCATACGGTCATTAGGCTTCATGGAAAGGTACAGCTGGGAGTTGTCTGCATAGGAGTGAAAAGTAATGCCATGTTTCCTTATAACAGATCCCAAAGGTAGCCTGTAGAGGGAGAATAACAGGGGTTATAGAACTGAGCATTTACTGGAAAAAAATGACTACTTAACTAGTGTGAATTTCTTGAATTCAGAGTATTAATCTTGTGATCTTCTTGAATTCAGAATATTAGTCTTGTTATATGACTTTTAAGATGTGTTTATTTATTGAGTTATACAAGACTGCTTTGCTTGTTTCAGTATTATTTAACTTGCCTTAACTTACTTAGATATAACTACTTATAAGTAGATTTCATCTTACAACAAACTACATTGTTGAGAGAAAAGCATTCTGACCTGATGCCAGTTAAATGGAGAAGATTGTTTGACTTGTTTCAAGTGATTTTAGTGTCTGCCATTGGAACAAGACTGTGGCACTTGAAATTGAAAATTACTTACTATTACATGTGCAAGCAGCAATATTGGAGCCAACACGCAGCTGGAGAAGGTTGCCGTAGAAACATCATGGTTCTTGTTCAGTTGCAATATGGCACATGCTCACACCAAGTTTTGTGTCAATCGACCACAGGTTGGCCAAGATATGTGACAATTTTTAAGTGGTTTGTGCCAATGCTTCCATGCATCAAAATGGCAGAAGGTGTCAGAGGCTTAGTCTGAATATTGTCATGAAGAATGGACAATGGATATTTGTGTTTTGTTTTGTTTTTTTGAGAAAATTCAACTCAGATGTCACTGCTAGGACAAAATTGGCACAATCAATCATCTCATTAATCTGAATCTAAGCAGAAGATAGGCTAGCCAGAGATTAGATGGGAGACCACTAGAGCTGATTAAGAAATATTTTACTTTCTCCTTTTGTAGGCCGGAAGATATTTTTTCTTATTTCAAGTAATCTTTAACAAGTCATATTTTCTTGTTCCATTGGCAGATAACTGTGCTTATAATCTATTAAGCCTTATTTATTATTTTTGGAGAGGCACTTTTTGCAGCGTCTGGGTACACCATACTTTATTGTGGTGTGGCATGATGATTCATCATGAGCATATACAAACTGGAAGAGACCATAGAGGTACAATTTGAAACAGACTAATGTAGAATTGGGCTGATTCTACACTATGATTAGCTCTAAAGCCTGGATATTATTTTGTTTAAGAAGCTACAGATTTGCTTAGACCCTATATTTTTAAAGTATTTTTAGCATACACTTTTGCCACTACAATAATCTGATTACATTTCATGACCAAATAATACAGACACCAAGGTAAAGGATTGTATTGTGTTGTCAGTTGGTCCTGCCTCCACCCTTCAAAAGTTAGCGTTGGCTGCTTCTCGCTTGCCATGATTGCACTTCATGCAACCATGACAGGTTACAACTGCACAAGCAGGCAGTATCGCTGTCAAATCTGTCCCTGGGAAAAGTAACGTTGCGCTATATTGAAAAAGGAACTATGTTTTGTTACCAAATTTTCAGTTGTAGTGTGTTACACTACTTTTGACCCCAATAACCGTGGTGTCATCTGTAAATTTTAGTAGCTTTTCTCCCTCTTACATTTTCAGTAGAAGGCATTCAGGTCATCAGCAAGGCTATTGTTGGGGTGGGGCATGGTCTCTTGTAATGGGTGATGTCCTGGAGAAATATTTTTTCAGCTTTTCAGAGTTCAGAGCTCCTCTTAGCTACTCTGATCTCTTTTGTCAGTTTGTTTATGGCACAGAGTCTTGTCACCATTACTGTATGCTTCTTCCTGCGCTTTATGCGACTGACTCAAATTTGCAGTGAACCATGTTTTATTGCTGTTAAAGACACAGAAAGTCTTTGTTGGCATGCACACTTGCACACAAAAACTAATGTAGGATGTCAGTGTTCATTAGTTCGTCCAGGTCAGCTGTGGCATCTTCAAGAACTCTCCAGTTAGTCTTGTCAAAACAGTCCTGCAGTTCATCCTATGCCTCATTAGTCCATTTTTATGTTTTGATTACAGGCTTAGGAGGTGTTAATTTTTGCTTGTATGTGGGAGTGAGATGAACCACACTGCAAAAAATTAAAATCTTCACTAGTGTAATTCCCCAGAATTCAATTGTTACACCTATTTTAAGATTAATTTACTTATTGAGGCAGAATTATTTGGCTTGTTTCAGTGTATTTTGTCCTACTTAGGTGATACAACAAATTTTGAGGTAATTTTACTCATTTTTATGAGGGAAAAGTATTTTGGCCAGTTGTCAGACAGACATTGATGGTAATTTTACATTTACATTTACATTTAGGCATTTAGCAGACGCTTTTATCCAAAGCGACTTACAAAAGAGGATAACATTCAAGCTACAACACAATGAACTAACAAGGAGTGCATATTGCTAACATAGAATCTGCGCTGTTTTAAGTTGAAAGTGCAATAGTGTAACACAATGTAGAGAAATTAAATTATTAAGTGCATTCTCAAAGTTTACGCCAGGAGATATTCTTGGAAGAGCTTAGTCTTCACGAGTTTCTTGAAGGTGGAGAGGGTATCAGTTGATCTGGTAGCACTTGGGAGGTCATTCCACCAGCGCGGAACCAGATATGAGAAGAGTCTGGACCGACCTGCACAAGGTGTTGGCCGTGCTAGAAAACGTTCCTTAGAGGAGCGTAGTGGTCGTCGGGTGACATAGGGCTTCAGAAGAGAATTCAAGTAGATGGGAGCAGAGCCATCATTCACCCTGTAGGCCAACATAAGTGCCTTGAATTTAATGCGAGCAGCCAAGGGCAGCCAGTGAAGTTCAATGAACAGAGGTGTGACATGTGCCCTTTTTGGCTGGTTAAAGACCAGACGTGCAGCTGCTTTTACTTGTTATTTTATCTAGACAAGCCTAAACTTAACTCATTAAGATAATCACTGTAGGTGTTTTCAAACAAAATGATCTGTCACTGCAGCAAGACAGTGGCACTTGAAAATTACTTTTTAATATTTGTCTGCAAGCAGCAATATGGGGGGCAAGCATCATAATTGGACAGCATTACCATAGACATATCATGTTTTTTGGTAAATGCCCGTGTGACAGATGCTCACACTATGTTTTGTGGCAATCAGTCACAGAATTGCCATGATATGACTGACTGATATGATATGATTATTAAAGTTGCTGTATTGCATTAAAGGTTCCATGCATCAAAATGACAATAGGTAGCTTTTATGAGGCTTAGTCTGAACATTACACGTGCCAACCTTTATGAAGTATGGACAAAATTTGTGGTCTGTGAAAACCTAAGCGTTTTTGAGAAAATCCAATATCCCTGTTATTGCTAAGACAATGACATCACAAATGTCTTCCTTGTGGTTGGGGTAGCCCATGACTAGGAGGTGCATTGTCATTTGTAAAATGCAAGATGATGCAAAACTATTCTAGGTCCTCACAAAGAGGTCTAGAGTCAAAGACATTTGGTTTGAATCATCAATTTGTTGTTGAGATATGAGCTCATATATCGTTTGATGGCCTTGCTGCCATTTTTGATTTGCTGCCTTGGTTGGACGCTTTGGAAAATTGAAATGGTAATAGGTAACCTTTATGTTATTTGGTCGGAAAGACTCTTTCTAACAAATTTTATGAAAAAGAGACTAAATTTGTGAACTGTTAAAATAATTTTTATTTTCAATAAAATTCAGTATGTAGGAAAATATTTTTTAATTGGACAATATGGTTCAAAAGTTACCTTCACGGATGCATTCATGGATGCACCCATTGGTGGCCCTAGATCGCATGAATTGCTGACCTGAAACTTGATATTCAAGTCCCTTACCAAGATGAGCACAGTTGTTTAAATACCCCGAGTTAACATTTTTTTTTTATCACTTTAAGATTGCGGTAACACTCTATTAACTTATTAACTCTGACAGACCGTTGATGATGGTTGTTGTGTATACTTTTTTGGAAATGGAGTTACACATCAAAGTTTTCTTTCTTCTCCATGTCCTTTACGTTTTTCTTTTCTCTTGCAGACATAATGGAGAGGTACATTCCACAAGACCAAAGTCAGACCTGGAACCATCATTACACATGAAACCAAAAACATTGTCTGGTGACTGGGGGGAGAAAACAGCTGAAACAGGTATGGTTCTTTAAGCCTCCGCATTTGGATTTAACAGTCCTTTGGCTGGTCTTTACCCAGATAATAAAATGAGATTGAATCAAACTCGAAATGGTGTCAGGCAAAAGGTACTGAATGCATGTTGACATATCTATGGCTAACGTTAGGCCACCTGTGGTTTGTGCCAACAGGCATGGCACGCAAATAGGCTGTGAAGTTTCAACTCAAAGCAGCCCTTTGTCGTTTTTAAGGGCTGCAACTTTAAGCAAAACATGTAGCCTATTTAAAAATGTCTTCTCTGAGACTTGGACATTAAAATATTTGGCTTGTTGTGCATGGAGCATGTGAGAGATTTGAGAAAAAACACGATCCTGAACCTTTCATCAGACAAGCAGATAAGCAAGGGGCGAGGGAATTTTTCATTGCCCCTGTTGCTCTTGGGTGCTCTTTGCTGTAAAGTGGCATGAGACAATACTATTTTAAAAAGCACTGTATAAATATAATTGAATTAAATTGAATAATGCGCGTAGGACACGCATTCAGCTGCCTAGATTTTTTGTGAACGGTATAGGCAGCAAACCAACTGGTGCAGTGGGGTAGATTTTAACATTTTGTATGTATGAGTATGTTTTCCTTCATCACACATTTGATGCTCTACTTCACTATTAAGAAATCTAACCACTGGTTTCTATTTTTGCCATGCTCATACACTAAGCTGATTTGATGTATTTTTGTAAAACATTTTCTTTACTACAGATGACCTCATGAGCTTTGATGATGTCTCCGCAACCTCTGAGAAGCTTTCTCATCCAACTGCAAACAGACCCAAGATGCCTGGAAGAAGATTACCTGCTCAGTTTGGTCGAGGGCCTTCTGTGAGTATACCTTTATCGATAATCCACATTCATCATCAGTCCACCGTTACCTGTATTTCAGTCATATAGGCATAGGCCACAGACCTATGGCTCTTGATTGCTTAGCTAAGCGATTTCAAAAGATCTACAGAAAGTATTGATATACAGCTCTGCAGAGCTCCCTCTGCTGGCTACCCTGCACAACTCTCCTAAAGTCTCTCCCAACACAGCAACATGGCTTTAGGCAGATAATATGCCTTGCTTTCACACTGCTCGACCTACAATAAACTCGCAATTTCAGTCCCGGAAATATAGCGGGTTGCAGTGTGAAAAGGGCTGCAGAGACGGCAATCTCCTTTTTCCAAAAGCCAATTCCGAGTCAGATTTCACTGACCCAGTCAGTGGAAACAGTTGCTGTAATAGCTAGGTCTTCTGACTGTAATAGTGCCGTCATGGGTTTTAATGTTAGACCAACTGAGCACAAAACAATTCCTGGAACAAGTAAGCTTTGTGTTAATTCCAGAGCAACTGCTACTGTATATCAGTGAGCCCACTTTACCCAACCAAACTGTGACACCCTGTGTCACTTGTGGAACCACCTTTTCCACAGAAAACAAAATGCTTTACAAAGATAAAGACAAAGACCACTAAATAAGAGAAAATAAAATGACAAAAAATAAAACATGGGTGATAAAATTTGTATAAAAAAGTTGTAAAAGAAGTAAAAAATTAAGTAATAAATAGTAAAACTAAAAAATAATAAATGAGATAAATGATTAAAAATAGTAGAAATAAAGTAATAAAATTAAGTGAAAGTTGTAAAAGTGAAAGTTGTAAATGATTAAAGTTTAAATAAAGACACAGCAGTTAACAAAAAGCATCTGTGAACAGCTTGGTCTTTAGTCTAGATTTGAAACTGCCAACAGTCCTTTGGCCAACTGCCAACAGTCCTTCCATAGCTGAACTGCATAGTCACTAAAGGCTGCCTCACCATACCTTGTTCTAAAAGCGGGTTTTATAAGCATTTTTTCTGCTGTGATCTGAGAGGTCTGATACGGTTGTATTGCCATATCAGAGAAGTAATTGCACCCTGTCCCATTTAGAGACTTGTACACAAGGAGCAGTGCTTTAAAGCCAATTCTGTAGCTTACTGGGAGCCGGAGAAGGGACCTTAGAATTGGAGTAATGTGCTCTATTCTTTTTGTTCTTGTGAGAGCCCTAGTCACTGCATTCTGAATCTGAACCCAAAACTGTTTGGTAGTCTTTTTTGGCAGGTCTGTGAAAAGGCCATTTCAGTAGTCAACCCTACAGGAAATAAAGGCATGGATTAGTTTTTCATTTCATTTTTTGATAATAGTCCTCTTCATTTGGCAGTGTTTTTTGGGTGATAAAATGCTGACTTCGTGATTGCTTTAATGTGACTGTCAAAGTTTAGCTTGCTGTCAATGACAACACCAAGATTTTTAACAGTATCTTTTGTTTTAATCCCCCTTGTGTCAAGAATAGTGGAAATTCTTTCATCTTTTTTCTCCAAAAGAATTACTTCTCAGAGGGATGTGACAGCCATGAACTGGGCATACAACTTGCACAAAATGTTAGCATTGTTTTGCTAACAACACAGCATCTAATGCTACTATCTGCAGTCACCTACATAAAAAAACTGCTTACCCAACATGGTCCAGCTATATCTATTATCCACATTTCATGTTAAGTCCACATTTACTGTTATTCAGTCAGGTAGGCTTAGGCTACAGACCAGCAGTTAAGAGATTTGTTAGTCAGAGTGCTAGGACACCCACAAAGTTTGACAGAAAGTGTCTACTGTTCATTAGGAGTTCAGGAACGTGTAATGTTCAATATAGCAGCACCCAAACAAAATTATAGCTTATGTCACAGTAGTAGTAACATTTACAGCCGTATTTCTCTTAGGGAATTCTACATCAGTTGAAACAGGCCCCACACCATGGTCTTCATTTTTTCCTGATTTTTTGTCCAGACATTCCCATCTATGTCTTATTAGAATCAAGCAAACGTTTTGACTCAAAATGGGTTTGAGTTGTTGCCCTTTTCAGAAAGTGATGGTTGATGCTCACTTTACACTTTTCCACTGCACAGTTACTCATTTTTAACCTTTTTTGCAATAGTAATAGGTGTTGTCATGTGGAGAAACACTGACGTTTGACGTCAGCATTACCTATCTGATCAAGGGGGTATGAGTGAGTAGTTTGATTACAGAGACAGCTTCTCCTCAAAGTCTTTGCAAGCACTTGGCAAGTGACGCAAGTGAATTCAGTCACACAGTGACAGTGGCAGTGCCACATCAGAGAGTATGTACTTCTGTATCCTGAATGTGAGTGGATGTGAAGTGTCCTGGCTTTGAACACATTTGAACACCATATCCCATTGTTATCAAGCTCAGGTTAATGGATACTAAAGGGCATATAAACCCAGTCATTCTGTCACACCACTCAAGGCTACATTTGAATTTGAGCAAGACAATCTCTTACATCTCAGTCATGTGTGGCAGTTGTAGGCTCAAGAGACGCTGCCAGTTTGTAACACAAAAATTGTTTTTGGTGCCCTCTATATTTTCCCCCCATTTTTGTCTAGTCCATAAATATAAGACAACCCCCTTTTTGTCAGAGGTATATACAGGAAAAAAATGCCATTTTAAATTTGGCTCAGTAGAGTACATTTTAGAGTGTCTAATCATACATTTTTTAGGGTTTAAGGAATGCAGCTGAAGTGTCCCAAAAGAGTATCTTGAGTTGCCAGTAAGTGTTTTTTAAGAATATGGAAAAGAATTTTGAGTGTAAGTAAAACACACTGCTAATGCTGTTCCAAAATAATACACTTAGGACAAAAGCGTTAAAAGAGCAACTTTCTGGGCCCTAAGCACACTTTTTAAAAGTGCACTTTTCTTTGTTGAGCTGAGATTTCAACTAGACTATTCTGCTTGTCGGAGTATACATGCGAGGGAAGAAAATCGAATTATTGACCAGTGCATGACGGGAGATGGCAGTATATTTCTTTTTGTGTTGGGCTTTTTACTGTTTGATTTGGTATTAAAAAAAATAACATTTGGCTAAATCACAAACTTTGACCAGATTATTAAGGTTTGAAGTAGTATGAGGATCTTTGTTGGATATATGAGCGAAGCTAGGTCAAGGTCCCCTTTACCATATCTTTGTGAAAAATAATCTATTAAAATAGAGGAGACAAAATGCAAAATGAGTTGTTGAATGTTTTGAAAAGTTCCTTAATTAATAAAATGGATGGTGTATATTTCCTTTCAGCCAAGTAAGGAGTTGAGTGATGGCAGTCTGAAGGCAGAAGAGGATGAAGTCACTCAGTGCAATCTTACCAAGCCATCAGACCTTGGGAGGGTAATTTAATTGTTTTTTTGTTTTTTTAATTCAGTAAAATTTTACAATCTTCTTTAAAGGAATACACCTCCCTTTTAATTAAGTGACTCAACATCATCCCCAGAGTTAAACAAGTGGAAAAAGTTCTTTAGTACTTGCTCCACATATTACCCTGCTCTGGCAGCGGAGCCGTTAGCTTTAGCTTAGCACTGCCAATGTAAAATTAGCATGTCGTTCGCAAAAGTACACCAAAAATATCAACATTTTTCCTAAACATTTCTTTTGACCTGTGTATTCACAACAAGTACATGTGACTGCAAATTAAGACAAGGTGATTGTCTGGGTAGACTTGGAACTGTATTCTGGCAAATCACTGGCAAGGCACTGCTAGCTAGGTGCAAAGTTATCACGCAGCACCTGAAAACCTAATTTCCATAAATGCACCAGCGTGACTCCTAGGCTGCTACAGGTTGTATTTTTGCAGCAGTCAGCATTGTAAATGGCGATGAATATGACAGATTTTGTGACGGATGAAGATGATGACATCTCACATGCTCAGGATCAAAGCCCATACCTTTTTGAACCAGAGTATGCAGAAGAGGAGCTGTGTGCTTTGGATGCACAATGACAGGAGGCTGCAACCACTCAGCAAGATATGGACATGAGGATGAGGGTCAACAGGAACTGGTGGTGTAAATGTGAACTGAAACTTAGAGTCTGTGCTTTGTCGAGTCATTGCCATCAATGACAAGGCTAAACGAGGAGCATACCCCCAGTTGTGTGAAAGCCACCAAGGATTTTTCGGTGATGATGATCCGCCCTGCACTCCTCGACTTTTTGTCTGGTGCAATAAAGTCAACTGTAAAAACGGCAAGTGTACCCAATGCACAGCCGTAAGTTACATGATGTGTGGTTATTTTATGGGGTAAAAACATTCTGATTAAGTGACCTGCACAGAGTTGTGGTGGTTTAATTATACTTTCCCTGCATGATCCCTGGCAGTTGGATAAGTCCCTTGAGCCGTGGATCTGCCCAAAGTTTCTTCCTTGACTAACGACCACAAGGGAGTTTTTCCCATGTCCTTGTTGCTATTGGGTGCTCCTTGTTGTAAAGCATCATGAGACAATGCTTCTGTAAAAGGCGCTGTATGAATATAAATGAATTGAATTGAATTTAAGTTTAAAATCAGTGTATTTCTTTAGTTCAGAGCAAACATGGTTATTTGCTCTGTAGCCAATGGTTGTGAAAACAAGCAAAGGACCTATACCAACACAGCCGTTCATAGAATTCAGTCATGTTCATCAGCATTTACAATTCTGACTGTTTCAAAAATACTACCCGTTGCAACATAGTAGTCACGCTAGCGTATCAGTGGAAGATGGGGGTTCAGGTGTTATGTGATATCTTTGCGCCTATGTAGCAGTGCTTTGTCATAGATTTGCCGGAATATAGTCCCAAGTCTATATCTGCCAGGAGATCACATCTTAATTTGCATTCCCATTCATGAGTATTAACGCCCTTATAATAATGGAATCCATAGGTAGACCTTCAGCATACACATCTCAACTCAATGAGGGAATTTGGTACATAGACTGAATTTGCAACTGTAAGGGACACAGTAAACTTTGTTTCAGTTTTGTTTTCCAGTGCGCCCACAAGTTAACGTTAGCTGTTGTTTCTCAACTTTGGTCTACATTGCACGAAATTCTCTTATTTTCATATCTACCAGCAGTTCTCAGCAACGTCAAATAATAAGAATATTGATTGATTCACACCAGGTTTTCCTTTATCCTCAGAACTCTAACGTCATCTGTCCTTTATCCTTTTCATTCACAATCAGCCACTGGTTTCAACTGCCTCATCAGGCTTGAACAGTAAAGCCAACACTACATTGCCAATCTCCCCTGAAACCAAATCCAAAACTGCCAGGGAGGAGAAAGTCACAGAATTGGATGAGCTACGGACTCAGATGAAAGAGATCCTGTTGACTGTAGAGTTACTGAAGACCCAACAAATGTAAGGACACGTATCAGCTACTTGTATTTCAAAATGTATGTATGCATGTTTATATGTGTCTGTGATCAATTACTCAGATTTTAAAACTTTTAAATGTGCTGTAGCCTGTGAGAGAAACATACAAAATTTTATTCAATTTTATTTTGCTCTTCAGCTCAGTATTTCCACATGGTCATTTCCACTTAATTTCATTTCATATGCCTTAGATTGATGTTCAGTCAAAACTGGGCTTTTAACCCTTTATGTGATCAAGGTAGGCTTAACACTTGTTTCGAATTTTGATGCGCCCCACTATTATCCAGTTGCATACTTTAGTGTATTTCAGTTTTGATCAACATCCGTTGATCAATGAGATGACAGCCAAGTAGTGTTCAGTTTTCAGTATTCAGTTTGCATGCTGAAGAAGTTTATATGCGTTTTGGACAGGCCATTTTGCTTAGTTCATTGATGTCCATTATTAAGATGGGCCGGGGCTGAACACATAGCCTACTTCACGGGGGGCCGTGTTTTTCCACATTCTTGGGAAAATGCTTTTCTCGTTCTTAATCTTTCAAAATAAAAGCAGTTTGCTGTTTGTTTTTGGCTGTGAAGAACACCCAGGTGGAAAAGAAGTAAAGAAAAGTGCACTTTTCAAAGTGTGTTTAAAGTTCTAAAATGTGCTTAAAAAGAATGTATGTTAATAGCACTTCTATGTGTACTGAGTGCTCTATTGTGAAACAGTTTAATAGTCCAATAGTGGGTTGTAAGTGCAATACAAATGTCTTGCCATATCCTTTTAAGATACTTAATGGCAACTCAGGAAACTTTTTGGGACACTTTGTTGCATTGCAAACCACCTTAGTATATACTTGCAAAGTGAAAATGAAATGAAAACAATATATTTGCAATACCATTTTAGTGCACTTACAAAGTGTATTTAGGCCCTCAGAAAATGTACTTTAATGCAACAGAAGCGTGTTGAAAATGGATTTTACTTCCATTTCAGTAAACTCACAAAGAGTTGTTATGACCATGAAAATATACTGTAATGCAGAAATTACTAAAATGTTTTCAAGTATGCTAAATGAATTTATTTGTAACACTCTTTGAGTAAATTTTTTATATATGTATTTCTGACCTTTCTATTTAGGTCTGACTTACCACTGAAGTTTATGCACCAATTACAGTAACAATGTCCCTGGAGAAACACAGATTTACTCAAGGTCACAATGATAACTGGGAATCGAACAATTCTACTGAATTTCTTCCTAGCTCAATTCCTTAGCCACTGTACCTCCTTTACTTCTACATAAACTAGTGGTATATAGCATACTTATTAAGGCTGCAACTATCAAATATTTTTGGAATCGAGTATTCTGTCGATTAATCGAACAATTGGATAAAACCTACTTTTGTGTTTTCAAACATCAATTTTAATAACATGAAAGGCCTATTAAAATGACCAGGCAATTGCCCAGGTAAAAAATATTGTACTTTAACTATACTTTTTCAGGATGTACCTAGTAAATACTATGCTATTTTTGTTGAATTCTACTACGCAGAAATTTACTTCAAATAAGTGCACAAAAATACCATTATTCAGTTTTCATATTTCACACATTTTCATTCAAAACACATTTCAGGATTTTAGTAGGAATGCTTCCTATTCCACCACCTACTCCGAGGAGCTAACCACACCCACCAATAAGACTCAGAGGCTCAGAAACTGAGTTCAAAATAGTACATGGATTTGTACAAAGCACATAAAAAGGTCTCTGGGAATGACTAAATGGTTATTGAAGCCATTCGTGTCCATTAGGGCCAACCACATCGCTGGTCTGTGTTCTCCTGACTGTACTGGTAGCCCTGATGAGGCTATATGTCCCTGCACTCTGAGGATGGTGCCATCTTGGTCATAGTGGAGCTTCTCAGGAACTGCTCAGAATACACAATGGAACACTAAAGAGGCACACCACTACACACCAGAGTACACAGTACAACAGCATAAACATTAAGGATCGCTTGGACAGATTGCTGGGTCAAGAGGGGCTTGAAGTGATCACAGTACACAACAGGGAAAATAAGTGTTGAATGCATTTTTTCCAGTAAAGGTATTTCTGATTGCACTATTGGCATTTAACTGTCCAGGCATTAGTAATTGTGATTAGTGATAGGTGTTGTTGTAATTAATAATATTTGGTGTTAAGCTAGGCCAGGCTAATGCTAAGTTAGTCAGTTAGTCAATCAACCAAGGTTTGTATAATACACTGCAAGTGGGACTAGTAGCCTCAAAGTGAACATAAATTATGCAATGCTATCTTCTATCCAGTTAGCTACCCTGTGGCTAAAAAAAGTCATGTTGTTAAAGCCTTATGATAATAAATACTTTTGCCTGATATCAAAAGGGCAAGTTGTCTTTGCTTCATCTGTCCCTTAAAGATAGATGGCCCAGTGGCCTCAGCATGTAAAGTTTTCAAGTTTACAAGCAAATTAGGCTACTGGCCTAAAAGGGCTACTCATTCCCCTCTGAAGAAGGCTCGGTCTGTGTGCTGTCTGTCACTGAAAGGCCATACCTTAAAATCCTGTAGTGAGTACTCAGAATCTCAATCAAAATCTGTCAATTCAGGAAAAAATATTCTTTGAATTGAAGACCTACAAACAATTTCCTACACAATGGATGGCATGGGGGCAACCATCTTGGTTCCCATTGAAAACATTCCCCCTTGATCAGATGGTTTCCACATCACAGGTCCTTCCCCACTTCACCATGTGGTAGATACCCTTAAAGAAGAAAGTTTTTAGCCTCCCTTTGTAAGTACCCAAAAGCAATAAAGACAAATATGTAAATAAATGTTTGTTCAGTGAAAGAAGAAACATTTGGAAGAGCAGTATAGGCTACTGTGTGCTGGGGTAACTTGCATGAAAACATGTTCTTTAAATTTACATGCTAATATATAGTTTACTGAGTTAAAACATTGGGAAGCAGCTGAAGCCTATATTCAAATAGCCTACTCTTTAGAATACTTTGAAGAAGTGTTCTGATATGCCTATGAAAGTTCACTTCCACTTAGTGCAATATGTTAAAAAGCACTTTGATCACATTTTAAATAAAGTAACGCAGAAGTGTAATAAGTGCACAAAAATTTAATTATTCAATTTTCATATTTCACACACTTTCGTTCAAACCACATTTTGAATTTACTTTCATGAAAGCAGACTTTTTTGCAAGTAGCTTGATAGCCCACTTTAAGTATTGTGCAGTTAGTATATCTAATTTAAATCCTACTCACATATATTGTAATACACGTTCATAGTAAAAAGTACAAAGTTCATAGTAAACATACTTTATGATGATACAAAGTCAAGTGTGCCTACTTAGACTTACTACACTGCATTCATATTTCTACTACACTCAAGTACACTGATTTTTTTTTACCTGGTTAGCAATTATTCCTGATCAAAACAGGTTTTTACTCAAACTCAAAGCTTCTGATTCACTGGCTAATTAAAACTATGAAACACAACTTCATACATAAAGGCTAATTGTCCTCAGTTTTATCTTTCAAAAAGAAAGAGGGTTTTATCTCCTGCAATAAATCATCTGAGAATAAAGAATACATGCATGTTCAAGATGACGAGAGAGCAAGACACAGAAAGGGTGTGTGTCTGTGCATGTGCATGTTTGTGTGTCAATGCGTGCGGAAGGGAGAGGGAGAGATGAGGAGCGAGTAAGATTTTGGCACGTTTGCTCACTTAATGTTTCACATCGTGCTTAGTCATTATATCTGCAAATAATCACAGATACTGTTTTTTCTCACTAGTGCACTAAGTGTTCATATTAGTTAGCAATCGTAAATTGGCTAGCAGCAACTTTTACGCACCTTTGAAGCTTTGCTTGGTGAACTGCAGGTAACATGCAGATGCTTTCTGTACACGTTATTTAGTAATAGGCCAGTCCATTTTGCAGTGTGTACACTGTGTCATGTTGTCCTCCTTACAAAACAATAAATGCTGCTGTGAGCTTGGCTTTTTGACATCACTATAGACTGTAAAAGAAACCACGCAGCTTTATATCTTTGAATGCACTTCAATAACAACACTCCGGAGCTTAGTAGTAGGCTATGAAACTTGAGTGATATCATAGCAGAGACTTCTTAAAAATATGAACTTTGTTGATAGGAATTTAATAAAGCCTTGAACATATTTTGTAAACGAATTATTAGAGTTATTCGAGTAATCATCCAAATTCCAAATTTATAATAAACAAATGTTCTAAAACACACTAAAAGTGCATAATGCTAAAATACATTAACTTGAAAACATTTTCAACATGGCCAGTGAAGTGAAATCCTGAATATTATGCCAAAAAAAGTTTGTATTTATATACTTTCTCAGAATGCATTTAACTGTACTTAACATGTTCAAGGGTAAAGTGCATTAAATTACAAACATACTTTTATTAGTTTTCTCCAAAGCACCTATGAAACATATTCCAGGACAGTGCTTTAAAGCAATACAAGGCAAGCCTGCAATTTTTTCTCTCCCTAGCATTCATTCTGCTTAAACTGTGTTTCAGTTATTGGGTAGAAAATCACTCTGATTACATAGCCTAATAGCCAGTTTCTTGGCAGTGGTGTTACTCATTTAGGTCTAAAACATCAAATGGAGTAGAGTGGAAAACATTCGTCAATGGCTAAGGAACAAAGAGTTTAGGTCAAGTAAGTCAGCCTAAATACTGTGGCCTAAATAGACCACCAGATCTAAAGTATTTCTTTTCAATCTGAGATTCAGAACAATTCACATGAAGTGAATTAAGAAAGCAATGCTGCCAAAGTCATCTGATGTCAGAGTGGTCTTATCAATTTGAATGTTGCTCAAGATTAATGTAGCCTACCATAGACTGCATGATATGGTCCCCACACACCCTCTGTTGACCCCCGTCATGAGTCATTGGGCAGCCTATTGTGGGTCCACAGTTCAACCAGACCTTGGCCCATCACTGTGGGGACCTCAGTGTTGTGTGGTGGTTTTTAAAAAAAATCAGGAAGTAGTAAAAAAAAGGTATTTAAAAGTATTACATTTAGCTACAAGATTCTCGTATATCTGCCAAGATACCAGCAAGCATATAGAAACTAGTCTCGATATGCGTGATCTCTCTCGCTCTGAGGTTTACTGAGCGAGACATAACATCCAAATTCAACATTCTTGAATTCTGACTCCTTGAACTCCATACATAGATTCTGCATTCATGTGTGAATTTCTTACATCACTCTAAACCTTTTCCTTCACCTGTCGAACTATCTTTTGCAAATCCAAATCTGCCAAGCAAATTTAGTTAGCGCGAGAATATCGGCATTAGAGCATACATTGCAATAACTTTCAGATGTACATAATTTTAATGCAAATAAACTTTTAGATGGAAAAATGGATTGATTGATTATTTGTTCCACACTTTGTACACATACTATTTACCCAATTTTCAAAAACTGTTCAAAATACTCATTCAAAATAACTTAATGGTAGATTAAGTTTTACTTTTATTAAGTTGTGCAAGGCCTTGAGCAAGGTGCTTAACTCTAAGTTGCTCTAGGGGAGACTGGCCCTGAACAATTGATAGTTGATAGTTTGATAGTTGAAGTTGTAAGTCCCTTTGGATAAAACCGTCTGCTAAATGCATAAAATGATAAAATGATAAATAACATTATTACTGTTGTGTCTCTTTCATCAGGAGAGAACTTGCTGAATTAAGACATGATTTGGAGGATGAGCGTTCAAAGCGAATGGCCCTACAGGTAAACACAAACACAAAGAACAAACATTTACCCTCACACCAGCAAACTAGTCCACCTACATGAGAATTAACACTATATTAGTAATTAGAATTAATAAGTAATTCTAACCATCATCATCCATTGTTTATTCAGGGAAAATTGACTGAGCATGAAGCTCTTTGACAGTAATGCCTTTAGTATACAATTATACAATTATAACACCAAAAGATAAATAGAAAAGATAAAAGAATTTTCAAGCATTTTTAAAAACAGGAACACTGTAAAGTGTTAAGTGTTAAGTACAGTGTTAAGTTGGTTTAGTACACACACACACACACATATATATATATATGTACACCAACCACAGATTTTATTTGTGACCATGTGTTATGTGAACTGTGACAAATTTTTGAAAGTGAAGTAAGATGTGATGGTAATTTACCTTGCATTGACATATATACAGTATATACAGTGCCCAGCATAAATGAGTACACCCCCTTTGAAAAGTAACAGCTTAAACAATATGTCCATGAAAACAAAAAGTATTCCCAAAAATTTCGCAGACTAAGTTTAATATCACACCTGTGTAACATACAACACGAACTTTTGCTTAATAACATAACTTAGATTACATATTTTTCAGTTATACTCAAATTACAGGGGAAGCAAAAATGAGTACACCCCCAACAAAACTACTGCATCTAGTATTTTGTATGGCCTCCATGATTTTTAATGACAGCACCAAGTCTTCTGGGCATGGAATGAACAAGTTAGCAACATTTTGTAACATCAATCTTTTTCCATTCTTCAATAATGACCTGTTTTAGAGACTGGATGTTGGATGGAGAGTGATTCTCCACTTGTCTCTTCATAATTCCCCATAGGTGTTCGATTGGGTTCAGATAAGGTGACATGCTTGGCCACTGAATCACTCTTACCCTGTTCCTCTTCTGAACGCCGACAGTGGCCTTAGATGTGTGTTTAGGATCACTGTCATGTTGAAAAAGTGCACCACGACCAAGTAGCATTTTATTTTTCAATATAGAGCAATACATCTCTGAATTCATGATGCCATCAGTGAAATGCAGCTCCCCAACACCAGCAGCACTCATGCAGCCCCACGTAAGGACACTGCCACCACCATGCCTCACTGTAGGCACCATGCATTTTTCTTTGTATTCCTCATCTTTGCGACGCCATACAGTTTTGAAGCCATCAGTTCCAAAAACATTAATTTTGGTCTCATCACTCCACAACACAGAGTCCCAGTAGCCTACATCTTTGTCAGCATGGGCCCTGGCAAACTCTAGGCAGGCTTTTTTGTGCCTGGGCTTTAGAAGAGGCTTCTTTTGTGGACGGCATCCATGCATGCCATTCCTCTGCAGTGTATGGCGTATTGTGTCAAGAGAAACAGTCACCCCCGTTTGGCTTTCTACTTCTTTAGCTAACTGTAGTGAACTTGTGTGCCGATTTTCTTCAACCCTTCTCATCAGAAGACGTTCCTGTCGAGGTGTTAACTTCCGTGGACGACCAGGACGTCTCTGTGACATGGTCGCAGTTCCATTTTTGTTAAATCTTTGTACCACTTTTGCTACAGTATTCTGACTAATAAGTAAAGCTTGGCTGATCTTCTTGTAGCCTTTACCTTTCTGGTGTAAGGAAATAATTTTCTTTCCCAGGTCTTGTGTCATTTCTCTTCCATGTGGTGCCATTGCTGACAGCAGGGAATGGGGAGGGGTTTTCTTAGACTAACACCCTTTTATAGTCAACTGCTGGAGTAATTGAATAATTACTCACCTGTGATTGAATTCTTGGTAAATCAGACATTTGTAGTCTAAAATCTTGCTTTGCCCTGAGACTTTCAGTGGGGTGTACTCATTTTTGCTCCCTCCTAATTTGAGAAAAACTGAAAAATATGTAATCTAAGTTATATTATTACGCAAACTTTTGTGTTGTATGTTACGCTGATGTGATATTAAACTTAGTCTGCGAAAATTTTGGAAATATTTTTTTGTTTTCATGGACATATTGTTTAAACTGTTACTTTTTAAAGGGGGTGTACTCATTTATGCTGGGCACTGTATATATATATATATATATATATATATATATAGAGAAGAGAGAGAGAGAGAGAGAGAGAGAGAGAGAGAGCATGAGAAAGAGAGAGAGAAGACCAACCTGAATATACATGGAGAAAAGACCAACCTATGCAGTCATACAGTTTACAATGATGAGTTTTAAACCCATCACCAGTAACAACGTGTAGTGCATTGTGGTAAACCTTTCAAGATATTTCAGTGTGGAAGGGGCTTCATACATGTAAAGACTATCACCATAGTCTAGTTCTCATATACTCATACTGAACAATGGTATTTCTGTTGTCTAGAAGAAAACAATCCTGATACTGTATTGAGTGGTTTAATTTTCACCTTCTTTCTGAGCTCAAGTACATGTGTTTTTAAAAGAAAGCTCCAAGATATTTAGATTAAGCAACTTGCTCAAAATTGTTCCATTTAGGGATTATACACTAAAGACATCAGGATCACACCTTCTTGATTTTTAATGAATTCTGAACATAGCCAAATGCACATTGAAGTTATGATAAATTTGTCTCTATGGATTCTGCTCAAGCATAAAGGATTGTATCATCAGCGTAAGAACCTTACAATGTTATAGTGAACAACATATATCATTAATGTGCATAGTATTCAATAGTGGACCCAAAATTGAGCCTTGTGAAACATCATTTCTTATTTTCTCCACCGCTCCATCCCATTGTTCATGCGTATCAGTTTGTTCAAACTTGGAGAAGATGGAGGTGGTCTGTCACTCTGATGAAAGGCATTTGGCCAAAACATTTGTGGTCACCCTGCTGCTAAAAAGTAATAATAAATCTGTTAAAAGGAAAGCCTACAAGTTCTTAACGTTAATTAATTTGAAGTTAAATCTGTCACATTAACACTCTGTGTTCTGTCAATAAAACCATCTAAAGGGAACATCATCAAAACCCAAAAACTAGTTTTTCAAGTCAGTCAGTTCGGAACCTAGATTGATATGATTAGATCCAAGGAAGTGGGAGGAAAGTGTAATGTGGATTCACTGTGTGAAATGTTTTAGTGGGTGGGTCTTCAGATTTAGTAAAAAAAACCCTTGAGAACGACTGACCTAATACAGCAGTTAACATTGAGACAATGAGAATATTTGTTATCCGATCTTTTAAGCAAGTCTTAATTTGTCTACCTGTTTACAAACCTTGACCATTTTCGAAGAAAACCTGTTGCCCAAAGGCTTCCCGACTGGATCTTTTGGGGATGGAAACTCAAAAAGAATTCTTGACTGACCCTGTCCTGTGACTTCTTTTTATTTAAACTCTGTGTGCTTGACATAGACACTCCCGTTTGAACAAAAGACTTTTCATAGCCACTTTGCCTTCGTCCTGCTCTGAAAGATAGCTCCTTGTTCTGCAGCCACACTGTAAACCTTCATTAGACACACCACAAGGCCTCTGCTCCATAACTCTTTTAACAAGCTGTCTGCTCAGTGACCAATTCAGCACAATGGGGTGAGTGCAGTGTCTGGCTATAATACCTGTATGTTCATGCAATATAGTGTGCTCTATCAAATTACACAAAGAGATCAAATACAAGACAGATATAAACTATGACTAGTTTAAGAGTAAAGGTAGGCTTGCTGCACAATGTAGCCTAGATTTCTTTAACAAATGAGAAATTTGAAAATCTGTCAAAAGACAGATCATTGTATTTGCACCTACATAATCCTTATACTTTATACTTAAGTTTATGTCAAAAATATTGGGCCTCATTCACCAAGCATTCTTACAAAGAAATTTGTCCTTAAAACCCACTTACAGGTTTTTAAATGGGACCTAAATGACAAATATAAGAATTTTGGGTGGAAGATACTGGTGAATGAAGCCTATTGATGTTATCTTTATAGATATGGACAGACAAGAATATTTTAAGAAAAAATGGATTAATAAATAAAGAAATCATTTTTAAGGGTATTGCTAAAACATGATGTGACAAAACATTTTCATGGAGCTTAATAGCCTATGGTCCTCAACATGGCAACCTGCAAGAAGCTTGTTTTGATCAAGGCTACAATACCATCTTAAAATGCTACAGGGAGCGATCTTACATATGGCTCCTTTAAAATACCCTAAAATTGACAACTTATCAAGGAAAAGTTTATAATGACCATTGGGCCCACCCATCCCCAGCCTCCTTTAGCGGTTATGATACGTGTAACACATGTAGACAGCTGGCTAGTCTGGAGGCGGGGATCACTGAGCTAGAAAGCCGCTTCCACACATTAGAGAAGACCACTTACTCAGCGCCAGATAGCACTGCTGTCCCCCTACCAAGTGTTGATGCATCAGAGAGATCATCCCCTAGGAAGCTAGCCAGTGAACCGGCAGCATCGATTCTCCCCTCTAAGTAACTCTTCCAACCAAGACAAAACTCTGGTAATTGGCGCTTCTACAGTATGAAACGTGAATCTAGCGACTCTGTCGGCCGTAGTCACTTCAATCTCTGGGGCTAGAGCAAGCGATATCGAAGCCTATTTGAAAGTGCTGTCGGCTAAAGTACCCTTGGATAGTTATCCACACTGCCACTAACGATGTCTGATTAAGGCAGACGGGCAGACGTTTTATTTCTTTGTGCAGGTTGGCACAAACAATGTCAGACTCTGTAACTTTCTCTGGTCCCATAACTATCAAACACAGTGAAGAGATTGTCAGGATGGTGTGCTGATAACAAAGTGGGTTTCATCAATAACTTTAGCTCCTTCTGGGGGAAGCCATTTGAAGGACTTTTGAATTGAGACAGTATCCATCCCTCTCGGATGGGTGCTGAGCTCCTTTCTAGCAACATTGAGCGTCACTTGTTTCTGACGAACCAGAGTTTGGTCCAGGTGGCAGAACTACTGTCCTACACAGTTCTCTGCCGCCCCACCGTCACCCTAGCAACAGACAGATGGTGAGTGTCCGCGATTAAAACCTTCTCAAAACTACCTAGTAGAAGTATAAATTCTATACTATACTATAAAATACTAACCTCAAAAAAATAAAACCCAGAAACAAATAAACAATATAGCCAGAAATCATGACTGAAATTTGGCTTACTAAATATTCATTCGCTCTCCTCAAAGACGACTTTAATAAATGAACTTTCAAATTGACATACTTTGTCTTACAGAAACCTGGCTAAAACCTAACGAATACCTCCCACTGAATGAAGCTACTACCCCCCCAAGTCATCTAAATTACCACATACCACGTCATTATGGCCGTGGTGGCAGAGTAGCCACAATTTACAATTCAAATCTCATTATGGTCCATAAGCTTGATTACATTTTTAAATCTTTTGAAGTTCTTGTCCTTAACTTGATTCAGGAATGGCGCTAAATACTTAACAATTATAACATTATATAGACCGCCAGGTTATATTCTTATCAGAATTCTCTGACTTCCTGTCCTCTGTAGTTATTAAAACAGAAAAGATAATTATATTAGGTGATTTTGATATCCACATGGATGTTGCAAACGATAGCCTGGCAATTGTGTTTCAATCTCTGCTCGACATCGGCTTCTGCCAAAATGTGAATACACCTACACATCAAGGTAACCACACCATTGATCTTGTACTAACATATGGAGTACAAATAGAACAACTTACAACCCTACCTTAATACCCTACACTAACTGACCACTACTTAATAACTTTAAAAATCAATTTAGACTATGTAGTACCTATCTCGATCTACTACTACACTCAAAAAATAACTCCCAGAACTCCAGATGACTTCATAGCAAAAATTGCCTCTCAATATAGGCCTGAATTAGAAGGCTCTACTGCAAGCCCAACCCAAGTTGATCAGTTAACTGATAGTGTTGTAAATGTACTACACTCCACATTCAACACCATTGCACCACTGAAAAAGAAAACTCAGAAACAAGAAAAAATTGCCCTGTGGTATACCACACGGACTCGCTCATTGAAACAAGCTGTGCGTAGACTTGAAAGGAAATGGTATGCCACTAAACTTGAAGTGTTCCGCCTTGCTTGGAATGATGGCTTAAAAGACTACAAGACAGCACTTAACAATGCTAAATCACCATATTATTCCTCACTTATACACAATAATAAAAAAAATTGAAATTCCTTTTTAACACTGTATCCTGTCTATCAAAAAGCAGGAATTAGGTGACCCATTCCATTCCAATAACTCTAAGCAGCAATGACTTCATGTACTTTTTTATGACAAAATTGAATCTATTAGACTTTAAATAAACAACTCTCTTGTAACTTAAAATCCAGTTGGACCACATGTAATGGTTACAGCTAGCTCTAGTCAACCCGTAGCATACCTTGATTCATTCACGCCCACCGATATATCAGAAATTACGTCTCCTCAGCTAAAGCCTCAACATGCTTATTGGGATCCTATCCCAAATGATCTTCTTAAGGCTGCTCTACCTCTGCTCTACCTGAGAAGATTCTTAAAATTATAAATGACTCACTCATTGCTCGGCATGTCCCAAAATCTTTCAAGACATCTGTTATTAAACCATCTATTAAAAAAACGAAACATAGTGTCTAAGCAAATCTGTAGCTTCTTCAATGAGAATAATATCCATTAAACCTTCCAGTCAGGCTTTAGAGCCAATCATAGTACACAATCAGCCCTAGTTTAAGTCTTCAATGACCTCCTTATCTCATCTGATAATGGATATATATCAATATTAATCCTATTGGATCTTAGTGCTGCCTTTGACACTATTGACCATGGTATCCTATTACACAGCCTTGAACACATGATAGACATCAAAGACTCTGCATTAGCCTGGTTCAAATCAAACATCAAACCTATCACTGTCATATAACACAAAAGTTAAAGACCTTGGGGTAATTATTGTCCAGGACTTTTCTCTAAATAGTCATGTAAAACACATTTCAAAAACATTCACCTACGAAATATTGCTGAGGTTAGAAAGTTCCTATCCTTTGAGGATACTGAAAAATCAATACATGCATTTATTACTTCCAGGCTTGATTATTGCAATGCTCTGTTCTCAGGGTGTAGTCATACCTGTATCAAAAACCTACAGCTAATACAAAATGCTGCAGCCCGAATACTCACTAGGACTAAAAAATATGAACATATCTCTCCTATCCTTGCTTCCTTACATTGGCTCCCTATTAAAAGTCGAATTGATTTTAAAATACTCCTTCTAACCAACAAAGCCCTCAATGGCCATGCTCCAACATATATTAAAGACTTCCTTGTCCCTTACCACCCTCCTAGAACCCTAAGATCCCAAAATGCTGGTCTTCTTGTAATCCCAAGAATATCAAAAATCTACGATAGGAGGAAGAGCCTTTTGTTACCGTGCACCCCTCCTGTGGAATAATCCCCCCCTACATCTGTCAAGTGGATACTCTCAGTACCTTTAAGTCTAGACTAAAAACCTTCCTCTTTACTGTTTCCCATAGTTAGGGATGGTGCATGGCAAATCATCACTTCTCATGGGTCTTTTGGGAGGGACTGCCTCTGCTGTTGCCCCCAGTTGCGAGGCATGGCAGCTGCCGACCATCCCTGCAGTACTGCCGGATTGCATGCATCATACCTTAGTTATGCTGCTATAGCCTGGTGCCGCCGGAAAACCTTCATGTGTCATACCGTACAACTCTCTTTCTCTCTCTTACCCTCTCTCTCTCTTTCCCCTCCCTCTCCATATTTATATATATATTTATATACATATATGTATGCACAAATGACACATTTGCTCTCTGATGTGTGAGCCTGGCCTAATTCATTTGCTTCCTCTGTCCACAATCATCTCTGCTGAGTGTCATACCTCCCTCCGGCGGACTCCTCTCACCCTCCCCTTCTGAGTGGACTGCCGCCAACACTATGGGACCGACTCTCCATCATAGAGGCCCTTCCTAGACGCCCGTCCCAGGCCCGACTCCCCTTCCCTGAGGCTTTGTGTCTGACCCCCTCACAATGGCACTGTCAAATGGACCCTTATTGTTACCCCAATGACCCATCTCACTCCTTTGAGTTTAACACTATGGCCGCTGCTACACTGTCCAGACATAATTCCTGATAACCACCTGTGGACTGACTACCATGTAATGTAAAGTGGGATAATACTCTGGAAGTGTTATGAACCTTAGCTAAAACCATGGACAACTTGTAGTCTATCATGGTTACTACTGATTGTAATTTTTCTGCATGACCCCTGGCAGTTGGATTAACACCTTGAGTCATGGATCTGCCCAAGGTTCCTAGTCTAACTAAATATAAGGGAGTTTTTTCTTGCCCCTGTTGCTCTTGGGTGCTTCCTCTGTAAAGCGCCATGAGACGATACTAATGTAAAAGGCGCTGTATAAATAAAACTGAATTGAATTGAAGAAACCACAAACCTAGGGTACAGTGCAAGGAATGGTTTATTTACAGTGTGCAAAAAGGTGTGCTGGCAGATAACAAAAAAGACTGTAAAAACAGAAAAGAAAATTCAGCTAACTGGTTGTCAAAATCAAAGTTAGCAATAGTAATAATAATAGCAATAATAATGATGACAAATAGCGCAACCAGAAATATTTGGCCTCATAGTTAGCTGCCACATCCACAATGCACTCCCCAGTTTCTAATACACAAGACTGAAAAAGCCTTAGTTTAAATAGAGAAGGCTAAATTGACTAATTTGCACATACCACAATAAATAGAGCAATAACATGACCAAGAACAATCAAGCAGTACACAATTTACATTATTACAGTTGTGTTCAAAATTATTCAACCCCCAATGCTGTAAAAGGTTTTGGGGAATTCAATATGTATTTGTAATTGTGTTCAAAATGAAATCTTTCAAGGACTTGAAAGCCAAGTGCCAAATGCAACTAAAATAACATAAATTGTTTTGGTAATATAGTGTTAAATGTCCTTTTTGTGATTTCTTCACTGACACAGTTATTCAACCCTTTAAGACTACCACTCTAAGATCAGAGGTTCAATCAGGTACAGGTACAATACAGTTATTGAAAACACCTGTAGATTTGAACAAGCAGCAATCAAGGATAACGAGCAACAATCAGGCAAGTTTAAAAGAACTGCGATACTCAGCTTCTTCTAGATATTTACTGTTGTCTTTCCAACATGGTGAAGTCAAGGAAATGGTCAAAAAAGACAAGAGAAGCGGTCATTTCTCTTCACAAGAAAGGACACGGTTATAAAAAGGTTGCAAAGATATTAAACATCCCAGGAGACATTATTGGAAGCATTAATCACAAATTCAAGGCTAAGGGCACAGTGGAAACACTACCAGGGCATGGCAGAAAGAAGATGCTGATGGCGACTGCTGTGCACTACCTGAAGTGCAGGGTGGAGAAAAAACCCCGGGTGACTGCTGAGGAACTGAGAAAAAATATGTCAGGTGTAGCTACTGAAGTTTCAGCTCAGACAATAAGACGCACACTGCGAAATGAAGGCCTCCATGCCAGAACTCCCAAGCGCACCCGCTGCTGACTCCAAAGAATAAGGAGAATCGACTCCAATATGCCAACAGTCATGTGGACAAACCACAAAAGTTTGGGATACTGTGATGAAACAAAATTAGAACTCTTTGGGCCTATGGATCAACGCTATGTCTGAAGGAGGAAGAACAAGGCCTATGAAGAGAAGAACACCTTGCCTACTGTGAAGCATGATGCGGGGGTCAATCATGCTTTGGGGCTGTTTTGCTTCTATAGGTGCAGGGAATCTCCAGTGTGTGCAGGGTACCATGACTTCTATAAAGTACCAGGAGATCTTGGATGCAAATGTTATGCAGTCTGTCACAAACCTAAGGCTTGGGAGACGTTGGACCATCAAACAGGACAACGACCCCAAGCATACCTCAAAATCCACCAGAGCTTGGTTGCAGATGAAGGGCTAGAACGTGCTGGAGTGGCCATCGCAGTCCACTGACTTTTAAATCCTATTGAAAATCTCTGGTGGGACCTGAAGAAGGCAGTTGCAGCTCGCAAGCCCAAGAATGTGACTGAACTTAAGGCTTTTGCCCATGAAGAATGGGCTAAGATACCTGTAGTCTGCTGCTAGACACTTGTGTCAAGTTATGTTTCACATTTGAAGGATGTTATAACAGCCAAAGGATGTTGTACTAAGTACTAAGAATCAATGTGACTAGAGGGTTGAATAATTTAGTAAATGATGTAAGCACAGAAAGGACATTTTTTTGTTACATCACCATAAATATTGTTGTGATTTAAGTTGCATTTGTCTAATTTACAAGTCCTTCTTTGATTGCAAACAAAATAAATAAAATTAATAAAATTAATATCAAACTTGCTAAAACACTTTATTTCAGTGGGGGTTGAATAATTTTGAACACAACTGTAAATACAATAGAATATATTAAGCACCTTACATTAAATAATTATTTGATAACATTATTATATGGTCACAATTAAATAGTCATAACAATATAAAATCAGTCAATTTCCCTATAAAACATATGACTCCTACATTAAGAAGCCACTTTCCTCTATTCCAATTAGAGAATAAAGTGCTCTTCTCAATGGGGCTTGTGTTTCTTGGGAGAAGGAAAATTTGCATGACCAGATTGAATGAATGAATGGATTAACAGCGTGAAATAGATTATGGAGCAATATTGGCAGGTTCAAAGATGTTGGAAGGGAAATGAGTGAGTGTGAAGTTTTGTGCATAATGATTGTGTTTGGGAAATGGAATCAGTAATTAAAGCCATTACCGGCTAGTGCTCGAGTGCGTGTGTGAGTGTTGGTGCCGGCAAATCAATGTGTATTACAACATATTCTAGCAGAGCCAGTAGGTTTTGAGAAGTGTTTGGGAGGATGCCAATGTATGTATGTAGAATGCTAGCTCAAAAGTTTTATTTTAAGTTGTTTCAACTGATAATTTCTGTTTTGTACCCCTTTGTTAGATTGAGATAGACAAAATAAAGAAGATGATGCAGTCAACATGAAGCTCAAAAAGCAGCCTATGTGAGTGTAACCCTACATTGTCATCATGAAGACCTGCCACAGAAGAGGAGAAAGATGCCATTCTCACACCCTTTTATTCACTGCATTATCATTATGGTTACAGATTTGCACGTAATTATTGTCAATGAAATAGAGGAAATTGTAATGAAAACATATGTGTTTGGGTTCTTTTGCCAACATAAGTTTCTGTGGCCTTACATTACTACTGTGCTGAAAGAATGCCTGACCATGCTTTCAAATACTACTGACTGTATAAAGTAATGGGACATCATTTTCCTTGTTCCTTATTTTTTATAAGTAGTTATTGAGGACCAATGTATTCACTTTTTCTTCAGAGATGATTTATATAATATGTGCAGTGACAACATATTTCATTGCAGTTTAAAAGGGAGTTGCTTTTTTCCATTCTTTATTTGTCCCTTTTTTGTTTCCCTGACATTATTGTAAAGGGTATCACTATTGTGCCTAATATTCTTTTTCCAGATGATAATACGGGGAGATGGCATATATCTCATTGCACAAAATTTTGGCATAGTAAATGTTTATGGCTAATATATATGCAGTCATGTTAAATATATGTGTTTTTTCACAGATCATTGAACCATTTGTTATCAAATCTCAAAATTAATTTTCAAAGAAGGCCTTCAATCAAAGTTTATCAGTTCCATTCAAAAATGGAACCAGCAGTCATGAAAGAATGAAAGAATTTGGAAAAGGTCTAATCATGTCTTTTGTTGGGGATGTTGATTGGTGTAGTTTTCTTTTTTTGCAGATCTGACAGGATGTGTATATGTATGTGTGTGTATATATATATATATATTTGAAAAAGGTTTAATCATGTCTTTTATATATATATATATATATATATATGTGCTGTCAACCGATTAAAAAATCTATAATTAATCACAATAGAAAATTTAAGTTAATCACAATTAATCACACATTTAAGTTTCAGAATTTTCTTTAATTTTTTGTGAAGAAAGTATTTCACACATATCCCTGGTTAGTAGCTGGGCTAGCGCTGCCTCATGCTTCCACTCAATTTCTTTTGTTTCCACCACCACAATGTAGTGGCTGATGCTACCTGGTTTGCTGCAGGCTTCAGCAAAGGGTGCTCTTTGGTTTCCTTCACACCCAACGTGAAAGAGTGGTCTATGTCTATGACAGGGGTGACCGACCACGTGATTTTTTACCGCCCCACTCCCACCGCTCGTACTCACATCCCATGTGCACAAATCAAGCCCCTTGATTCAAATCAACCGTAGTTTGGCCTTTTCCTTGTACTCTCATTCAATTTGTTTTTATAATTTGTTTTAGTTTTTATAATTGTATAATTTCATAATTGCCCTGCTGATGAAGCATTGAATTTAAAACATTATTGAATATATGTTGATAGCCACAGTAAAATCTAGAAATCCTGACACTGAATTCAAAACAATATCTTAAATTATTTATGAAGTCGATATAGTGGACTAACATGTTGCTTAAAATAATTACAGTGGGCTGCTGAAATACATCAGCAAACAAAACAAAGTGAGTGGACAAACTTGACCCATCACAGTCCTTGCAGTGTATGTCAGTGAGGAGGCACTGCCGGGTAGTCTGATGTATTTGATTAATTTGAAAAAGTTATTTTTAAAAAATTATTTTTTACATTAATCACATGCGTTGATGTGTTAACATTGACAGCACTATATATATATATTTATATAACGACCACAATATGTGAGGGTTTGGTGACTGGAATACAGAACTATTCATATATGAATGTGTGGTGTTCACTTAAGACAAACAGCCTTTATGCAAAAGAGTTTGTGCACATCTCTGTCATGCTGTGGTGGCTTTGGAGCAAGTTGTAAGTTATAGGATTTTCTAAAGGTTTACATGACCAGAAGAGGTTACCTTACCATGTATTTGAAAATGTTGGGATACTGGGAGATGTCAGGAATTATTGGGGACATTAAGTGTGTTCTCAGATTTTTACTTGGATGATTGGCATTTGTGTCAATCCACAGATAATTACAAGTTGCACAATGCAGTTTACCATAATGTTACTGTTCCACAGCACAGGTCCTATAATTGACTGGCCCACAAAAGGTAACCCTTAGGTGTTCCAGTGGGCCATTTGTGACTTTCTGCAATATGCCTTGTTATTTCAAATGCTACTCAGAATTTACTAATGTCTTATTAACCTCCAGGAAAAATGATCTTTTAAAGCACACTAGTGTGTACTTTTGCCATACCTCTAATGACACTTAAAGTAAAACTCCAGAGTCAATCAGTCTATATTCCTATTTTTTGAAGTTGCAGAGAGGTCTGTATGTATAAGAACGATGACATTTGGTACAACACAGACTAGATGTGCAAACTGGTTAACGCTAATGAGACAGTGCCCAGAAAAGCGAAACTGAAAGATTCTTTGCTCTCATCAGTTAGTGTTAGCTGCCATTTTGTCTACATTTGTCCCAGATATTTTCTTTTTATTCCTACCTACAGCAATCAGCAGTCACTTACAACAGGGCTGTATGTTGATTGACTCCGAACTATTGCTTTAAGTGTAAACAATTCCAGATGAGGTACCTTACTAGGGTGTCAGCATGCGTATGAGGTCTTTGCACTTTGGAATGAGCCTTGCTTGTGGCTTGGAAAACATGGTCTCAAGCAATGAGAAATAATTACAGTCATGTTTTTTTTACCATCTCCAGCCCTACTGTGACATGTATAATGTCAAAACACTTCTCATGTATCTTGGCAAAGCATATTGGGTTTTTTTTTTTATTCCAAACATAATGAAATTCTTGTCGGATCTTTATATGCACTGTAAATTTGCAGGAGGGGAACAGATTTTTTTTCCAAACTGAATAAATATCCTTTTATTTACTCTCTCATGTTGGATAATCTCTATTTTTCTTGTGCTAGTGGCTTTAGAGGGTACTATGTGGATGTTGTGGAAAAACAACTGTTTTAGTGCAATGTTGTGTTGTCCATATAACACCTAGAGTTCACTTGAAAACCAGCTAGTGCCAGACAGGCTGTACTGTAATTACACTTTGTGGTACGTTGACATGGTTTTAAATACAATGCAAGTCAGTGCTGGCTGCAGCCAAGTGTGGTAAAGGTTATGCAGCTCTGGAAAAAATAAGAGACCACTGTAAATGAGATTTATTATTTATAGTTTTTCTTATTTTTTTCCAGAGCTGTATATGAAATTTTGGCTCTCCTTTAAAGGGGTCTTAGCATGGATAAATGGAGTATTATACCTTCATGGTAAAATAGAATATATTCAACTTTGAGTGATCAAAAGTAAGCTGAAATGTAATTTTAAAATCCCAATTACAACTTTATATTTAGTCTCAGGATTGAAATAGTCTGTTTGGGCTAAATGGCCCCTCATTGGTAACCACAATCAGGGCTGCTGACAGCCTTGGCCAAGCTCGGGACAAAATACTCTGAATGAGTAGAATTCTCTGACCACTGACTACCTACATTGCCTATTGGTTACAACGGAATTTACCCAGATGGCAATTTTCACACTCTAACATGTCCATACGAGCTTATTTTCAACAAATAAGGTCAACCAGAAAGCTGTGTTCCACTGGTGTAGCCAACTTGCCTGGATTGCCTGTATAGCTAAAGTAGTACATGTTAGCCTGAAACATCAGGATTGCAGACGAATTTGACTGCTAAAATACATATTCTTAGCACCGGTCAGATATGTGAAACACATTGTTTTTAAGTCGTTGTGGTTATTAAATGATTTAATGCCCAGTCTGTTTATTAAAAGGTGCTCAGTGTAACTGCTACCCCTTCATTTGTATCAACATGAATGGCATGACTTGGTTGGTACTTATTTTGAGCCCAGCTGGATTGGGTTTACGGGGCTGGAAAACATTGGCTGTGCTGTGTCTTACCTTGCTCTGCCCTGCCTTTGATAGTACCTGCATTATCAGAAGAACATTTTTTAAAATATCTATTCAGTGAATCCCCAAGTCTCCTGGTTTCTTCTTCTCTTTTGCTCTTTTCTTTTCTTTTTTGTGCCCCTAATTTATACTGAGACATGTTGGCATACTGAAGCGCTAATCAAGTGACATCACATTTTTGATCAAATGCCAAAACATTATTGTGTTGGGGGTGGAAGGAGGGTTCTTGATCACTAAAGAGTCGTTGAGATGTCTGTAAGGTACTTAAAACTTGTGACTCTCACACACTAGTCACTTCCACACATAAGCAGGGTCACCAACAGTAAGGTCAGCTTCCACTCTGTCCCAGTGGATGTCTAGATACCCAAATGTTATAGTCTGTGTGCTCAGACACCCAAGCATTTCTCTAATGCGTGCATGTTTGTGTATAGCAGCATGTATTAAATAGATATTTCGTAATCATTTATCCTAATTGATTTTTTCTAATCATTAAATGAACTGTGCTTGACATCTCATTGAGCCAATTATCTGCAGCTTTCTGTCTCATAGTTTAGCCTTAGAATGCATTCCAGATATCAGAATATGATGCGCAATAAAAATGAAATAAACATAAGATGTCAGGAAAGTTTCATTCAACCATTATTTATTATTTTATTTTACAAATCTACAGTAATAGCACAATAGTGCAAACAAAAAAATCACAGTAAATACATAGCAGTTGTGTTCTGTATACATCATCCTATGAAATTTGATATTTGCATTATTATGGTGTTACATTTCTTTTTCATGAAATTGATATTTTGGCCCAATGTTTAAAATTCATTGTAAATGAAGACGAACATCCACACAAACTACAGCAAATTTAATAGGCGTGAAAACACTGATGTTAACCCTAAATTTAATATTTCTAAAATGTTACAATGTCTTGTATCTCTTGTCAGAATCTCTTGTAATTCCCCCTTCAGCCACATGCTCATCTCACAGCCTTGGTATCTCTTCGTATCTCTGTAACTAAGGTTCTAACATGTCAGAACAGCCGTATTTTGTCTTGAAATGAGATCAAAACGATGATTTATGGATGAGATTAACCTGGATTACAGAGTTGTGTTTGTGTGTGTGTGTGTGTGTGTGAAGAGGGGGGAGGTTAAAATTTGGAGGTAAAAATGCCACTGAGATCGAACTCGAAATTGCATAATATTATTGCACAGCAGCATGGAAGACTAGAACAAGCAAACATATGCATGCTGGTGTACGATATGGATCTGACATGAATCCCCAGTCAAAAATATATGAATTTCTCCCCCCTTTTGTATACTCACTCCCTCTTTCATTATGAGTTTAACACATTCTCCAAATGACCTTGAATATAATATGAATGAAATTCAAATTGCAATTCAAACACTCCAGTCAAATTTGTTGCTGACATTATTATGGCATTACAGGTCTGAGAAAAGAATGCCTTCTACTAAAGCTTTTATGCATAATTACCATGGCATTAAGCATATATATTAACATTGCTGAATTGATCATTTCATGTAAACAATAATTTAAAATCTTGGGCATCCAGTAAGAGACAGAGTTGAACTTGTAAACTCATTGTACATACAGCCACAGCTACTGAAGAACTGTGTTATATAAAAATCCAAGTGTCATGACAAATGAGACGATTGTGTTTTCCTAACCATCCATGTGTAACAAAAAGGCTATGGGGTATACAGGTTGTAAGTCCATATTTTTATATTAAACAACATGTCTGAACTCTGACAAATGGCACTACATGCTTCAAAGGTTAGGTTTCCATGCTGTATGAAATACCTCACAAATTTCTGCCCACGGAGCATGGTCCCAAAATGTCATCACGTTGATGTAGACACTAATGACTACTAAGACAAATTTCAACTAAATGCTTCCGGTTATTGCTGCCACCATCTTGGTCAGAGTTTTATCACTCCTGCCTCATTAGAATGACAGGTAGGAAATACACACGCACTGAATTTATTGGTTCTCTCATGGTTCAGGATTCACCAGCTCGTATTCACTTGCTTCAACAGATCATGGCTAATTTCAATCCACCAATTTGTCCTTCATACAACCTGAATGAGTCAGAAGTGAAATCCACTGTTATTGAAACCTGCCATTTTACTATTTCTTTTAAGAAGTACACTTACTGGGGGCTAAAATACAGTGTGCTGAATGTGCATTTACATTTGAGCATACCCTTAAATAAACCAAAAGGTGTCTAAGCAATTGGTTATAATCACAACTGTCTCAGACTGTGTGGTTCTGGGTGGAGAGGAACCACCACAAAATAAAAGAAAACCTACTTACAGCATGACACAGCTGACTGTATTGTCATCAAACACCAATTTAGCATCTTCTAGCTGTGCCAAACAATGTTGGAAAATGTTTGGTAGATTTTGTGTGCCTTTTAGGTAGCTAGTTTACAAGTTATAGTCACACCAAAAACTCGAAAATAGTGTTGCTTTCAGAAGGCTCTGCAACTACACAAAAAAAGCGTATCAGTGTACACTAATGACGTGGATGTTCTGGGAGTCTGTGTCACACTTTTACTGTTAATCATGCTCTTGGTGTTTTTGGTCTTTATTGTCTTTTTAGTAAACATTTTCTACATTTTTTGCCTTTAAAACAAATAGAAAACAATAACAATTATTCTATAATGTATATATTACAAACAAAATTATACCAGTTAAGCACAGACGTTTTATAAGCAACCTTGCAAAATTAAAGCAAAATCCTCACTTGATGCATACATACAATATATTGCCATGCATAAACAGTCATTTGGGAAATATCAGACCTCGCAGTTTATTCTCAATTAAGCATACTTTCATGCTGTATACACAAATGACATCACAAATTGTGAGGATAAATTTAGTGTCATCACAGAAATTGTGTTTCACAGACTCTGCTACAATGTCTAGATAAAAAAGAGGTCTTCATATTAAAAGTTTTCCTTGCTATTCATGATATTTGTCTGATTTACTTACAAATAAAATAGGAAGCTTTCACCTACTCTGATCAATATGCCAGAAAAATCCTGAATGTAAATTATTCTTGAAATGTTTCATCTCGCTCTCCTTCCTAAAATCTGCTACTTAAAAATACTGCCCAGTATGTTTTTTTTTGTTTTTTTTCCACATGCTCTGACACCACACACCATAAATCCTGTTAGCATAATACCATAAACAAGGTGAGTCATAGTTTTGCATTACTTCTCAATGTCTTTTCTGGAGACACACAATCACAGTAAAGTCATAATCATTACATTTCAAAATATGTTATCAGTTGCTTTTCATCCTTTTTTCATTTCCTTTAGCTATTTGAATGCACACTCATTACAGAATGAACTTCTAAATCGGACATATCTCCATTTCTCTGTCAGTTGAATCAGAATCTGCAAAATAGGTGACTAACTGCACCACTAGAATGAAAATATTAAACTCTTAATCATTTTAAAATGCATATCCAATACAGTACATGGTCTAATTTTTGACAGTTATTTAAAATGGCATTGTTTTACAGCCAGGTACATAGCATCCGCCTTCACACATACAAAATAGCTATTCCATCACTGAGAAGGAAAGAAATGAGATTGAACCAGCTACAATTAAGCATTTTTGACAGACAAGCAGATTTGTCAAATAAACAGTTGTTAAATCAAACAAATGAATTTAAATTAGATCATAGAAGTCCTCTTGTTAGTTTCGCAAGTGTGTTCCAACCCATTTCTGCGATACCTTGACAGTCAAAAAATTTCAAGTTTATATCTCTATGCCCCTTGCTGTATGCTGGAACTACACACTCAAGAAAGCTAACTTTATAGTGTGATGTGGTGTAATGATGAGTAACACGCTGACACTTGTTTTAAGGGTTACAGTTAGTTTAGGGTTACAGTACACAAAGACTTTGTACAGAGTGAGTGGTCACATACTAGTAATTTATATCATTCTGAAAAATTAATGTTTCATTGTAATTACAATATAATAAGGGCTCTGTAACATAAAGTGGAACCTCATTATGGTGGTATTCATAGTTGACAAATCTCAATAAGCTCAACTGCAGGGGTGAATATCTTGCCAAATAGTAACAGCACACATATCACAACAGACATTTTAGAACAGAGAACAATAAAATCTACTTTACAGTGTATCCTGCCTTGAAATAACTTCCAAAAAAGGTCAGTTGGTATTTTCCATTGTACACTCACAGACCACTCCATAGTCAGTGCTTTGACATATCACTGAGATACTAGTGCTATGGATGTTGTTCCAAAATCAGTTATACCAGTAATGAGGAAATAATATGCTGTACTCCCTAGTAGTGAAGATAATGCCTGTAACATATGCCTCACTTTACTTGATGGGTGATACATGGCACATTCTTGAAAACATACATGTATGGTTCATAATATCTACGAGTGGTGAAGAAACGTTCATGCACTCATGCATGTTACATGAATAGGAAATACTGTGCAAGGTAAATGAAAGCTCTCCTTTGCAGTCATATTTTACAATCAACTACAAATATTGACACTTGGTCTGGTCCTTCCTCTGCTCTGCAAACTTGCATCAAATGCCAAACTACCTTACCAGTGTTACTGTGGGATGTCACTGCAGACTTAGGTACCATCTTAACTAAAATTCTTTTAATTGTGAAGAGGGTTGTGCCCAATTTAAAATCCCTATGAAATCTCAAAGGTCTGAATGGCAGCATACTGCCCTCAAAGTAGGAAAGGGGATGCACACAGAGCAGTTTCTGCCAGTTCACCTGCCAGGAGAGGCAGCAGTGATAAAGCAGTGCATGAAGACAAGAGTACAAGTGTGTGCATTACACGAAAGAACCCAGCTGCTTCATTTTCACAATACTAATATTTGCAGACAATACAATAGTACACAGAGACTTTTATTTTGAAAATATATTATTCCATAGGTATGTAGTTTAGTGTATGAAAGGTCATTGAAGCATTGATAATTTTTATGAAGCCTTCATGTGAGGGTTTATGAATGCGTCATGCACTCACCTGTCAAGTAAAGTGTTACTAAAATATGATACCGAATACATGCACGCACTAATTCAATAGCCTATATGCTCAGTTATGAGCAGCATGGGAAGGTACATAAACAAGCTGTATTCAAATGCCTTTTAGTTTATTCTTCTTATACCACTGAATTGGTTCTGCTTTGTCAGTAAAAAATGTTCTCTACAACCAAATGTTCATCTGTTTTTACATCTATTTACCAAACATACACATACAGCCTAAATGCTACATATCACACTTAAACCTGCAAGGGTTTTCGCAGCATTCCTAAACAACAGTGGTTTTGGGAAATTTACCAAAAAAAACATAAGTTTATGGTTTCAGGAAATTCACTTCTGTCCAACGTGGATGATGTACACTACAGTGATTTTTTTTATCCCTTTCTATCTGAATGATTTTAGCATATTTTGGCATTCAATATAAATGTTGCAGAATTTGTGTTGTTCCAAGTATTAGCCTAATTGATTTTCAAAGGGTACCGATGATCTATTTACACTGCCTTCATAAGTTATACTGGTGAAATACATTACATACCATGAAACGTTCTGTAATGGGCTGTGGTTGGCTTCTACAAAACCACCTTTGTTATTGCTGAACCATCATGGTTCAATGTGACTTTTGCTCATATAATGACCTACTTATGTCTGTCTGTGAGGAAAGTCTTGTTTACTTAGTAGTTAATAGTTCAAAATGAGCAAATAAGAAAATTGTTATGTGAAATACTCTGTTGGAAGGTTTCTGAAACTGCTATGAAAGAAGTTAGTTTGCAACATCTAGAAACACTAAACAGTTATTTTCCTTAATGATGGGTATTTTCACTCTTTTATGCGTATTTCGGAGAAGAGAAAAAACTTTGCTTTACTGATTTCTCACTATATGTGATGCCATTAACAAGGGCTTGGTTCAACTGCTGTATCCTCTTGTGTACTGACAGGTCAATACTTAATTTTAACAGCAATGAGCTGAGACACTCCATTATCTGATAGTATCAGTACCATCAGACTATGCTGTAGATTGCTATAATGCAGAGGCAGTGTGGGACTTTGAAAAAGTTACCCTGCTTATGTGGTTATATATTTTGAAACACACCAACAGTTGGGAAACAACAGAGGGGAATCTAGCTGACCACATATAATATTAATTTGCAATAGCCTTATAGGGCATTGTTTTTATGTAACATGTCACCTTGAAAGAATGTGTAGATAAAATGCAGACTTGTATATTAGCTTTCCCACTGTGCTAGATTAAGTAGGCTTGCTGTTACAGACATCTGCATGCAAGTTGTTACCCTTAACTGCTAGATCCAGGATTTGTTGTACATGAGAGGCAAATAAGACTTCACAGGACACTATGTATGCATGAAAAAACTTTGATTTCCTGCTGGTATCATCAAACATTGTATTTATCTATAAAATACAAGGCAAAGCCACACCAAAATATTTTCCTTTTTGGCTTCATCCAAGCTAAACAATTCTCTGAAATTATATCATTACTTTGCTTGAAAGAAAAATGTGACCAATGGTAGTATAACATTTTCATATAGATTGGTAAAGTTTGCACAGAACATCCTATACTCTCTCACCAATGAAATTTAACACTTTCTGTACAGACTGCAACTGTTAACCCTTAAGGATGAGGAGGCACAATCTTATTTATGGTTAACTTGATTGATGTTTGCCTCACAAAGAATACTGAATAGTTAAGACCGTTAAGTACTATACTATAAATATTGCTTTTAAACAGTTTCCAAAAGGACAGCAGTACAGCTACATTACATTCACTATGCAGAACAGGAACTAGATTGTGTCTAGACATTATACACTGCTCTGGAGAATGTAGTGCACAATGGAAAACATTTGAATTCAGGTCAGCATAGCTGTTTTTGCATGACAAGTGCCATGTTTTACAAACCAGTAAGCTCTAGCAACCATGGACTTATGGAGCTTTAGGCATCTTGTACAGGACGTGGCCCCTACCATTTTGTCTGTCTTCAACCTTCAGACATTAGTCACATGGTCAGGATTCTCCCTGACTTCAATGCATTCCATTTCTTCCCTTTCCCTCTCCCTTTCTCGTTCTCGCTCTTTTCGCTTTGCTCTTTTCTTTTTCTTATGCCTTTTTTTTGATGGTGGGAAAAATGTCAAAAATACAGGCAAGATGACAAAACAATGCAGCACTGTACAGCCAGCAGTCAGCAGAGAGCACTTGAACAGTGTGTAGGTCAGGTTTGAAGGCACAAACAGCAGGGGCAACATCCCAATTACAAAACAGGAGGCATTTTGCAAAATGGCTGCTCCATGCTCCTCCAGTGAAATCTTGATACACTGAGTCCTTGTATGCTCAGTGGCAAGTACAAAAGTGTAAAGATGGGGTGCACAGTGATCCATTGCAAAGTTGAGAGTGTAAATAAGGCACAGTATAGATATGCTGTCCATGTCTACATTCCATAGAGTCATCAGACCAAGCACTCCCAGCTCGACAGAAGTGACAGTCAAAATCAACCAAAAATTGCCCAATGGATTGATGACCAGGAAAAATGTGAGAATGAGAATGGTTAAAACACTGAAACCTGATGTCAAGATAGGGGAGATGACAGAGGAGCTGTAGCGGTCCATAAACACAAATGTTGGATTGAACACTATAAACTTAATGCTGTTGATCAGAGAGAGGGGCCGCAGTCTCTCAAGAAGTTCCACGACTTCCTCTCGTGTTTTTTCTGTTGTCCGTGCCACCAGATACATTCTGGAGGCAATAATGTCATACTCATCCCCATTTTTTGAAAATATTATATCATCAGTGAAATGCTGATATTCTGGGCTCCTAAGAAAAGAACTTTTAAGAATATTTATGAAATCACTTTTGGTTGATGCACTCACATTCACCACCCTCAGATAATGAAAGTAATTGTCAATCCATGAAATCTTATTGAATCCATAACCCAGGGTTTTGAGGTGTTCTTGAACAGTAGTGTTCCAGTACTCTATAGGCTCATAGATGTAGAATCCTATTACTGGGCTATAGTTGCTGAAATACTTCTGCTGTGTCAGAGCATATGACACACTTGGTGAATTACTGGCTAGAAGGTTTACAATGTTAGATCCATCACTGATCTGTAAGCAGCCCATAAAAGAAAAGGAGGCATAAATTAGGTAAAGGATGACTACAAATGGTTTTACATAGGTATTGGTTATCCACTCGGTGTAGTGCTCTCTTAAAAAGTGCTGAATGAAATGGTTTTGGTAAGGTACACTGTCATGATGTGTGGAGAGGTCATGTCCATCACTCATCATAGTCTTGAACCAGGCAGGTTGTCGGTCTAGGTACTCTACTGATGGGATCTTGCAGCAGAACACACTGTGGTATCGGTTTTGCTCCAACTGTCCTGCAAACACTAAGCAAGACCCATAAAAGGAGAAGACGTAGAAATAGTTCACCAAAATGGCCACACACATACTCTGGCAGAAAATCTTCACAGACTCAATGTTGGTAAAAGGACTGGCACCCATTCCAAATGTGATGATATAGAGAGAACTTGTCATGGTATAACACACCATTACATCAGCAAAGGCATCAGCAACTCTCTCCTTGAATGGTAGATTCTCTCTAGTTCTTCTCCAACCAGCCAGGAGCTCAAACACCCCCTTTGTTCCATGCCCTAAAAAAAGCAAAGAGACAAATCTTAGCCAGGAGTTCAGATAAAATGATTAAAAAACCTATGGGTTCACTGAAGATGGCCTAATGTCCCTTACAAAGACAATTTTAGAGACATTATGAGGGTTCCTTCCAGAGGAAGCCAAAACACTTTCAGGGATTACAAGAAACGACCCGATTAGGAGCTTTGCCCAGCATACCTTCAAAGGCTTACTTTGCCTTTGCACTTTTCTTCCTTGTCATTTCAGAAATTATGTACTTATGGGGCTCTAATTTGTTTTTAATGGTATGCCCTACACATTTGTACTGACAGCACTAACAAATTCTAATTTAACTGAATGCGCTGAACATTTTGCTTGTTATATACACCAAACACAACATGCTCCAGTACTTGTGGATCAGTGCATGATTAAGTTCTCAGTGCAGACAAGCAGAGGCACACATATTTGCAAAAGAAGGACATGTTCATATCGATATCTTAGATCATTCAAATAATGCTAAAAAAAACATTTGTGGCATGGCTATTACCATAGAGACAGAGGTAGTAAACAAAAAATTGCCGTCAATCATACTGCGCCCAATAATGCGATTGACTACTTTCACTGTAGGGAAGAACTTTCACTTTCTCAACGTCACCATATCTACATAACAAACACACACTTGTACTGCATACATTTCTATGAACAATTTTTTAAGTGATGTGCCTCCTCCTATTAATCTGTTTCTGATTGGAGTGCAGTGCCGAACAGCGTGAATGTTTGTGTTTATTCTGCATGCAGTGTGGACAAACAGAAATGAATCTCATCAACTTCTGTCCAGTGAGGTGAAATCTATGAAGAATGTTGTAGTGTCTTACTTGCACATTTTTATGTTTTTTTTGGGAGATATTTTTGCAAATATCTGTCCAGAAACTGGCACCAAGAGTAATGGACAGATCTGATCTCCCATTTGAGATATGTCGAGTAAGTATGACTACACCCCTTACCTCTACCCAAACTGGTCTGCATTCACATTACGTTTTTGCTTGTGCACCTGGGTCTGTTTAGTCACAATATCACAGATTCTATTTACCAATATCTTCTGCCAATGCTCTAAAGGCGGAATAGAGATATATCATAAAGTAGGCTCTTCTTAATACGAGTCAGTATTTGTCTTCATCTGGCTTCAATGTCAACACCAACAATCATGTCCAGTATTCTGCCCTAGTGATGTGTACTAACAATGCATAGGCAGATAGCGAACAGTTTGAATGAAGTGAGGAGCACACTTGTTCGGGTGATTCTTTACTGAGGACTTCCAACTCATGTACAGACATGAAACACAAACTGCATAGCTGTTCCATGTGTAATACAATGGTGAAAACATTCAATAACACACAGCAAGCTAGTGTAATATTAACTTGAGCTGACCAGAGTCAAGCTATCCTGAAATTGTGGTGCCAATTTGTGGTGGTGGACAGATAATCTATGATTTATGTTGCCATAGACATCAAGGACATTTTTTAAGCTTTCTGCTGGTTGCTTCACAGTGGAAAATAAGGTTCTGTGCTTGTGGTGCTGAGGCCGTGCAATCATCAGACCATTTTCATAATATGCTACCCATATACCCAACACAAAAGAGTTACTGCAATTTACAGTGTTATATTGATAAAAATAAATGAAACCCTATTACAATTAGATGTCTATGTACCCAGTCTGACATGCTTCCAGTCTCTTCTATTTTTCAATGTGCCATCATCATTTCATGTTTAATGCAATACAACCAAGAATCGCAATATTTTACAGTGAAGCTTATGAGATATAAAATTTGACCTAGATGTTGCTATATGGCAAATAATCATGTAAGAACTAGTGTCGAAATCAAATGCTTAATTTCTCAAATTAGTGACTGGAAGTATGCACAATACTTATACAGGAGGTACCCTACCATACTTATGAATGAAATGCTGGAGAAATCTTGAAGGCACAGTTATCTGCAGAATAATGCAATGTTTGCCAGAAAATAACATCTCTCTCTCTCAGGAAACATTATGTACAGATGCCACAGGATGGCAATATTGTATTAAATTACCCTGGCTTGAGACAGCACTGATGCAGATCTGTGTCCCTAATTATGAGCTGATGTAGATTACAGAAAAATGCAAAGCTTATCTTACAGAATATTGCACTCCCTGTGTCAATCTCTCTCTATGCCGCTACAGCTTTACTGATCTATGTAGCTCTCATAAAGAGATTAAAAGAGTGCCCTACTGTCAATTACACCCAGAGATCTTTTAGCTGAGAAAAAAATGTCTGCACTTTACTAGTACTCATTCATTCAACAAAACTAGATTCGCTCACGAAGAACAAGGCTTGTAGCCTTGCCTGTGTGCACAATGTGTGCTGAAGCCTATCACTTTGTGCACCAGCCGTGCCAGCCCAGTAACACTGTACACTTGTTCATATTTGTTCCTTGGTGAAAGTTGGCAAAAGCAATAAGGATTTGCCTCGACAGAGTCTTATTTTACAGAATATTGCACACTGTCTGTGTCAATCTCTGTCGTGTCGCTACAGCTTTATTGATCTATGTAGCTCTTGTAATGAGATGGAAAAAGTGGACTAACAGTGGCCTGACATCAAATACACCCCGAGATTTCTCGCTGAGAAAAAAGTCTGCACTTCATTACACATTCAGTTAACTCATTCAATATCTGCAAAAAGAAAGAAGTGTTGTGAAATGACACATTGTCGTTATGTATGCATTCATTTCTGTATGTTGCCAGTTGATTCAGAATACTGATCTGCATGAACACAGGAAAATCCTCTACTGTGTAACCGAAAGCTTAAATTTCTTTCAGCCCTGCCCCGGGTCCGATCTGTTGATATTAGATTGGGAGATGATGATAATATAATCATAATATAATAATGATTATATGCCAATAACTAAACTTGATGCCTGCCTCCAAGACATTAAAATCTGGATGACTAATAATTTAATGTTTAAACTGATAAAACCGAAGCTATGATGATCGGCCCTAAACAGCTGAACAACATTATACCTCTTCACCAAAACTTACTCAGTGGCCTTTCACTGACATGTAAGACAAAAGTTAAAGATCTCGGGGTAATTATTGACCTCTCTAAATAGTCATGTAAAACACATTTTAAAAACATCTTTTTTCCACCTACGAAATATCGCTAAAGTTAGAGGAAAATTAATACATGCATTTATTACCTCCAGGCTTGATTATTGTAATGCTCTGTTCTCTGGGTGTAGTAATACCTGTATCAGAAACCTACAGCAAAGACAAAATGCCATGGCCCGAACACTCACTAAGACTAAAAAAATATGAACATATCTCTCCTATCCTTGCTTCCTTACATTGGCTCCCTATTAAAAGTCGAATCGATTTTAAAATACTTCTCCTAACCCACAAAGCCCTCAATGGCCATGCTCCAACATATATTAAAGACTTACTTGTCCCTTACCACCCTCCTAGAACCCTAAGATCCCAAAATGCTGGTCTTCTTGTAATCCAGAGAATATCAAAGGAGGAGGCGCCCCTCTTGTAGAATAATCCCCCCCCCATCCGACAAGCAGACACTCAATACCTTTAAGTCTAGACTTAAAACCTTCCTCTTTACTGTTTCCCATAGTTAGGGATGGTGCATGGTAAATCATCACTCCTCATGGGTCTTTTGGGAGGGACTGTCTCTGCTGTTGCCCCCAGTTTTGAGGCATGGTGGCCACTAACCATCCCTGCAGTAGTGCTGGGTTGCCGTGTAGCATACCTTAGTTATGCTGCTATAGCCTAGTGCCGCCACAAACTCTCTCTCTCTCTCTTTTCTTATAAATATATATTTATATACATATATGTGTGCACAAATGACACATATGATCACTGATGTGTGAGCCTGGCCTAACTTATTTGCTTCCTCTGTCCACAATCATCTCTGCTGAGTGTCATCCCTGCCTCCTTTCGGCGGACTCCCCTCACCCTCTCCTCCTGAATGGACTGCAACCAACACTATAGGAGGCCCATGCCAGGACAGACTCTCCACCCAAGAGGCCCTTCCTAGACGCCCTTGCCAAGACCGACTCCCCTTCCCTGAGGCTTTGTGACTGACCCCAGCCCCCCCCCTCACAAATGCACTGTCAAATGGACCCTTACTGTTACCTCCATGATCTATCTCACTCTACTCTAAGCACTATGTCTGGCTACTGCCACACTGTCCAGACATAATTCTTGATAACCATGGGCTGACTACAATGTGATGTTATTGGATAATATTCTGAAACTATTATGATGCTTAGCTAAAACCATGGACAGCTTGTAGTCTTTTATGGTTACTACTGATTGTACTTTTCCTGCATGATCCCTGGCAGTTGGGTTAGCCCCTTGAGTTGTGGATCTGCCCAAGGTTTCTTCCTAGACTAACTAAATATAAGGGAGTTTTTCCTTGCCCCTGTTACTCTTGGGTGCTCCTTCTGTAAAGCGCCATGACACAATACTATTGTAAAAGGCGCTGTATAAATAAAATTGAATTGAATTGAAATGGAAGTTTCAAAGGCACACCTACGCTAGCTGGCATTTCAGGAGATACCAGAATCTTGAGCATTTCCAAATATACTGTAAAGTAATACATGTAAAGTTGTTCAATGTTCTTTCACTGTTTTTAATGTAGCATCTGGGGAAAACAAGATTCACAAGGCTTGTAGTCTTGCCTCTGACTTGAGCAGCGAGATGAAGAATACAACTAAGTTGTAGTGTAACAGCGGTAAAATCTGTGACTAACAAGCGGTCGATGCAGGTGAGACTCTGTCGATACAAATCCTTGTTGCTTTAGCCAACTTTCACCAAAGAGCAAAATGAAAAGCAGACAATGATAAGCTTCAGCACACATTGTGCACACAGGCAAGGCCACAAGCCTTGCTCTTTTCCGTGAGCGAATCTAGTTTTATTGACTGAATGAGTACTAGTGAAGTGCAGACATTTTTTTCTCAGCTAGATCTCTGTGTGTAATTGATGGTAGACTACTGTTAGCCCACTTTTTAATCTCTTTACAAGAGCTAAATAGATCAGTAAAGCTGTAGCTATAGAGAAAGAGATCAACACAGAGAGTGTGTGTTATTTTCTGTGGCTTTTTTCTGTAACAGCTCATCATTGGATAAAAGTGACTGGAACAACACAGATTTCAGTGTTGCCTCAGACCTGGGTTGCTCGTATATCAGTCATTCATCTTGTCTGTCACATTATGACCTATGACCTCTCGACCCCATGAAAATAAACAACTGTTAGTTGAAGACTGTTGTAATTTATGCATAATGTTATTTAACGTAATTTGGCCAGCTGCCCAGCAGCTGTATTATAATGTGGATATATGGTAGAATGCCTCCAGTATAAGTATTGTGCTTACATCCAGTCATTCATCATATCATAATTTCCAAACTTTGCGATATTGCATGAATTCCTTTGCAATTCAAAATTGGAAATCTTCAAGTGATCTGACACCATTATGATAATTTCTAGGAGAAATGTGCCAAAATGTATCGTGTCAAAACACACATATTCAAAACCCTATTCTTTCTTTGACCAGTTGGTGGTGCTATAACAGACAAACATATTAGGTGTCTAGATATCATCATTATCATAGTATCTAATAACCTGAGACATTTATTCAATGCATTATGACTTTATGACATATTTTTTGTTTTTGTGGTGAAATATTAAAATTCATAATATCACCATTTCAACATATTACAACATATCAATTTACAATTTACAACAATTTAACATCAGAAACATGTTGGCATCATGTATGCCAAGTTTGACATGAATCTGACTAACTGTCTAGGAGGAGTAAAATATACCAAAACGTATATAATCCTGATTACCTGACTTCCTGTTGGGCGTGGCTAATAGAATGTATATTCGAAAGGTGTTTGTCTTGGTAAGCCCAACACATCTACCACATTTGGTGTGTGTAGTGTACTATATGCCGACCAGAAGAGTCTATGACGATAGGGGGCGCTATGAAGTCACACCCAGGTCCCCACCCCCCACATCCGACAAGCGGACACTCTCAATACCTTTAAGTCTAGACTTAAAACCTTCCTCTTTACTGTTTCCCATAATTAGGGGTGGTGCATGACAAGTCATCACTTCTCATGGGTCTTTTGGGAGGGACTGCCTCTGCTGTTGCCCCCAGTTGCGAGGCATTGCGGCCACTGACCAGCCCTGCAGTGGTGCTGGGTTGCCATGCATCATGCTGCTACAGCCTAGTGTCGCCACAAAACTTTCATGTCTCATGCTGTACAACTCTCTTTCTCTCTGTTACTCTCTCTGTCTCTCTTTCAGCTCTCTCTCAATATTTATATATATTTACATTTACATTTAGGCATTTAGCAGACGCTTTTGCCTAAATGTAAATGTAAATGTAAATGTAAATATATATAAATATTGAGAGAGATATACATACAGTATATGTATGCCCAAATGACTCTCTGATGTATGAGCTTGGCCTAATTCATTTTCTTTCTCTGTCTACAATTATCTCTGCTGAGTCTCATCCTTGCCTCATTCTGGCAGACCACCCCTCACAATGGCACTGTCAAATGAACCCTTATTGTTACCCCCATGACCCATCTCACTCCTTTGAGTTTGACACTATGTCTGGCCGCTGCCACATTGTCCAGCCATAATTCCTGATAACCACTGACTGACTGACTACCAAGTAATGTAAAGTGGGGTAATACTCTGGAACTATTATGAACCTTAACCAAAAACAATAGGCAACTTGTAGTCTGTCATGGTCACTACTGATTGTAATTTTTCTGCATGACCCCTGGCAGTTGGGTTAGCCCCTTGAGTCGTGGATCTACCCAAGGTTTCTTCCTAGACTAACTAAACAGGGAGTTTTTTTCTAAGGGAGTTTTTTCTTGCCCCTGTTGCTCTTGGGTGCTCCTTGGGTGAATTGAATACGTGTGAAACCTTCTTGTCGTGTTTTGGATATAGCCAAGTACTACACGGCTGTCAGTGTAGAATTTGCCAGGTTGGTCAGTGTCCATTTCCTCTTTTGTGAGTTTTGTGAGTTGACCGCAAGCACTGAGGAACACAGCTCCAAGCGCGGGACAGTGTGAGCAGGAAATGAAGCTAGCTAACATGGTGCTTTCCTTTTGAATCTTTGACCCGCAGATACGCAACAGCAGCTATGGCCAGAACGTATGCATCTGAGAAAAACACAGCTCTCTGCTAAGAGCCTGTGAGAATGGCATTGAAACATATGGTCTTAGAATGTGTAGACATTCAAGGTCTACAAGAGACATAGTACATGCTTCCCACTGAGCCTTTTTGTCTGCTGGGAGAGGCTCATCCCAATTCTGCTGCACAGATGAGAGTTCTCTCACGAAAGCTTTGCCTTGCATGATGACAGGAGAGACAAACCCGAAAGGGGTCATACAGGCTATTGACCCAGTTTCCCTCTCCACATGAATGGTTTTATCTCTGGTGACACCCTGAATTAAAGTAATCTATTTTGAGGTTCCAGCTTACTCCAAGACTGCTCTCTCACTCAGATCCAACTCTTGAGCTCCTTTTTACGTCTTCTGACACTTTGGATTTCTTAACAACGACAGATGGCTTGTTCAACTTAACAGCCCTGTCCGGCTTCAGCTGGATGAAGAGAAAACAAAACTTTCATTTCTAGTTTTTGCTTGGTTGCAAATAACAGCATAAAAAGTAATATACCAGCTACTTTGAATTGTTCTTTATATATGGAGGCTTGTGTGACCCATCTTTCCTGAAGGTTATATGGGAGTTTTTTTTAACTACAGGGTCAACACCAGGTAGATCAAGGTATACAAGCCCAGGTGTGAGACCACTCCACTTTGTGGATTCCAGCTCCTGTAACAGGTCTCCCAGCTCTCTGAGTTTTTCGGGGGTCTTTGTTTGTGATGCGGGGGAAATCTTCAAGTCTCTTCAGCAGAGCATGCTCGATGACCTTCCATAGCATTCCTCTAGGTGCTGCCAACTGCCTTTACTTGTTACATGGCCTGACTTGATTCATTTGGCATGCATGGAGGACTCTGGGCCAAGCCATTTGATGGGTAGGTCAAGTTCCTCTCTGTGTGTCAGGTTGAGAGCATGCAATACAAGATGCTCTGAAACAAGGTTTTCCATGCCCAATAATTCTCTGGGTGGAATCTTTAGATGTTCTGTGAGAAGGGGGGCTGGGAGCGCACTGTGGTGTTGGGGTGCTGTGTGGGCTCACATAGTTGACTGGAGTTTACTGAGTGAGCTTGACTGCATGAGGGTGAACTTGAGGCGAGTGCTGAGAGGTGGTTGGAGGAGGGGTGATTGTCTCTCTCAAAAAATGGCATGATTAAGGAAAAGGCTGCTGTACGTACTGCACTGAAGTGTTCTGTACATACTCCCTGGTGCACTGGGCTCTCTCTTCTTCTCCCAAATCAAGGCACTGTTCATTCTGCTGTTGGATGCTGCTGTTGCTTCCTTCTCTAGCTGCAACACATGAAGGTCAGTTTCCACCTCCGCTTTGTGGCACGCTGCTTCAGCCAGTGTTTTCTGTTGCTGCTACTCAATGTGAGTGCTTTCATGTAACATGGCAGCTTCTTTCTTTATGTAATTCATCTTTATTTACCTTATACGCTTTTGCCTTGGCCCTTGCTTTGGCTGCTGCACTGCTAGTTGTTGACACATTGGAGCTGTGTTGTGTTGGAACATAATGTTGTTGTGGTTTTCAGAAGTCGCTTCAAATCTGTTCTGTTGCTTCTCCCGCCGTGCGGATGCCCTTTTACTATTCTGCCCTAGTAATGTGTCTTAAAAAGGAATAGGCCCGTCCTTCAGGGCCAAGTGTGGGAATGAGATTATACAAACCTAATTCTGAAAAAAATTGAGACATTGTGTAAACTGTAAAAAAATAAATATTATAGTTGTCAAATCATACAAGCAACATATTTGTTTGAGAATTGCCCAAGGACAACATATCAGTTGTAGAAACTGGATTTTTGAAAGTGTTATATGATATATTTATTTCATTTCAAATTTGAGGTCAGGAACACATTTCTAAAAAGTGTGTTAACGGTGTTAACAAAAGGCAGATACAAGGTTGGCCGTAGAGCCGCTTTCACTTGGAGTGTAAGAAAAAACCTTTAAAGCCTTTAAAGATTTTTATGGCAAAATTCCACACATTTCTATTAAAAGTAACAACTTAAGTAACTGAAGACAAAATATGTCTTCAAGTCCTATTGAGATTAATGTCTCACACTGTGTAACATCTAAAACACATGAAAAATTAAATTGATTATTAAACAGCACATCAACATGGCTTTAACTGAAGACCATCACATGAATATCTGAATTTGCCATCAGAACTGCTAAAACACAACCATTACATAGCCGTCTAGCTATTCACAGACTACATGTCAATGCCAGCACTATATAGGGCCCTCTTCCATCTGTTGGTGTCTTTTGATAATTTTAACTGTACTTAGACTATTATACCTCTGTTTTGCATTTGCCTTTGAGATCATGACTATATCATCGGTCCTCATTGTATTCAAAATCACAAGTGTGCTATGAAGCCACAGCATGGCAGAGATATCCTATAGTCATACTGGCTGCTGCTTCAACCCTACTTTTCCCTTCAAACGCTACTGCTGAACACCGGGATAATAACAGAGTTCAGCCATTCATTTGCATTCCGAGTGCTTCCTCAGCATGGATTGGAGCAGGCTGTCACTACACATGCAGGGATAAAGAGAGATAAACTTCTAACCCAATTCCTCTGGCAAAAAACTTTCCTGCATGAAGGTTACAGCTCTCTGGCCTTTCACTATTCTCCTGTGTTCTCCTGTACCAACACCAGGAAGGAGTGCACCTAATGTGCAAGAGGTTGTCATCGTTGTGGAGGAGGCCTACCAATATTTCTGCCTTCATCTGATCCAATGAGCTTTAGTTGTTGAGAATAACTCCCTTGTAATAATTTTGCAAAGCTTTATTAGCAGTCAGCTGCCTATGACCTTTGCCCCCTAATTAATGCTAAGCAGGTAGTTTCCAAGTGCTGTATCCATGTGCTTGTGAGCATGATTGATGAAGAGCATTCAAGCTTCAATGTTTAACTACATGTACCACATAGCGGTACATGGTATGATCGCCGCAGTGTATTGAAATGTGGGAACTGTTGGCATGATGAGTGTGGTAGGTCAGTGTTGTGAGGTGAGAATTTGTGTGGAAATGATTTGCTAAAAGTGGGAATGGATGTGGGTTTTGATAGCAATAATTTTAGAACTATATTCTGCCTCAGACAGCTAGGAGCCGACACAATAAGAATCATCCTCCCCCAGTGATCAATGTAAGTTAACTGCTGGTACCCCTGTGGCTGGGTAGAGCCTTTTGTTCGTATTTACATTGCAAAGACCTTACCTCAGATAGATTTGGAATGTATTTCTGTATATTATGAAATGTGAATGTATTCATGTTTGGTATCATTTTTATGGTCTCAGTACAAGGTACTGACAAGTGTATGACTTGTCAGAACAACCCATAAGTAACATTTTTGAATCTTGGTGTATACCAGAGGCGACTCCTCCATTGCGGAAAGGGAGGAAGATCCTCCCTTAAGTTTTTAAAGAAAGAATTTCCAGGAGAAATTTATAAAAATCACAGAAATTTAATAGATAAACATGCAAAAACATGTCAAAACTGCAATAATTCTATTTTATCACTTTGAAAACAGAAAAAAAGTCACCAAAATATCGTCCTCCCTTACTCTCTCAGTGACATCCATTATAAACGCTAGGAACCAGGGCAATTCGCCGGCTCCTCTTTTAACATGGAGTGAATGGCAGAAAGGGAGGAACGTCCTCACTTTGGGTGGGTCAGTTCAAAATGCTCGCCTGTCATCAATCAGCCAATCAGCCAATCACCGGAGCTGCATTCGTCAATGGGCCCAATCAGAATAAAAGGGTAGGTTGACGGGTTGACAAGCAAGGTATTGTACTGCTGTCATTGTCGACAGACCTGTCATTCGTGATAGTGCGGATGGCGGAGAGTTTGAGACTTTGTAGAGTTTTGCTTTGTTGTGTCAATAAAAAAATGGTGGAAAAAACGAGACGTTGCATTCATTTACATTTACATTTACATTTAGGCATTTAGCAGACGCTTTTATCCAAAGCGACTTACAAAAGAGGATAACACTCAAGCTACAACACAATGAAAGAACTAACAAGGAGTGCATATTGCTAACATAGAATCTGCACTATTTTAAGTTGAAAGTGCAATAGTGTAACACAGTGTAAAGAAATTAAATTATTAAGTGCATTCTCAAAATTTACGCCAGGAGATATTCCTGGAAGAGCTGAGTCTTCACGAGTTTCTTGAAGGTGGAGAGGGTATCAGTTGATCTGGTAGCACTTGGGAGGTCATTCCACCAGCGCGGAACCAGATAAGAGAAGAGTCTGGATTGACCTGCACAAGGTGTTGGCCGTGCTAGAAAACGTTCCTTAGAGGAGCGTAGCGGTCGTCGGGTGACATAGGGCTTCAGAAGAGTATTCAAGTAGAGGGGAGCAGAGCCATCATTCACCCTGTAGGCCACCATAAGTGCCTTGAATTTAATGCGAGCAGCCAAGGGCAACCAGTGAAGTTCAATGAATAGAGGTGTGACATGTGCCCTTTTTGGCTGGTTAAAGACCAGACGTGCAGCTGCATTCTGGATCATCTGTAGCGGTCTCACCGCACAGGCTGGTAGGCCTGATAGGAGGACATTGCAGTAGTCAAGACGAGAGATAACCAGGGTCTGAACCAGGAGCTGGGTTGCATGTTGGGTTAGGTACGGCCTGATCTTCCTTATGTTGAATAGGGAAAAACGACACGACCGAGCCACAGAGGCAATGTGATCTGCAAAGGTCAGTTGGTCATCGATCATGACACCTAGGTTTCTTGCCACTTTGGTGGGAGAAACAGACAGGGAGTCGATCTTGATACCGATGTTGTGATGTATGGCTTGTTTGGCTGGGAGGACCAGCAGTTCAGTTTTGGAGAGATTTAGTTGAAGGTGATGTTCTTTCATCCATGCAGATATATCAGAGAGACAGTCCGAGATCCGTGTTGACACCGTGGAGTCGTCCGGCGGAAAGGACAGATAGAACTGGGTATCATCAGCATAGCAGTGGTAAGAGAAGCCATGGGAGTGGCAGCATTCATGATGTTAAATACCCCGTTTCACCCACTGGTGTACGATGAGAAGAAAATTAAAACAGAGAGGAGACCAGTTCCAAAAATTGACATTGAAAAACCGAATGGTAAAGTCAGTGTGTTTAACACCACATGGTATCAAAGATACCCAAGGCTAACTGCTAGTGTTACCACCAATTGCCAAAGATACGATGCGTTAGAATCGTCCCGTTGGCAGGGAAATCTCAAACATGGTCTGTGCAGGGATTTAGTGACCTTAAAAATTTGGACAGGGCCACCAAGCCTCAAGATGAGTGCAACTACCACGTTGGTGTAGCTATTCGCGTCAAATTGCTAGGTAGTATGCCAATTGATCAACTTGTGGACGATGGTACTCGGTGGCAAGTGGCACAGCACAATGCTAAAGTGCGTCGTAATAGGTACACTGAAGCGTTTGATTGATGCTACAACGTATTTGGGCATACAGGAGCTGGCATTTAGGGGACGGGATGAAGGACCAAATTCAGATAACAAGGGCAACTATAGGGAGTGAACTAATAGTATGATACGACAATTTGCTTGCAGGGCAGTTGCAGTCTTCTGGTGTTTCAAAATAATTTCTGCCACTCTCACTGTATTGCAGTGTAAAGCACAAAAGACAACTGACATTACCACAAACAAACTATACTCATTGCACTATATGGTATTTTCCATGCTGACCTGTGTCCTCAAAAAACAAATTAATTTCATTTAACACAATCCCCCTAAGAGCAAGCACCAAGACACCTTTCTGGTTTTGTAATTCTTTCTCTCTCTCTCAAAAATCTACCTATCTACTGACATTTACCCGGTCATTCACGGTGACCACTTTACCCTCTGTCCTCCCCTATTGTTGTGACCACCAGTTGCCCCTGGTGTATGCGTGCAACTAGATGGCCACTTAACAATGCTAATTGCCATAGGTGTGTGCCATTAGAGAGAGTGGCGCCAGGTAAAAAAACAATCACCTTCCATTGAACTTCCTTCAAGCGTATAACTATATGCAGCTCCCCTCGGTTAAGTGTATTTAAGTGGAACATTTTCACTGTTTAGTTAGATTTAATTATGGATGCTTTCCTTCCTGCTGAAACCCTTATTTCTCCCTTGACGCGTGCCACTGTAACGATTAAACCTATTTCCTGAAGTTCTGGAGTCTGCCACCAGTCTGCAATTTTTCCTACAAACCGGAAGCTATTAGTTTTGAATGAATGACATTCTGTGTGTTTGTGTAAAGTTAAAGCCTCATCTTTCTACAGTAGTAGGAAGTGTTTTATGGTATGTGCTGTGCTTTTAGAGGTCTTTGTGCTGATTGTGCATGACATCTTTTGTGCAGTTCCCACCTTCTCGGTATTGGAAACTCAAAATCCCAATTTTTGCATTTACACGTATCACTAGGTGCATACTAACACAAAATCGTTGTCTTGGGCAAACTTTTTGATGAGTTATGTAACAGTAGTTTTTAGGCACCTAGTTTTGACGAGAAACATCGCCCCCTGTGATGAAATGTTACAAAATTTGGTGCACTTGAAAAGAAGGCTGTTTAGAGTTTGCATGTCAACTTTGACCAAATTTGAGGAATTAGAAGCCAACATATGCACTTTTGAAGAACTTTAAGCTACGTTTAGAATTTTGATTGACATGTAACTTTGAAACGGTTCATCTCAAGATAAATCTTTTGATAAATTTTTGTCAGCATTGTTGCAGATGTTGTAGATAACATATACCAAATTTGGTGAGATCCACATGAATGGCCTATGATGAGTTAATTTACTTTCACTTTCGCAATTTTTTTTTATTGGAACTGGGCATTGACCAATGTTTTCAATGTGTGAGGGTCAATAGATTTTAAGTAAAAAAAATTTGGTTGCAAACTTTAGCTTTCCATAGATAATAGGCAAAATGGAAATTGGAAAGAAATAAGTAGTGACACAACACTACTTTCTGGACCTCTGAATGCAATGCAAAACAATGCCAGTTCTAATAAGCTACTCTTAATTATTGCAGACTTGCAGCCCATATCCAGCACAATTTGGACAAAAATCCCACTGGAAGGCTGGAAGATTTAAATCTGCAGTAGGCATTTCGAGAATAGGTCCATCAGAGAGCTAACTAGGAAGCTTGAGAGTATACCACGTGATGCATTCAAAACAATCGCCCTGTCGGAATTCGAGCTCAGTCAGTGAGATTTCAAGACTCGGAACATTAGAATGCTAACTTTTGGTGAATCTTCGGTAAAATTCACAGGTGTAAAGTCTAATGAAATAAACATTTAAATGTGTGCTTTGGACATTTTCTATCCAGTCATTTGCATATAGCCTAAGCATCACAGTTAAGTGGCTGATTAATTAAAATGCCATCTGATGGGCATGTAACATATCTGCTAAATTCGTTAGCATATATCCTCACTCATCTAAAACACTGATCTGCTGGCGCTAGCTTTTTGACTTTGGTCATTTATACTTATGTTAGCTACAGTTAACATTCAGCATGACCTGACCATGAAGCTGGCTGGATTTTAATCTATAGTAATCACTTTCATTTAATCTAATTGCTCATATGATTGTGTGGTCATACAGATGAGTAAGAAACAATCAACTTGTTTATATTTCATTAGCAAATTTCTATCACCACTGTAGTTTAAAATGGACTAACATATTGCTTGCTTTCAGTGTGGCTGATCTAGTAGTAAACAGAGACTTGCATGAGAGCCTGGAGTACAGCCAGTGCACTACCACCACACTCTGGCCAAAGTAAAGATTTATTAACGTTTAGCCCTCCTAACACAGTTACATTATAGCAACGTTGTGGAGACATAATGCATTTACAGGTAGAACGTTGCAGCAACATAAGTTTGTGAATCACCTTAATGTTGCAGCGACCTCTTTTTTTATACGGTGACCAAATCACTATGTCATGGCAAGGTTACACAAGGCACCTAATGGCAACATTATCCGGTGACCAGGTTACAACGTTGCTGAAAAGTTACTCATTGTACCATGGTCTTTAGAACATTATGGCGATGGATGCACGCACATCACTGGAAGGTAATGTTGCAGTGACCAAACCACCACCTTCTGGCTACGTCACCACAACCTTTTGTGTTTGCTGGGAGATTTCCCAAAAAGGAACTAAATGCTATTGATAAGTGAGGATAATGAAAAAAAAAAATTTTGTCACTGTAGTTTTTAAACATTTCTATATTACCAAGGCATAAAGGTGAATGCATCTACACATCTACCCATTGATTGTTTGATGGGTGGCATAACAGGTTTAGATCCCTTTTCATTTTAGAAAGATTGCTAAGGGATAACAGGCTTAAATCTGACGTGCAAAATGAATGAAAAATGAAAAATAACCTGTCATTAACCAAGACAGCAGTAGCAGTATGTAATACCTCGAGCCTACTGTAGCACTGTTGCTGGTGTCTTGCACTACTTACCCACTGTCCTGTGCACTGTCCTGCACCACTCTGTCACGACTACTTATTGAACCCAGCCAGCTGACCGCAACCAAAGACATACCATAAACAATACATGAAAATCAAGCTTATGCTTAAAAAAGCTTATGCTTTTTCAGCATTATGCATGTAATGGAATTTGCTGTTGAGGTCTTTCCATGAGGGTGTACAGGTGCAAAATGTATGCTTTATTTCAACAGTGCATACCGAAAAAAAAACATCTGGTGCAGCTGTTTTTCCTACAGTAGCCTACCTCTAAAATAGCCCTAACCATCTTAAAAAATATATTTGAACCTCATCGAAAATGATTTGGCACAACATGAATGCAATCATGGGTGAATGCAGGTAGGGGCCAAGGTAGATGAGATTCTCATGGATAAATCCCTTTCCAGTGAGCATTGTGCATAAAGGAATACGAGAACACTGTGGCTAGAACAAACAGCGTAAAAATGACCTTGGTCTATTATATATATTTTTTACTTTTTTAAGATGAAATGTAGATGGTTTAGTTATCGTTGCCTCCCTAAAATAATTCATTTTATTAAGTCATTTTTTTCAGGTTTTTCAGGAATTACAAAATACCTAACCATAAATCCCACAATTATTTTATATTAATGATATTAATTAAGGGATGTTTACCAAACAAAGACGTAAAAGTAGTAGTCTGCACACATTTTCATGATCATCTATGATTTATGAAGGGCAGAGTTGCATACGGACATTTTTTGTGCATACATTAGTTTTCTCTGGATCACACACATCATTTCAGAAAAGTTCTTAGATGAAAAGAACGATAGTTTCTACAAAACCTTTTACATATGAGGCCCCTGATCTTCTTGATATTGTACAATGTGTATCTAGACACATTTACTGGATCAGTGATGGAGAGTAGCTTGATGATGCCATTGCATAGACTGTTGACGGTAATTTAATATTGTTAATTTGCTTGGGTGGAAAAGAATTACATCTGTGCTTAGGAGTGTGGTTGTTGAATGTATGAATGTAATATCGCTTCTATGACACATAATGGCCACGTTTCCCAGTTAAGAAGCTTCTTAAGGAGTTAAGAAGGCTCTTAAGAAGAGGTCGGCTAAGAGGAAGCCTTAAGATAAGAGTGTTTCCCAGACGCATTCTTAACGCGCTTCTTAACAGCGTCTTAAGAACCTTCTTATCTGCCTTCTTAACTGGAGCGCAATGAACAATCGATCCCAGAATGGCCGATTGGAGCGCATAGTTACCATAGTAAAATCAAAGATTCCAGAGCGCTACTCCAGAATATTTGGTAAAATGCTCCCAACTGAAGTAATGGTATAACACGTGGTGTCCGACTGAACTCAATCGATATAAATATAAAATAACGGCTAAAAGTATGACATTTGTCGTCACGCGCGCACAAAAACAAATTGACACAAATAATAATTACCGAAACACACAAAACACGGAAATAAAAGTGGAAACACAGAATGAAATGAGTATGACATTGCATTCAATGGTCAAGTAGGACAGTATGTGCGGTAAATATGTTAGACAGGGAAATTGGGTAATATTCCGGTTGAGGGGTAGTAAGGGTGCATGAACGACAGGAAACAGGAGAAAACACGATCAGGAGAATTGGACGTACTGCATTAATATCTTCTTGCTTAGTGTTACATTGCTTTACCTGCCTGAGGGGGGTGCTGTTTTCCTGTTTGGTCGCTAAGAAGGCGTTAAGAAGGCTCCAGACCCTTCTTAGAGATCTTTCTTAACGGCAGGTCTTCTTAGGCTAAGAAGCATTCTGGGAAACGCGATTGCTTCTTACGGGAGCCTTAAGAAGGGTCTTAAGAAGTTCTTAGCGCTAAGAACTTCTTAACTGCATCTGGGAAACGCGGCCAATATCTTTAACATAGAACCTCTGTTCAAATTGTAATGCATAGGTCTTAACGCTGGCTGTGCTACTAAGTCAACTCAATTATGGAATTTACACTTTTGGAGATTCAGTAACAATTTAATATTTCAATACTCACAGCTGGTTACAGTCAAATCTATCTATCTAGCTTAACTACCTAACCTAACAACTGCAACCACTTTATATTTTAATAATAATTGTGTGTGATTTTCCTTGAATGAAACTGGTGCAACTGTGGTGGAGATATCACCAGGAATATTTCTAAGATCAAGTGCACAGTTTTTTATGCCACCGAAGTTGCTGTACATATAGCTCTGACTTATTTACAAACTTATTAAGTCGAATATTTCTATTTTTTCTAATACTTCTTATTAATTTATTTTTAAAACTTTTCCATTTTTAAAATTTAAGATTTTCTACAGTTAGGTGTTGTTCTACATATTTATGAGATACTATATTAGGTAGTTTACTTATTAGATACAGAATTTGTACTGGCATTGTCCTTGTACATTGTCCTTGAACAGCTCTTTGCACTAAAGCACTTTCCCTGTTTACTACTGCATACTCTTGTACATTTCTACACCAAATTCACACTTTAATGATTATTTCCTTTCTATAGTTTTAGACTAGATGGTATTGGCTTAACAGTGACATGACATTACATATTTCATGAACATTAATAACACATTTTTGATGTTCATAACTGTTGTCATTAAATGTCATTTGGTTTTTGTAATGTTAAGTTGAAGTTGAGTTGTTTGGGATGCAGACATGACAAAAACAGACATACAGACTCCTGTATATCTTGCAAGGCATCTCTCTGATGCCTTAAAACACCAACTTACTCATAAATTACTTGGCAGAAATACACTATGTCAGCGTGTCAGCTATCCCATCAAATAACATTAATACAGGCGTAAGTAAGGAGTTAGTGCATGTGAGGGGGCGAGCGGTCAACCCGGGTGCGGGTGAGGCAAAACTGGATAGTTGAGGGTAAGCAGATGCAGACAGGCAGCCAGATGTTCCAAAAAAAAAAACTGCTTTGTTTATTCCAACAATGCAGACAGCAATAGCGAATGGCAAACAGCATATAGCGACAAGCCTAACAGCAAGCTTAGCATCTACCCTCCCGCTCCCCAAAGGCAGAATGAGGGCCCTCTTTATAGGGCTGCCGGTACCCCTAGATTGGATGCTGCTACCATTCTTAAAACAGGTAAACCTTTAAACAAAGAGTTTACAACTTCGCTAGCCCATCAAAAAGACTCTAAACATAAACATAATAACCAACCTAATGCCATACCACCACCTCAAAACGAAATAAACATTTACATTACAAAATACCCCACACATTCCCCCCCCCCCCACCCATGCACAATGCCCGCCACCGCAGCTCCGAGTCCAGGTGTAAAACCACTGCTCCCACAGCGGGCGCGCTTCCGCGAAGGTAAGTAGTTCCGGTAAGTATGGCGTGTTCTGCTTGAGTTTGTGTTTGAGGCTGGGCAGGGCTTTAACGGAGGAATATGGCGTGAATGTGAGACACAGTAGTCAGTACCTCACTACGTGTCCGGGCTGGTGAAAATGCAGTTATGCAGGAGGAGAGTGGTAATGAGTGTTGTGACCGGTGGAGAATGCGCTTACACGCTGAAGCGCGTTGTCAATGGCGTCGGCCAAACCCACAAACATTCCCACAATCACCCACACAGTTAATAAAACAGTCCCCCACTCCCACTGCTTTGCCCCCGTTCACCAAATACATTCTCCACAAACCCCGGGGCAGTTTGTGCATGTGTGTGCGTGCGTGTGTGTGAGTGAGTCGCGAGTCTCTCTCTCTCGCTCTCCTACTCGCGCAGGCACCCATGGCGCCTGCCACGAGCAAACGCTGCTCAGGTAAACGAGTTCTCCAGCGTCACGGTGAGAAGAGGGAAGAATCACCTTCTCACAGTGCAACATCAGTCAGAAGTTGGTTGCTAGCATAGAAGTTCAAGGCATGACATCGATAAAGAAAATGCTGGATATCTGTAGTTAGATAGCCAACAAAACTTGAACAAAACATGTAATTAAAAGCGTTATGGCAAAACTACACACTTACTGACAATCCAGGACCATCTGCAGTGTTGCTGGTGATCCTGCACAATATTGTTAACTAGCCAGCTAAAGCTAGATGTCCAGCAACATTAACAGAGCCAACGTTTCATAGTAGGCTACCTGATTAGACAGTGTTATCTTTGGAAAGATTATGCCTGTTATGGCATAACACAAACATAATTCATTTGAGTTCTCATTCTAATTATTTATATTCTGATGTGATGTCAAGCTACGTATAGCAGCCTATTAAATGTGTTCGCTTTGCCTGCCCACCAAAAATGCCTATTGCCAATTTCACTGCTTCAACCATTAATTAATTTGTTGTTGATGGGAGTTATTTCTCCAAATCCTTGTCTGTTAGATGCCAGAAAGTTTTATAATTATAAATTCAAGAAATGCATATTGCTTGCATGCATATTCTTATGAGTTGATACTTTAGACCCAAACAGCCTCAAAAATGCTGTTATAATCCATTATTCTCTATGGGGACACTTCAATGTTTACCCAACGTGACGTATTCTTAACCAAATTCTATTTCAGAATGTTCATAAAGTTGGTCACAAAAAATGTTTGTAAATGTTTAATTCGTGTATTTCAAATATTTATCTCAATGAAGATTCAGTTCCTGGTCCATTTTTCTACACATGAATCAAAAGTAGTTAAAGTCAAAAGTTGTTAACCTGCAACATGCACTTTAAGTAATTAACTACATAAAATACATCTATAGATACCATGACTAGCCTGCTTGTTGTTTTAAGTGGTGCAATGACTCCCTCTCAGAATCTGAGTAGGGCAGGGCTTGGCATATCCTTGTCAATCCTAAGCAAGCCACCAATAGAAATCCACCACCTCTGCTCCCGCCAATCACGTTCAGGGGAACAAAACTTTTTGATTCACAAAAAGATTTTGAAGTTCAAAACCTTTTGACTTGCAAACATAACTATTTAAATAATAAAGCCTGCAGTTCAGTCTGCTAATGTTTTGAATAATAAAAGTGCAAGCAGAGGTTTCAGATTTGAATTGAAAGAAAATAAGGACACAGTCAATTTTGTTAGACTTAAAAATCTCAAAACTTTGACTTTTGTTTTCAACCCTTCAAAGTAGTATTTTTTGTTGGGCCTTTTTTCTTTGCTTGATAATAGGCACAAAATTATCTCCATAAAATTGCCTCCTTCTCCAGACAAAACTCAGCACCATGGTAATCAGCATGGCCATCATGGTGGGAAGAAAAATGGAACTGATTAACCAGGGTCCCAGTAGGAGAAGGGTTCTTGTGAAGCGCTTGCTTCAAAGGAAACACTTCTTGGTCTTGAGGAAAAACACCACAGTCTCCTTGATGAGCACCAACAAAGTGGATCATGAACAGCCCCAGCAAGCAAGTACTCATAACCCACTCAAGGTTTATGTATTTTGTTTGATTGGCCTCTGTAGCAGCAAAGCATTAGCTTGACTCAGGTGAAATGGCCTGGAGCACTGGAGAAAAAGCAGTGGGAGACAATAAACAGGGACCTGGCTGGTCTCCTGAAAGGGATGAAAGGCAAGGTGGAAAAGAAACTTAACAGCATGGGGGACATCCTGTATGTTAACGAAGCAGACTTTGGAGAAAAGAAAAAACAACAAAAAATACCAGCAGTAGAGAGCAACTCCAGATGATAATTAGAGATCAACCGGCTGATCTAGGAGAGAAGGCAGCTCAAGAAGCAATGAAAAAAGGCTTCAGATGAGAAGGAGGGCCTTAAAATCCAACAAGGAAACATTAATACCGTCTAAGTACTCGGAGGCGAGCAGAGAGCCTGCGGAAAATGAGCAAGATCCCATTTCTTCATGTATAATGTTACATTAGCTAGTTTGTAGTAAGTGGTAGCTACCTGACCGGAAACAAAGTTCAATTCAATTCAGTTGTAGTTATACAGATATATAGCAGCATAACTAAGGTATGGTGCATGGCAACTCAACACTGCAGGGATGGTCAGTGGCCATCATGCCCCACAGCTGGAGGCAACAGCAGAGGCAGTCCTTCCCAATGAGACCCATGAGGAGTGATTTGCCAGGGACCAGCCCTAAGTATGGGGAGCAGTAAAGAGGAAAGTTTTAAGTCTAGACTTAAAGGTACTGAGAGTGTCCACTTGACGCACGTAGGGTGGGTATTTATTCCACAAGAGAGGGGCATAGCAGCAGAAAGCCCTCCCTTCTATTGTAGATTCTGATATTCTCAGGATTACAAAGAGACCAGCATTTTGAGATCTTAGGGGTCTAGAAGGCTAGTAAGACACTTGTAGGTCTTTAATATATGTTGGAACAGGTTAGGAGGGGTATTTTAAATATACACTTCAACTTTTAATAGGGAGCCAGTGTAAGGAAGCGAGAACAGTAGTACAATAGTAGCGAGCTGTAGGTTTTTAATACAGATATTACTATACCCAGAGTACTGAGCATTACAACAATCTGGAAAAAGTCTGGAGGAAACAAAGGCATGTATTAATTTTCCAATATCATCAAAAGGAACCTTCTAAACTTAGTAATATTTCGTAGGTAAAACAGGTTGTTTTTGAAATATGCTTTATATCAGGGTTTCTCAAACTTCTTTGCTCTGGGCCCGTGATGTTAGGCCTTGGTGCTGCAAGGCTCTGCATAGCCCTATGCCTCCAGCAGAGAGCGCACATATCAAAATGACACAGTGTTCGGTTTTGTGATCACTGCGGGCATCCGTCCCAGATTAACACTCTAAACGACTGATTTAGAGTGTTGAATAATGAAGAACTGATCTATCAGAAAATGCACTATTTATTTGCTAAAAAACGCCTCATGCCTCGACTCTGATCTCCTACTGTGCTCAATACTTTACCCTGTGACAGGATTATTTGATAATATTATCGTTGTCCAAACTGCAAAGTCTCCAGAGTATTCGGACACATTCACTGCAGAAAGCATGCAACATTGTGGGCGGGCATTGCCAGTGTTGTCTTGTTAAACTTATATTTGACATATTTAACAGTTAATAATATTAATAATATTCACTGACAATATTCACTGACACAACCGTGTTACATTTTTGCAAAGACTTTAAATAACAGTAGCAATATCAATGAGTTTGTATTGAAAACGTTTCAAAAATCAAGGATATTGTCAAGATAAGACTGAATGTGCCAAATCAAGGTTTACTTTATAAGGAAATATGTGGCATAGACTATTTGGCAATAACAACATTATTTAGTATATTATATAGAGTATATGCACAAATGCTTGTTTAAAAAATATAAAAGCCTAGTTATCCTGATAGACATATAAATGGATGTTGCACTGCTATATTCATGCAGAGAGTGGTCCAGGTGGTTGAGGTGATGGTGTAGATGAATAACTCTTGGAAGGCTTTTTGTCAGTTCTGAGATCGAATCTAGGTGGGAGTGCTTTGATGACAGCTTGTTTTTCAATTTGAAATCTTAATACAATTTAATTGTATCAAAGTTGTAATTTGAAACTTCTGTGGTTTAACCGCTATTTTATCCAATGATCTGTGATATTAGGATGCAATTGTTTGATACTGACACAGAAGCAAATTTTTTGTGTCACCTCATTTTTGTAATCAATTAAATTGACTAGTCGACATTTTACACAGTACTTTGTCATCGACATTGTATAAATATAATTGAATTGAATAATAGAATTACTATACTCACAGGCAGTAGGAGAAGCAGCTCATTTTTTCAAATCAGAGATAATATTTAACATAAAAAAGCAATTCAAATAGCTCCTTTAGCACAAAGCTAAAGGGGTTTTACGCAAGGTAATTCACTGTTATGTGAAGTACCTCCAAAATATTGGATCTAAGGGTGTTCAACACATGGAGGAGTTTTTTACGGCACCATTTCATTTAGCCAATTAGGTCCCACATTACTAATGGAGGTAAGGGCGTCACAAAGCTATGTCATGGATGGGCATTGGTCAAAAAAAATGTGCACGTGAGGGAACTCGTGCACACTAAACTCTTGCATGAGCCAAAATATGGTAGCTGACCAATCAGCACAGGGAAAATGGGGAAGGAAATTGCAAATGATGCGATTTCTGAAAAATGGTGACGAGGGAGTGCCTTAAGCTAACCAGCCAAATCCTGACCCCCTGGTTGAACATATATCTCAATACAATAGTCTTGAATCCTGACACACTAAGTGCTTCTGAAGTTTGCGCAGCCATGAGATTGGTTTACCACTCTGGACCTCACAGTCTTTTACTGTCACATTAGGATTTATCCCACATGAAATATCTCAGATTTGCCCTCCAGAGGGTGATTTATGAGTATCTAGTCCTACTCCTTGGGGTAGCACTCAGTCCTAAGAGTGTTTGTAAAATGTGCAGATGCAGCGATAGGACTACAGAGCAGGAGGTAATCATGACACGCACACTGAATGCTTAATGTCCATCTAACAGTGCTGGAGTTCAAGTTCGACTCAAAGAAAAGTGTCTTGCTCCCCACTTAGTCAGTCTTTCTCGGTCTGTCACTGGATTCATTCACTATGAGAGCACAATTATCTCAGGAACAGAAATGATGCATACATGTTTCGCAAAACATTTTTCTACCATACGTGGAAAATACTTGTGCTAGCCAGAACAAACAACACGGTTGTAGCCTTCATAAACAAATAAGGGGGCTTACGCACCCCACAGTTACACAACCTAGCACACAGACTGGTCCTATGGAGTGACGCTAATCTTTTTTAACTCAACGAAACACATGTGCCTGGATTGAAGAACTGAGGGGTGGATCTGCTCTCCCGGGGTCATACCTGTTGTGGAGAATGGAGACCACATCTAAACGCGACAAAACAGATATGGTTGCCCAGCAGCTTAGTGTCCCCTGCTCTTTTCACTGGCAGTTGCTGCAAACACTCCTTTATGCATTTTCATTTATGGTTCATTCTAGATCCAATTCTTGACAGGGTGAGAAATGAGTCTCACAGTTATTTTGATAGCGCCAAACTGGCCACAGAAACACTGGCTAGCGAAAATAACGCAAATGCTTTATGCACAGCCATGGCCATTGGTAAATCTTTTTCTACAGTGAAAATGTATCTAGCTTCTATATCCCCATGCCATGTAGCTTCTACATCCGCATGCCATGTGTTGTCCTATCATTAATGGCAAAACGACAGGACGGCATCCTCTACATCCATTACCCTGTCACCTCATGTGCGGAGTCCGCTATTTACACTCTGTGCCTACTGTCTCCTTTGTGGGACCTGTCTTTGGTGCTGGAAAGGTTGTCAAGGCAACCTATTCAAGCCTTTGTCTGAGGTGGAGCTGAAGATGCTTTAGCTTAAAACGGCACTGCTCAACGGCACTTGTTGGTGACCTGCATGCATTGTCAACCATTTTACAGTTAAATTACGTTTACAGTTACATTGTTACATTGATATGAACATATTTTGCACATTAAGTTTGAGCATTTTTGCGTCAACACTTTGAGTGTCGTAAACTTAACCTCAATTTGACATTTAAAACCTAAATTTGACATTTATGTGGAACTCACTGACCAAATAAACAAACAGCTTTTAAATACCATTAAAGCAAGTCAAACAAGCAATAATTTTATTGTGCCTTTGCCAACTTTGTTACAAGTTTGCGCACTTTAAAGGTGACATAGAATATTGAATGTAGTATTGTACCTTGTTCTCTGATGTTAAAATAGAATATATTAAACTTTAATTTATCAAAAATAAGCTCAAGTGCAATTTTACAAGCCTAATTAAAACCTTATACCGTATTGAATATAAGAGGAATATAAGATGACATCTCTTTTCCACACTCATTTTTGGTGAAAAAAATTCTGTACACTTAATTTAAAATTGTATGTATATATACAATATATATTATTTTTATATATATATATATATATATATATATATATATATATATTTTTTTTTTTTTTTTTTTTTAAATAGTGGTTTAAAAGTTTAAAAGTTTTTTTTTTTTTTTTTACATCACCACTATAAAGTAAAGCATGAGATCACGCTAATTAATCTTCTGGATTAATTTGTCACATTTAAATTGAAGGAACAGAACCATATGAATGGCAATTTTCCATGAGAGTGCAAACAATACACATTAGGCCTGGGGTCTCCAACAGGTAGCTTGCTAGCTACCAGTAGCTCCCCACCTGCTTGCCAACTCAGAGACAAGGAATGTTCCTCTGGGATTTTACTGGGTTTGCACTTTGGCATTGACATGAGTGCGCCATTATATTGTGTCATTTGTTCCTCCGGTGCTGAAATCTGCATCTGACAACTTGATGAGCTATGGATTTCAGAGAGAGAAAAAAAATTGGAACCCATAATAAGGAATCCGTTACAGAGTGTATTGGTAGTTTGTGAGGTTATATTGAAGACAATACATAATCCTGTGCAAGTGGACCTAGAGTGCACTGCACTAATTTTGGAGCTGTTGTGTGGTCCCCTTCACATAGTGCATAGAAATAGCATATTGAAAGAAACTGAAAAGAAAACTACTTCTTAAAATTATGTTGAGTGATCTACATGCATTGTGTGGGCTTTTAATGTGATATTTTAGTGCAATAATAATAATCATCATCATCATCCTCATCATAAATTGCACACCTACCATTTTCCTGTTTTGCTTAAAAGACTTGGTCTATTTTCAGAACCCTTGGGCAAACTGTGCTGTATCTTTGAAATTAACCTTGCGAGGAGCACCCAAGATGAGGTGCCAGGACAAAAGTGGACAGAGGCTGGTAAGACCAATGAAGAGGAGAGGCATAAAAGTGCAGTAGACCAACTGTAATCAACCAATTTGCTGTCACAACAATGGGAGATTTACTTATCACCTAGTATTGGGTACTAAAGATGACAACAAAACCTTGGAATCATATAGTGAGAAAGAAATAAACATGATAGAATTTTGAACCAACTGTGACATTCTATGTGATAAAACATTTGAACACTAAAACGTGTGCTTAGTATGGCTCGTACAATGTTTTCCAGGTCACTGGTAGCCCAGTTACATGTGTGCAGGTGGGTCCATATTGAGTCTGTGATGATAGATTCAGGCCTGTAGAGTTAGCCACTTGTTTATTGAAGGTAAGTTATAAAGACGGCCCAAAGGTAACGAGAATTAAAATATCATGTTTGGGTTGCAGGTAAAGAAACGTGTTGTGCCATTTTAAGATGCTCTGCATACCCATGTGTTTCCTTGTTGTTGTAAAATGATTTAATGGAGACCAACCAAATAGGCTACAGAGGCCGCGTGATAGAACTCAGAGACTACACACTCCCGGCAGATACTATTACAACAGACACTATTAGAACTGCATTACTTTCTAATAACCACACACCTATGAAGTAATTCCCCTTTTCTGGCCATATTATATCAATTTGCCCAACTTGTTGTGAAACTTGAACATGAACAGTCATGTGAACACAATGTTACAATTTAGCAGCCTGACTGATGTTCACAGCACAGCAAAACTGAAACTTGTGACCAAGATGTTTTTCTCCATGCTGGCTCAGACTGCATTGGGAGTAAGCTATGTGAGAGGGGGAGTGGCTACAGTGGATAGAGTGAAAGAAGGCAGATGTTCTTCTTTAAATGGTATCTTTAGTCATTTCTGGTCAAAAACCACCAAACACACATACCAAATTTGAGGTTGGTCAGATAAGTTATCTGTGGTGAGGATAGACAGGCAGACACACATACAGACAGACATTCCTTGTATTTATAGACAGATAGATAGATAGATAGATAGATAGATAGACAGATAGATGAGTGGGTGATAAATATTGGTGCAACTAACATTATAGAATTTAGAGTCACTTACCCATGGCAAAGAATGGGATCCCAATAAGTGTAGAATTAAACTTTCCATCGGAAATAAAAAAAATCCCTGCTGCAGTCACATTGGCAATACAAATAGTCAAAACTCCAAGGAGACCTAAGAATGGTTTTCCTCTCAGGCAGTCTCTCATAGAGCTAGAGATAGTGGCTGCTAGAAGCACTAAGACAAGACTGACTAGTACCTCGCTCTTGGCAAGTACTCCTGTTTTTTGGAAGTCTGTCAAAAGGCTATAGGATGTAAGTGACTGGACATGCAGATCCTCGCTTACAGTGGACCATCGGTGGATGAGTTTGCAGAATTCATTTTCCCACTTTTCGGCAATAACATCCTGTACTGTTGGACCATTGTTGCGGAGGTAGTATGTTATCTGTACAGCTCTAGCAAACTTCACCTGCTGGTCTCGGCTGTTGGATATTGATACACCACCAAGCTGATGCCCGATGAAAGACACCCTACCATCCTGTAATGCAAACAATAAACCAAAGTAAATTAAATAATAAATTTGTGTAATTGTAATAAGCAACACTTTGGTTATTGGTAGTTCTTTCTTATGCATCACAAACTGTTTGGCAACATTTATCACAAACAGCCTTATATTTTTATATATTAAACCTATAGGCTCCAGACCAATATTTAAGCAGCCTACTTTTATTTGTCTTTTTTTCTTATTTCTACTTTTTTTCTAAGCTGAGCCCCCTAAATTGCATCCATTTTTGCCCCCCCCCCCCCCCCCCCCCCCCCTTCAAGATGTCTTTAAAAACAAAATGAGTTATCATTTTTCTGTAGTCAGCTGGACTAGATTTATATATGGTAAATAATAGTATATAGGCCTACCATATTAATAACAACAATAATCAAGCATTATGCCATTATACAGATTTTTTTTATTAATTTAATTTTCAAAATTAAGAACCCTATGCAATCTGCCTCTAGACCCTGTTGGGCCTAGAACACCTGATCTCAAAGACTCTTTGACAGTTTAGTGTAGGCCTAATGCCAGAACAGCAGACCTGAAATAGGTCTAATTGATTTTCACCTGCAGTTCATAAGTTGTTTGTTCTCTTGTGGTAGGTTACAATTTACAAAAAAATAAAGCCAGCTTTGCATTAGGCATGCCAATGCATGGAGTCCTAGCATAAACATTGGGTGTGTGAATGTGTGAACAAAACATCATAATAGGCTTATAGCCTATATAATTCATAACTAAGACATTACAAACCAGAGTAGGTTACCACTATAAGTTATTTCAAATGATAACCTGAATAGGTGATGCATTTCTGAGAATCATGCACATTGTGGGAATGCAGGCCAATTCCTGTAGCCTTGCCAGCAATCTGCGGAAGGTGCCATAACGTTAGGTGATAGAATTTCAAAGTAACGTGGCCATTGTTTCTAAACACATATGGCTTGAAAATGCGCCTTAAATGCGCAGTGAAGGTTTTGCTAGGACCAATTGTCAACAACACAGACGCACAATCAGTGAGACCAACATTCGAATGGAGCGCACCAGTTCATCTTAATAACGCCTTTAACTGCCTAATGAACAATCTATCAACGACGTATTTTTTTTCACTTTGGCTTCACCATTTCAGTTATCCGTTTCTGTATTCTGTAATCTTGCATTTTTTGCACCGCGTCGGCCTCCATTTACAGGCTGCAAAAGCAGCATAATTCAGACCACATCTGACAGTAGCCTATCCGCTGTGCTACACCTCTGTATGCGGCTCTGTAGCATAGCCTACAGGCTCACTCCGTGCAAGATTATCTCAAACCGAGAATAGCCTACCTCGAGAGCTCATGTATTGGCCAAGGCTATAAGCTTTTAATCAGTCTAACCAATTCTTGCAAATTTATTTCCTATATTCCAAATATTTTGAAATTTATTAGGAAGCAAACGATTCCTCATGACCAACCACTCTTAGATTTTAGCACCGAAATCCCTGATTCTGCCATATGCAGCCTTCGCTTACCTACAGTGTTTTGTGAATAGGCTAGCCTTGGGTTAATTTAGTCTTACCTTTAACGTTGTATTTGGATAACTCAGTGATACCTTCGACAATGTGCTATTTGACAGAATAGCTAATCGGATGTCTTCGAGTATTGCAATTACATCATCCAAAACACATCTCTTGTCTCGATGGCTCATGACACAAAGATGAGCGAAAGAGTAGTTAAAACCCTTATAATTAACCCGCAAATCCAACACCTCCTTGTGAACTTGAAGGACCTGGTCAGCCAATTCCAAGACGTTTCCGCTAGATTTTGAATGCAGGATGATCCTGCCATATCTGCCGGGAGTGTGTAGATCAGAATACAGTTTGTTCTTAGACTGGTCAATCGGGAAAAGACTGTTGGCCAGACTCCGTTCTATTTTAGCAAGGCTGTGCGTCGGAGCAACCAGGATCTCTAGGTCTTTTTCTGGTTTAAATCTGCTCAAAACAGTTGATCCAAATATGATAGTTAAGACTGCTGGAACGGTGAGGAAGAATACAGGGTGCCTGCTGACAAATAATCCAAGCCAGTAGAAAGAAGCTTTGAGCCCTCTGTGTATCACTTGCCGCAGCATCCTCCTCCAGATCCAGCTTGCAGATGCCCCGTTTTGTCCTGAGAAGCACATGTGACACGTGGCTCCGATGCACAGTCCATACGAGAATTGGCTACAATGCACCTTAAAAATTGAGGAAATTCGCAATTTATTTAGGATTATTTCCGTTAATTTAGTTTCAACCTTTTTTGTTTCTGTAGCCACACTAGGTTTACCCTGCAATGGCAGATTCCCCCAGCCTAAGTGTTAACTCCCCATATGCTTTGCGTCGGATGTCTGACCACCATGTGCAGCCTCAAGGAAATGCCAGAAAATGCTGAATGTGGACTATAGAGCAGGCTATAGATACTTCATCTTAGTAAGTAGATTAAATATTTAGGCTACGTATTGATATCGTTTTCATATCTTAGGCCAAATATAGGGAGAGAAAGCAATTTCTCAGCAATCTCTCACATTCTTAACAGTGACTGACAACAACAATAATAATAGGCAAACAGGCATACATTTCCATCAGTGCAATGATTCTTAAAACTAAAAGCTTGATGAGTATGTTCACCACAGGTGTAGTCTTTACGAGGAGATGTAGTTTGTTTTTTGTTTTGTTTTTTTGATCCCCTAATAAGATCACTCTTGTAAACCTTAAACAAATGTGAACTTTTCAGTCAAACACTGACATGCCCATGATGACCATGCAGTGTGCACACAGATCCTGCTTAATTCCTGTCAGCATAGTCCAGCATTGCCTCAGCAAGGTATTTCAGGACATTTGGTAGTAGTCCTATTTTAGGCTAATTTGTATGATTTCATATAACATTCACATCCAGAAATGTTTATGTGGATATACTGATTGTATTTTCATAAGGAAAATGTCATACTAAGAAATATAAAAACAGAAGATCTGTAACATTACCTCACCCAACCAGGACAAATTTGAAGAGCAGCACAGAGACACCAAAGACCTGGGAAAAAACAGTGCTGGGACCACCTTGGAGGCTGCCAAGACTTGGGACAGTTTGGGTGGCAGTGCTGACTGGCTGGACCACTTGGGAAGGTGGCCAATTAGACTGGTGGGGCTTATAGGATAAATTGGTCAGTTTCACTCAGTTGTGAGCAACTGTAAGGCAAAATTTACTGAAATCCACATTTTCGTCCAGCATTTGTCAAGTGACCCCACATGGAGCCCAGCACAAAAGGAATTATTGTTTGCCCCTCCACAGGAGGCCAAAGCTGAGGACAAAGCTGAGGATCACAGGATGAACTGGTGTCATGAACATGGGTAGGTGGCAGAACTGAAAGCTAGAGCCACAGGACTGGGGGGGTGTCTTATTGTGGGGCAAAATGTGCCCTCACTGAAATGTTTGCAGGTGTATTGGGGGGGGGATTGGTGCTTGGCACGCAGGGTGTGGGTAAGGAGTCTTAAGGGGTTTGCACTCAGATGTGGGGAGGCAGGCCCTTAGGGGGAAGCTCGGGGCCATTTGGGCAGAGGACAGACCAAGTCCATCCTTGGAAGGTGAAAGTAGCTCGAAACCTGGTTTACTGCAATGACCAAGACCAACCTGCTTGATGTGGTAAGCTTTCAGTGTAGACTCCTGGGACTCCTTGGTGAACTAGGAGGAGGAGTGAAACTATTCATCCATTAAGTACACTCCTTCTATTTTATATTACAGTTCCTACGTCTCTTATGCTGCCCTCCATATCCTGGACATTGATAAACTTTGGCTAAACAGTGACCGCCTATTTTGCTTTCCCTGAGGCATTATGTCTGTATATGACTAGCTCTTCTCCAAGTAACAGGTTACTGTGTGCTGTGATTACTTGGTATGAAGATCACTGTGTGATTAATGTATCTTGCAGTTTGAAGTTAATATTCACAAAGTGCTATTTTGTGCTTCTCCTTAATGCCTGTTACCACATGTGCAGACTGAGCAGTGGGGAGTACTCTAGAGGTGCAGCATCAAGTTAGGAAGGGACCTACAGCCTGAGACCTGAGATGGTGGAGGACCGTAAAATGGCTGTCATCAAAGACTTGGAGTAATAATGTTTTAAATGGCATTTATTTTTCTTCTTGTAAAAGCAGTTCAGTATTTGATAGATTACAGCACCGAAATCCCTGATTCTGCCAATTGCATCCTTTGCCTACCTACACAGTGTTTTGTGAATAGGCTAGCCTTGGGTTAATTTTGTCTTACCTTTAACGTTGTATGTGGATAACTCAGTGATGCCTCTGACAATGTGCTATTTGACAGAATAGCTAATCGGATGTCTTCGAGTATTGCAATTACATCATCCAAAACACATCTCTTGTCTCGATGGCTCATGACACAAAGATGAGTGAAAGAGTTGTTAAAACCCTTATAATTAACCCAGAAATCCAACACTTCCTTGTGACCTTCAGTTCCTTGTGAACTGCAGTTCAGTATTTGAACCCAATTCCTGTTACACTGAACATTATTGGTGGCTGTAGTATGCTCCTCACACTGCTTACCTTAGAGCGCCACTTCACTACAGCTGATGTTGTAGATCAAATACTATATGTCTCTATGGTAAGTTTCAGTATCAAGTTTTCTAGCGCCACCAATAGGTCAAAGCTGGAGTTGCATTCATGAATGTAACTTCTGAACCATATTGCACAATTTTCAACAATTATTTTCCAACATACTGAATATCATTGAAAGTAAAACAAATTTCCACAGGTCACAAATTTACTTTGCTGTTCATAAACTTTGGTAGAAAGGGTCTTTCCAACCAAATGACATAAAACTTACCTATTGCCGTTTCAATTCAAGGCCATCAAGCGATATATGAGCTCATTTCTTAGCAACAAATTTATGACCAGATCCAAACCAAATGTCTTACTTTGGCGCCAGACCTCTATGTGAGCACCGAGAAAATTTCTGCATCACCTTGCATTTTGCAATGTAAATGCACCTCCTAGTCATAGGCTACCTTGGAGAACCCCAAGGATGACCCATGGACATTTGTTATGCACATACAATGTTCAAACCAAGACTCATAAAAGCTACCTATTGTCATTTTGATGCATGGAATCTTTAACGAAATACAGCAAACGCCATGAGACAATACTATTGTAAAAGGCGCTGTACAAATAAAACTGAATTGAATTAGGCTTAATGGAAATGTATAGCTGGGTGTCATCTGCATAGGAGTGGAAAGTAATGCCATGTTTCCTTATAACCAGGGCTGTAGTCCACATGGTACACAGGTATACACCGTATAACCACTTAAAAGGTTCTTGGGTTTGCGTATATCCAGTAAAACATGGGCTGCAATACTGACAACAGTGTAATAGTACAAAACAGTTTAACCACTACAGTCACAGGCAGTATACCCACTACAGCAGTAAACACACGACAACAAACTAGACTACTGCACTGCTTATAACAGATCCCAAAAGTAGCATGTACATTAGAAGGAGAATAGCAGGGGCCCTAGCACTGAGCCTTGGGGTGCACCATACTTTACTTGGTGTGGCATGATGATTCAGTATGAGCATGTACAAACTGGTAGCGACCAGAGAGGGACGATAGAACCAAGCTAATGCAGAACCTTTGATGCCTATCCTATGTTCAAGTCTGTGTAGTAGGATGCCATGGTCAACAGTGTCAAAGGCAGCACTAAGATCCAGTAGGATGAATATTAATATGCATCCTTTTTCAGATGAGGTAAACTAGAGCTGATTCTGTACCATGATTCAATTCAATTCAGTTTAATTCAATTATATTTATACAGCGCCTTTTACAAGAGTGTTGTCTCATGGCAGTTTACAGCAAGGAGCACCCAAGAGCAACAGGGGCAAGGAAAAACTCCCTTGTGGTAGGTAGGAAGAAACCTGGCAGATCCATCGCTCAAAGGTCCAACCCAACTGTCTGGGATCATGCAGAAAAAGTACAATTGTGATAGACTACAATTTGTCCATGGTTTTAGTTGAGCATCATAATAATTCCAAAATATTGTCCAACAATATTATATGGTAGTCAGGCCATAAATGGTTGTCAAGTTATGGCTGGACAGTGAAGTAGAAGCCAGACATAATGTTAAGTCAAGGAGTGAGATCAATCATAGGGGGATTAGCTCTAAAGCCTGACATTTCCTGGATATTATTCTCATTTTACAAGCTACAGATTTGCGTAGACACTATTTTTCCAAGAATTTTTAATACAAATGGGAGGTGGTATATGGTGGTAAAATGCTGGTCTCCTTGTAATCCCAATAATATCAAAATCTACGATAGGAGGAAGAGCCTTTTGTTACCATGCACCCCTCCTGTGGAATAATCCCCCCCCCCCCCCCCCTACATTCAACAAGCAGACAATCTTTATACCTTTAAGTCTAGACTTAAAACCTTCCTCTTTACTGTTTCCCATAGTTAGGGGATGGTGCATGGCAAATCATCACTTCTCATGGGTCTTTTGGGAGGGACTGCCTCTGCTGTTGCCCCCAGTTGCGAGGCATGGCGGCCACTGACCATCCCTGCAGTGGTGCTGGGTTGCCATGCATCATACCTTGGTTATGCTGTTATAGCCTAGTGCCACCACACAACCTTCATGTGTCATGCACAACTCTCTCTCTCTCTCTCTCTCTCTCTCTCTCTCTTTCAGCTCTCACTCAATATTTATATATATATATTTATACACATATATGTATGCCCAAATTACACATTTGCTTTCTGATTTGTGAGCCTGGCCTAATTCACTATTTTCCTCTGTCCACAATTATCTTTGCTGAGTGTCATCCCTACCTCATTCCGGCGGACTCCTCTCACCCTCCCCTCCTGAGTGGACTACAACCAACAGGCCCATGTCAGGACCGACTCCCCATCACAGAGGACCTTCCTGGACGCCGATGCTGGGCCCGACTCCCCTTCCTGAGGCTTTGTGATTGACCCCCCCTCGCAATGGCGCTGTCAAATGGACCCTTACTGTTACTGTCATGACCCATCTCACTCCTTTGAGTTTGTCACTATGTCTGCCCGCTGCTACATTGTCCAGCCATAATTCCTGATAACCACCTATAGACTTACTACCATGTAATGTAAAAGTGGGATAATACTCTATTATGAACTATTATGAACCTTAGCTAAAACCATAGGCAACTTATAGTCTGTAATGGTTACTACTAATTGTAATTTTTCTGCAGGACCCCTGGCAGTTGGGTTGGCCCCTTGAGTCGTGGATCTGCCCAAGGTTTCTTCCTAGATTAACTGAACATATGGGAATTTTTCCTTGCCCCTGTTGCTCTTGGGTGTTCCTTCTGTGAAGCGCCACGAGACAATACTATTGTAAAAGGCGCTGTATAAATAAAACTGAATTGTATTGAATTGAATTGTAATATGGGCTGGTAATATGGGCTAGTAATTAGCAAGGACATCAGGATCAAGGTTAGGTTTTTTAGTAGATGGTTTAATAACAGATGTCTTCAAAGATTTTGGGACCAGCCCTACTATGAGTGAATCATTTATAATTTTAAGTATTGTCTCAGTCAGTCGGGGGAAAGCAGTCTTAAGGAGATCTGTAGGGACGGGATCCAGTAAGCATGTTGAGGCTTTAGTTGAGGAGATCAAAGACATAATTTCTGATAAATTGGTGGGTGTAAATGAATCAAGATATGCTACAGGTAGACTGGAACTTGCTTTAACCATCACACAGGGTTTGAGGTTATAAGGGAGGTTACAGGGGAGTTGTTTAGTTTAAGTCTAATCGATTAAATTTTATCATTAAAATATTTATAAAATCATTGCTGCTTAGAGTTGTAATGGAGTGAGTCACTTCATTCCTACTTTTTGTTGGGCAGGATATTGTATTGAACAGAAATTTTGGATGATTTTATTATCATTTATAAGTGAGGAATAATATGCAGATTTGGCATTGTTAAGTGCTTTCTTATACTTATTCAAGCTATCTTTCCAAGCAAGGTGGAACACTTCAAGTTTAGTGGCATACAATTTCTTTTGAAGTCTATGCGTTTGTTTCAGTAAATGAGTCTGGGTAGTATATGATGGGTAATTTTTTCTTGTTTTCTTGTTTTCTCTTTAAATGATGCAATAGAGTTGAATGTGGAGTAAAGTGCATTGACAGCATTATCAGTTTATTGCTTAACTTGAGTTGGGCTTAGAGTAGGGTAGTTTAATGTATACTGAGTCAATAAAGGGTCAAAAAGAATAGGAAATTTTGCTATAAAGTCATTTGTAGTTTTAGGAGTTACGAGTTTAGTTGTAAATCAAGTTAGGTGCTGCATAGTTTAATGTAATTTTTAGAGTTGTTAAGTAGCAGTCAGTTAGTGTAATAGTCTAATAATGTAATAGTGTTAGATGTTGAGGTCAGATTGTAAGTTGTTCTATTTTGTACTTCATTTGTTAGTACAAGCTGAATGGTGTGATCATCTTGATATGTAGGTGTACATTTTGGCAGAAGCCCATGTTATCAATTACAGATTGGAATGTAGTTGCCAGGCTATCATTTGCAACATCCATGTGGATTTTAAAATCGCCTAATATAATTATCTTTTCTGTTATAATAACTAGAGAAGACAGGAAATCAGAGAATTTTGTTAAGAATTCAGTGTAGGAGCCTGGAAGGCTATATACTGTTGCAGTTGTGAAGGGTTTAGCACATTTCCTGTCTGGTTGAATCAGGTTAAGAACAAGAACCTCAACAAATTTAAACTTGTATTCAAGCTTGGGGGCCATTACAAGGTTTGAATTGTGAATTGTGAATTGTTACTGAGGAGGGGGGAGGACCAAACTCTGGTTCATTAGGGACAAGACAAGTTTCGTGACGGTCAATGTTCCTAGAAAGGAGCTCAGCACCCACCCACAAGGGATGGATACCGTCTTAATTCAGAAGGCCAAACGTCCCCTAGAAAGAGCTAAAGTTATCCATTAAGCTCACATTGTTTTTGACTCAACATCCTGACAGCCACTGGTTCAATAAGAAAATCTCTGCTGAACAATTCTTCACCACATTTCACTGTGCTTAGGTACATGACATGTGAGTATGTTGTTGGGTGGCAAAAATCATGGTTTATGGAACTAAAGATGCTTGGGCCTGCTGCTAGTAGCTATATTAAACATTTTATTTTGGTGGCTCAGCTATACCCATGCCTGTAATGCAGACTGCTGTATATGAGCTCCGACTAATTTTCAAGTAATCGTAATTTAACAATTATTTACTGTTATAGTAGTTTCTTGCTTCGTTGTTGGACATATAATCAAGCCAGCTACAGTGGTTGATAAAAAATTAAGGACATACTTGCAAAGGTATTTTCAGCAGATTCAATGACAGGGCGATGTGCCTTTCAGTGGTGTGCTTTTTTTCTAAATTACTTTACAGTCCAAGATGAGGACACACTTACACGGCCAAGATACAATGAAAAATGTATGCTAATGAAGCCATTTGGAAAGAAAGACTTGTTGCATGCAACATTTTAAACATTAATCTAGAAACAAAGGTATGTCTCAAAAATGTTGGTCATGACTGTATGTATGCAAACACTTGCTTCAGTGATTGAAAACAGAGCTTGTGTGTGGGCAAAACACAGGCATAACAAAATTTTAAGAGTTTCACAAAAGCTTTGTGATTGAAAAGAATGTTAGTTAGTTGACCACTGGGAGGCAGTGTAGTAAGGACAAAAACATAGCAGTCATGGCAGTTGTCTGAAAGTATGAATATTATTCCAGTGTCTGATTCCATTTACTCCTTAACCTGCAATTGTATAGATAAGATACAATTAAGAAACTTTACTGTCCCAAAAAGGGAAATTTGATAGAAACTGCATGCTGCACATTCAGATACTAGACAAAACAGAGACTTAGCAGAGAAGAATAGTGAGTTACATTCAAGACACTAGACAAAAGAACGGCAGCACAGATGACAAGTAAACATCATAGAGACATAAAAAAACAGGACATAGAAAAAGCAGAGCACAATAGACAAAGCATGGCATAAACAACACACAAGACAGCCAGACAATAGCTGTGCAAAGTCCTTTCACCCTTCTCCCACCCACCAAGTACTATGCAGACTACCAGTATCCAGCCTCATGAAGTAAAATATGATAGATAGATAGATAGGTAAATAAATAAATGAATTAAATGGAAGCAGTTATTCAATAGTATTCTGTTGACTTTTAGATTTTTTTCTTGTCTTTTTGTTCAGGAGAGTTATTGAGGTTGGGTGAAAGGAAAGCTTGATGCAGTTAGTTTTATAAGCCACTGCTCTATACCCTCTCCCACAAGGCAATAACTCATATTCTGGGTGGAGGATATGGGAAGGTTAATCCAAAATTTTAAAAGTCTGATTCACAACAATGCTCTCAAAAATAGTCTGGTGGGTTGGATAGTGCTTTTTACTGATCACCTTCATTGCTACAGTATTTTGCCTAATCATGATTTTAATTGAGCTGTGAGTGGGCCAAACCAGACTGTCATTCCATACCTGATATGACTTTCCAGCATAGCATTATAGAATAATGACATGACCCTGGCCCTTATTCCAGACTGTCAATGTCTCCTAACTGCAACCCGCTCTGTCTGCATACTCGAGTGGGTCTACTTCCATTTTCAGCATATTAACCATGATTTTCTCAAAACAATTCATGTCAGCACACGTCAAAGCCACTGGTCTAACATCTTTATTTTCTGTGTGACTCTGGGCTTTTGGAATTGGAATGATTACTGCTTCTTTGGCTGGTAGGGCTGCCAAAAGGTTGCAGAAGTACCTGTTAATAATACTTCAATATGTCTGCACCAAACAAGCAAGCCCAAGTCTGAGAGGTCAAGAGGATATTGCCCCACTCAACTATTTGTATTGTGAAGTTGTGATTCACATGGTTTTTATTCATGTGGGGTTTTTATCTGTTACACCTTAACATGAAAAATGGCCTTGAACCCTATACAAGAATGCAACTTGCCGTAGATGAGTGCAATTAACCTTCAACCCTGGCACTGTGCAGCTGTAACTTTTGTAACGTGACTTATTTTTCCAGTGTTTGTTCAGGCCGTAAAAATAACTGGCAATGCAGTGCTAGAGTCCAGAAGTTCATTTTTAACACAATGGTATTTACACTCTAGACAGCACTTGCTAACATTTTATGAGGCATGAAAAGGCCATTAATCAGAGTTTAAGAAGGAAGGAAGGAAGCTTCACAGGATGTTTGGTGATGATTCTTTACAGGTTACACTTTGTTCCATGTCATATTCTGCCATTTCTAGGGGACAGGTATCTTGGACCACCTACATTTATGCAAATATTGGATACATCCAATCTTTCTACCGCCCCATCTGGTACTGTTCAGTTGCTTTGGAGTGTTGCCTCCCATTTCAAAGCATGCATCATGAGATGAAGAAGACCTCCATGTATTGTCAATTGTCAGTCTGCTAGAGGTAAGAACTTATTTGTCATCATTGAGCGATAAGGAACATGAAAATAGAATGCAGAGGTCGATTCACATACACTGCTGTAGAGCTTTGCAGGGTAAAATGTTTTTTGGGTCTTTCTTTGTCTTCATTTTAAATAAAGTGCTTTTTCTTGACTGGTAAAAAGGTTCTGCCATTTTTACCTAACTTACCTACAATGGAATATGTTATTATGGCTTCAGTGGTTGACTGACTTTATTTATGTGTTTGGCTGTGGTAGACAAAGTTCTGAACATTATTTTGTTGCTTTAAAAATGTTCCAGTAAAAATTACAGTAAAGACAATTGTTTTGTTTTTCTTAAAAAAATGGAAATTGCCTCATACTTTCTTTTAAGTTTGTTAATACTATTAAGTGGGCAGCATTTTCCATGTAATGGCTTTGACAATGAATGTTGTGACTCAAACTAACTGCACTAAAGCAAGATTACATTAATGCACTATTGATGTGAAAATTAATACATTCTGTGTTCTTCAGTGTGGTTGTCACCAAAAAATGTTTGACCCATCGTCACAGGTGGAATGGAATGCATTTTACAAATGTAGTGGAGTAGAAAGTATAAATAATAGCTGCAAAATGCAAGTAATATGTGAACGGATATGTGAAAATGTGCTTATGCACACTAGCAAAGTATTTGAACTACATTCCACCACAGATTGATTCACATGACACATGACTCGCACATAAGACTGACGTTTAATCTATTAAGCTTTTAATATGTTAGCACCATCACCAGGTAATTCTTATATATAAAAAGCTATCCCAAAGAGGAAGACAGGCAAACCGAAAATGAGTGAACTCACGCATTGGTTACAGTTAGTGAAAGTAGCCTTTGACAGGCGCACATCATAAAATATTGGCACAACATAAATTACACATTGCACGTTTATGAAGTTTGATTTGTTAATGTTCCTTGGCGTCATCATTAGTTTTGGTTGTAATTCCAGTGTTTTCTGCACAAAAATGGTGAAAGAATGAGTAATGCCTTCTCTGTGGAGTTGCTGAAGGTTTTTGACCAAGGGTCCTCCAGCAGTGAAGCCTCCTGGGACGTAATGTGTCTTCGCCAGGGGAATCGGTCAGTCGCCGACTACTCAATCGACTTCCATTGGAGTGGACCGTGGAGTTAGTGGACCTTTTGTCATAGTCTATCTGACTATATCAAGGATGAGCTGGTTTCACATGATGTTCCACGGACGCTAGATGGTGCCATCTACCTAGTGGTTCGGATAGAACAGCGCATCCAAGCTCGCAGACGGGAGAAGGGTCGCCAGCCTCCAACCTCTGTCCGCTGCCGTGGGTGTTCCTCTAACCCATCGTCTCCACCAGCCCGACCCCAAAACCTGCCCGAGCCCATGGAGTTGGGTCGTGCCACTCTGACCCCTAAAGAATGACAACGACACATGGCCTCCCGCCTTTGTCTGTACTGTGGGGGTGAAGGCCACCGAGTTGTGTCATGCCTGTTAAAAGCCGGAGCTCACCGCGCGTAGGGGTGGTCCGGCTGAGCTCAATGGTGTTCCAGTCTCCCCTCACTCGTAAGCTCCTGCTTCATGTATGCCTGCTGCTTTCGGATACCACTCATACCCTGGCTGCCCTGGTGGACTCTGGTGCCGAGGCCAACTTTATGGATGTCGAGCTCGCTCATCAGTTGGGTTTGGGGTGCCACAATCTGTCCTCGCCTGTTCCTGCCTGGGCTTTGGACGGACACCTCCTCAACACAGTCCCTCACTTCACGACCCCAGTAACTATGTTGTCGACAGGGAATCACCGTGAAACCCTCCAGTTTCATCTCCTCCGTTCACCGGGCCAACCACTTATCCTGGGCTACCCGTGGCTTCATCAGCACAACTCCCGACTGGACGACTAGAACGATACAGGAGTGTCTGAGAGGAGCCGTCAAACCTACCAGTCCAGAGATCGTCAGCACCGCTCGCGACCTCTCTAACGTTCCCCTGTGTAACCTCGAGCTCAAGGAGGTCTTCAATAAGTTGAAGGCTACATCTCTGCCTCCGCACAGACCTTACGACTGTGCTATTGACCTCCTCCTGGGAACAGCACCACCAAAAGAGCGACTGTACTCTCTGTCTGCGCCGGAAAGAAAAGCTATGGAGGACTATATTAATGATTCTTTGGCGGCTGGAATCGTCCGCCCATCGTCCTCTCCTGCCGGCGCCGGGTTTTACTTTGTTGGCAAAAAGGATGGTTCTCTCCACCCGTGTATCGACTATCGGGGCTTGAATGACATCACAGTTAAGAATCGCTACTGCTGTCTTCCACTTTTGAATTACTCCAAGGAGCTACTGTTTTTACCAAGCTGGACCTCCGGAACGTTTATCATTTGGTTTGGATTAGGAAAGGCGATGAATGGAAAACGGCGTTTAACACCCCTACCGGCCATTACGAATACCTGATCATGCCATTTGGCCTTACCAACGCCCCCGGGGTTTTCCAGGCCCTAGTCAACGACATTCTTGGGGACATGCTGAACAAGTTTGTTTTCTGTTACTTGGACGACATTCTGATCTTCTCCAGAACCCTGTCAGAACACAGCCGCCACGTCCAGTTGGTCCTTCGAAGACTTGAAAACTCGCTCTTCGTGAAGGCAGAGAAGTGCGAGTTCCATGCCAAGTCAGGGGAATTCTTAGGATACATTGTGGCTGCTAAGGTTTTAGTGGTTATGGCTTGGTCAGTTCCTGAGAATCCTAAAAAGTTACAGCAGTTCTAGGGTTTTTCTAACTTCTACAGGAGATTCATCCTGAACTACAGCACAGTTGCGTCCCTGCTCACCTCTTTGACCAGCATGAAGCAGCCGTTTAAATGGACCCTAGCTGATGCGGTTTTCGAAGACCTCAAGATGCAATTCACCTCCGCTCCCATCCTCCAGATGCCAGACACAGACTGGCAGTTCATGGTGGAGGTGGATGCGTCGGACGTGGAGGTAGGAGCTGTGCTCTCCCAACGGGCAGCAAAGGACGGCAAGTTGCACCCCTGTGCCTTTTACTCCCGTAGGTTATCACCTGCCGAACGGAATTATGACATCGGTAACCGGGAGCTACTGGCAATTAAACTTGCCTTGGAGGAGTCGCGCCACTGGCTGGAGGGAGCGAAGGTTCCGTTTCTGGTGTGGACAGATCATAAGAATCTTGAGTACATCCGGACCGCCAAGAGGCTGAACTCCCATCAGTGTCGTTGGTCACTATTTTTTACCAGATTTAACTTCCCTCTCTTCTACCGCCCCTGGTCTTGCAACGCGAAGCCGGATGTCCCATCGCCTGCCTGCCCGGGTAAGTCCACCTGTTCCTGTACCTGTGTCTGATTCTGTGTCTGTTTCCGACCCAGATTCAAAACCTGAGCCCCTGCCAGAGCCATCGATGGGAACGCCCCCTGCGAGTGAGAGTGGGGATGAGCAAGCAATCTCCAGTGATGAGGCCATGGACACTGACCGGTCTGAGGAATACGAAATTGTGCTGCTCTTGGGTCCTCATTTTGTACAGCCTGACAGGTTTTACATAATATGTTGATATATGGTTTGTCATGTGGCTAATGACAAGTTCTTGCACTATGCAATCGAGATAAGAAGAATGGGTGTCATGTTGGGAGCAGGCAGAGTCATATATAAATAATGACAGCTGAATGTTGATTTGTCAATACAATTTTTTGCTTTTTTCTTTTTAACATGTCTCTGATGTTCTTTATACTTTTCAATATGCATAATTTGATTTTCCATAACACAACGGCATAAACAATGCTGATTATGACAATGTCCTCTACAAGTTAAATTTACACTGTTGTGCAAAGCCGGCACACACACTTGTATGATGTCAAAATGGCATGGCATTCACTATCGTGTGATAGTTTTGAGGAGAGATACTCCCCTGAATTTTTTTCTAACTGGTGCACGACAGCCCCGAAGCACACCTCAGCTGGGACATTATGTGAATGATGGCGGCACGGACACACGCAGCGGCTGCTCTCTGTCCCACTGTTACAGTGTTTTCGTGTGTTTTGTTGTGTAAACAACATTGTTTTTGTTTGCCTACATCTTCGTCATGTGAGCCTCCTCAAAGACGTACATACAGCTGGGAGTTTCTGCTCAACATTAGCAGAAACAACACTAAAAAGCACTCATACGTCGAAGGGCTACAGGGCACACTGAGGAACAGCGGTCTGCTCCGGAAGCACTTACCAACACCGACCCCGACTCCTAGATCTCATCCGCAGTGGAGGCGTCACAAGCGGTGCAAGAGGAAACAGAAGAGGGGTAAGCGCGGAGGCATCCGGAACAGGCTAGCTGCAAACCCACACAAGCCTGCTATCCCCACCATCGTACTGTCAAATGTACGCTCACTGGATAACAAGCTGGACCACGTACGTTTACTTCGAATTACTCTTAAGTCAGTGAGAGAGAGTTGTGTCCTTGTGTTCGTGGAAACATGGAAACAACGATAATATCCCCGATGGCGCCATACAACTCGACCAGCTAACATGCTATCGGGCAGACAGAACTCTCGTCGAAGGGGGTAAGACTTGCGGCAGGGGACTCTGTGTTTATATCAACAATGCCTGGTGTCGGGACGCTGTCGTGGTCTGTAAACACTGTTCATCACTGCTGGAGACTATGATCATCAAGTGCAGACTGTTCTACCTGCCAAGGGAATTCACAGCCATACTACTTGTTGCTGTTTATACTCCTAGCTCCAACAATAACAACAGGAGCGATGCACTAAATGAACTGTATCAGCACGTCAGTGAGCAGCAGACTGCCCATCCAGATGCTTTTCTCGTTCTGGTGGGCGATTTCAACCATGCAGACCCAAAGTCTGTGCTTCCCAAATTACAGACAGTACAAACACATCAACTTTCCCACAAGGGAAAACAACATCTTGGACAATGTTTTTACTACCCAGAGGGAAGACTACAAAGCCCTCCCCCTCCCCCACCTTGGCGCCTCTGATCATATCACTGTTATGCTAATGCCAGCATACAGGCCACTTGTCAAAGTCATCAAACCCGTTCGGAAGCAGGTACGTGTATGGCCAGAAGGGTCCTCAGAGGCACTGCAAGACGGCTTCTCCACCACAGACTAGGAGATATTCAAACAGGGTGCCATTCACAACAACAACACAGATCTACAGGAATACACAGGAATACACAGAGACTGTCACTGCCTACATCTTAAAGTGCATTGACGATGTCACAGACACCAGAACCATCACTGTTCGGGCCAACCAGAAGCCATGGCTCACAGGGGAGGTCTACAGGCTGCTGAGGGTAAGGAATGCTGCCTTCAGAGCCGGAGAAAAGGTAAGCCTAAGGACAGCAAGGGCAAACCGGGGCATCAGAGAGGCCAAGAGGCAGTACTCCAGAAAGATTGCACAGCACTTTAACAACAGCAGAGATATGCAGAGTCTGTGGCAGGGCATACAGACCATGACGGACTACAAGCCAACGCCGCAGACTGCCGACAGCTCCACCTCCCTGCCGAACGAACTGAACGAGTTCTTCGCTCGCTTTGAGGCACACAATAGTACCCCGGCATAGAAGACTTCACCCCCTCCCGGTGACCACGTGCTGACACTATCCCCGGACAGCGTGAGAAGATCCCTCAGCAGGATCAATGCACGCTAAGCTCCGGGACCAGACAACATCCCTGGCCGTGTACTGAGAGACTGTGCCGCGGAACTCACAGATGTCTTCACAGACATTTTCAATACTTCTTTGAGCCAGGCTGTCGTCCCCACATGCCTCAAAACCTCCACCATCATCCCTGTGCCAAAGAAGTCGTCCTCATCCTGCCTCAATGACTACCGTCCAGTTGCACTCACCCCTATACTCATGAAGTGCTTCGAACCGCTAGTCATGCAACACATTAAGACATCTTTCCCCTCCACCCTAGACTCATTTCTATTTGCATACAGGTCTAACCGCTCAACCGATGTGGCAATCTCAACAGCCCTCCACTCAGCCCTTACACACCTGGAAACCAGAGACTCATATGTTAGAATGCTGTTCACTGACTTCAGTTCAGCATTTAACACAATCGTCCCCCAGCAACTTATACTGAAACTAGACAGGCTGGGAATTAACACCTCGATGTGCAACTGGCTGCTGGATTTCCTGACAGGAAGACTGCAGGCAGTACGGGTTGGCAGCAACACCTCCAGCTCCATCACACTGAACACGGGGGCTCCCCAAGGGTGTGTGCTGAGCACCATCCTCTTCACTCTGCTGACCCACAACTGCACACCGTCACACAGCTCCAACCTCTTTATCAAGTTTGTGGATGACACAACTGTTTCGGGTCACATCAGCAATGATGATGAGACACACTACCGGAGCGAGGTGAGCCGCCTGGTCAAGTGGTGCAGTGATAACAGCCTCTCCCTGAACGTGGAGAAGACAAAGGAGATTGTCGTAGATTTCAAGAGAACACACGCAGCACGCCCCCCTCACCATTAATGGGGCTGCTGTGGAGAGAGTAAGCAGCACCAAGTTCCTGGGTGTGCACATCTCTGAGGACCTCTCTTGGTCAAAGAACACTGCATCACTGGCCAGTAAAGCCTAACAGCGACTCTACCTCCTCCGTAAGCTGAGAGAGCCAAAGCCCCATCTCCCATTATGAGCACCTTCTACAGAAACACCATAGAGAGCATCCTCAGGCACATCCTAGGTCTGACCCCCACACTCACCAGTTCCCTCTCCCGCTGCTCTTAGTGTAAGTGTCCCAGTCAAGGGAAACTTACCTAAGGCACATCTTAGGTCTTAGGTCCTACACGCACCACTCCTCTCTCCCGCTGTTCTTAGTGTAAGTGTCCCAGTCCAGGGAAACTTACCTAAGGAACATCACTCCCCTCCCAAGAACTCAACAGACATCTCTCTCCTATGGAGTTCCTCTCTTACTGCTCCACAGTAATTGGATGTACAGTAATTGAATGTACACTTCTCTTTTTGCACCACAACAAATGACACTGCTGCTTAAATGACACCATTTGAGCTTTACTACGCTACACACTGTGTATTGGGTATCTCACTAATTTGTATTATATACAAGCCTATTTGTACTTTTTGCTATGTGTATACTGTCCTTGCTATGTGTGTATTGTTAAGCTTTTTCACTATATTTATTGTCATTATATTGATATTTGTTTATAAGATGTTTAATGTTCACTGTGGGCCTAGGGAGCGCTGTAATTTCAGATCCTATGTGTGCAACCTGTACATATGGCATTTGACAATAAAGCTGACTTTGACTTTGACATTTCACAACATAGGCAACCACATGGAAATGCACGAGAGCTTATTTTACCCTCTTCTATGATGAAGCATTCGACTCTGCTATCAGACACATAACTTCTGAAAATCTTGTTTGCTAAATTTAGCCTAGTAATCCTTCCATCCTGTGATGTTAGGTTGAAAGGATTACTAGGCTAGGTTTAGCCTAACAAGCAAGATTTTCAAAACCGTTCATTTACACATTAAAAAGTTAATGCATTAATTGAGGAAATAGTTGTGTGTTGCACTTATGTCCCTTAAAACACACAGTGCGACAGAGAATGTTACACTATTTTGATGCCACACAAGCGCATGCAACGTCCTCACACAAAGGTATAAAAGCGGTTTTACCGGGACCAATTGATGCACTTCTCTGGATAGCGCTGTGTACTTTTTTCTCTTTGAAGCCTTCTTATCCTGTTTACACTGCTATGTCTTGCTGGTTGGTCATTACCAGTTTGTCAGTTTGTATCGTCAAATCTCACAGTACCTTGGTTTGGTCATTTTTTAACCACCTTTGGAACCATATCCTATTTTGATGTTGGAACTATCAGCCCCTACTCAGCACGTGTGTGCCCATACACTATCCCAGCCACCTGGTTATGCCGTTATATGTATGCCTTGCCTGCCAGCATCTACATTCTGCGGATATGTGTTGGACTGTCTGAGAGGCTTCTGTACATAGTCTGCACTTTGCGTCTTGATTTGTATGGTAGATTCCAGCCTCTATTGATCTTGTATGCACGGCCAGCTCTTGTGCTGCCATGATCAGTGCCTCTATATGGAGCCAGTGGAAGAACTTCTCTACGTCAGTATGTGACAGCCGGTTCCACAGCTGCATATGGAAACATCTAAATGGGCAGATTCACCACAACACAAACATTTACTGTGATACCATAGAAATGCAACTCAGTCCCGTTCATTTATTTTAGTTATTTTCTGTTAATGCACATTTAAAATATCCTTACTCATTACAGTTAACCATGGCATTTTAGTTCCAGAACCAATAAATAAAGAAGTGTTTTGGCAATGTATTTAGCCTTGTTTTAGTACCAAAAGAGTAGCCTAACTGTTGCATTGTGGCTTTAATATAATTATTACAAAAATAAAAATAAAAATCAGCTTTAGCTGTTTAGTTGAGCTAGACTATTTTGAAATGAAACCATACAGGCCAATTAATGGTAACAAATTATTCTATAGATTTTTAAATATAATATTTAAAGTAGGCTTAAGATAGCACAGTGGCTTCCAATGGGTTCCAATGCATCAAGCACCAATCGCTGACATTCATCTGCAAATACTCCATTGAGTGCTAATATGGGGTAGCCGTGGCCCACTTGTTACTGGTTGAAAGCAAAGGCCTGCCAGTTCAATCTCCAGCTAGTAGGAAAAATGTGGGTGACTGTCCATGCCCACATCCATGGCTGAAGTGCAATTATTCAAGGCAGCCTGCTTCCAGTCAGTGCATGCCTCACCTCACTGTCTGTTCACTGCTGTGTTTGCGTCACAAATTCACAATTGGGATCAATGCAGAGACTGAATTTTCCGCAGAGAATCAAAACAGATAGTTCTGGGCCTGAATTATGATTGGTTGAATCACATTCTATGCCATTGTATATTCCCTGAGATTGCATGACGGAGACCACATTTCATTATATTCTATATTGCTGAACCATTCAAAAGTGACACTGGCTGCGTTTGTGCGTTACTTGGCAACCATAAAGAAAATGTATTTCTTGGTGGATAAAATTGATGTATAGGAATAAACATTTCTTGTTGTTGTGGCTTTGTCTAATGAAACCAAGCTAGATATGTGCAGCAGCATTTTTAGAAAAGCAATAAGGCCCTATGAGTCCGATCTATACTATGAATATAGCACAGCTGAGGGGGTTTAACAAAATTTTCATGATTTTGTTAATTCATGATTTACATCATAAAAATATGAGAATTGCGTTACAAACATGACCACCTTCTATGGGAGATCACAGTTTTCCTATAAAGGCTGTGAAGTTTACAGCAAACATCAAAATCATTAGCTTTATACCAAGCACGACACCTGAGTGAACACTGAAAAATCTTAGTTTATAAAATAAGTTGTTTTTGTGTTACCGATGTGACATATTTGCGTTACGGATGTGACATGTCTGAGTCAGGCTTTCAAAAACTGTACACAACAAGTGCGAATAGTGAATTTTCACCTGTAACGACTGAAATAATAGGTTTGATGTCTGGGTAGGCATGGAGCTTTAAAGTTGTCTTTCCAAGAGGAGCTCACAAAATGTAGTAGTCATTCTAAAAGCATTGTTTTACTTTTAATAGTATAAGGAGTTACCAGTGGTACCAACAGGTGTGGATCTCAAGGAAACCTCTCCAATTAGCCCGTCATTGTCATAACAATGTTACAGGTTGACAGTAATCATGCAGTAACACTATCGTCAGTTACAGCTAGTGTGCTTCAGTTCATCTGCGCTTCACTTTACCCGTAACAAGCCACTTTCAGAGATTAATCTCACAAGGGTCATCCAATGTGACAATTTCTTGGAAAGGTTTTCAGCAAGAATGCATGCAGTTGTCGAAAAATTATATGTATACATTACCAGCAAAAATAATAGGCTATGAGTGATATCCAAGGTGCACCTCATGTGCTTGCCGTGTTTTGGGGATTACACACTAAATGTCAACATTTCATTAGTTGCAAACAGGCTATATGTTACAGTGGGATAAACCAATTATTTCTTAATTGTACAGATGGACCAGTGAATCTGCTCACTAGCCTAGAAATCTAGATGCACCCTTGCGGTAGCAAATAGTTTTGCTAAGCGGGTACGTCTCGCCACGCACCACTGGAGCCTTAGTAGGTCTACCATTGGTCTTACACAGACAGTAAGACCAATCACAACGCTCTGTTTTTGTAGAGTTGGGCAGGGTTAGCACGATAATGACAAGGCTGTGTGATGGCGCAAATCAACTAAGTGGCCAAGGAATAGTGGTTGTTTGAATCAGCTTTGGAATCGACTTTAGAAGAGTTAGATTTGGGCTATTCTTTGAAAGTTGAGCAGAAAAAGAAACTCAAGTCTTTCATTTCAAACAAGGATGTGCTGTTTTGCCGTCGTTGCTCTGATTGGTCATAGCACTGTCCATTTTGACAGACAACCGCTGATTCCACCCCTAGGATGGGCTAGGGCCCTCAATCGTGGTCAGATTATGTCTGGTGGTCACATAAATAGGGGAGGACAGGGGGTAAAGTGGTCAGGTGGGTGAATGAGCGGGTAAATATGAGTAGATGGGTGGATGGTGAGCAGGTGTCTTGGTGCTTGCTCTTAGAGGGATTGGGTTAAATAAAATGTATTTGTTTTTTGAGGACACATGTCAGCATGGGAAATACCATACAGTGCAATGAGTATAGTTTGTGGTAATGTCAGTTGTCTTTTGTGCTTTACACTGCAATATTGTAAAAAGTGGCAGAAATGATTTTGAAACACCAGAAGACTGCAACTGCACTGCAAACCCCCTATAGTTGCCCTTGTTATCTGAATTTGGCCCTTCATCCTGTCTCCTAAATGTCAGCTCCTGCATGCCCAAATACGCCGTAGCATCAGTCAAATGCTTCAGTGTATCCCTATTATGACACACTAGCATTGTGCTGTGCCACTTGCAACCGGGCACCCTCATCCACAAGTTAATCGACAGGCATGCTACCTAGCAATTTTACGCAAATAGTTGAACCAACGTGGCAGATGCACTTGTCGTGACGCTTGGTGACCCTGTCCAAATTTTTAAGGTCACTAAATCCCTTCACAAAGTCAAAAAAGTCAAAGTCAAAGTGTACTTTATTGTCAATTCACTATGTAACAGGCATTACACAGAGGACTGAAATTGCGTTTCACCAGACACCAAATGTGCAATTTAAACTAGAAACACACACACACACTCACGCAAAAAACACACAGCTACACTAATGGACATGAAGTGCACACAGACATCCACAATAAATAGACATAAGACATACGAATGTCAGGTCCGCATCGGATCTGGTCACGGCCACGCCCCCTCACTCTACGCCACGGTCTCACAGCTCATCTCCTCGTTTGCACTCACCTCTTCAAGCCCGATCACCTTCACCTGAGTTTTGATTAGTGTCACCTGGTCTCCACTCTACTTAAGCCTCCCTCCCGCTTCACTCGGTGTCTGGTCTCGTCGCTATAACCTTGTCTCCTGTTTCCTCGTATGCTCCCTTCGTCTTCCGTGATCTCCGGCATCACCTCCCGCGTAAGCCTAGACTCCCCCGTGAATATTCTCCCTCTCGGTTTATCTTGTTCGTGTCTTTGTTACGGTTGTGTTTCGTCTATATCTCCTGAGTGTTAGTTTTGCCCCTTGCCTTTGTACATCGTATATCTCCTGAGTGTTAGTTTTGCCCCTTGCCTTTGTGCTTTGTTCTTTTCGTTTCTCCGTTAGAGTAACGGACACGGCTTTTGTTATCTCCCCAGTTCTTGTGTTAATAAAGAATCTGAGTTTATCTTCTGCCTCCGCCTGTCTGTGTCTGACAGAAGACCAGACCTTTAAAATAATCATGGAGGCTCGTAACCCCGACCCCATTCGAGCTTTGGTCGACGAACTACGCCAGAGTTTGTTAGCTCATGTGACGCCGCCAGTCAGCGTCGTCGCGCCCACTCCGGATCCCCCGCCTTACTCCGGAGACCCGGAGGCCTGTGGTGGGTTCCTGCTGCAGTGCACTCTCGCCCTGGAGATGGACCCGCGCCGTTTCCCCACTGAACGTGGCAGAGTGGCGTATGTCATCTCGCTCCTGGACGGCCGGGCCCTCCAGTGGGCAGAGAGTGTCTGGCAGCAGGCGGGACCCACCACACAATCCGTGGACGCCTTTATGAAACACTTCCGGGAGGTCTTCCAGGCTCCGGTCGGCGACTCCACCGTCCAGGAACAACTACACCACCTGAAGCAGGGCAAAACCAGTATTACCGACTACGCTCTCCGCTTCCGGACCCTCGCCGCCGCCAGTGGGTGGAACGAACCAGCCCTGCTCACCACCTTCCGCCTGGGCCTGGAACCCGCCCTACGCCTCCACCTGGCGGCATATGATGACTCCGTCGGCCTGGAGCGTTTTATCCAGCTCGCTATTCGGGTGGCGCACCGGAGAGAGGGCTGCCTACCACCAGTCTCCCGCGCCGCTCCGCAGCACCCCCGACCCGCTCCTGCCGACTCCACGCCCGAGACCCCCATGCAGGTCGATTCTGTCAAGCTCACTCCCACCGAACGACGCAGGCGGGTCGAACAGGGCTTGTGTCTCTACTGTGGGGCCTCAGGACACCACATCCGCGCTTGCCCTGTGCGCCCGTCTCGCGTCCAGGTGAGTGGAACCAGTCTGCAACCGTCCATTTTATCTCCCTTGTTGATCACCATAACCCTGTCTACCACCAATGTCTCCCTTTCAGCCCGGGCCCTCCTCGACTCTGGCTCCGCCGGGAACTTCATAGCCGGCTCCCTCTGCCGACGCCTGCAGCTACCGCGTCGGGAGAGCCCCCACCCCTACGTCGTACACTCCGTGGTGGGTCGGCCCATGACCCGACGGACCATCCGGCATGCCGTGGGCCCCCTGATGCTCCAGATTGGCGTCAGCCACAAGGAGAGTATAGACTTTCTGGTCCTCGAGGAGGCCACCGTGGACCTTATCCTGGGCCGCCCATGGCTGGTTCAGCATGCTCCGGTGGTGGACTGGGCCACCGGAGAAATTTTAAAGTGGGGTGTTTCATGTCGTAACCAGTGTTTGTCTTGTCTCCCGGTTCCTAGGTCCCGTCACCGTCACTCCTCCCTGGTGGTGGGTTCCACGTCAGTCGAAAGCCCTCACTCGGCCCGTAGCACCGTCATCCCCCACGAATACCGTCACTTCGCCGAGGTGTTCTGTCCTGCACGCGCCGCACAACTCCCGCCTCACCGGCCCTGGGATTGCGCCATTGACCTGCTGCCGGGAGAGCCAGTGCCTAGGGGTAGGGTCTACCCGCTGTCCTTGCCTGAGCAAGCGGCCATGGAGGAATACATCCGGGAGGCCTTGCGCCAGGGGTACATCCGCCCGTCGGTCTCGCCCGCCGCCTCCAGCTTCTTCTTTGTGGCCAAGAAGGACGGAGGACTGCGACCTTGCATCGACTACCGAGCCCTGAATCGGATCACTGTGAAGTTCCGCCATCCTCTTCCCCTGGTCCCGGCCGCCTTGGAACAGCTCGTGGGGCGGTGGTGTTCACGAAGCTAGACCTGCGGAGTGCCTACAACCTCATCAGAATACGAGAGGGGGATGAGTGGAAGACGGCCTTCATCACCCCCAATGGTCATTACGAGTATCGGGTTATGCCCTACGGGCTAGCCAACGCCCCCTCCGTATTCCAGTCCTACATGAATGAGGTGTTCCGGGAATTTCTCCATCGGTTCGTCCTCGTCTACATCGACGACATCTTGATCTATTCCCGGAACGAGGCCGAACACCAACAGCACGTGGCACAGGTACTCCGCAAGCTCCGTGAACACCACCTCTACCTCAAGGCGGAGAAGTGCGTCTTCCACGAACGCCAGGTCCAGTTCCTGGGGTACAACATCTCCGCCCAGGGCGTCAAGATGGACCAGGGGAAGGTTGACGCCGTACTCCACTGGCCGGCTCCCACTACGGTCAAGGAACTGCAACGCTTGTTAGGCTTCGCCAACTTTTATCGACGTTTTATCAGAAATTACAGCCTAGTGGTCGCTCCTCTCACCAACCTCCTGCGGTCCAAACCCAAGACCCTCCAATGGTCCCCCGAGGCGGCGCGGGCGCTCCAGGACCTCAAGGCCTCCTTCGCTTCGGCTCCTCTCCTCACGCTCCCGGACCCTACCAAGCCCTTCGTCGTGGAGGCAGACGCCTCCACAACCGGTGCAGGTGCGGTCCTGTCCCAGGAAAGCGGGTCTCCAGCCAGACTACATCCGTGCGCCTACTTTTCCCGCAAGTTTACCCCGGCCGAGCAGAATTATGACATCGGAAACCGGGAACTGCTCGCCGTGAAACTTGCTTTGGAGGAGTGGCGCCACTGGCTGGAGGGAGCCCAACACCCCTTTCGTGTCCTCACTGACCACAAGAACCTGGCCTACCTACGTGAGGCCAAGCGGCTGAATCCTCGTCAGGCCCGGTGGGCACTATTCTTCACCCGCTTTGACTTTGTTCTGTCTTACAGGCCGGGGTCCAAGAACGTCGTGGCCGACGCGCTGTCCAGAGTCCACGGGGATGCGGACTCACCCAAGTCCCACGAGCCTATCCTGCCGGCACATCTCATCGTGAGCCCGATCCAGTGGGCTCTGGACAACCGTGTCGCCCAGGCGGTGGCCCAGGAACCAGCGCCCCCAGAGACCCCGGCCGATCGTCAGTTTGTGCCCGCCGGGCTTCGACAGGAGGTGCTTGAAAGCCTCCATACCTCCCTGGGCACTGGCCATCCGGGGGCTGCCCAGACCCTCTCTCTCCTCCGCGATCGGTACTGGTGGCCGCAGATGCACCGCGACGTCCAGAGGTATGTGGCTGGTTGTGCTGAGTGTGCCATGGCAAAGACTCCCCGACATCTCCCAGAGGGTAAGCTCCAGCCTCTCCCGGTACCCCAGAGGCCATGGTCACACCTAGGCGTCGATTTTATTACTGATCTGCCCAAGTCTAATGATTTTACTTGTGTTTTAGTGGTTGTAGACCGATTCTCGAAATCCTGCAAACTCGTCCCCATGAAGTCTATCCCCTCGGCGGCGGAGACCGCCGAGGCAGTGTTTACCCATGTCTTCCGCCATTTCGGGTTACCCGAGGACGTGGTGTCCGATCGGGGACCCCAATTCATATCCCGATTCTGGCGGGCCTTCTTAGGGCGCCTGGGTGTGGCCGTCAGCCTCACGTCGGGGTACCACCCACAGACCAACGGCCAGACGGAGCGGAAGATCCAGGAGATCGGCCGGTTCCTACGCACCTTCTGCTCTCATCACCAGAACCGGTGGAGCCACTTCCTACCCTGGGCCGAATACGCGCAGAACTCCCTACGCCAACGCTCCACCGGACTCACCCCGTTCCAGTGCACACTCGGCTACCAGCCACCCCTCTTCCCCTGGCACACCGAACCCTCCGCGGTGGTCAACGTGGAGGACTGGTACCGGGAGAGTGGTAGGGTCTGGGAAAAGGCACATCAGCAGCTCCAGAGGGCAGTCCAACGCTTCCGACACCACGCTGACGCGCGGAGAGGGCCCACACCCACCTATGAGGTTGGCCAGAAGGTCTGGCTCTCCACTCGGGACATCCGCCTCCGACTGCCCTCTAGGAAGCTCAGCCCCCGGTTCATCGGTCCCTTCGACATCGTGCAGCAGGTCAACCCGGTCACTTTTAAGTTACGTTTGCCCCCGCACTACCGCCTTCACCCGACTTTCCATGTGTCACTACTTAAACCCTATCACGCACCTCACCATGTTTCTCCTCTCTCCGCAGCTCCCGATGCGCGGCCTGAGCCTCCTTTGCCGCTCCTGTTGGACGACGGCCCGGCGTATGTGGTCGACTCCGTCCTCGACTCCAGGCGCCGTCGAGGTCGCCTGGAGTATCTGGTGGATTGGGAGGGGTACGGTCCGGAGGAACGTTCGTGGGTTCCGAGGGAGGACATCCTGGACCCCAACCTGCTCACCGCCTTCCACGCGGAGCATCCGGACCGTCCCGCTCCCCGAGGCCGGGGTCGTCCCAGCCGGCGTACCCGGCGCCCGGGCCGTCGTGCTCCAGGAGCGGCCCCTGAAGGGGGGGTAATGTCAGGTCCGCATCGGATCTGGTCACGGCCACGCCCCCTCACTCTACGCCACGGTCTCACAGCTCATCTCCTCGTTTGCACTCACCTCTTCAAGCCCGATCACCTTCACCTGAGTTTTGATTAGTGTCACCTGGTCTCCACTCTACTTAAGCCTCCCTCCCGCTTCACTCGGTGTCTGGTCTCGTCGCTATAACCTTGTCTCCTGTTTCCTCGTATGCTCCCTTCGTCTTCCGTGATCTCCGGCATCACCTCCCGCGTAAGCCTAAACTCCCCCGTGAATATTCTCCCTCTCGGTTTATCTTGTTCGTGTCTTTGTTACGGTTGTGTTTCGTCTATATCTCCTGAGTGTTAGTTTTGCCCCTTGCCTTTGTACAGCGTATATCTCCTGAGTGTTAGTTTTGCCCCTTGCCTTTGTACATCGTATATCTCCTGAGTGTTAGTTTTGCCCCTTGCCTTTGTGCTTTGTTCTTTTCGTTTCTCCGTTAGAGTAACGGACACGGCTTTTGTTATCTCCCCAGTTCTTGTGTTAATAAAGAATCTGAGTTTATCTTCTGCCTCCGCCTGTCTGTGTCTGACAACGACATACAGGTAAACATATACGCTTCCAGCAAGAAGGAAGGAAAGTTTGAGGTAGCTCTTCTTGGTAGTTGGTGTAGATTGGAAAAAGTGAATGTGCAATTTGTAAGGTGCAATAAGTGAAGGTGCAATTAAGTAAAGTGCAGTGTGCAAGCACCATGGACCTCAGTGTGTGTGAGATTTGTTTATGGATGTCAGTAACATATTCATGGAATGTTCATTGATTCTTCTTCATTGTGTTGATTAGCCTGATGGCTTGTGGGAAGAAGCTGTTTCTCAGTCTATTTGTGTGGCACCGCATGCTGTGGTAGCACTTTCTGGATGGTAAAAGGGAGAACAGTTTGTGTGCTGGGTGGGTTGTGTCCTTGATGATATTGATGGCTCTCTTGGAACAGTATGATGTATATAAGTCCTGAATGGCTGGTTGGGGTGATCTGATGATCTTTTCAGCAGTCCTCACCACCCTCTGTAGAGCCTTCTTGTCCGCAGCTGAGCACTTGCCGTGCCGGACGGAGAGGCTGCAGGTAAGGATGCTCTCAATAGCACCCCTGTAGAAGGTGGCGAGTGCAGAAGTGGGAAGGTCAGCTCTCCTCATTCTGTGAAGGCGTATCTGTGCTTTCTTTACCAGGGAGGTGGTGTTGATGGTCCATGTGAGGTCATCTGTGATATGCACTCCCAGAAACTTTGTGTGACTCCACGGTACTGCCATTTATTGCGAGTGGGGTGTGTGTCGGGTGTTGTTTCCTGAAGTCTACAGTTTCTGTTTCTGTCACACCAGTTGATGAGTTGATGTACCTCCTCTCTGTATGCTGAGTCGTTGTCGTTCTTGATGAGGCCCACCACTGTTGTGTCATTAGCGAACTTTATGATGTGGTTCGATGAGAATCTGGCACAGCAGTCGTGGGTCATCAGTGTGAACAGCAATGGAGACAGCACACATCCCTGGGGGATCCCGGTGTTAGTGATGGTGGTCTCTGAGAAGTTTTTGCCACTGTCTGTGGTCTGTTAGTGAGAAAGTCCAGTAGCCAGTTGCATAAAGAAGTGCTGATGCCTATTGCACTCAGTTTGTTCACCAGGTGCTGTGGGATGACCATGTTGAAAGCGGAGCTGAAGTCGATGAACAGCATCCATACGTGACTGTTTTTGTTTTCCAGATGAGTCAGGCATAGGTGGAGTGCTGTTGCTATGGCGTCATCAGTGGAGCGTTTGGGGCGATAGGCAAACTGGTATGGGTCCAGAGTAGTGGGAAGGCTGGATGTTATGTGGGCCTTGACCAACCTTTCAAAACACTTCAGCATTATTGGAGTGAGTGCTATGGGTCTATAGTCATTTAGTGATGTAGCTGGGGATTTTTTTGGTAGTGGTACGATGGTGGTGGCTTTGAAGCTTTCTGGTATGACGGCTTGTGTCAGGCACAGACGGGGCAGAGGCAGGATTAAACAAAGGAGTATTTATTAAACAACCGAACAGAGTCTTAACGAAAGTCACGTCCGCTACTTATAGTGGAGGAGAACAGAAAACTACAAAGCACAGAAGTTTACGAAAACCAAAACACAGGAGATCTAGAAGGCAAACACCAAAACATACGCTAGAAACTAGGAGATACCAAGTGTAACAATACCCACTGGGAAGTCTAGGCTCGCGGGGGGAACAACGCAGGAAAACACAGGGAATCGCGAGAGACAGAGGAAACACGACTGACTCAGAGAATATCCCAGGTAACATTGACAAGGCCAGACACCAGGTGAAGCAGAGGGGAGGCTTAAGTAAGGTGGAGACCAGGTGACACCAATTAAAACTCAGGTGAAGGTGATCGTGCATGAGGAGGTGAATGCAAACGGGGAGACGAGCTGTGAGTCTGTGGAGTTGAGTGAGGGGGTGTGGCCGTGACCAGGTCCGATGCAGACCTGACAGCTTGGCTCAGTGAGATGTTGAAAATATCTGTGAGGACTTCCGTGAGTGAGTCTGCACAGTCTCTGAGCACACGCCCGGGAATGTTGTCTGGACCTGCAGCTTTCCTGGGGTTCACTTTGAGTAGGGTCTTCCGCACGTCCGCAGGGTCTAGTTGGAGTGTTGTGTTGTCTGGGCCAGTAGGGGCTTTTGTTGGAGTGGTGGTGTTGTTTTCTTCAAACCGGCTGAAGAAGGTGTTGAGAGAGTTGAGGAAGTCTATGTTGTCCTCGCACGGCAGGGGTGTTGGTTTGTAGTCTGTGACTGACTGGATGCCTTGCCACAGGCGTCTGGGGTCTTTTGTGTCGCTGAAGTGCGAGCGGATCTTCTGTCCATAGGCCCGCTTGGCTGCTCTCACGCCCCGGTGCAGGTTGGCCCTGGCTGATCTGAGGGCGTCTTTGTCCCCGGACTTGAAAGCAGTGTTGCGTGCTTTCAGGAGTTCACGTACCTCCCTGGTGAACCAAGGTTTGTCTTTTGCCCATACCGTGACAGTCTTTGTAACTGTGACATCATCCATGCATTTGGATATGTATCCAGTCACAGACTCAGTGTATTCAGTGAGGTTGATGTGCTGGTTGGTAGTGGCTACCTCCCTGAAAACAGACCAGTCTGTACAGTCAAAGCAGTCCTGGAGAGATGAGCCATGCCCTGATCTGCTTCACAGCTGACTTGCTCCTCGTTAGCAGTGGTCTATAGGCTGGAATTAGCATAACAGAGAGATGGTCTGAGCCTCCCAGGTGGGGGTGGGGATCCGCTCTGAATGCCTGTTTGATATATGTGTAGACCTGGTCGAGTGTGTTCTCTCCCCTGGTCGCAAAGTTCACATGTTTATGGTAGTGACCATGTTTGAGATTTCCCTACCAACAGGCAAGGCCAGAAATATAAACGATTGGTGGTAACACTAGCATTTAACCATGGGCATCTTTGATACCATGTGGTGTTAAACACACTGACCTTACCATTTGTTTTTTCAATGTCAGTTTTTGGAACTGGTCTCCCCTGTTTTTGATTTTCATCCTCCAGTGTGTGAAATGGGGTATTTAACATCATGAATACAACGTCTCGTTTTTCCATCCTTTTTTTATTGACACAACAAAGCAAAACTCTACAAAGGCTCAAACTCTCCACCGTCCGCACCATCGCGAATGACAGGTCTGTCGACAATGACAGTAGTACAAGACCTTGTGTGTCAACCCTTCAACCCACCCTCTCATTCTGATTGGGCCCACTGACAAATGCGGCTCTGGTGATTGGCTGATTGATGACAGATGAGCATTTTGAACTGACCTGCCCAAAGGGAGGACGTTCCTCCCTTTTTGCCATTCACTCCATGTTAAAAGAGGAGCCCACGTATCGCCCGGGTTCGTAGTGTTTATAATAGATGTCAATGAGGGAGTAAGGGAAGACGATATTTTTGTGACTTTTTTCTGTTTTCGAAATGATAAAATAGAATTATTTCAGCTGTTTTGACATGTTTTGCATGTTTATCTATTAAATATGTGATTTTTTATAAATTTCTCCTGGAAGTTCTTTCTTTAAAAATTTAAGGGAGGATCTTCCTCCCTTTCCTCAGTGGAGGAGTCGTCTCTGATATATATATATATAGTTTCGCCCACACAGCGTCACATTTACACTGATAGCTGCACTACACTTCCCATCATGCAACACATGCCAGCCGTCGTTGCAGCGGCAGGCGAAGTTTAGTTCATCGCAAATAGAGGTTGGTTAAACATAACCACAGTACATTTCATTCCATAAACTTTCTTTACTAACCAACATAGCGAACAGTGAGGTACCCGCTGATTCAGCTCCATTCTCCGTTCCGTAGCTGGCAATAAATCCCAAGGTTTAACATACATAGCACTCACTCTCATGCACGCTTAGTTGCCGGTTCTCTCCTGGTCCGTCCGCCGACTGGTCCGTGGGGAAACATGGGCTGAGTTGAATCAGAGTACTTATCCACTGTCCCGGGACAGTGGAAAAGACTTTGTAGGGAGAGGGGTGGAGGTTTGCTGTTGGCTGGATTGATTTGTCAATCTATATTGTATTCATTGTGTGTAGCTGCATTGCGGCAATGAATCAACTATTTATAATTGATTGATATGTACGAAGAAGTGGTGATATGTGTTTCAGGATGTTTATTACCATGTTAATTATGTCTTGGGGTTGTTTGCCTTCCTGTTTAGTTGGGCTTGCCCAATTGGCTAACTATTGGGGGGCTTATTTAGAAGGCTGTCAGAATGTGTCCGGGGTTGAACGTGGTGGACGTGGGGCAATGTCAGCTTGCTGTGAGGTTGTATGTTACCTACGTGTATATTACCTGCAATGGTCGTTTTTTTTGTTGTTTTCCTTGTTCCAGTCTTTTGGTTTGCCTTTTATCTACACTGGCGCACATGTAAATAAATGCCCACCCGCTTTGCACGAAAGTCCGTTATCCCCTGGTCATTACTTAGTGGTCCCTCCTTTCCTGCTGTGAGACGGAGGCTGGAAAAGTCGGTGACTCACAATGATGTAAATGATTATGTGAAAAGTTTCATAAAAGTTGTTCTACAACCAAGAGGAGTGACTGCTCAAATTCTATGTAGTCATCATTCATCATCAATCATTATTTATACCATAGCATTATGGACGTGACAGTTTTGTGTGGAACTGGCCATTTAAATATTACTGCTGTCAATGTTAACATGTGATTAATGTTGAGTCTTTTTGACACAAATTAATCATGCAAATGCATAGGTCACATAGGTTACCCACCAGCGCCCTCCTCATTTACACACACCACAAGGGCTGTGATTGTTTTAGTTCGTCCATTTGCTTTGTCTTGTTTGCCGATGTATTTCAGCAGCCCGCTGTAGGTACTTTTAGCAACATGCCACTGTATAGACTTTGTAAATAATTTAAAGACATTGGTTTGAATTCAGAGGTAGGATTTCATGATTATACTGCTTATCTTTCAATAATGTTTTAAATTCAGCGCTCTGTCAGCAGGCAGTACATAGGCAGTCATGAGAAGTTTGCTTGTTAACAGAACATAAACTGACTGCCTAGAAACCTTGTAAGTAGCTCTGATATATTTTGTAACAACAACGAGGAATGAAATATGCAATGTCTCTTTTAACAGCAATGTCAAAAAATGAAAGCACCAGGTAAGCAACTTTTTTTTTTTTTTACCAGCTTCATAATCACTTTGATGTTTAAATGATTCATTGCGTGGTGAATGGAGGCTCTCTTGCGCCATCTACCACAGTTATAGGGACTTACAGCTTCTCATCACCGTTCGAGTAGCCTCTCGTTGCAGTCTGTAGAAAGGCATGTTAGATATACAACTCCGCCCATATCCAAGTCGGCCATGTTGTTATGTCATATCTAGGGTCCACATACCTCAAACGACATTTAAAGTTTATGGCAGTAGGCTTAGAGAAAGAGTAGGCTGAGGCTTTATTTTACTCATCATTGACCCTGCTAGTCAACAAAAAGCTGGATAAAATATTTGCAGTTTATGGGGTTCAGTAGTTGTATTGAGTATTTTGCATGTTGGATCATTTATGTTCATAACAATCCTGGAAAGCAGTTTGGAAAGTTTAAATTAGTTTGCCATTTTTATGGAGAGCTTCTGTTCAAATAATGCGCTCTTACTGATTGATCTGTTTGCCTACGGCAGGGATGTCAAAGTCAAATACACAGAGGGCCAAACAAAACAGATTTGCTACAAGCCGAGAGCCGGACTGATTCAATGTTTATTAAAATATATTGAAATGATTGCACATAACCTATTGAACCAAGACCTAACACGGTGTATGCTATTTAATGATTAAATTAATAATCCAGTATTTTTTATGGCTCTGTTAGTAACTTCAAGTGAAAACATTTTTCAACAGGCACACAGAAAAAAAATCACATGTCCATGTCCACAAGCTGTCCTTTTAGATTGGTGAAAAGCTGGTCTACACGTTCAGCAACCAGGTTTCTGCTCAGGCTGATGTTTGAAAATAGTTGCCTTTTGTCTGGGCACACTGCGTCACAAACTTTAAGCATAGAGTTTTTTATAAACTTTCCCTCTCTAAATGGCTGGGCTGGGCCATAGATAATTCATTCACGGGCCGGATCTGGCCCGCGGGCCCGCGGGCCTTTGCATATTTGTCAGGATGAAGCTCTTGATCCACCGAGCGCCTCCATCTGTAGAACTGTGGCGTCCTCTTTTGCTGTGTGTGGCAAAGACAGAGTGGAGGGAAACTGGAGCTGAGGCGGTGAAGGTGACAGTGAGACATGGAGGGGTGGTGTAGAGGACCGTTCACCCATGGCTCGAGTGGGGGTCATGTGTAGAGGGCTCTGTCCCGCTGGGCAGGTTTGGAGGAAGGCGGCCCTGCCTGTCCGATGGTCTCAATTTTCATATGGGTGAGCCAAGTGATGCCATCTCCATAACCACCTGAAGAGATGGATGCAGGGCTGTATTAATAGCCTATTGCTATTTTTATGTAAATTCAAAGCTATTTTTTTTGCGAACCATTCATCACAGCAACTGCGAGTAACAGTTAGAAAGTCCAGTCGTGATATGAGCGTGGTATCTGTGTGATGAAAATTTCTCGAGTAATATGACAGAGAAGAGTGGATTCGGGGGCAAGGCCATCGGTCTCATGGGTTGTAACGTTTTGAATGACCAGTTATGTGTCCGCGTCCCACAGTTTGAGAAATGCTGCTGTAGGCTACGTTAACACCACACAGAGTCTAACAATTCCACTGTAGAAAGATTGTTGATATTACACTTTGCTGTGATAGGTTTGCATTGCATGGTAGCCTATAGCTAAATCATGTCAGCCTGTTCTGGGCTACAGTTGAAACTGCTGGGCTGTGTTGAAATAACTCTTTTTTCTTTTTTGGTTGCATTGCTGGGCTGTGTTGAAATAACTCTTTTTTCTTTTTTGATTGCATTGTCTATTCTATCTACCATGCAAAAATAGGACAAAATGAGTTTGAATATCAAGGTAATAGTAATATTAAGTTTCACTCATTTCTGAGGACAGTCAATAGGCCACCAGATAACTTTTTAACATTGTCAGAACAACACTCGTAGGGCCTATGCTTTCTCCTTTGTGTCTTCTACTTGCCTCCTGGGCTTAGCTTCACGTGAGGAGAACGTGAGCCTGCAAACTCTTTGTTTCAGTCAATGAAATTGCAGCATGGATAACCCTATTGCTCTAGCACTGTAATGCAGAATGCTGGCATGTCAAAAAAACTAAATGCACTAAAATTATACTATTTAGTTTACAAAAATATGTAAATAAATTTGTGTTTTTGATATATAAAAATAAAATGCTAAATATTGGTGAAGACTATTTTGTCTTCCTAAAACAGTGGTTGTGACATGTCCCGATGGTGCATCTGCAAACCTACGGCGATGGTTATTTATTTATTTATTTATTGATTGATTGACTGATTGCAACACTAAAGCACATTTTGCTCTCGAGGTCCCCCCACAGTCTGAAAGCGTAATTGACCATTAGCAGAGACCGTTACCATAACTCAGAGAATGTGTAATGGCGCTCTGCATAAATATTTTGTGCATGCCTCCCACCAGAAGTTTACAAACTGTCAAAGTATCAATGAGCCCAGAGGTAGGCTACTTAGATGGGAAACTAGCTCAAACAAGCAAGCAGCGTAATACAAGATTCACTGCAGCTCTTTTTCTAATTACCTGCCTGAATGTAGTGGGCTACAATCTGAGACAAACAATACAGTATCTCAAACTGTTGCACTTTCATGATTGTTTTTTTTTATTTGTTTGTTTTGTTGGCATCCTTTGCAAACACTGCCAGAAACACTACTCTCAACTCATAGCTAAGTTGACTTCAGCATCAACTTTTGTCCATGATTGTCAAGCATTAGACAAATGAGTGCAACTACAATGGAAATTAATTTTATTATTGATAGTGTGACATTTTAGCTTGCACATTAGGGGCAAAACACCAAGATATCAGCCCAAAAAAATCGGCATCATGTATGGGCCATTAGCTGACCTTGACTCCTAAATATCAGTATCAGCATTGGCCATAAAAAACCCATACCGCTGAGAGCTTTTTGTCTTTACCAGTCATGAGATCTTCTTGCTCAACACCTTTGTAATTCAGCAAAATCTAACAGCTAGGCTTAAATTTATATATGCTGATGAGAAGCTTAAATACCTAAATAACTTGAAGATTCAAGCTGATTTGTTACCTTTTGGTGCCCTGGTGTGTTCAATACTCTCTCCCCAACCCCCACCATTTCACTTTATCATACATTAAGTTATTTTAGGGGGTAAAAGTTCTGATTTGACATATGTGGGTTTCATCGGTTATTACCAATGTCTGGTAAAAATGTCAGTAGTTCAATCAGAAATACCTGTACTAAAACAAATGTTGATGTGTGAACTTACTTTCACTGGTGTACTATTACATAAGTATAGATGTATATAAATCTATACTAAAACCTTCCAGGTCTGGAATAGTAACTCTATTGAAAATCTAAAGGTGTTTTGAGCTCACTCACTGGAAGATGTTCCTTTAAAGAGCCGAGGGAGATCTGAACATTCTCAACAACTCCATCTGTTCTTACATGCCATTATGTGCTGACTTATTTCAACCAAACAGATCAAACTTTATTCTAACATGACCTGGGTAACCAGAGAATAGAAGCACTGTCTGAAACTTAACAAATAGTATTTCTATGGGAAGACCATGTCAGTGAATTCAGAGGAAAGCTAAGGCATAAAACCAAGCTTGCTAGGCTGCAATACAAATATAAGATGGAGGAGAATTTCATTAGAAGTGATAGCGTAAAAGGGGCTGAACACCATGTCAAAGGAAAAATGAACTCACAAGTTATATTTATTGGCCATTTATTAGACTGAAAGTATGTTGCAGACAGACATGTTTCAGCCTAAGCTATCTTCAACTTCTTGGGTAGAAACAGGTGTCACTAAAAAGCACTGGTAACATTTGATGTCATCAGATTGCCAATTAGACACATAGGTGATATAAGTACTACAAACTAGAAACTAGATAAAAAAGCAACAGTACTAGAAATACACAAATACACAAAAACATAAAACGTGAAAGGAAAAGATAATACAGACACATTATAGGAAACGGACTTTGGAAACACTGCAAAACTAATTTCTCATTAAGCCCACCTAGTTGAATTGTTTGAAGCTTGTGAATCCAAATCCAGTGTATAAATATTGTGACCTCAGCGATTAAAATTTCTTGCCACTGAAAAACAAGGATTTATCGCAAATTGTTGTGACTATTGCATATTTTATTCGCTAAATATGACCCATACAAAATCTTCATGCTTGAATTTCAGTTTATTTACCTGTCCTTCTGATGACAGCTTCTCTTATACATGATCAATGCCTCATTGCATTGGCTTCCTGTCAAGTCTAGGATTCAATTTAAGATTTTGTTAATGGTGTTTAAAGATCCTCATGGCCTGGCCCCAACTATATAGCTGCTGTCATTTATCTCCATTCAGTCCCCCATGTCTCTTAGATCTTCCAGCAAAAGGTCTTCTTCATGTCCCCTGGTCACACCTTAAGATAAAAGGTGACAGAGCTTTTGCTCTGTTGCTGATCCTCAGCTAAGGAACCCTCTGCCACCTGACACTAGAAATTCCCTCTCTATTACTGTCTTTAAATCCAAGCTTAATATACACCTTTTCACATTAGCATTCCCGTACTTTTTGTCTTGCCTTGTCATGTCAGTAATTAAGCATTGCTGCCGACACATACACACTCGTAAGCTCTTTCAAAAATGCAATTATGAAGCACCTACAGCCGTCATTATGCTGCTTGTATTCTGTTGCTTGTATTTATGTAAAAGAGAAACTCTTTAAGCCCCAGACAGAGGATGTTTTCTTGTTATGGTTCTGTTTCGAGTCTGTCCACGTTCACTTACAATTCATTCACCAAATTGCTTTGAGTGGAGCTATCTACTCTTTGACCATGCAGTCGAGTCTAGCGAATTCCTTTGTCATGCTTTCATTTTTTTAACATTTCTGTTAAAGTGAGCACTGCATATTTTAATAACCTTGTTGTTGTTACAAAGAATATATCAAAACTATTTACAAGATTTCTGGGATGTTAGTTTATGTTTTGTTAACAGGCAAACTTCTCATGACTCATGACTTCTCATGGTAAATGGTAAATGAACTGCATTTATTTAGTGCTTTTCTACTCCTACGAGTACTCAAAGTGCTTTACAGAGTATGTGCCTCACATTCACATCATAACTCAACATAGCTAAAGCCACATGAACACTTAAGAATATAAACTCCCTCTCAATGAGAATTTTCTCCGGGTGTTTGGGTGTTTTATTATTGCATTGCAACTGATGCAGTTTTCAGCAGGGAAAATGACCAGGGGGACCAGGGGGATGATTAGCAAGCCAATTCATCATTCTTAACCAATGTATCTGGTTTTTATAGGTCAATTGAGGGGTATTTACAAAAGACTGCCCAATCACTGGACAGAATATGCTGGTGTTTTTTAGCAACAGACTTGATGAAAAATATTAGGGAGAGAAGACCACCTGCGGTCTCTCCTGACTCCTAACCCTCTTCTCCATTTGAGCTTTGCACACAGCACTAAACATTTTCTGTGGTTGATTGTGAGGTGTGTAGTCTGTTTACTTCTACACATACTTTTATTCCAATCATCCTATCTGTTTTTGATCATGATTTAGTTAGTGGCTCATGCGTGCCTAAACTACTTGCTGGATCAATTTGAGTGAAATGGAGGAAGGAGAAGACATGGGTAAGAGCACAGGGATCTTTGGTAACTGGAATTATTGACATTATTTTCAGTTTATTACATGACAAAATATTCAAGCAAAACACACTTATTTTACAAATTTTTACTAAATTAGTATTAATAACTAAATTTTACTAATAACTAATTTTCCTAAACCCCATTTAGTTAACGCTGTTCACCAGGTCACTATTTGGTCTATGTTTGGTCTGTGTCAAATTTTCTGGATCGTTTTCCTACAGATGGGACTCGGTGACCTCAAACAACAGACCTATTAATTGATTCGTACCAGATTTCCTTTAATATTTCTGACTGTTTATGTACCATTTTGGGCACATTCCTGCTCTATAACAATCCAAGAAATTTGCCACAGGATCCTTGTGCAAAAGATGCAGAAATATCGCCTAATTAAAGGCTTTTTGTGGAATTGTCAAATACCGATAGTAAAAGATAACCTACTGATTATGGTCATCCTGTAATGTTAAGCTAGCCAAAATTTCTTTACAACAATGTAGGGCTTATTGGAGAGGTATGGTTGACGTGTACATTATGAATTACTGATGCAGTGCTATTAATGAATGCCTAATAATTGTGATAAATACTGTACGATCTGCTGAATTGGGGTTAAGCCGTGTCCAGTGTCCACTAAACCACTGAATGAATCTTGTTTGTGCTGCTGCATAGGGTAAAGTAATGAGCGCTGAAGTTTCTTTTACGAGTAACGAGTAAAGTAATCCAATTACTATTCAAAGCAGTAACTTAAGTAAAGTAACTAGTTACTTTTTTTAGTAACTTTAGTAACCAACAGTGATAGGTAAAGAAATCTATGCACTCATAAGAAGCCAATACAAGTCTAACTGTCATGCAGCCTAACTGACACACTCCCAGCTGCAAGAAAGCAAGTCACCAAATCTAAATTGTACATGATTTCTGACAGTGTCTAGTGAAGTTATGTAGGCTGTCAGTTTTTAGAGATGTTGTGGACATTTTGAATCATGTGGGTGAGTCTTTATTGTATTATTGCTGCATACTAATTGTAACGCTTTGCCAGGTTTGCATGTGTCAACCTTTCTTTCTCTTGGAAAGATTGGACTTTTTAAGATGTTTGTAAGATTTTACATGAGTTTTGTGACAGAAGTCATGATCATTGACCAGGATCCTTTACACTTGTATTGGTTTACCTCCCCTGCTGAAAAAACAGCTACAAACCAGCCTAGGCTGGTGGCTGGTTTTAGCTTTTTTTTTACCAGCTCTTGTTGGTCTTTGCTGGTCTTACTGTTTGGGCCACCACTTGGGCTTGCTGGTGTGACCATCTTAGGAAGCTGGTCATGTTGGTCTGACAGCTCCAGCTGGTCAAGTGTGGAGAAGTTTCTGGGAAAAACCCAAATAGCAGAGAAGTTTGTCTTGTTCAACCAAGTCTTTATTGCGTTCACCGAGAGAATGGTTATAACAGTGGTAATCCTCAACCATTCTACCCTTACACCTTTTCTGTCTATCTTAAATACTCCTGCTAGTAGATGATGTAGCTGGCACTGAGCCAATCCTACACAAGGCCTCAGTCTCTGTCCTTTTACGATGAGGCTCTAAACATGGTTTCAACACAGTTTCTTTTTATAGCACAACACTCTGCTGCATGCTCTATCCTATGTCTGTATACACACATACATATATTACTTGTTTCTACAAAATTCCCGACACAATCATCATAAGATGGTTAAACAAGTACAATAAGCGAAGACATAGCTTAAACCAGCAAACCATCATAAGCTAGTCAGGCTGTTTTTTTCAGCAGGGTCTATATTGTGCTGTCGAGTCAGTCTATATGTATCCCATATTATGAATATTTAACCTGTTTTTTTCCACCAGAGAAAAAGTCTTCACAAGCTTTGAAGAGGATCAGATGAGTTGCATCTCACTGAAATAGTCCTGAATTCACTGTGCAGGTGTTGCCATTCACATGAGATACCATGGAAGAGGTGTTGCAGATGCACTTTACCACACTGGATTATGTGATTTTTGCTATACTACTGGTGGCATCCACTGGCATTGGACTTTTTTATGCATTTTCTGGTGGACGTCAACGGACCACACAGGAATTTCTCCTGGCTGACCGCAGCATGAGTTGCTTCCCTGTTTCATTGTCACTTTTAGCCACTTTCCAGTCTGCTGTTGCCATCCTCGGGACCCCTTCAGAAGTCTACTCCCATGGCACCCAGTACTGGTTTTTGGGATGCTCTTACTTTTTGGGTTTGCTCATTCCTGCTCACATATTCATCCCAGTTTTTTACCGTCTACGCCTGACTAGTGCTTACCAGGTATCATCAATGTAGACTTTAATGTTGTGGAATTAATACGGGTCTGTAAAGAACAGTGTGTGACAATTTTGACCGTTTGTATTAATTAATTATTCTGTATTAGAATCACTATCCAGAATCACTATACTTTTCCATGATCCCTTCACAAACTGTAAATGATAAACTTGTAGATTTCTGCTTCATTGTATCATGGAATGCCAGTCAATGAGTAAACTGCCTGTTCTCACAGGGTGATTTCTACCGCTAGCCAATTTGTGCCCCAAGTTACTAAACTGTTTGCATCTAAGTGGTAAATCCCTTTAGAATCCTTTAAATGACCACAAAATGGAGACTAATGAAATGTCTAATGCTTGTAGAGTTACTTTATTGATCCCGAAGGAAATTAAGGTTGTGTTTATTAGAAACACATATCTATAATGATGAATTTATCAATGCTGAAAGTATCAACAGGGATGAACTGTATACACAGTATGTGGAACAGAAGTGTAATGGGTATTATTGTTAGTATTTTAAAATCATCATATTTCAGCAGGCAGTGACTTCTTCTACCTGCTTGATGGCATTGGTAGCTAGATATGGTTAACAGGGAGAAAAACATTTCCTTATTTTTTGATTACAAGTAATTAATGCAAATTGATAGATCTGAAAATATATTTTTTGTCTTCTGCAGTACCTGGAACTGCGATTCAACAAAACAGTCCGTGTCTGTGGGACAGTGACGTTCATTTTTCAGATGGTGACTGGATTTTTCTTCTTTTGTTTTATTTGCAGTAGACATTGAGCTATTTTCTCCTATGCACACAAGTTAAAAGGTTTGCAGTTATATCCCTTTCTGCTTACATTCTGTCATTTGTCTGTCATGTCTGTGTTTGACCTGTTCTGAGGCCGGTTTCTTCAAGCATGGCAACACCAAAATCTGTTTTTTTGTATATTTGTAAATATGCATATTTCCCTTAGTGCATTCTCTGCATATTCTCTGAAATATTCAGTGGTGGTCTGAAGTAGCTATGGTGACACTCCTATGCCTCATATGTTTTTTCTCTCACTTTTGTTCTGCAATTTGCCCAATGCACTGTAGGCGTGTTTGTAATTTTAAAACTAAACAGATCTATGTGGCTGTGCATTAAGGCAGCCCTACCATCTGTGAGTGCACCAGTCTCAAGATGAAGGTGCAGTAGTGACTTATTTGTCACACAAACCGAATGACTAAACTTTCCAAGGAACACGGCGTACTGTTATCCTATTCAATTTACTGTGCAGGATGTGTTCAGGCTCATCGAGAAACATAACCGACAGAAATAAACCAGCTTAATTCGGAAATGTACATAAAACCATGCAAAAAGTTATTTAGGCGAGTTAAATATTTTCATTGAAAGAATTTAAGGAACTAGGGTGGTACTCGTTTCCAGTAAAGTGTAGCCCGGTTACTTATGTGCAGGTAGTTATTTAATGTCTGATTAAAACATGACCTCTGCTGTTAGAAGAGCCACTTGTTGAAGATAGGCTACAAAGATGGTCTAAATTAAAGACAAAATCTTCTGAAATGATTCAGAAATATATTGCAACCACTGCAGTGTGTAACACATCACAAAGTAAAAAAGTAGTGTAACATTCTACTACTGAAAATTTGGTAATGAAACTTTTCCCAGAGACGGATTTGACAGTGACACTGCCCTCAGTGACACAAGCTGTTAGTGTTTCATTTGCTGGAATTCATCTTAGCGTCACATCAAAATCAAATAACTTTACATGTGAAACACTTGATTTTGCTGTTGTTGTAAACACAACATTGGAGTAAACATAACAATGCACATCGGCTCTATTATCTCCAGTGTCACGTGATGCTAAGAGTGACAACACTAATTCAGTGACGGCTAGTGACTTTCTGTCACACAGGAGGGAATTTACCGTACTTTCTTGATAGTGTTCCGTCAGACTTTGGGAGTGCAGGTATGTTAGCGTCATATATACATGATGAAATAACTTACATTTACAGTAATTTAAACACAGTACTTCAAAGCATTTAAGGATGGTTATGTTTCCCAGACAGTAGAATATTTTTGTCTGCCTTATCTGAGAATTTCTTTCTCTACATCTACCAGCCAAATTACCACATTTGGGTTTGTTAGATTAACGTGACTACATCGGCTGGGAGTATGCGCAGTAGACACTGGACCTAACTGAAAATTGAAAATTGAATTGAATTGAAAAATGCCTCACACTGACATTGATGCAATTCCTCTGTCCATTTTTTTTTTTACTGACTATGGTCTACAGAGATCCAGAAGTTGATGTCACAAACTTAGCACTAAACATTCAAAATTCCACTGGCAGTAAAGTGCGACACCAGGCCATAGACATCAATTCAAAAATACTAATTATTTACTCACTATATATAATTCATGACACATGCTTGATGATTGCATTTTTTCTGTATCTGTTTGTGCCTTTCGAATTCATTCAGTAGTGGTAACGTAAAAAAAAAAAATGGTGTGAAGTTAGCTTCAAGTTGGACATTTGATGGATATTTGAATGTGCATTACACTGTTGCTATATCGATTGAAAGTTGAAGGTTGGTTGGTGCATGGAGATTAGTGGCTACATTCAAACATTACACTGCAAGCTTGTGAAATGTGAAATGAGCTTGTGGACTAAGTAAATAAGATGTGACACTCTAACAAAGTTATTCTTAGCTGTCATAACCTTGAGTAGACTATTCATAACATCAGTTAAATGGAGACTTCTTTACATGAAGGTTTATCATGTCAAGATGATTATCTTAAGATAGGAGGTTACTTGAAATTAGCTTTACATATCATTTCATTTACCCACAGAGCAGGAAGTCACAGAAGGACTAACTATAACTTTTTGACAGCTGTAGGGCTCATGTAACACTGTATTGCAAAAGTTGAATTAATATACAGGTCCTAGGCTGGACCCATTAACAACCACCATTAAGCAGCAGAGGTTAATGTTAATGTTAATGTTACAGCAGAGACGTTTGTAATTGTTACATTTATAACATTGTAATTGGTGATTATAGCTTTTGGGATAAACGGCAAAGTCTTGCAGTCTTTTTAGGCAAATTAACGAAATGCCTTGACCTTGTATGTGTCTGTACTGTTAGCTTTATTAATCTTAAAGATATTGTGTTCAATTTCATTGGAAGTAAAGTGCAGATTTAACTCTGCTAGCTTCAATCTGCAATTGGTGCCATTCTTATATATTAATTCTTAGACTAACTTTACTGCCAATATGGTGGCATTAATCAAAATGATGATGAATAATTGGTAATAATACAGTAAAAGAATGCAACTCCCTGATCTCTATACATGTACCCTGGCCAGCAACTTTTGATCACTGCTGTTTAGACAACTGCCAACCTCACCAAGCATTTCAAAGGAAAACATACCAACATGAAGCTTGATGCTCCAAGTCCAAATAAGCAGCTAAAACTTTATTCACACCAGGTCACTAAACAAGAGTTGGACAAACTTGTTGCTTTGTTCATCGTAGAAGAAATGTTGCCCGTCATTGCAACATGCTAAGTTTTTGGGGGAGCAGAATTACAGTAACCTGATGCATTTGAAACTAGACCGCTTTTAGCTAATGCTTCCAAAAGGCTCACAATGCTAGTGTTAGGGGCATCATGCTAGATGAAAAATAAATCACTGTTTTTAAACCACAAACAAGGCTTAGTGTAGCCCCACACTTCATTGGTAGTATGAGGGTCCTAACATCCCAGCTAACACAGTTGTGTTGTATCAATGTTGTGAATAAGTACCACATTTGTACTAGCGACGTACTAGCAGAACATCCCAGAGATGTAATTTTGTAAATCCCATTAACGTCCCAGCATGTCTTTATATGACCAAAGGTTGTGTAGCAATGACGTGGAGAGGACATTCTGGCAAACTAATTTACCATTTCACTTCCTGGGCTTTTAATGCCATATTTTTGTCCCTTTGGGGCTCATATGATTTATAAATACAAAGCCCTTTATATAATTCACCTGGGTAATTAAAATCCATGAATGACAGGCTTGAAACAACTTGTAGTCCACTGTTTTGATTGATTTGGAAACACTACAAAGTAGTTACACCTTTTTCCATAGCTAACTAATGCTGTTAGCCATAAGGTAAACATGATGGCACACTTCGACAAATACTTTAAACACACATTAAATGTTCTGTGACTACTTTGATACTTAAATTGACATTTAGATAAAAGTAGTAACTCTAAGCTGGGTCTTGATAAATAGCAATATTGTTTATATTCGCCAGTGTGGGCAGAGAGGGTAAAAGCGGAGCGAGATGCACAAACGTCCGTTAAGTTCCATGTTCTATTTTCGCAAAGGGGAGGGGGGAAATCCCCCTTTATGTGAACAGAGTTGATTCCTCATATGCTGATACAGAAGATCATTGAAATATTTATATTGTGACGTTATGTGACACTCCCACTTATGCTGACTGGAACTATTCACGTTTGCTCCCACTGTAACATGATATGTTGCTCTTGATATCTTGGTCATTATTCAATGATCTTTGGTGCGGTTGTCTTTTCTCCAGCAGCAACTGACTTGTGCATTTAGCACTGGAATGGGGAGATATCCAGGTCAGGAGGTCGTATGGACTTAAAAAGTGTATTGTGCGTATCCTTAAGTCTGAATTGCACAATGTCAAAACTCTCATAAAATCTCATACTCATAAATTGCTATGATAGTAAACAAAAGGATCAGTCATACCGTGTTCAACAATGGGATTGGTTACTCTCACTGCAGGGCAGGACCTCCAGTTTCTCAACTCCGCTATCTTTGCGTTACAAACGGCTGCAATAGATTTCTATCGGAGGAATTTTTAAGTGAGATGTCTCCTCCCATACAAGTGTCTCTGTTTGAACTCCGCCAGCGCAACCTGCATTGTCGGCATGGTAACCACAGTTAGAAAGACACAAATGACAGTTGACAGTAGTAGACAGAGGTAATGACAGTAGTTCAGAAAGTAAACTTTGCCAAAGTCCTACGTATCTAGAGTTTAAGCACACCACAATTAATTAAAGATCTTTGCTCACCCCATATACACTCTTAATAAAATTAAGTAAAAAAGGCTAGACATGTATTAAATGGAGGCAAGTAGTAGCTGCAACATAACTCATGGTACCAAACAGAAATTTATGAATGACCGGAACAGGAACAGGAACAGGAAGTTGCTGTAACGTTATTTACCATACCAACTGGTGACATTATCTAGTGACCATATCACTATGTCACTGTAACATTATCCATGATATGAACAGCCAAATTTTCCAGTGACCACACCATGCCTTGGCAACATAACTTAAGGTACCTAATGGCAACTTTAAAATGACTTGTGTTATTCAAGATATACATTCATTTGTAGTTGGTTGCTAACTTGCCAATGCAAGTAGGTAACTGGTAGATACATCGTATATCACCACAGATGTATTTTCTGGTTACAAAACCAATGTTTTCAGATTTAACAGTCAACATTTCTCATTTCATTTTACAAAATACCAAGTCATAAATCTTGAACTTTTTAGCTTAGCACAGAAAAAGCGATCATTGCGTTAGCTCCACCATTTAGAATGTTTTAATCAAAGTTCCGTTTCAAAGTATCTCGCCACTCATGCTTTCACTCGGATTGGTTATTATGAAAAATCGCCTGGTTTTGTTACCCAATATTTCATAAAATACACAGTTTTTCTATTTTTTTCCTTGGCCACCTGCCGACATGTGGCCCAGTTGCCTTCACATGTTGCCGCTGACTGTCATTGAAAATTAATGGTAGCTCGTTGTCGCGCATCTTGTTTTTGCCCGTCTGGTAATAGAAGTCACTGGCGGTCCACCAGTGGGCAACTGCCAATGGTCCACTGGCTTTTTGCTCGGCAGTCTGCCAGCGGCCTACCGCTCCTTGGATGTCTGTAATACATTTGCATTTTGGGAAATACGACATATGGTCAAATAACAGCAAGCCGCTGGTAGCTGCTGGATAAGCATTTTGGTGGACTGCTGGCATCTTGCGATCAGGGCCCAGACTTTTGAGGCAGAAGTAGTTGCACTGTAAATCTAAACAGTGCTTACTCACATGTGTTTGTGTGTATCAGCATGTTTCTGCAAAATCTGCAAAATGGTAACTATAGGCTACATCACTGAAGTGAGACACGAAAATTATACATGATGAGTACAGAGTCAATGGCTGCATACTGATTCACTGCACTGGAAGAATGCATGTGAGAGGATAGAGTGGATAGAGTGTCAGATGGGAACTTGTGCTTCTTTTAACGATAACTTTTGTTTTTTTGTCCAAACACCACCAAACTTGCCACTCCATTCACTTGTGCAATTAGCAAGACATGTACCAAATTTCAGGTCAGTCAGAAGAATGCTTCGAGAGTTATGCGTGTAAAAGACACACAGGCAGACGTTCCTTACATTTATAGATACATTAGAAGATGCCCATTTGGTTGTCACATTGTTTAATACATAATAGCTAGCCTATGACTTAAAGATTTATTTCAATTTTTTTAATAATGTCAATAATGTTAATGTCAGTTTCTTAGAGTTCCTGAGAGGCAGAGGTTCTTCTTTTAGTAAAAGAAGAAGAAATCCAGGTCCTGAATGCTCTACAACTAACAAATTAATTATTACAGCATTTTAGATTATATTTGATATAATATAGCCTAAGTAGGCCACTTAGTTTAGTTGTAACTAGTAATATACTAATAACATGTGCAACAAAAAGTGTGTAAATGGAAGTGCAGATAAAAGGGTTTTGTGCAAATGGGAGAATTTGGCCCATTGTGAAGATGTCTGCATTTTACTATTCATGCTTTCATTGTATTTTGCTTGTATAGGTAATTTATATGGGAGTTGTCCTGTATACCCCTGCACTGGCTCTTAATGCAGGTAAATATGTAACACACTCTTGAGAAAATTGTACATTCCCATTTTAGACTGTTCTATTGTTTCTAAAATGCTGTGTTTATATAGTGACAGGATTTGATCTCTGGGGAGCAGTGCTAGCAATGGGTTTAGTCTGTACACTCTACACAACTCTGGTAAGTATGGATCAACACCCCCAATGTCTGGTATGTCTGTTAAAAAGGCCTGGATAAGCTGAATTTGATTGTTAACACACCGAAATTTTTGGAACGCACTATTTCAGCCTTCTGCATAGGGGGAAATCAAAAGGGGAAAATTATACATTTCTGCTATGTGCAGTGAAAGGGATTTCTGTACATATTCAGAATGAATTCTATATGATACATTACAATTATTTAAATAAGATGGTTCATACATAACCACATATACCCTCTAATATTTCATTATTATAAATCTTAATCATGTCTTAATTCATTTGTTTGATCACATCTAGAGGGTTTTATGCCTTTAGAAAATACTGTCATAGTATTCCTTTATTTTTCCCTTTAAGATGGGGCCACTTGATTTACCAATATACAAGCTGATTAAACAGCTATAAAAATTAAAATGATTCAAAATAGATTTATTGGTCACATACACAGTTTCAACATACACAACTTGCAGTAAAATGTAGACTTGTTAACTCCATCACTGAAAAATAAAGAGTAAAAAAGACTAATATAATTATAAAGAAGACTAGTAGTTAAATAAATAGTAATAAAATAAATGCATTACGAAAATGAGCAGTTGAAAATAACACTAGATGTAGCTTTCAAACTGGCAGGCATGTTGAATTGAATGGCCTAAATGGATGGCCCAGGGAGCAGTGAGTGTTAGATACCTTGCTCAAGGGCATCTCAACTGTGGATGTGGTCACAGAAGATTAATGGTCAATCAATTCCCCCACCCACATTTTTCCTACTGATTGGGTATTAAACCGGCCACCGCCCTACCCAGTAGGCCATGGCTGCCTTTATGGCCTCAGCATAAAACATTTTTGGAATCTTGATAGGGATCTTAAATTTCCACAGTTGTCTGAGGTTATCTATCCATTTACTAGTCTTTTTAATCTGAGTTTGGTTGTGAGCAGCCCAGGTCTTCAAAAGATGTGTACTCTGATATTCAAAACAACTCACTCTCTCTACCTGGGCTCTGTTGATCATGTGTGGGGTGCAAGTATGTTGCTGCCTTGCTCTGAGCCAACTAGTTCCTTGCTTTAATTCCTAGCTTTATTGACATTTAGTCTCAGACAGTTTACCTGACACCAGGTAACAGTTTTCCTGACAGTTTGCCTGACACCAGGTAAGCAGCTGTTTCACCTCCTCCAGAAAGGCAATCTCATCATTGCTGGAAATGAGACTGCCAACTGACTACTGTTGTCACCAGCTAGCTTGATGTCAGAAGTACAGTGAGATGACACAGTCATCAGTATCAACAACCAAATCTTTGAATGTAAGAATAAGGTGAGCTTATTGAACCAGAGGTTAACTACAATTCTAGATAGTTCCATTTTAAAACGCACAATAAAAAAATCTGCAAAACTATTAAAGCCAGTTTAGTCTGTTTTAATATGATTAGGAATTGTCTGACCTCTAATTGTTCTCTACTCTTTCTGAAACAAACCAACCAACAACTAAAGCAATAGAGTGTCCTTATAATCAAGCTTTAAAAGTTTTGGATAGGAAGGAGATAAGGTACCATCACTGTAAAATTTTAAGCAAATACAAGATCCTTAGTTTTGTTAACGTTATTGTTTTCCATTCAGTTAAACTAGTTTTCAAATGTTTAAACAGTATTGCTCCTCTCCCCCTCTGTAGTCACAAAGCAGAAGCACCAGAGCAGTGGCAAGTGGCAATTGTAGAATCTCATTCAGCAAATCATCTTTTGCTCAGACAGCCTTTTCAGTCAAGGGTACATCTCATGCATATAGACGGTAAGAAAACGCTTAAAACGTAAAAGAAATATGTGGTTCGATTTTAAAAGAAACTAACCTGTTCGGTTGCTGTACTATTTTCTTTGGTTACTGACCATGGTGACCTTGATAACAGCTTATTCCATTGTTGCTTGCTAGCGCAAATGTTGTTGAATGTAATGCTGATAAAAGTTCTTTACTAGATCTACTTCATAAGTGTCCTTTTATGAAGGAATAACGGACACCCTGTCAGTATTTAATTTCTCCGGGTGATAAACAAGCTTTAAAACTGCTATGTGCAAGATTGATTTCACAGAATTGTGTAGGTCAGCACCAAAACAAATGGACACAAATTCAACCACAGCCTCTCTGGTGCCTATTTACACTGTTTCGTCTTCCTGACAAGTAGCCTACCACGCAACATCAAACCAATGACTGTATATATAGATGGACAGCATATCAACCATAAAACTTGAAGCACCCGGAAGTCTAGTCGCCCTCCCCGGTGGCTGGTTGCAGTACAATTTCTAACCCCGCCCATTTTTGTGTAACTTTTCACCTTCAAAATTATCGCTTCATCGAAGGCATTTTATTCACAAAAAAACTTTCCTTGTCCTTCAAACAAAACCAGAATTTTCCCAGCTGAGGAAATTTGAAAATGTTATTTTAATGTATAAAAATTGGGTCTGGTTGACTCATGATCGACAGCATGCTACAGCAGCACTTACCAGCCTCACACTGTTGTTCATTACAAAGCTGTCAGGTGGGTTGTGGACTGTGAAGTTCGTCATGTAACCCTATCAAACCTAAAATCATGCTATTGCACATTATAGTCTAATTCAAACATCCTGACAGTAATGCCTTGTTCTGATAATTGCACTATTCATTAGCTTCAACAGGCCAGTTTGTGAGATTGCGCTCAGCGCAGATGGAAAGAGGGATGGTGATGGTCGCAGAGCCTGTGTGTTCTGCAGGCTGCAGGGAAAGAAAACAAAAACTTTGTGGAAGTGCGATACATGCAATGTCTACCTTTGCCTTCAGCAAGACAGAAACTTGCTTGGCATCCTAGATGAGAAGCTCTTTTTACAGCTCAATCTAAGCTCTTTTGCAAAGCTCTGGGGCAATGTAACAGTTTCCTGGCAGAGCCATTGATAGGTGGACAATGACAGCAGTTGACACACAGACACATGAACAATGTCAGTGGGGAGGGGGCAGTTACAGGTGTGATACACCCATCTAATCAGTATTCATTTGGAACAGCCACTGGCTTTAGTTTGTCTTACTTTTTTACAATTTGTATTGAAACTACAACACTTCTCTAAATGCTCTTCTGACTTTTATGTAGCCAACACTTATGTTTACAAGGTTCAGACTTCAAAAGTCTTGGCCAGATATATTTATAGTATGTTTTTTTACAATGTTTGAAGACCTTTGAAAATAGGTTTTTGTGTAGTTGTATTTACACAGAATTTTAATAAAAACTAATTTCATTACATTGACTTTACTTTTATATTATTATTCCTAAGGTCTTCTAGAATATAACCATATGTGCCACTTTTGCATATGTGTTTTTAGTTAGCTGAAAAACTTAAAAATGTCAAAGTGTAGCAGACTGCCTCTAAGTGTCTGAAAGGCCCCGGACCTCTGAGTGTTTTAACAGGTTTATAGTAAAGTTACTGTTTTGAAAGGAGTAACAAGTAACGTTATCCAGTTGCAATTCAAAGCAGTAACTGTGGCGTTTATATCGTCGTGATTAATAACACAGAACAATAGCCATGTTGTCACTAACGTATTGATCTTTTTATTGAACTCGGGGTCAGGTCCGCATCACACATGCGCAGTAGGTATTTTTGTGAACTTAAACATTTTCACTCTACATGACATCTCCCCTCCTTTTTCAAGTATAAGCATACACAATACAAACAGCAACCCTTGCTTTAACTTATACCTGCTTTATCTCAGTTATTACTTGGCAAACAAAATATTCCATGTGCAACAGAAAAAAAACATTCTGTCAGTGTATCTTCTACATTTTTTTTTTCTTTTCCTTTTTTGTTCTTTCTCACAACAGTAACTGACTAAGGGTGTGGGTAGACTACCACAGTCCCTTGAGATGAGAAGAGATTTCCATCATCTCAACTAACTAGCATACCTTGAGTTTGGCTTAACAGTCCGCCCAAACCTGGTAATGACTGGAGTTGAGTGTTGAAGGGAGCCAGGAGTGTCAGCAGGAGCATTGGTCTTGGTGGTGCTCAAGTCTTGCCCTGCTGGCTCACACAGTCCATCTTGATCCGTCGGTTGAGGATCATCCATCTTTGGCGGTGAGGACAGCTCCTGGTGGACCAGCTTGATGTGGCGCCAGTTCCTTCGGGGTGTCGCCTCGCTCTGTCTCCAGTGTAAAGGAACGTGGCGTAGCCGCCTGGCGCTGCACGGTTGCTGTGGTTGTCCAAGCCTTTTCTCCGTCAATCTTCAGTTCATCCATCTTTGGCGGTGAGGACAGGAAGAGGTTTGGCGGAATACCTGCGGTTGTAGTACTTCTCTGACTGTTTTGCTTTCGCATCATTCATCCTGACAGTGTCTAGGTTAGGCCACATTGGCCGCAGGCTCTCTTTCAGTACCGGGAGTGTCGTTCTAATTTCTCGACCCATCAACAACTTGCCGGGGCTTCGCCTCGTTGGCTCCGTTGGTGTTGAGCGGTAGCTCAGAAGAACCAGGTGAGGGTTGTCTTGCTTCAGGATCCACTTTGCAGTCTTCACAGCTCAGTCAGCCATGCCATTGGATTGTGGGAAATGAGGGCTTGAAGTAACATGTTGGAAATCGTACTCAGCTGTAAACTGTCTGAACTGTTCAGCTGAGAACTGGGGGCGTTATCTGTCATAAGCGCCTCTGGAATTCCAAAACACGTGAAGCTTCTGTATTACAGTGTCTGAATTTGTCTTTGTTAAGTCTAGGATCTCAAGCCATCTGGAGAAGTAGTCTATCACAATTAAGTAATGACGACCTTTGTACTCACACAGGTCAGCAGCAAGATTTTGCCACGGTAGATTTGGCAATGGTGTGGAGATCAACGGCTCTCTGTTCTGGCTCGGTCTGTAGATGTAGCAATGTTTGCATGACATCACAAGTTTTTTCACATCACTGGCGATGCCAGGCCACCACACAGCACCTTTGTATCGCTCTTGGCACTTGGTAAGGCCTTGATGGCCCTCATGAATCTTCTGCAGCATGTTTTCTCTCATACTATTAGGGATCACGATCTGTTTGGCACGCCGCAGCAGTCCACTGGCCTCACTGAGTGAGCCACGCTCTTTGAAGTATGTGTTTGCTCTCACAGCTACGCTCTTAGAGTGTTCACCTTGCCACCCCTTGTGGATATACCTGAGGACACACTGGAGTTCTGTATCTGTTCTCGTCTGGTCTTTTATCTGGTCAATAATAGGTTTCCTCACTCTCAGGTCGTCCTCCACTGAGTCCACATACGCTTTCACCTCCGCTTCTAGGTCACCTAGAGGGGTGTCGGCCATGTGTTGCCTAGATAGGGCGTCTGCGATAACTACGTGTTTTCCTGGAACATATTCTGCGACTGGTTTAAACTTCATTAACCTGATAAGCAGGCACTGACAACGTATAGGTGTGATGTCAAGGTCTTTTGAGTTGATAAAAGTTACCAGTGGCTTGTGGTTTGTGAGCAGCTTGTATCTCTCTAAGCCACAAAGATACTGGTAGAAACGCTTACAGGCCCACACTCCTGCAAGGCACTCTTTTTCGATCTGAGCGTATCTTTTTTCAGCATCGGTCAATGTACGTGAGCAAAAGGCAACAGACTTCAGGGCTCCATCATGGCTCTGCAAGAGGACTCCTCCAAGCCCATAACTGCTTGCGTCTGCACTGACGATGGTTGGCTTTGCCGGATCGAAGAACTCCAAAACTGGTGCTGATGAAATTAGCTGTTTCACTTCTGTGAATGCTCTATCTTGCTGTGGTCCCCAGCACCAATCACACTCAGTCTTGAGTAGCTTGTTGAGCGGCTGTAACACGGTGGAGAGGTTTGGTAAGTAACGCCCAATGTAGTTCACCATGCCAAGTAGCCGTCTCAGCTCACTCACGTTCTGAGGTGGTTCCATTGTTGATATGGCTTTGACCCTCTCTTGGTTAGAGGCTATACCATCTTTGGTCACTACCTGTCCTAGAAAGTTCAGTTCGGGCTGGCTCAACCTGCATTTGTCCTTGTTGAGTCGTAGACCTGCAGCTGTGATGGTCTCCATGACCCGTTTTAGCCTCTGGTCATGAATTTCCTGTGTGTCTCCAAACACTAAAATGTCATCCATGTACACAACTGTCCCATTATCCAACCAGTCCGGTTTCAGAAGTGGTCACTCCACTGAAACTGTGCTTCTGTCTGTGACGGAAGCATTAAAAGAGGCCAGAGTGGCAGGTCAATCCTCAGTGATCATCCTGCTGGACCTATCAGCAGCATTTGACATGGTCAACCACAGCATCCTACTGGACAAGCTGACCAACATGGGCGTTGATGGCACAGCGCACTCCTGGTTCAAGTCGTATCTTACTGGATGGTCGTTCAATGTATCATGGCTAGGACAGACATCGGCACTTCACCAACTCACCACAGGAGTACCCCAAGGATCTGTGCTGTGGCCCCTTCTCTTCGCCCTGTACATCACCTCGCTGGGCTCAATCATCCACTCCCATGGCTTCTCTTACCACTGTTATGCTGATGATACCCAGCTCTATCTGTCCTTTCCGCCTGACGACTCCACAGTATCAACACGGATCTCGGACTGTCTCTCTGATATATCTGCATGGATGAAAGAACATCACCTCCAACTAAATCTCTCCAAAACTGAACTGCTGGTCCTCCCAGCCAAACAAGCCATACATCACAACATCAGTATCAAGATCGACTCCCTGTCTGTTTCTCCCACCAAAGTGGCAGGAAACCTAGGTGTCATGATCGATGACCAACTGACCTTTGCGGATCACGTTGCCTCGGTCGTGCCGTTTTTCCCTATTCAACATAAGGAAGATCAGGCCGTACCTAACCCAACATGCAACCCAGCTCTTGGTACAGACCCTGGTTATCTCTCGTCTTGACTGCAATGTCCTCCTATCAGGCCTACCAGCCTGTGCAGTAAGACCGCTACAGATGATCCAGAATGCAGCTGCACGTCAGGTCTTCAACCAGCCAAAAAGGGCACAAGTCACACCTCTGTTCATTGAACTTCACTGGTTACCCTTGGCTGCTCACATTAAATTCAAGGCATTTATGGTGGCCTACAGGGTGAATGATGGCTCTGCTCCCATCTACCTGAATACTCTCCTGAAGCCCTATGTCACCCAATGACCACTTCGCTCCTCTAAGGAACGTTTTCTAGCACGGCCAACACCTTGTGCAGGTCAATCCAGACTCTTCTCATATCTGGTTCCGTGCTGGTGGAATGACCTCCCAAGTGCTACCAGATCAACTGATACCCTCTCCACCTTCAAGAAACTCGTGAAGACCCAACTCTTCTGAGAATATCTCCTGGCATAAATTTTCAGAATGCACTTAATAATTTAATTTCTCTACACTGTGTTACACTATTGCACTTCCAACTTAAAATAGTGCAGATTCTATGTTAGCAAACTGCACTCCTTGTTAGTTCTTTCATTGTGTTGTAGCTTGAATGTTATGCTCTTTTGTAAGTCGCTTTGGACAAAAAGCGTATGCTAAATGCCTAAATGTAATGTAAATGTAAATCATGCCCAAACGACAGCTCAGACATCTTTCGCTGAAGGATTTCGGGCGCTGATATAATCCCAGATGGTAGCCACTTAAAACAGTATCTACTCTCTATTATTATCATCTATCTCTATTATGCCCATTGACTCCATTCTCTTTAACTCCTCTACGACTCTAGGGAGTAGGGGAATGGGGACTCTCCTTGGCGTAGTGATACTCTATGGCTGTGTGCCTTCTTTAAGTGTGATTTTCACTGATGGTGCAACAACGCAAAATTTTATTCTATTATAGATACGACGGATTATTTAATCAATTACTAATTAAGCCTCTCCTCCCATTATTTGCACCTCCCTCACTCTTTTCCCCTGACCTTCCCATAAATGCATATGCATAAGTAGGTTGCAATTCTACACTCCACTGACCACCTGGCTTTATGCTCTGTTCATACATACGATGCCATGTTTTAAGACACATTTAACATCTGAAAACAGGTGCTATTTCTTTGTACATCTGGCCTTTAGTGTGCAGGCATGTGCAGCTCAGTACATGAACTCAAAATGATATTTCTTAAGCAATGAAAAGAAACAGCTTCAGGTGTGACCTAGGATGCCACTACACCTACAATCTTTAGTGCACTTGTAGTCAATTTAATTTGCACCAGAGCAGGCAAAACTTACCATTGTATTACAGCCTTGTTGGTTGGTTTATTCTTTTTATTTCCTTTATACAGGTGACTTATCACTGCAATCCTCATTTCACTGCTTTTTACACTGATGCAATTAGGCACATATTTCAAATCTTTAATCCTATAAAAGTAAAAATACATGAATTGTGAATTTGAATTCATGAATGTGAAAATACATGAATATTCACAGAACTGAAACAGTGCATCACAAAATTTCCAGAGTTAACATTCTAATTCATATTGAGCAGGCAGGTGTGAAGGCTAGGTGGGGTGGGGAGTGGAGGGGCATTGTAGCCCCCTTTTGCCCTTGACCTACATACTTTGAATTTCCTGACTTTCTATTGTGACAGGGAGGCTTAAAAGCAGTCATCTGGACAGATGTGTTTCAGACTGTTGTGATGTTTGCTGGCCAGATGGCTGTGATAATAGTGGGAGCTCACCAAGCAGGGGGCATCGCAGAGGTGTGGAGGAAAGCCCAGAATGGGAATCGAATCTCTGGACTAGAGTAAGTGCGTTCTTTTTCTGCTGTTATGATTAAAAAGCTGTACAACTGTAAAGTACAACTTACTCAAACATCTAACCGACATCTGTCTGTAAATGTATATGGGACGTCTGTGTATGTGTGTCTGTACATTGCATCTGTATGTTCCACACATAACTCTTAAACAACTCATCTGACCAACCTCAAATTTTTCATTCCTGCCATTTTGTCCTGCCATTCCTCTGTAATCCTGTATTGAAATCACATTAGATTTTTGCATTATCCCCAATCTGTCCTCATTATCACCTGTAATTCCTGCAGAAATTACCAGTCCATGCAGAGCATTTAAAAAGTATATTCAAAGCAACATGGACTTGCAACATAGGGTTCTCCAATCAAACCTGTGTCACACGATTGTCAGTCAGAGCTGTTATAGCTCTGTCCTCACTTTCCTGCTCTAAAAAATGTCTCTGTCACATTCCTGTTATCTCCGTCTTACACAAAAATTTTCACATTGCCAATCCACATCGCAAACTTACTAAACTCGTAGAGCAAACCTTACTCACTGGCAATGCAATTTATTGCCCACCAGGGTAAATGGGTGATTTTCTAGATGCTAGATGCTTTTCGCTCCTCCACTAACCATCACATTATCTTCCCTAGAGGTTAACAGTACCACTGAGTCTTTGTGTTCTACACTGAGCTCATTTGGATAGGCTGTGTCCTCTATTCACCAGAGCTACTTCATCCTCCCAGTCTCACCTTGGGGCACCACGCACCAAGCTCAGAGCTGTGAGAGAAAACGGCACAAAACATTCCAGTCACATTTCAGTCATTGTTATAATCCTTCTCATCCAGCGTCACTGCTGTGAAGAAGGCTTTCTACAATGACAAAATTCACAATGCCACTGACACCAGGAAACTATTCTCAACCTTCAAAACTCTACTCAACCCTCTGCTGCACCATCCGCTACCAAGCTGACAGCAGATACTTTTCCTTCATTTTTTAATGACAAAGTGGCTGTGGATATGAGCGCCACTGTTGTACTGCATTATTTTCTTCTTTTAGCCCCCTCACAGACAGCAATGAGTCTAAACTCTGTATCTGTAGCCATCCTAGTACATGTCCACTGGACCCTATTCCAACCAACATCCTGCAATCCATAGCTCCCAGGGTCACAGCAGCAAATACACATGTGATTAATGCCTCACTGACATCAGGAACATTTCCTGTCACATTCAAACAGACTCAGGTAACACCACTACACCTTCCCTTTCTCCCACTCAAGTGGAGAACTATTGACTGGTCTCTCTCTTCCCGGTCCTTTCTGAGACCATAGAAAGGGTGGTCCTCAAACAGGTCACAGAATTACTCTCCCAAAACAACTTTCTTGACCTCAAACAATTGGGACCAATTAATCAAAAGTGGCCGCTGTGTTGCTGCGGTGTACATAATATACTATTACGTTGGAACTTATTTGCATGGTGCAACCTGTTAAAAATGTATAATTAAACTCTGATGTAAGGCCAATTTATGTTACGTAGATGAGATGGAACTTCTGGCTCTTTCTGATCATTTCTGTGTATCTAAGAAACTAAGAAAGACTGTAAATAACCTTAACTCTGACACATGTTGCCTTCATACCTTTCCCGCCAACTTCTTTAAATCTGTCCCCTTCCCTGCCACAGATCTGTTCACAATTATAAATTTATCCTTGCAGTCTAGAGTATTTCCTAAATCCCTAAACTGACGCCCATATTAAAGATAAGAAGTCTTGATTCCTTTGTTTTTAATAACTATAGACCAATATCAAACCTCCCCTTTATTGGCAAACTAATTGAGAAATAGTCTATCCTAGAACTTCTAGAACTTCCCATCACTGTTTGGAGCGCTTCCAGTCAGGCTTCCGGGCTCATCACAGTAATAAAACAGCACTAATCAAAGTGTTAAATGATACGTCTTAACCTGGATACAGGCAAGGCATCAGTCCTAGTTTTATTAGATCTCAGTGCCGCATTTGATAAGGTAGACCACACTATACTTTTACATAGATTAGAGTAATGGATTGGGTTCTCAACTGGCTCAAATTCTACCTTGAAGACAGAAACTTTTTGTCTCCATAGGCAGCTAAGCCGGAAGGAGGCAGGGATGACACTCAGCTGAGATGATTGTGGACCGAGGAAGCAAATGAGTTAGACCATGCTCACACATCAGTGATCATATGAGTGATCATATGAGTCATTTGTGCATATGTATGCACAAATGACTCATCTCTGCTGAGTGTCATCCCTGCATATATATAAAAAGAGAGAGAAGGTAAGACAGAGAGAGAGTTGTACGGCATGACACATGAGAGGTTTGTGGAGGCACTAGGCTATAGCAGCATAACTAAGGTATGATGCATGGCAACCAAGCACTCCTGCAGGGATGGTCAGGGGCCGCCATGCCTCACAACTGGGGGCAACAGCAGACGCAGCCCCTCCCAAAAGACCCATTAGGAGTGATGATTTACCAAGCACCATCCCTAACTATGGGAAAGAGGAAGGTTTTAAGTCTAGACTTAAAGGTATTGAGATTGTCCGCTTGTCGGATGTGGAGGGTGGGGGTGGGGGAGATTATTCCACAAGAAGGGTGCAAAAGGCTCTTCCTCCTGTTACTGTAGAGTTTGATATTCTCGGGATTACAATAAGAGACCAACATTCTGGGATCTTAGGGTTCTAGGAGTGTGGTAAGGGACAAGTAAATCTTTAATATATGTTGGAGCGTCGCCATTGAGGGCTTTGTAGGTTAGGAGGAGTATTTTAAAATCAATTCAACTTTTAATAGGGAGCTAATGTAAAGAACAGTGGCGACTGGTGGTCACAAAAATAGGGGAGGACGGGGGTAAAGTGGTCAGGTGGGTGAATGAGTGGGTAAATGTAAGTAGATGGGATGGGTGCATTGTTGAGAGAGAGAGAAAGAATTACAAAACCAGAAAGGTGTCTTGGTGCTTGCTCTTAGGGGAATTGTGTTAAATAAAATTAATTTGCTTTTTGAGAACACATGCCAGCATGGGAAATACCATACAGTGCAATGAGTATAGTTTGTTTGTGGTAATGTCAGTTGTCTTTTGTGCTTTACACTGCAATATTGTGAAAGTGGCAGAAATGATTTTGAAACACCAGAAGACTGCAACTGCTCTGCAAACTTCCAATAGTTGCCCTTGTTATCTGAATTTGGCCCTTCATCCCGTCCCCTAAATGCCAGCTCCTGCATGCCCAAATACGGCGTAGCATCAATCAAACGCTTTAGTGTATCCCTATTACGACGCACTTTAGCATTGTGCTATGCCACTTGCAACTGAGCACCCTCATCCACAAGTTAATCAACAGGCACGCTACCTAGCAATTTCACGTGAATAGCTGCACCAACGTGGTAGTTGCACTTGTCGTGACGCTTGGTGGCCCTGTCCAAATTTTTAAGGTTACTAAATCCCTTCACAGACCATGTTTGAGATTTCCCTACCAACAGGCAAGGCCAGCAATATAGACAATTGGTGGTAACACTAGCATTTAGCCATGGGTATCTTTGATACCATGTGGTGTTAAACACACTGACCTTACCATTTGGTTTTTCAATGTCAATTTTTGGAACTGGTCCCCTCTGTTTTGATTTTCACCATCTCGTCGTCCTCCAGTGTGTGAAATGGGGTATTTAACATCATAAATACAATGTCTCGTTTTTCCGCCTTTTTTTTATATACACAACAAAGCAAAACTCTACAAAGGCTCAAACTCTCCACTGTCCGCACCATCACGAATGACAGGTTTGTCGAAAATGACAGTAGTACAAGACCTTGCGTGTCAACCCGTCAACCCACCCTTTCATTCTGATTGGACCCATTGACAAATGCGGCTCTGGTGATCGGCTGATTGATGACAGACTAGCATTTTGAACCTGCCCAAAGGGAGGACGTTCCTCCCTTTTTGCCATTCACTGTATGTTAAAAGAGGAGCCCGCGAATCGCCCGGGTTCGTAGTGTCAATGAGGGAGTAAGGGAGTGGTGACTTTTTTTTGTTTTCGAAGTGATAAAATAGAATTATTTCAGCTGTTTTGACATGTTTTTGCATGTTTATCTTTTTTTTATAAATTTCTCCTTCTCCTTTTATAAATTTCTCCTGGAAGTTCTTTCTTTAAAAATTTAAGGGAGGATCCTCCTTCCTCACTGGAGGAGTCGCCTCTGGTAAGGAAGCAAGAATAGGAGAGATGTGTTCATGTTATGAGTGTTCAGGACGCGGCATTTTTTATTCGCTGTAGGTTTCTGATACAGTTATTACTAAACCCAGAGAACAGAGAATTACAATAATCAAGCCTGGAGGTAATAAATGCATGTATTAATTTTTCAGCATCTTCAAAGGATAGAAACTTTCTAACCTTAGTGATATTTCATAGGTGGAAAAAAGATTAATTTGAGATGTGTTTTACATGACTATTTAGAGAGAGCTCCTGGTCAATAATTACCTCGAGGAAGGCCACTGAGCAAGTTTTGATGAAGAGGTAGAATATTGTCCAGCTGTTTAGGGCCGATCATTATAACTTCAGTTTTATCAGAGTTTAAACATAGGAAATTATTAGTCATCCAGATTTTAATGTCTTTGAGGCAGGCATCAAGTTTAGTTATTGGCATATAGTCAATAGGCTTCATAGAAAGGTAAAACTGAGTATCGTCAGCATAGGAGTGGAAAATAATGCCATGCTTCCTTATAACAGATCCCAAAGGTAGCATGTACATGGAGAATAACAGGGGCGCTAGCACTGAGCTTTGGGGTACACCAAACTTCACTTTGGTATGGGATGATGACTCATTATAAGCATGTACAAACTGGTAGCGACCAGAGAGGTACAATTTGAACCAGGCTAATGCAGAATCTTTGGTGCCTATCATGTGTTTCAAGCCTTAAAGGCAGCACTAAGATCCAGTAGCATTAATAATGATATATATCCATTATCACATGAGATAAGGAGGTCATTGAAGACTTTAACAAGGGCTGATTGTGTACTATGATTAGCTCTGAAGTCTGACTGGAAGGTTTTCTGGATATTATTTCCGTTAAGCGACAGATTTGCTTACACACTAAGCTTAGACAGTATTACTGCTTAGACAGTATTTTTGATAGAAATGGGAGCTGAGATATGGGTCGGTAGTTAGCTGGGACATCAGGATCAAGGGTGGTTTTTTAATAGATGGTTTAATAACAGATGTCTTGAAAGATTTTGGGACATGCCCAGCTATAAGTGAGTCATTTATAATTTTAATTGTCTCAGCCAGTAGAGGGAGAGCAGCCTTAAGAAGATCTGTTGGGATAGAATCCAGTAAGCATGTTGAGGCTTTAGCTAAGGAGATCAAAGATGTAATTTCTGATATGTTGGTGGGTGTGAATGAATCAAGGTATGCTACAGGTTGACTAGAGCTAGCGCTATTACTTGTGGTCCAGCTGAATTTGAGTTTACAAAGAATTTGTTCATTTTAAATCTCATAGATTCAATTTTGGCATTAAAAAGTCCACATTGCTGTTAGTTATTGGAATTGTTGCTTAGAGTTTTTGAAGTATTGGGGCAGTAAAGGGTACAACATACTGTAAATATGATTTTTAAAGTTATTAAGTAGTGGTCAGTTAGTGTAGGGTGTTGAGGTAAGGTTGTAAGTTCTATTTGTACTCCATATGTACAAGATCAATGGTGTGTAGGTGTGTTTACATTTTGGCAAAAGCCGATGCAATCAAGTAAAGATTAGATTGCAATTACCAGGCTATCATTTGCAACATCCATGTGGATATTAAAATCACCTAATATAATATTTCTTTTTCTGTTTTAATAACTAGAGAGGACAGGAAGTCAGAGAATTCTGATAACAATTCAGTGTAGGGGGCTAGAGGACTATATAATGTTACAATTGTTAGGGGTTTAGCACAATTCCTGTCTGGATGTGTGATGTAGTGTGCTTGAGCAGTTGAGGAAGTCACCAGGAGAAGTTGGTTCACATACAAAAGTACAAGATTTTTTTTTTTTTTTAGGCTGCCGGCAGGGTGACAGACAAGACACACCTCCACATGTAACATTAACTACTAACCACAAAAAAACATTTTTACAATTATACAGAAGCGGGAAATCTTACATTTACATTTATGCATTTAGCAGACGCTTTTATCCAAAGCGACTTACAACTTGTTCAGGGCCAGACTCCCCTAGAGCAACTTAGGGTTAAGCGCCTTGCTCAAGGGCACAATGGTGGCAGCTGGGATTCAAACCCACAACTTTTCAGGCTACTTGCACGCTAGCCAGGTTCTTTAACCACTACGCTACCACCGCACCAGCATGAGATCCTCTCACCTCAGAGGCTCCACCTCAGGTGACTAACTCTTGGTTCCCCATGCCACAGGTAATATGGTCGCTGACCCCTCCCACCAGGAGTAACCAATATGAATTAAGTAATTATTGCCCATGGCACCTATTCTCCATTAAAAACTATTTCTCCCACACATAACTGTAACAAACAAAATTCACAAAGTAACAAAAATATAATTACAAGCTGTATACAATCAAAATAAATCAGAAACTCGTTCAACGACAAAACACCTCCACCCTTCCATGTGTCCGTCCGGGGTATTCCTGCCCCCTGCGGGAATAAGAACAAGCCACCTCACTGCCGTGGTTTGGCCGGCGTCTGGAGGTAGCACCGAAGGTAAGTTTCCCGCTTGGAAGCGAAACGCAGACACACGACACGACAATCACTTAGATTGCAAGAGACACTTCTGGTTCCACCAACTGTTAAAATGAAATGTGGTGAAGCCACGGTCAGACTCTGGAACCAGCTTCCTGAGCACACAAAGATAGCCCCCTCAACAGACTGTTTTAAAACCAGGTTACCACCTATCTTTTCTTTCTTGCTTTGTAATAAGTCCCCTCCTCCACATTGTGATGTATACTTGTACCAGAAATGTTTTCACCTGTAGCACGTAGCCTATGTTATTATGCTAATAAACCAACCAACCTAAACCATAGATAACGAACAGTGGAAAAGTTCTTGGTCAATTTGTTTTAAATGGTACAATGATGCCTTCTAGTGGTAGGCTGGTAAGACATGATTTGTGAGAAATCATTTCAGCTTGTTATTGCCAGCAACATGCTTTGCCTAAACAAAAATACTGCTCAAAACTCAGCTTCGCAAACAAAATATTTGGAATCAGAACCAGAAAGCTATGTAAAATAGATGACTTTTCCTTAAATTTGCTCATAGAACTTTTTTAGAACTTTTCTTAGAATTGTGCCTTAGTAGCTTTGGACAAGTTCATGCAGTTTCCCAAAATGCTACCACTAAAGAAAGTCTTTGCGCCAATTAAAACAACGACTAATCATTTATGACATGTAGCCTAGGCCTAGTGAGCTCTAAAGGACACAGTTCTGTTTACAGACTACAGGCTACAGAATGATACTGTATTTAGTTAGCTAACTTATTTTGCTATGTTTTTAGCTATGTTATTCTTCTAATTAGGATTGGTATAGAAGACATTCAAAATCAGCAATCCCAAATCAGAGGTATTAGCCGAGTATACTTACACAACAAGGAATTTGACTTCAGTAGATGTTAACTTCATACATTCTCATTACTATTCTAGTCTCATTAATGTAAGTGATGGAATACCATTACAACAGTTCAGTATGTGCTCTGGCCATACCCACAAGCCTGGCTCTTTGGCATTGTGGTCAAGTTTCACATTCAACACCCCGGAGACCTGGGTTGGAGAGCAGGTTGGAGGTCACTGCTCTCTCCCTTTGCCTCTATATGCATGAGAAAATTCCCTTACTTGGTTGAAAACCTTGTCACTGAGTTTAGCTGTCTGTGATGAAAATTAGCTATCTTTGCTAGTTAATTAAATCGTGATAGTGGTGGATATTACTGTTAAACAAACAAAGGCCCACTTAGAGCATAGAATAGCATAGCATAGTCATAGCATAGAAAACCTTGGCATAGGCTAAACAACTCCTGTTCAGTTTTTGTGAACACCTGCCATCGCTGCATTACGTTAACCAGAGACATTTCAGCCAGCACAGGTCTTTGCAAAATTAGGCTGTATGACATAAAAGATGCATGGTCCATAAGTACTCACCCTGAAGTTGTTCAGTGATATTCACCCTCTGTACCACCACTATGCTAATTAATCCAATACTGAAGAGGTTATCCATAAAAGCAATATGCATTGACACCTGCAAAGATGACTTGACACCATTCACCAGAGAACCATGTTGAGACGCTGCATTTTGTCCCTTAATTGCTTGACAATTCCCTTAATTGCTTCCCTTAATTGCTTGACAATTCACTCAGTCAAATAGGCTCCTATGGTTGCTGGTTGTGTTTGAATAGGCTAGACAGTGTTTTCCCTACATTCTTGCTAATATAGACAAGAATGTTTAGAATGGAAGAATCTTCAACTAAAAAAAATGCTTAAAAAATGCTTGTTACTGTTTGATTAGATAGTCTTAGTCTTAACTTACTAAACAGTGCTGTTAACTTCGGTTTTCTCTTGACTCAGCTGACAGCCAACAGGCATCTTTGTATCTGGTATTATTTTCTGTTTTTCCCTACCAATCTGGTTCTGGTTCTAGTAAATAAAACAAAATTTTCCTGAAAGAGGGGGCAGGATTATGCTATAGGATTATGCTATACAATAATCCATAGCAAGTGATGTATAAAACGAGAAGAAATCTAAATGGACGGTTTAATTACACAATTTCTGACATCAGTAAATTAACACTATTGCACTAAATCATTTTTCCTCAAACTCAGAATGTTTGGGAGCGCCATAGGCCCAAATAGGTGAGCAAAAAACAGAAAATGAAAGTGATATTTTTCATTATATAGGACCTTTAAAACCTTTAAAGTTGTAAAGGTCCTCAATGGCGCTCCCCTGGAACACTCCAGAACACCTCCGGGTGCTGACTGAGTGGCAGCATTTCCTTAAGTTCAGTGTGTTTATAGGAATGTCCACATGTGCATGTGTGAGTTAAATATATGTCAGGCCAGGGAGATGGAAGTTGGACCGCATGGAAGAGGATGTCAGGTGTAGAGTATTATTTTATTTATGTATTTATTTTTACATAATAATAATAATAATATGACTGAAATGACTACCTGAGCACCTGTTCATGACTATGCAGCCGGCCCGCCCCCCATGATGAGACAACAGCGGTGAGATACTGCTTGCCACGGGGCCCAGGGCCCCCCGGCCCCCAGACTCGCCACATTCTTATACCAGCTTCCCTTCACACAGCGCACCAAACTTGTCATATTTTGGAATGGAGATGATATTATGTGTCTTCTCTATGTGTATTGCATTAAAAGAAGTGGCCATGCAGGGTGAAAAACTGCCTAGATTTTCACCTGCATGCCACATTCACCCTACGTAATCACAGATGTATACCTCCTTTTATAATGTATTTGCATTAAAAGTAGTGAGGCATGCCACAAAAAAAAACATGCACAGGCATCCACATACTCATCTTGCTTTACCCTAGTCTATCATGTTGTTCTTGGTACTAGTATATGTATGATGTGGGCTTCCCAAGGTGTAGAGCAGTTAAAAGAAAATAACTGACAACCAGACAGGATTGGGCCGCCCAAGCCTACCCAGAGGCTCAAGTAGAACAGGAATAGGTGATATAGAGAGGGCAAAGTGAAAGAAATAAAAAAGAGGGAGAGAGAAAGAGAGAGAAGAAAAAAAATGTTCCAGCCTCTATCCCTAATATATATATAGCCTTGTATTAACAGATAAGGAGGAATAAGTGGGTGTGAAGACTCAGTTTATGTTTACTGATATCCTGATTACTTTTTTGATTACTAATTTCTTGCTCAAGGGCACCTTAACCATGGATGTGGACAGAACACACATTTTTCCTGCTGGTCGGGATTTGAACTGGTCACAAGCCCAAGGGCCTAATATAACCAGTAGACCATGGCTGCCCCAAATGTGTAACGATATGCTACTATATTGTGTTCATTTGTAAAATCACCAAGAAAGTTTTCCTTCCTCCCAAATGCAGTGCAACAAAGCTAAGGACCATCTTGGCCAGAAGGTTACAATGTTGCTGTGCTGTGAATGTTGGTCAAGTAGCTAGAAAATAATGCACATTCTAAATAGCCTGTTGGAAGTGTAGAAGGCCTTCAGGATCAATGTTGCAACCTTGAACTTCCTTAGCTGACTAAGGAAGTAGTCATTGTCTGGACTTCTTTATGACCGTGTCATATAAGGTCTTTAGTAATGTGAACACCAAGGCATTTAAAATAGGCTGCCCATTTATCTTTACTGGAGTGTAAATGCTACTCTGCTGCCTTCTGCTGTGTCATCAACCACCATTTTCTTTGTTTTAGTGACATTCAGTGTCAAACTGTTAGACTGGCATGGCTGTGCCACCTCTATAACCTGATCCAATTAAGCCAGTTCATTGTTGCTGATCAGGCCCATGACCACTGTATCATCTGCAAACTTGATGATAGATGTATGACTGCTGCTGACTTTGCAGCTAGTTACCTTTGGAAGTAGTCAACATTGATTGTTGACAAGTACAAGTTGGGATGCTTCTTTATTCACCTGTAGTGTTTAAAGCAACACTAAGGAGTTTTGGTGTAAAACTAGTGGAATAACTACCAAAAGGGCAATTTAGTTAAACTATTTTCATGTCCAAAACACTGTTTTGGGTTTTGAAAATGTGCTTTTATTTCTTTGTAAGGGTTGTAAGGAAAATGCACAAAGTTGAGTGTTTACTAAAATATAAATTGCAAATCCCACAACACCATGAACAAGAATGAAATGTCACATAATAAATGTGCTAGGCACTATGTCTGAAGATTCTCATTCATCCAGGTCATGTAGTCAAAAGTGTTATGTACCTGTATGGCACTGGAGTTCTTATTGGGGTTTAAGACAATTGATTGGATGAAAGGAGAAACATCTTCAAGGTCCATTAAGAAGTCCAGTTGCATACAGCACTTTTAAAATGAACCTGCTGTTTCTAAACACACGCCAAAGAAACCAAAGGAAACACTTTCGTTGGTTGGAATTCAAAAGATCCCCTAAAAGTGAGATGTAGGTCTTCCCGATTAATCTAGTACACCTGGCTAAAAGTTTAATAGATGTATATACATCAATTTATGATGTATAGACATCAATTTAAGAATTTAAATTAAACATGCCTGCAGTCTAAAAAATAAGTCTGTCAAAAATCACAGATGTATTTGTAAAATGAATCAAAATAAATCCATCGGTTTCCTCACAAAATATGCAAAGTGTAATGTGCTAGCCTATTGAAAAGTATTTACATGACTTTCCCACTGTTTCACAGTCATATGATGTAACTAATATGCTGTTGTTTTCCCTTCTTATCCATTTCGCTCCCCTGGCATCAAATAGCTTGAACCCTGACCCACTTCAGAGGCACACATTCTGGACCCTTGGCGTGGGAGGAATTTTCCTCATGCTTGCTCTGTATGGAGTCAACCAGGCCCAGGTGCAGCGATACCTAAGTTCCCGCACTGAGCAGGAGGCTGTAATGTAAGACTCCAAACACTGTACTTCTCTAATAACAAGACCATCAGGGAAATACTGCATGATTAGCTTAAATGGTTTTATGCCAGAATTTATCTATCAGACCACTGATAAATATTGATGCAGGACACTGGATTGTTATTTTCGCACAAATTAATTTATTGAAACAGTTGGGACCAATTTACACTGAAATGTATACCACCTTTGCCTGTTTTCCCAGGTCCTGCTATGTGGTCTTTCCTTGCCAACAGATAGCCTTAGCGCTGGGCTGTCTAATGGGTCTTGTGATGTATGCACGATATGGAGAAGAAAGCCCTTTGGATAAGGGCTTTGTGAAGACAAATGATCAGGTTTTTAAGAAACTTAATGATGTAAAACTCAAAGACAAGCTTGAATTAGAATTTTCTAGAATCGCAACTGGTAAACGTGTCATGAAAAATAGTCATGTTAAAGTGGCTGCATGCGATACTAATTTCACAGCTAGATGACATAGGTGAGCACTAAAGCAAAGTTACAGAAAATCAAAACACACCACAGTGTAACCATGCCCAACAGTGCATCTTTCCAACCTCTATGCCTTCTTGACAAGTAGCCACCCATGCCCAACTTAAAATGTATGTACGTGTACTATAGAGTATTTTGGGACATTTTGTAACAGAAATATTATCAGAATACTACAGATAGACTATAGATAGATAGACTATAGACAATAGACTGTGCACCCACAGCTGAGGGCAATCAATCATTAAGTTAAGATTCACTACTCATTGCACCTCCACATTAAAGGTTGGCATGCACCTGTCAATGGCATACGCCACAAAAATTCTCTGCTGCAAAAGTTACGCAAGAAACACTATTAACCCTATAAAACAGGCCAACCTTCACTCCAGTGTGACAAAAATGTGGTGTAATGAACATTCCAAAGAAAATCAGTGGTTATTAAGTTCAATATAGAATTTTAGATCTTTTGATTTTTGAATAATAGAATATTGCTGTGTTAAAAACTCTCCTCAGTCATCATTATTATTACTGTTATGATGATGATGATGATGATGATGATGATGATGATGATGATGATTGTGTGTATATATGAAGAGTTTGGTTCCAAAAAGCTATAAATCCATTTTTGAAAATATTCAAGTCATGTTTTTTAATTGTGTATTTCAGTAATTATTGATCAAAGTTAAATTATATTGATTTTATTTTGTAGAAATAAATATAGTAAAAGCAACCCAAATGTGGATACAGTGATATATCTGAAAAACAACAAAAAAAATATTTCTATGAATTAAAATGGTGGATATGGCGTTTTGCAACCAAACACTTCGTATATATATGTATGAACCATCACGTTCACTGTGGTTATTCTGAAAATATGAAAACTACCATTTCAGACACAAGGCACAATATGAGACCACTCTTACTATTGTGCATTTTTACTAAGAATTTCAAAGAAATCAGATTTTGATAGAGAGATTAAAATTTCATCCATTGATATCAGTTGGCCTATCGGTCCATGTACTTTTGCTTTTATTTATTGTTCTATTTTTAGAAGTAAGATCAAATTTCAGAGATGGTGCCAGTTTGATTATTCCTATGATAGGAAAAAAAAAAACGACGATATTTCTTTTTCTCAATATATTATTGACATGTGAACTGTCTAAAACATTGTCTAAATGTTTATGTGTGTGTGTGATCAAGTCGTGTCTAGTCTGTGCCTGACAGTTGCCAGCCATGCAGTGTTCAAGCAGTGGCACAGTATCCCTAAACGACTCAAGGGATGCAGTTTTTAAAGGGTTCTTCCGCTCAAACTAGACATGTGCTAATTTATGCATTTACTCTCTCTTGTGCAGTGTTCACTGAACAAAAACTGTAGCTTGACTGATGGGTACAATGTTTCAGAGAGCGGTTGGTCGTTGCCCACTCCTATCAGGGCTATTGTTTCTGTCTGACTCTTGGTGGGTGGTCTTCTCACTTAACCCTTTAAAACCTTGCTGCTCCCTGGAACTCTCAGAGGAGCTGCACACACAGGAAGTAAGTGGGTGTCTGCTTATTTAAGTTCTGTGCTTATTTTGCTAACTAGAATCTGCTTTTGGATTACTTGTCTTGTGGTTGAAACCACCTGATTTGTAATACACCTGTAAGCCATCAGAAGTTGTTAACTACTAGCACTGCTGGGTAACCAGAGAGCGATTGGTCGTTGGCCACTTCTATCAGGCCTATTGTTTCTGTCTGACTTCTGGTGGGCGTTGTCAGCTGGGGGTAGTCAATCATCGTTCTTTTCCATCATAATAGCTGGATTGACAGTGAAGCCCTCATATTCAGCCCTCTTTGTGTGAAGACTGACTGGGGTAAAGATGAGCATGTCTACCTGCACTTGTCCACCGAGCAAGGACACCGACCAAATTAACATGTCAATGCTTCACTAACTAGGGTTACATTTCCCACCACCTTCAAACAAGCCCAGGTAACACCGCTGCTCAAAAAACCATTCCTTGCTCCCACTCAAGTGGAGAAGTACCGGCCTGTCCCTCTTCTTTCCTTTCCAAAACCATTGAACAAGCTGTCTTTAAACAGGTCACAGGATTTCTCACTCAGAACAACCTCCTCGACTCCAACCAATCTGGCTTCAGAAGTGGCCACTCCACTGAAACGTCTCTTTTGTCTGTGATGGATGCATTAAAAGAGGCCAGAGTGGCAAGTCAATCCTCAGTATTCATCCTGCTGGACCTATTAGCAGCATTTGACACGGTCAACCACCACATCCTACTGGACAAACTGACCAACATGGGCATCAATGGCACAGCGCACTCCTGGTTTGAATCTTATCTTACTGGACAGTCGTTAAGCGTATCCTGACTAGGACAGACATTGGCACTCGCCAAAGGAGTACCCCAAGGATCTGTGCTGGGGCCCCTTCTCTTCGCCTTGTATATCACCTCGCTGGGCTCAGTCATCCACTTCCATGGCTTCTCTTATCACTGCTATGCTGATGATACCCAGCTCTATCTGTCCTTTCCGCCTTATGCCTCCACGGTGTCAACACGGATCCCGGACTGTCTTTCTGTCATCTGCATGGATGAAAGGACATCGCCTCCAACTAAATCTCTCCAAATATAAACTGCTCCCTGGTCCTCCTAGTCAAACAAGCCATACATCACAACATCAGCATCAAGATCGACTCCCTGTCTGTTTCTCCCACCAAGGTGGCAAGAAACCTAGGTGTCATGATCGGTGACCAACTGACCTTTGCTGATCACGTTGCCTCTGTGGCTTGGTTGTGCCGTTTTTCCCTATTCAACAAAAGAAAGACCAGGCCGTACCTAACCCAACATGCAATTCAGCTCCTCATACAGACCCTGGTTATCTCTCGTCTTGACTACTGCAACGCCCTCCTATCAGGTCTTCCAGCCTGTGCTGTGAGACCGCTACAGATGATCCAGAATGCAGCTGCACCCCTGGTTTTCAACCAACCAGAAAGGGCGCATGTCACATCTCTGTTTATTGAACTCCACTGGCTACCCTTAGCCGCTCGCATCAAATTCAAGGCACTCATGGTGGTCTACAGGGTGATGGTTGATAGTTCTGCTCCCATCTATCTGAATACTCTCCTAAAGCCCTATGTCACCCGCCGACAACTTCACTCCTCAAAGGAACATTATCTAGCACGGCCAACACCTTGCACAGGTCAATCCAGACTCTTCTACGCTTCTTCCACACTGGTGGAATGACCTTCCAAGTACTACCAGATCAAGATACCCTCTCCACCTTCAAGAAACCCTTGAAGACCCAGCTCTCCCAAGAATATCTCCTGGCTTGAATTTTGATAATGCACTTAACCTCACTTTTATACTGCACTTTTATTACACTATTGCACTTTCAACTTAAAATAGTGCAGTTTTTATGTTAGTAATATGCACTGTTAGTTACAATGTTAGTTTCTTTCATTGTGTTGTAGCTTGAATGTTATCCTCTTTTGTAAGTCGCTTTGGATAAATGCGTCTGCTAAATGCATAAATGTAATGTAAATGTAAAACACGAGTATATACATATAATTTAGCTCTTTTGTTTGAGTTCCCCTAATCTTGACTGTAAAGTAAACACAGAGAAATTTGGTTTAAGCTAGACCGAATTATGCACCTGCTAGCATGCAGACCCATACAGCTACAAGGCTAATTTACATTTACATTTATGCAGACGCTTTTATCCAAAGCAACTTACAGTACAACTTTCTAACAGGAAATTGGCAGAAGATGATTGTAAGTCAAGAATCATTTTTGTCTGACCTGGGTCAGCCCCGAAGCCCAGCACACAAGAGACTTAATGTTTGCCCCTCCATAGGAGGCCAAAGCTGACCATGAGTTGCCATCTTGGAGGCCCCTCTCTGAACAAAGGACCTTTGCTTTGTTGTGTTGCCTGTAAATATATTGGCTGACCAATTACAGACTAGTTTAGGTGTCATTAGCTTGGCCAATGGGCCAAGTGAATAAATTACACATCTCCTCCCCATTGTTCAGGACTCTCTACCTTCTCTTTTCTCTCTTTCTTTTTACTCTACCTCTATGCCACCTTCTCTCTCTCTGGTTTGTTTTCTTTACAGGTTTTGTATTTCTTTACAGGTTTATTTCTTTATAGGTTTTTTTATTTATTTACTTGGTTTATTCATTTGTTGTTGTTATTTGATCATGACCACTCTTGTTCTTTTAGCTGGTAAAATACCAGGTAATATTCTGGTATTAGCTATCCGGTATTACTGTCCGGCATAGCATCACCAGTGGCTAAAGTCAGAATAGTTTTTGGAATTTATTAACAAAAACATAGTTTATATAAATATGATAATAGCCACATGTCCAAATTGCCTACCTGGTCCAGCGCCACCAGCTGGCTAAACAGGAAGTGTGACAAAAGTTCTCAACGCCTAATTCATGTGTCAGATTCATCAGATTAATTGAGTTTAGGTGTATGTAAACTTACCAGTGTCATGACTTCACAAATCTACACACACACACGCACGCACACACACACACACTAGATGTTACAATTATATGCACTCACAGTATTACACTATATTACACTCACATTATTAATAAAACAGAGATGAAGGCCGTTGCTGTTACAGTGTAGACCTTGCAATATTTACAATGGGAGAAGCTTATCTATACAGAGTCGATTCACTGGGAAAGCTTTACTATTGGCAGCTATAGCCAGCTAATTCATCAGCCATTGAGATATACCTACTTGAAATTGTACAATACAGTAAGTTGTAAGGTAGTGTAACGGCAGAACGTTAACTATAAAAGAAAATAAAAGAACTAAGGCTTGCATGTCAAGAACAGACAAAATTTCCAGTTGGTAAACTTCCTGGTTTTATTCACGTGTTGTGTGCATTCATTCCCTCTCCAAAAATGTAAATCATTTGTAGGCTAGCTCCGCTCACAAGGAAGCCAGTAAATGCTGATGTAGATCTCAAAATATATCACTTGAAACAGCTGCAGCATTCAGCGTTTAGCGGTGACTAAAGATTAAAATGTTAAAATATCACAAAATGTTTCAATTGACACACATCTGTGTTTTACTCTAGTGGTATAGTTAAGTATTAATATTATTCACATATGGCAAAATTCAGTGTGGTTAGTAACATTTTCATACAGAAACAGTGATGGAAACATGCCAGCCGGTGATGGCCGTTATGGGAGAATACAGAACAGCCGGCAGCAGCCGCTGTGGGGTATAGAGGGTTAATGTATGAATTTTGTAAATTAATTTTCCATGTGAATTGTGTAATTTTGTGGACCAAATTTTTATATAGTAAAAGTGCTGGTGAAAACAAAAGTTAGCAATTTTTTAGATTTGTCTTGATTACTATAAATTAATACATTAGATCAAGTTAATTATTGTGGATAAATTTGCCACATTTAAATTGAATGAATAGTAGGCTCCCATATGAATGATAATTTTCCATGCAAGTGCAAACAATACACTGTAGGCTACCTACAACGCAGAAAACCATATGCATTACCCATAGAGTTCTACAGAGAGACTACAGCCACAAACACCGTATCCCAAATATTATCAAGACCAAATCAAGGGATACTGAAGTGCATGTAAACCCAGTCATTCTTTTACATCACTCTAGGCTAATTTTGGATTTGTTTGTGGAGTCAATCTCTTATCTCTCCATCATGTGGCAGTTGAAGGCCAATGAGATGCGGCTGGTTCATTTAACACACGTGAAAAAATGTTCATGTGGTTTTTTGTTTTTTGTTTTTTACTGTTTTTGTCTAGTCTGCGAATATAAGACAACACCCCTTTTTCAGAAGTATTTACAGGATAAAAATATCGTCTTATAATCTGGCATACAATAATACTCGGGGGCGACACATCTAGGGCAATTTTTTCATTATCCTCATTGATCAATAACGTTTAATTCCTTCTTTGGGAAACCTGAACAAATAAATCTCTATTCTGGCCACAGGGAGGTGGTGGTGCACCCGGCTCCGGGCTCTGTATACTGTGTGAATGCAAGCATGTTCGTCAGTTTTGAACTACAGTACTGACAGAAACCCTGCTAATAAAATACAACCATGTTGATTATGTTTTACTCATCTGTATGACCACACAATCCTATGAGCAATTAAAATGATAACTATAGATCCAGGCAATTTCATATTGGCATGCTGAATGCTAATGGTACCTCATATAAATACAGTCAAGAAGCTAACGCTAGCGAATTTGCTTGTTAATGTCATTCGATGCCTAACCGATAGCGTTTTAATTGATCTCTTGACCTTACTGCTTATTTGCAAATGACTCAGGCATTGCAACACAGTTAACCTAGCTTGTAGAAGCTGGCTATAAGCTATGTCTTAGACCAGTTAATGCTACTGTTAAAAGTTAGTGCATTCAACCCATTTGTGCATTTCTGGCTCATTCAATGTCAGTGTTTGTTCACAGAAAATCTGATCTTACTTTCAATGAATGTATAGCTCTACAATTACACGAGTAATGTCATGTTCCCATTACTGGGTGGTTTCATGCTGGTTTCATACTAAGTTCTAAAACATCACAACATAGTGTTCTGTTTAGCATTCTAACTTTTTTTGATAATTCTCTATGGTTGCATGGGGTGAAATGCAGTGTTTGCATAATATCTTGCTAGCAGATTGAAGGATCCTCATCAAACCTAGAATACCGCTAATTACTAATCACCAGAGCCAGAGGTTTTAAATTTTGAATAGCTAAAACAGATTAATAGACAGGTAGGTCTCAAAAGATTAGAATATTGTGGAAAGGTTCTTTCAGTAATTTCAGTAATTCAATAAAATGTGAAACTCGTACATTATATAGATTCATTAGACAAGTTGTTTGAAGTCTAGTGTGAAGTTTACAGTCCAGATTTGGGGAGCCATATCATCAGCTGGTGTTGATCCACTGGTTTTATCAAGTCCAAAGTCTTCTAGAACAGTTTACATGACATTCACCCACCTGAAAGAACAAATAGACAAAGTTTGTGAGCAGGATAATATTTTACTTTGTTTCGGTAAGCCAACTGAAGAATTCTGTGTGAATGCATGGCCTCTGGCGGTCTTGTGCGTTCTTTCCTCAAACAGAACACTTTGTGGCCAAACTTTGTGGCACCTGCATAATGAATATTAAAATGTACTATGTGCCACACAACATCAAATACTATGTGCCACATAAGTTGACATTAGCCTACTAAATTAACAATTTTTCCTGCTTTGCGTTTGTGGTCCTTGTTGCCTGCTAAGATGTGAACTATGTGTTTTGTTACCCAGGAGCTAACGCAGGCTACTATAGCTTCTGCACCAGCTTTGCATGTCATGTTCTCACACCAAGATGGAGAGTTTTCCACATCTGTGCCTATTCAGTTTCTAAGGAACTGTTGTTGAGTGGAAGTGGTTGGCACAAGCTGTCTTTGGATGGTCTAATAACCTTTTTTCATCACTATGCAATGTGCAAAACATACCTTCTCTACACATTCTGCAGCTGTACCCTACTCGAGCTACCACGCTTAAACTTTATTAACTATACAGAGGCTGCTCATAAGCATAAAACCCACACAATCTCACAACACAACTTACTGACATTTTCACAGTAATGTAGGTCTAGATCTAGGAGTATTGATTGACATGTAGCCTAAACTGGAAAATTCCCATATCAATACCCCCTTCCCCAGTTTTGCTTTAACCAGATATATGACTTATTCCATAAAATGGAATTTTTAGCATAAAAACGTAGACCCATAATTCAGCAAATTAACACTGTAGATCTAACAGTGTTAACTAAATACAGATCCTATTGTATATATACCATTACTGGATAAATGTCTCTTGGTTAGGTATCTCTCACTGTTCATTTTTACAATGTTACTTTAATCCTACTTTCTTGTCCGTTGTGTAATTTCAGTTGGTGTTGTACTTTGTAATGGATGTGCTGAGAGATTTACCAGGACTTCCCGGACTGTTTGTCGCCTGTCTGTTCAGTGGAGCTCTTAGGTATCACCATCTGTTTCAACTTTTCTTGTTAAAAGTAGTAAACTAGAATTTGTCCATGCCATATAACGTAGTGCAATTGTCACCAGGTTTTAGTGTGTCCGTGACCAGACAATGATGCAGGTGTGGTGGTAAGTAGTGGGCCGACAGACAAAAGGTCCAGTTCAACAATTTATTAGTTATTCAAACAGAAGTGGTGCGCCTGTATTCAAAACTTGTATGTCCACAGTCCACAAGTCCCACAAATAACAGTCCCTCGATCATAAAAACATATTCCCTGCAATAAAAGAAACGCGATCCCACCACCAGCCACCAGGGCGCAGCAGTCCAGCAGAAGCAGCAAGCAAAAGCAAGCGGAGAAGCAATCCAAACGACCCAGCGGTAAGACAGCAACCAATTGTCCCAGCCAGTCCAGCACAACTAGCTTAGCCAGCACATGCAAAATACCATCCCCTCCAAGCGACTCCTCCTCCGTTCGTCCGGCTGGCACTGGCAGATACCTCTTTACCTGGGTGCGGCTTAACCGCGAACCCAGGAGCAGAATTAAGAGCCTTGTACACAGTGTGGAAACCACAGTCAGGCGCGGGTGTTCTTCTCCCAGTGCTGTCCTCTCCGTCTCTGGCCAGTCGCGAGCGCATTCACCTTCCTTCCGGATACCTATATATAAGAGACACACCTACCCCCCACCTGTCCAACATCCAGTCCTACTAATCAGTCTGTCCAAGAACATAATGCAATGATTGAATTTGCCATTGTTCAATCATGGAGGACACGTGTAAGTTGTTAATTAGCATGGCACACGAAATTAGGTCAACACAGCAAACGTGCATTCCATCATGGCAAACACAAAATTACTATTCAGTTCATTTAGCTTGTCATTGTCCAGTCATCAGGAAAGGCTGTGGGTTATTGGGGTTAACAGCAACGTACACACACAGCACACAATCAGTGATGCACAGCAAGTGTCAGGCATAAAAATAAACATATAACCAGGCACTGCACACTGTAACCACAACACTACAAAAATTACACACTGTGACACAATCCATAACAACTGTGCAGGAAAACTGTATACCATTCCTAGATGATGTATTTTTTTGCATTTGCAGTACTATATCATCTGCATTCAATTCTTTGGCAACGGTTACCATGGAGGACTTGATCAAGCCCTACTTTCCAGCAATGAAGGAGTCACAGGCAACCCTGCTCTCAAAAGGCCTTGGTGAGCTTTGTAGTTATTAACTGTTTCTGTAGATCCTTTGATTCTGAGGAGACAGCAGGGTGTGAGACTAGGATAGGCTTAGTGAAACAGTTCAGAAGACTTTACATAAGCCTATCCTCCTTGACATAGTACATTAAAAGAACTTTAGATATGGTGGTCACACAAAGGTGTGCTATGACCAGTGAAAGCTTTCAATTTATTTTCATCCTGGTGCCCAGTAAGGAAGCTAAGATCATGTTAATTACAATGCTAGCACACCAGCTGTGATTGAGCTGATGACTGTAATTTTTATTACTTATTACTCCACAGCACTGGGATTTGGAATTGTGTGTCTGGCTATGGCTTACATTGCCTCACTGATGGGGTCTGTACTGCAGGTCAGATGAAGCTCTTTTAATTTGCTCTTTTAATTAGAGTTAAAGGTACCATGTGTCTTTATGTGTCTTTTTGAAGTGCATGCATCCAAAAATCAACTATATTGATAGAGTGTGAGGAAATAATAGTAGTACCCAAAGTATATGCACTGCATTGCAGAGATCTCCTTTAGAATTCCACTAGTAACTGATAGCTGGATAAACTCCTCTTGTAATACAACTTTATGTCTAAAGTGGCGATAGTGAGTCACACCGGCCAAACCATTCTTTTAGTTTAATTAATAATTTTTTTTCAGATTCAAGTCATTATTATATCTGATTATACTAGTATGAGAGAGTGAAAGTCTTGTGTTTTTGCTCCCCAAAAATAAATAATAAATAAATAGTATGTTAAGTGTTGAGCGAGAGAGTGTGTGAGATGGTGAGAGAGAGAGAGAGAGAGAGAGGGGAAAAATCGAAAGTGTTGTAGGCACAGGCTTAGGCTGTCATTGTTTTGGTGTTCATAAGCCTTGTCGCTTGATGGAAAAAACTGTTCTGGAGTCTGGTGGTACAAGCCTTTAGACTACAATATCACTTGGCAGATGGTACCAGCTGAAACAGTCCATGATTAGGATGGCTGGCGTCCTTACTGATTCTTTTGGCCTTCATGATGCATCACCTCTTTAAGTCCTGGGTGGAGGGCAGATCACATCCACAGATGCTTTGTGCTGTGCACACGACTCTTTGATGTGCCTTTTGTTTGGTAGCAGAGCAACCTCCAAACCAGTCAGCATGCACTCTGTGGTACCTCTATAAAAGGCCTTCAGGATCTGTGTTTGCACACCAAACCCTAGTCATCTGAAGTCAGGGGACCTAACAATTCTAACAATCTGGTCAGTGTGGATATCCTAGGTAAGGTCCCCTGTGAACACCAAGGAACTGTCCACTGTAGAACCACTGATGATAATGGGGTCCAATTGATCTCTTTTCTTCCTGAAGTTTATTATCAGCGGCTTGGTCTTTGCAGTGTTGAGAGAAAGGTGGTTGTCCTGACACCACTGCGTTAAGTTGTTGACTTTGCTCCCCTGTCTCATCATTGTTCATTGATCATCACACTCCAAGAAATGGCAATCTTTACTAGTGTAATTCCCCAGAATTCAGAATATTTATCTCATTATACCTATTTTTAGATTAATTTACTAGTTGAGACAGAATTATTTGGCTTGTTTCAGTATATGTTGTTAACAGATTATACATATATGTAGTTAATAGATAATTAATAAATAATTAATTTTACTCATTTTGGAGGGAAAAGCATTCTGACCAGTTGTCTTACAGACACTAAGATAATTTTTTAAGTTATTTTATCTAGACAAGTAAGACTAAACTTAACTTATTAAGAAAAATCACTGTTGGTGATTTCAAACAAAATGAAATCAATCAAACAAAATGCCAAGACAGTGGTACTTCAAAAATTACTTTTTAACATTTGTCTGCAAGCAGCAAGAAGGGGGGCAAGCATCATAATTGGACAGCGTTACCATAGACATATCATGGTTTTGGTCAATGCCAATGTGACAGATGCTCACACTTTTTTGTGCCTTAGATTTTCCATGATCTCACATGATATTTTGTGACTGCCTCAAAATTTGAGTTACTGTGTTGCATTCCATGCATCATCAAAATTGGTAACTTTTATTAAGCTTGGTCTGAACATAACATGCCCACCTTCATGAAAAATGGACAAAATTTGTGGTGGTAAGCATTTTTGAGAAAATCCAATATTCCCTTTTTTGTGAAGACAATGATGTCACAAATGTCAATGGATCATCCTTCGGGTTCTCCACAGTAGCCTATGACTAGGAGGTGCACTTGCATTGTCATTTGCCAAATTCCAGATGATGCAAAATTTTTCTTGGCCCTCACAGAGAGGTCTGGCACCAGAGTTAGACATTTGGTTTCGATCTGATCAAGTTGTTGCTGAGATATGAGCTCATATATCGTTTGATGACCTTGCTGCCATTTTTGACTTGCTGCCTCGGTTGGATGATTTGTAAAATTTAAATGGCAATAGGTGACCTTTATGTCATTTGATCGGAAAGACCCTTTCTACCAAATTATATGAAAAACAGACTGAATTTGTGACATGAAAATTAGTTTTACTTTCAATAAAATTCAGTATATTGGAAAATAATTTTTGAAAACTGGGTGTATAGTACATATAGACTATGGCATTTTCAGTCACATGAATGTGTTCCATCCTATAGAGGTTACTGTACAGATCCCCGTTATATGTCATGGCAATGATCTTGACTGCTGGTGATGTTTATAGTTAGGTACACATTGAAAAAACACATAAACTACGACCACTGTAAAAGCTTGTACCTCATTACGGGTCTCTGATAAGTGCTGTAGCCTTACTGATGATTCCATATGGCAGACGCAGGAAAAATAAAGAACTGCTGTTGACCTTTATCAAAATAAAAGCTTCCCTGGCATAAGGTCTCTGTACTTCACAAAATTAGCTCCTAATAAGAAAACATTTATACAATATCAAAAATAAAGTATCTAAAGTAAATATTAGTCACGTAATTCACCTAAAACATTAAACCTTTCAGGTGGTTATTTACAGTTACTATATATATCTATGGGTGCAAAAGAGTTAGAGAGCTTCTTTATTGGTTATAGAGTTGGCAAGCCACCACCATCATTTTGTATGTGGCGAATTAGCATTTATAAAAATGCTAAAAAAAATTCCTACGAGAAAATGAATGACATTTCAATAAATCAACAAAATAGCACAGACACATAATTAACAGTCTGAGAGCCCTTGCATTTGTTGCCCACATTTCATGTGTCTGAGTGGTCTTTTTAACCAGTTATATCTCAGAGATAAAACAGAAAAAAACTGAATTCCTCATCCCAGGTGACTTTACTAATGTGACACCAGGGCCGCAGATATGAACTGTAGCTTTATTGATAATTGTATGTTTTTACACAACAATCACACAGTTATCTGATTAGAATAGTTTGATTACTGCAGTCTGTAGATTAGTATGAACAGGCTAAGTTAAGGGACTATGGCTGTAGTGATAAGTTATATAAAAATGAAGTAAATAAGGACTTATTCAGTAACCATGGATACCAGCCTCAAGTCCAGCTTGCAACTCGCACCAACCAATACTCTGTAGTTCGCTAGATTCATGCTTTAGCTTTTTGGTAGCAAATTTGTTATTTTGACGTGACAAATCAAACAGGGCTAATATAGCCTGGCCTTGTCTTCCTAGCACTTCTATTCAATTCAATTGAATTCATTTTTATTTATACAGCGCCTTTTACAATAGTATTGTCTCGTGGCGCTTCACAGAAGGAGCACCCAAGAGCAACAGGGGGAAGGAAAAACTCCCTTATGTTCAGTTAATCTAGGAAAAACCTTGGGCAGATCCACGACTCAAGGGACTAACCCAACTGCCAGGGGTCATGCAGAAAAAAATTAAAATAAGTAGTAACCATGACAGACTACAAGTTGCCTATGGTTTTAACTAAGGTTCATTATAGTTCATAATAGAGCATTATCCCACTTTACATTACATGGTAGTCAGTCCATAGGTGGTTATCAGGAATTATGGCTGGACAATGTAGCAGCGGCCAGACATAGTGTCAAACTCAAAGGAGTGAGATGGGTCATGGGGGTAACAATAAGGGTCCATTTGACAGCGCTATTGTGTCCCATAGTGTAACTATGGGAAGCTGACTTACTTACCTAACTTCTGCTTGATTATCATCTCTCTACAGTGCTAGTCTGGATTTGATCCCATTGAGCTCATTGTCTCAAGAGGCATTTTACCCTGTCCAATCAGTGAACAGAGGGAAGTGTTGTTAATTCAGAGCTGGAATGTTATCAGTCAAGGCAAGCTATCATTTAGGGGCTGATCCAATCTTTTTAAACTCAAATACCTCAAACAAGCAATCAAGTCACTTACACCAATCTCCAGATCCACTGTACGAAGCGAAAGTGTAGAGCGAGGGTCTGGTTTTATTCGGGACGATGGTGGCGAAGGTAACAGAGGTGCCATTCGCCAACTGGAGGGTTGCGGGTTCAAGCCCGCTCTGCCTGACCCCATCGAAATGTCCTTGAGCAAGATACTGAACCTCAAATTGCTCCCGGTGAGCAGATTGGCACCTTGGTGTGTGAATGGGTGAATATGAGGCATACTGAGGCATACACTTTGAGTGCTCATAGGAGTAGAAAAGTGGTAAAATTTTAAAAAGTATTACCAGGCCAGGGCTAATTAAGTTTGATGTTAAACTTGCCACTTCTCTTTTAGATTGCTAAGTTAAACAAACCGCTGCTATTATTTGTCTTGCTGAAGGTGTAACGTTAGTAGGTAGGCTACCTAGCAAATTGCCAGTAAGCAAACTGGACTAGGCTTGCATCTCTTGACATAGATGTCTTGTAGATGGGGCGTTCTGTTGACTTCACCACCATTCGCGTTCTTGCTCTGTACAAGACAATTACATCACCTCTCCCCCCTATCTCTACACAGCCTTTAGCCCACCTAAAATTTCCAAAAAAACTTTCATAGTACATAAACTTTTGTCGCCTGGTGGAATATATGCCAGTTACACTAGTTCTGTCAAGAAGAATGGGCCAAATATTCCAGCAAAATAATGAAACTTAAAGTTTTTGGCTCAAGTAAAACACTTATCTCAGAATAACGAGATGCTATGTCAGATTAACAAGATAGTATCTCATTAAGATACTATCTCAGAATAATAGATACATGTTTTTGTTATGTGCTGCAAACGGGCTTCCATACAATGGTGAGACATGTTTTCTTAATACTAAGCCTGATGTAAGACATATGTAAGTACTATCACATCAAACACTGCCAGATTTGGATAGCCTAGACCAGGAGTCTCCAACTTTTTTTCAAGAGCTACTCTGACAAAATCAACATGGCCATGAGCTACTACTACTATTATTTTACATCAGTATCCTATTATTGATAGTCCAGGAGAAAAAGGTTATATCCTTTACTGTTTTATATGTTTAGATTGCAATCTACATAAAAATTGTGGGGAGAACAATATTTTCAGGGAAAGATTCAGGATGTTCAGGATGTTTGAATTTGATTGCATAGAGATTTTGATTTTGATTTTTAATGCCTTTTGTGACTGTTTGGTGGTGAGCTACTGGTATTCTGCAATGAAATAATATGTTGTCTTTGCATGTCCATGTTTCAAATAGTTGTTATAATTATTTGTGTTAACTTTCTTAATTGCTCATAGATTTACCACTGCTCATAGATTTATTCTGGTTATCACTTTAAGCACCTATTCCTGTGTTTAAATATGTGTTTAAATATGCTCTTGCTCATCATTAGTAGTAATTTCATGGTGTTTTCTTTTTTCCACTTCCTCTCTTATGTTGCTCTTACTCATCATTAGTTAAAAATAGTTTCATAGTGTTTTCCATCTTTTTCTATATGCCCCCTCTCCCTTTCATCTTTCAGGCAGCACTGAGCATTTTTGGTATGGTGGGTGGCCCACTTCTTGGAGTGTTCTGTCTTGGGATGTTCTTCCCCTGGGCTAACTCTGTGGTAAGTGCATAGTAACCTAGCCCATCAACAGACCATAAATAAGTATTTTTGATTGTAGATTGAAGGTTTAAGATAATCCTAAAATTGTTCTCAGGGTGCAGTGACTGGATTATTTGCAGGCCTAGTAATGGCTTTCTGGATAGGCATTGGCAGCTTTGTCACACGTTTGTCTAACCCAGACCCCCTGCCAGTTTTCAACACCACTGCAATACCAAGTACAAACAGCGTAGCCACAGCCACAATGACAAGCGTCATAACATCTGCTACATCCAGGTGATGTATTTATTATGTATTTATGCATCTTTATACCAATTGAATTTAGCCTAACCCTAAACCTAAACCTAACCCTTCTGCCGTTAACCCTCATTTTTATTCCCTTTAGATTGATTTACTTGATTTGACTTGATGATTTACTTTCTATCCCTTACATTCAAGAAACATACAGTAAATGTTATGTTTATGTGTACTTGGCGCTTTTATCAAAATTAAGTGACATACAGTGCAAAAATACTGTATCAAAAACTACTTGGCAAGGCAAGTTTATTTATATAGCACATTGCATTCACACAGGAATTTGTGCTGTACAATGATAAAAGTACAGTAAATCACACAATAAAATTAATAAAGGCTTAAAATGATTAACATAAAAGTTTAAGTCTACAGAGTATAAAAAGAGACATTAGGAGAAGCATCTGAGAAGTTTGGTCTTCAATCTAGATTTTAATAGCCTTGTAACCAGACCCTCATTCTACACTTTTGTTTTGTACAAAGGGGATGGACATTCGGTAGTGAGATTTGATTGCTTACTTGAGGTGTTTAAATTTAAAAAGACTGGATCAGTCCCAGACTAATAGCTTGCCTTGGGGCCATAGGGCCTAGGGCTATTCTTGATGTTGAAGTTGGTAGTTGGTAGTTGAAGTATTGAAGTTGGTTCCAAAGCTAAACTGCATAGCACCTGAAAGCTGCTTTACCACACTTTGTTCTGACTGCAGGTTTTACTAGGAAATATTTCTCCTGTGACCTGAGAGACCTAAGTGGTGTGTATTGCTGAAATATGTCAAATAGGTAATTAGGCCCTGTCCCATTTAGTGATTTAAACACAAAGCAGCAATGCTTTAAAGTCAGTTCTGTAACTCACAGGCAGCCAGTGCAAGAGCTTTAGAATTTGAGTAATTTGGTCAGTTCTTTTTGTTCTTGTAAGAACCGTAGCAGCTGCATTTGGCACCGGTTGAAGATGTTTGATGGTCTTTTTAGGAAGACCTGTGAACAGACCATTGCAGTAATCAACCCTACTGGAGATAAAGGCATGGATAAGTTTTTCTAAATCATTTTTTGACGTTAGACCTCTTAGTTTGGAAATGTTTTTTAGGTAATAAAACGCTTAGTGATTGCTTTCTTGTCATTGTTGAAGTTTAGATCACTGTCGATGATGACCCCAAGATCTCAAGATCTTAGTCTTTTTTGCTGTTAGCCCCTTTGTGTCGAGGACAGTGGCGAGAGAGCTGAAAGAGAGAGAGAGAGAGATAGAGTTGTACGGCATGACACATGAAGGTTGTGTGGCGGCACTAGGCTATAGCAGCATAACTAAGGTATGATGCATGGCAACCCAGCACCACTGCAGGGATGGTCAGTGGCCGCCATGCCTCGCAACTGGGGGCAACAGCAGAGGCAGTCCCTGCCAAAAGACCTATGAGAAGTGATGATTTACCATGCATCATCCCTAACTATGGGAAACAGTAAAGAGGAAGGTTTTAAGTCTAGACTTAAAGGTATTGAGAGTGTCCGCTTGTCGAATGTGGGGGGGGGGATTATTCCACAGGAGGGGTGCACGGTAACAAAAGGCTCTTCCTCCTATCATAGATTTTGATATTCTTGGGATTACAAGTTGACCAGCATTTTGGGATCTTAGGGTTCTAGGAGGGTGGTAAGGGACAAGTAAGTCTTATTGGTGCATCGCCCTTGAGGGCTTTGTAGGTTAGAAAGAGTATTTTAAAATCAATTCGACTGTTAATAGGGAGCCAATGTAGGGAAGCAAGGATAGGAGAGATTTGTTTATATTTTTTAGTCCTGGTGAGTGTTCGGGCCGCAGCATTTTGTATTAGTTGTAGGTTTTTGATGCAAGTATTACTACACCCTGAGAACAGAGCATTGCAATAATCAAGCCTGGAAGTAATAAATGTGTGTACTCATTTTTCAGCGTCCTCAAAGGATAGGAACTTTCTAACCTCAGCAATATTTCATAGGTGGAAAAAATATGTTTTTGAAATGTGTTTTACATGACTATTTAGAGAGAGGTCCTGGTCAATAATTACCCTGAGGTCTTTTGTGTTACATGACAGTCACAGGCCACTGAGTAAGTTTTGGTGATGGGGTAGAGTGTTGTTCAGCTGTTTAGGGCCAATCATCATAACTTCAGTTTTATCAGAATTTAAACAAAGGAAATTATTAGTCATGCAGGTTTTGATGTCTAGGAGACATGCATCAAGTTTAGTCATTGGCATATAGTCATTAGGCTTCATAGAAAGGTAAAGCTGGGTATCATCAGCATAGGAGTGGAAAATAATACCATGTTTCCTTATAACAGATCCTAAAGGTAACATGTACAGGGAGAACAGCAGGGGACCTAGCACTGAGCCATGGGGTACACCAAACTTTACTTTGGTATGAGTTGATGACTCATTAGCGTTTACAAACTGGTAGCAACCAGAGAGGTATGATTTGAACCAGGCTAATGCAGTGTCTTTGATGCCTATTATGTGTTCAAGCCTGTGTAGTAGGATACCATGGTCAATAGTGTCAAAGGCAGCACTAAGATCCAATAGGATTAATATTGACATATATCCATTATCAGATTATCAAAGAAAATCCAGAAATGATCAGGTAAAGCCAATTCCTAAACAGTTGTAGAGACAATAACATCTCTTGTGATGACAAGGTCAAGAGTATATCAGCACCTAAATGTGTTGTTTTAGGTCAAAAGACAATTAGTGTTCCTTAGTGTTCCATGATTCCTTGACATAGGTGTTCTATGCATTATACACATGGAAGTTGGAATCCCCAGGTATAATAATACAGTCAGACTCCAAACAAACAGTCGTTAACAGTCAAACAGCCAAACTCTTCAAGAAAATCTTAAAATTAAATAGTTAGTAATACTGGGAGAACCTTTAAGAAGTGCACATAAGTATTGTAAAGATGCTCTGAATATTTTTGTGTCCCCTTCTCTTCTAGTTGTTCTTGGTACACTCATGAAATTGACATTTGGGGGAGCTGTTTCGATGAGGCTAGTACAACTGTTTGCTTGTTCCAGCCAGGTTTCAGTTAGAAGCAAGAAATCAAGATAATGTATGCAGATATCACTGATTAAAAACGACTTGTTTGACAGTGATCTGATATTAAGAAGAGCTAGCTTTACAGTAAGTGTGGGAGTCTTATCCACTGGAGCACTCTGAGACTGTTTATGAACTTGTGAGTATGGGAATAAAGAATGACAAGGGCATCCTGGGTCCCTGCTTGTTTTCAAAAGCACTCTCAGCACAGTGGGGTTATTCCTGAGGATGGCCATAGTTGATGTCTGTGGTGAAGAGTGTTTGGGTTGGTGGATGTGGGGGGCAGTGTGCTCTGTATGTGAGGAAGGGGCTTACTGGTGATGCAGTTGGAGGGTGAGTGAGTGGGGGTTGTGTGCTGTAATGTGGGGAAAGAGCTACTGGTGTGTAACTGCAACTCTGCTGTCTCCTATAATCCACTACCATTATTCCTTGGTTTTACTGACATTCAGTGTTAAGCTGATCCAAGTAGGCCTGTTCGTTGTTGTTGCTAATCAGGCCCATGACCAATGTGTCATTAAGATACATGTACTTTTGTTTTTCAGCACAGGAACAATAATTGACTGCTTGAAACAAGGAGGAACTGTCTCTTGAGCCAATGACATGTTGAAAATGTAGGTGAACACAGGGACTAACTGAGCAGCACAGGATTTCAGAACCCTGGTAGAAATGCCATCCAATTCCGGAGCTTTTCTGCAATTAACCTTCCTGAAGACATTGCTGACATCACCTCAGGGATACAGGAAGCTTCAACTTCATAATAATAGCGCCCTTAGTGTCTATAATAGTTCTCTGTCAACTGTGCGATGCTGCTTTGTAATCTAACATATCGTCTGAAATAAGGCCTTCATTATAAGTTGTGGTTTGTGTGCCATTCTTACTTCTCTGTCCACAATTACCCAGTCCACGTTGCTAAGGACGTCCTGTAGCCTGGCTTCTGATTGGTCGGTCCAGCATTTGACCTCCTTTGTCACTGGGGATTTCCTCTGACGTCTCTGGTTGTATGTTAGTATAAAGGCAGCAGAAAAACAGCGGTATGATCTGATTTTCCAAAAGCTGGTAGAGACTTAGCTTTGTAACTCTTCTTGAACTGTGTACAGCAGTGATCTAGTGTGTTGTCACCACACATGGGAAAGTGAATATATGTTGAATAAATTCAGGCATGGACAGGTTTAGATGTACTTGGTTTAACTTACCAGCCCCTGGGTGCTTGTGATGTCTATTTAACACTTCCTGCAGCTCTGATACAGCGATATCTGTGTTGACTTGTGGACAGATGAAGACAGCATTGAAGATTACAGATGTAAACTCATGGGGTAGGTAGAAGGGTTGGCAGATGATTGCTAGGTGTTCCAGATGAGGTGAGCTTAACTTAGGGAGAACAATGACATTTCTTGGGTCACACCACTTGCTGTTGTAGCGTCTTAAATGAAAACTATGCGGTACATGGTATGACTGCCGCAGTGTATTGAAATGTGGGAACTGCTGGTATGATGAGTTTGTGGTAGGTCAGTGTTGTGAGGCGAGAATTTGTGTGGAAATGATTTGCTAGAAGTGGGAATGGATGTGAGTTTTGAATGAATGACATTCTGTGTGTTTGTGTAGCGTGTAAGAGTGATTTGTGAAAACATCATCTTTCTAAAGTAGTAAGAAGTTTTTTGGTATGTGGTATGTGCAGTGCTTTTAGAGGTCTTTGTGCTGATTGTGCATGACATCTTTTGTGCAGTTCCCACCTTCTCAGTCCAAGATATTGGAAACTCAAAATCCCAATTTTTGCATTTATACATATCACTAGGTGGCGCTATGGTTCAAGTGAGTGTTTCTGGGCTGGATCGATACGCCTCTGTAACACACTCTGTAATATACTAAAACAAAATTGTTGTCTTGGGCAAAGTTTTTGACGAGTCTTTTAACAAAAATTGTTTTTAGGAACCTAGCTTCGATGAGAAACATTGCCCCCTGTGACAAAATGTTACAAAATTTGGTACACATGAAAAGAAAACTGTTTAGAGTTTGCTTGTTAACTTTAATAAAATTTGAGCAATTAAAAGCCAAGATATGCACTTTTGAAGAATTTTAAGCTACATTTTGAATTTTGATTGACATGACACTTTGAAATGGTTCATCTCAAGATAAATCCTTTGATAACTTTTTGTCAGCATTGTCTGTAGATAACATATACCAAATATGGTGAGATATCACTAGGTGATATCTATGCTACAAGTGAGTCTTTATGGACTCGGTCGATACTCATCTGTAACACCAACGTATCACAAAAATTTCATGTTGTTGGATGAATTGTTCATTGAGTTATTCGGCAAAAACTTTTGGCCGTGTCCCCCTCTTTGATGGATACTGGCACAGCGGGGGAGTGGCCCTTAGGGGCCAAAAGCTTCTAGTCGCTCACATCCAACTAGGGCTACATGCCTACAAAGATTCATGTCCCCCAGTGTTTCAGTGTCCCGGCAATCATTGATGGAAAAATGGTGAAAAGTGGAAAAAAAAGGGGGAAAAAGTTTGACAAAACCAATATGACCGCTTTCGCTAGCTTCGTTAGCGGCGGTTCATAATAATATCCATGAAACCTTCCAGTCAGGCTTTAGAGCTAATCATAGTATAGAATCAGCCCTAGTTAAAGTCTTCAATGACCTCCTTATCTCATCTGATAATGGATAGATATCAATATTAATCCTACTGGATCTTAGTGTCACCTTTGACACTATTGACCATGGTATCTACTACACAGGCTTGATACATGATAGGCATCTGTAGATTCTGCATTAGCCTGGTGCAAATCGTACCTCTCTGGTCGCCATCAGTATGTACATCCTCATACTGAGTCATCATTCCACACCAATGTAAAGTTTGGTGAACACTCACTAGGACTAAAAAATATGAACATATCCTCCCATCCTTGCTTCCTTACATTGACTCCCTATTAAAAGTCGATTTTAAAATACTTCTCCTAACCTACAAAGCCATCAATGGCCATGCTCCAATATATATTAAAGATTTACTTGTCCCTTACCACCCTCCTAGAACCCTAAGGAGGTCTTCTTGCTGGTCTTCTTGTAATCCCAAGAATATCAAAATCTACGATAGTAGGAAGAGCCTTTTGTTACCGTGCTCCCCTGCTGTGGAATAATCTCCACCCCTACATCCGACAAACGGACACTTTCAATACCTTTAAGTCTCTGCTATAGCCTAGTGCCGCCACAAAACCATCATGTGTCATGCCGTACAACTCTCTTTCTCTCTCTTACCCTTTCTCTCTACACACACACACTCACACACACACATATCATCTTTGCTGAGTGTCATCCCTGCCTCCTTCGGGCGGACTCCTGTCATCCTCCCTACTGCAACCAACACCGGAGGACCGTGCCAGGATCAACTCTCCATCATAGAGGCCCTTTCTAGACGACCATGCCAGGACCGACTCCCCTTCTCTGAGGCTTTGTGACTGACCCCCCTCACAATGGCACTGTCAAATGGACCCTTATTGTTACCCTCACTCCTTGAGTTTAACACTACGTATGGCCACTGCTACACTGTCCAGCCATAATTCCTGATAACTACCTATGGACTGACTACCATGTAATGTAAAGTGGGATAATACTCTGGAACTATTATGAACCTTAGCTAAAACCATAGACAACTTGTAGTCTATCATGGGTACTACTGATTGTAATTTTCCTGCATGACCCCTGGCAATTGGGTTAGCCCCTTGAGTCGTGGATCTGCCCAAGATTTCTTTCTAGGCTAACTAAACATAAGGGAGTTTTTCCTTGCCCCTGTTGCTCTTGGGTGCACCTTCTGTAAACCGTCATGAGACAGTACTATTGTAATATATATTGTATATACTATTGTAAATTGTAATATTTTGATGGTCATTTGATGGTCTGTCGTCAGACAGAAGGGGTGGTTCAGATGTCTGCAGTGTTCTGTTGTTATCAAGCACTAAATGCTCATAATCTCCATTTGGGGTTGGGGTACTGACATAGATGTTTGGTCCTGAGTTATACCAGCAGTTTCTACCATGACCATGTGAAGCAGATAGTTGGTGTTTAGGTATAGAGTGATTGTTGATGACCATGACTGGATCAGTCTGTGCAGTTTTGGATTGCTTATCAGAGTTATTGTTGATCACAACCGGTTCTGTCTGTGCCGTTACAGACACAGGGAACTGACTCATAGTCGGCAGATAGAAGGTTGCATGGTGAAGATAGAGGCAATAGAGGTCGGCTAAAACCTTGGCCCTTAGCCAGCTGGATTTTGTACTATTTGATCTGAAGAATCCTCTACAATTCCAAAAAAGGTTTGCTCTTTTACTTTTGCTATATACTTTACTTTATGTATGAAAGGCACTAAATGAATAAACTTTCTTTTCCTTTCCTTGTCTTTAAATCACGTACCATTACATATGATATCGGAAAGAACTAGTGCTGTGTCTGGCTGCTCTAGTAGTGGTAGAAAAGCAAGCATCTTTTTATTAAAATCTGCAAATTTGCACCACCAATCTGACAGACTAACAAGTCACATTAGCAACTACTAGCTCAGTGGTTGCACTGCAAACTGTAAAGAAAATTGTAAAGAGATGTTTTTGAAACATCTTTTAAAATCTCCTGAATACCAGTGTGAGAGATCAAAATTTAATTCTGGTTGCCAATAATTGTGGCACATGTGTTTTTGATGCATTTTGTTTTCTCCAGATAAATAGGCCTATCTTTTAGCCTAGAATCCTAAATGTAACCTAGCAGTAGTATATAGTTTTGCTCAGCCCATACATCTAGCTATGCACCATAGGGTCTCAGTAGGTCTTCTACCAAGGCTTGGCAGGACCAATCCAATCACAATGCTCTATCTTTGTAGAGAGTCGTTGGCATTGACTTTGGAAGAGTTATACTAAGCCATTTGTTGCAAAGAAGGATGTATTTGCTGTTTTGCCAACATTGCTCTGATTGATTGTAGTGCAATCCTATTGCATGCAAAGGCAATTTGAAAGACACCCGCTGATTCTGCCCCTATGATTGAGCCTGGTCTATCGGATGTGGCCAGACTATACATTTAGATATTATAGTCAAGCTTGGCAGGCTACCTATCTTTCTTTTTGAAGTGAGATTATTCATTTTCATTGTGAGACTAATATAAATTCCTAAAAGATTTTTTTTTATTCCACAAAAACTGTGTTTAACCAACCAGCTCAAAGGAAGCACCAGCTCAGAGGAGAAGTGGTCCCCAGGAGCCAAAAGAGCTTACACACCTGTGAAGATAGCATTCTCACCAATTATTAATGGGACAGTGTTTTGTGTACCCAGAATAACAGACACAAGAAAAAAACTAATTGAATTGTATGTCTCCAAGTTCTCATTCACTCCTAAGTGGCCAAATATCGGTTGTCTCAGTATAGTAGAGAGAGAAGAAAGAGAAGGCTTCATATCAATAGCAGAGAATGACTGGTGCACTACTTATTCATAGGTCTCTTTCTTTTTCACTTTGTCCAATGAATTTGGCTCACATGCATGGCTTGGGTTAATCTAAGATACTGACAAGTAGCTCTTATGACTATTCCTTGTTGTATAGATTAGCATGGAATTTACATTTACATTACATGTACAATATTTTGTCACCGTCTAAGCTACTGTTGCTAATTAGGGACTAGTTTTCCAGTAAAGGCTAAAATGTGCATCATTCTTTTGTCACACAACCATCACAGATATTTCAAAAGCGTTCAACTCAAAATAATATGAAAATTAACCCCCTTATCTAAAAATGACCATAAAATTGATGTACATTTTCATCAATAGTATTTTTCTCTCAACGATAAAGGGTTACGGCTTCTACAAAAATTACCCTAAACAGTTCTACCTGATTGGAGGAGATTCTCAGACGGAATGTGGTATTACTCCAATGCCTCCCAAAGTGACACAGAGTTAAGGGAAAGACCTAAAAGGCTGATTTAGGCACACAGTTTCTGACATCATAGATCAACACTGATACAGTAGACTTGTTTTGTTCAACGTAAGAGTGTTTTTAGCAACAGCATAGACCCAAATGGATGTGCAAACAGAAAAGTAAGTTTTTCATAATAGGGCAAATGAAATATGCCCGTTCAACAGAGTAGACTCCATTCAGGAAAAGCGGTACATGTTTCGCAAAAGTGTTGTCCAATATGCTATATTCATGAATATAACTTAAGTGTACAAATGCTCGACCAGAAATACTGCACTGCCTATAATCTAACTCACACACAGAGACTTAACATTTGATTTGATTTGATCATAGCTACTGCTCACATTTAAGCTCAACAGATATATTGGTCAGCCTGTCTGCTGCCACAAGTTCTGATCACGTGCGTGCCTGTGACGCGCTGTGTCTTCCCCCGGGCGTCCCCTGTGTACCTATGGCTCACTGTGACTGCTCATTGTGTATCTCTAAGACTGAGATAATAGTCGTGTGGATGCTTGACCTTTATGGTTGGATGTGATGTGTGCGCCTGAGGCTTGCCCCGCCCAGCTAACTAAGTATCTGTGATGTTATGTGAGGGCCAGTGAAGACACTGTTTCTCCCTTACGGCTGGTGACTGCATGACAACGATCACTCAGTTCAGTCTGTCATATGGGACGTTTGTACTGTGTTCTGAGGCTGTATGGTATATGTGTTCCCAATGGGTGGCATCAAAGGGCATTGACTAAAAGAGAGCAAAGGAGAACATGAGATGCCACCTGCCTTGCCTTTGCACACTGCCACTATTAAGCTTCAAGTGTGAAAGAGGAAGTGGCGTGCATGCACCTGCGTTTTAAGTCAGTGCATGCGCACCTAATGCCTTATTTCGTCAGCCCTGATGGTAAAGGGTTCAGTGAAATTGGTATCACCACAGGCGATATCACAATAGGAGGTGTCTTGTGTTCTCCCCCTTAACGTTTTCAACACCATGAGAAATAAATAATAGGGATGCATCAATCCAATATTAGCTGATCCATGGGCCGTTCAGTTTCCAAAACTTAATGTCCACTAAAACCTGTGTGCTACTCCTACTGTGCACTCAGCTGGCTTGCAAAGACATGGTATAGCATGTCAGGTATGTGCAGTGGTAAGGTATGAACACACAGACATTCCATAACTATTATAAGTGCTATTTAAAAAATTATCATAAAGAACAACCTGCAAATATTTAACCTAAATGGTTCCTGTTAGTGAACTTAGCTCATTTTGAGCCTGCTTGTCAGTAATGTATCAGCGTGATGTTACTCACTAAAAGGATAACAAAATGGCATATTATAAGACACATCTCTCCTATATCCAATGAAGATTCTGCTTAAGTTGTTCATAAATTTAAACTAATGCAATAGAAAACATAATCCACATCTGCACAGCCTAGGCTACATCTATGCACTTGCACCTTGCATAGAAACAAAGTTCTGTAGTGTTACATTCATGCCAGAAATTTAAAGTGGCAGGTACCTAGACCTAGGCTGAAGATGATGCCTAATCTCCTAATTCAATGGGGAAATCAGATCGGTATTGCGTATGAACCAATATGCAAAACCCAAGTATCATAATCAGTATCGGATCTAAAAAAGTCAGATCAGTGCATCCCTAATAAATAACAATATTGGTTGCAAGCTCTTGTGAAGCTGAGATATTTTATTATCATTATTTTTATGAAACAAGATGGAGAAGTGTGATGAAATGTATTTGTGGTTTCAGCCACAGGCAAATGGAATCATCATTAACCTCATAATTCATTCTCATTAAAAAAGGAAAAGATATTTTTACTCCTCTTTTTAGTCATATTTACTTGGGTGCCAATAATTGTGGAGGGTGCTGTTGCAGTGTTGCATGATGGCTTAACATAGACACATTATTTATTAAGAAAATAGTTTTAAATCATTTGAAAAGCCAACAAAGCATTATCATGCATTCTGTTTATATTAAGCACATTTTTTAAAGTTTAAATAACATTCAATTCAATTCAATTCAGTTTTATTTATACAGCGCCTTTTACAATAGTATTGTCTTGTGGCGCTTCATAGAAAAAGCACCCAAGAGCAACAGGGGCAAGGAAAAACTCCCTTATGTTCAGGTAATTTAGGAAGAAACCTTGGGCAGATCCACGACTCAATGGGCTAACCTAACTGCCAGGGGTCATGCAGAAAAATTACAATCAGTAGTAACTATGACAGACTACAAGTTGCCTATGGTTTTAGCTAAGGTTCATAATAGTTCATAATAGAGTATAATCACACTTTTTCATTACATGGTAGTCAGTCTATAGGTGGTTATCAGGAATTATGGCTGGACAATGTAGCAGCGGCCAGGCATAGTGACAAACTCAAAGGAGTGAGATGGGTCATGGGGGTAACAGTAAGGGTCCATTTGACAGCGCCATTGTGAGGGGGGGTCAATCACAAAGCCTCAAGAAAGGGGAGTCGGGCCTAGCATCGGCGTCCAGGAAGGTCCTCTGTGATGGGGAGTCGGTCCTGACATGGGCCTCCCGTAGTGTTGGTTGTAGTCCACTCAGGAGGGGAGGTCCGCCAGAATGAGGCAGGGATGACACTCAGCAAAGATAATAGTGGACAGAGGAAGATAGTGAATTAGGCCAGGCTCACACATCAGAAAGCAAATGTGTAATTTGGGCATACATATGTGTATAAATATATATATATATATATATATATATATATATATAAATATTGAGAGAGAGCTGAAAGAGAGTTTTTATTCACAATCAGTGAAAAAGTATAGTAATAAAGTAAGTAAGTAAGTAAGAATAGTTTTCAATTAAATGTTTGTTTGTACACAGGCCTACAGGTCTGCAGGCACTGTACTCACTGTCCTACATGTGGTACAGTGTCCATAATTCCACCACAGTCGTCCTGGTTGGGTTGATAGTCAGCCTTCTTACAGGTGTGGAACTGCATTTTTTAATCGAAAAGCTGTATTTATTATATAAATACATTTTATGGTAAGCAGGTTGCTAAATTCCTCTTACTTGTATTTTAGGTCCTATGAAGGAGAAGGAGCTAACTCCTGGTACAGTATACCCTGTGTTGGGCAACCTGCTGTTCTTCCTACCAGAGCATTATAAGGAGAAACTGTGCTGTGTCACCAAACTGTTGGACAAGGTAGTATTCACTTACTCATTCTCAGTTGTTTAAATAGCTTAGTTGCTCTGTTAGCAGAAACTCTAACCTCAAAGCTCTATTATATAAACACATTTTACCCAATGTATTTTTTGCTTTTCATTATGTTCATTCTGTAAGAATCTGGTAAACCATGGGTTTAGAATACGAACATGTATCAGTCTTTGTGCATTGCATGCACAATCCTAGAATTTATCTATAGCATTTTCATCAGAGATTTATCAAAGACAACATAGACATGAAAGTGCTTTCTTCATAAATCTGAAACAAGCAGAAGAATAATTAACAGTATAGCTGCTCATGGCAATGATGGGCCAGAGCATCTCGGGACTATGACATTTCATCATCCAAAAAGGCACTCACATGTGATATTTTTTCAAGTGTACAAATCTACTCTGTATGTGCTAACATCACGAATGTCCTACAAAGTGAACTATACAGACATTGAAACTGAGAACAATACCATAAGATGTCCAGCCAAATATGTTGCTCATATAGATTATCATTACATGAATGCATAAGTGATGCTTTCATGTAATGATCCTACATGTCACATATGCCCTTTCCTAATGCAAGATATTTATGGGTGAGGCTCTATACTTTTGCTGTGAAGTCACTGACTAGGTGGCACTACATTATAAATAAATGTTCATGGTGTGCAGTAATGCGCTTCCAAGTGACAAGAGGAACCATAACTTGTGCATCCATAGCTTACCGTTTCACACTATTACGCATGCCTACAACTGGATAAAGTTTAGATCATCATACAGCTATTTCTGGATGGGTGAGAGAAGTTGTCTTTGTTCATCAATTCATCTATCTATAAATGCAAGGAACGTCTGTCTGTGTGTCACTCTGTCTGTCTGTTCTATGCATAACTCTTGAACTACTCATCTGGCTGACCTCAAATTTGGTATGTGTCATTTTAAAGGTAAAGACGACTCAACTCAACTCAACTTAGCGATACACACATTGTCTCAAATTTGCAGACCATGCAACATGCTGACACACACAAACCCACATGGGTGAGCAAACCCACATGGGTAAGCGGTATTGCTTGAAGTGTCTGGACGTCAATTGTGATAAATAACACTGATAAATAACATTATCCTAAAAAAAATAACTTAACTGGCCATATTGCGGGTTCATTTGAGAAGTTGTTGAACTAAATTTTATGACACAGTTAATGTTATAACTAGCTTTATTTTGCATGCTAGACACCCATGAAAATCTGCATTGTTCCTTACCAAGATTAGCCCAGGTCACTGTCGTTTAAATACTCAGTGTAATTTTATTTAATTGCGATAAAATGAGATTGTGTTAACACACTATTAACAAGTTAACTTCTACAGCCTTCATTTTTTCCAAAAAGTTCTTGAAAAAGAATCCCTAATGTTGTGGAAAGTGACTGGCATTGCAGGAGAACACAGATGACAGATGATTGGCCACCTAACAGAAATTCTTATAGATTATTGATGTAAGATATGGTAATAAGAGTCTAATGATAAATGAGTTTGGAAGCCTATTTTTTTTTATCCTAACAGAAGTAATAAGACCTACAACTTGGTCAGGTTAATGCACAGTAGATTATCAAGATAGGTATCTTGTAGGGTTGACAATTTCTGAATTCAGCTTTGATAGAAATGTGACAAACAATAATGACCGCCTCTGAACTGCACTGAGCAAGACGTGTAAGTCACATGTAGCATAGTTGCCAATATGTGTTAAATCTACCTTGTGCCACCATTAATGCACAGATCTCTTTGTCAATAAAAAAAAATCAGAAATAGCATGATAAAGGTATGTGTGACGTGAAGAGGTGAAATTGTCAGCTGTGTTGACTCAGTAAGCTTATAAATTTTTTAAGACTTGCGTACCCTGCGTTAGTGAAAAGATAATAATGCAGGTCTTTGTGTGTTTTTATGATGGTAACTGATGTTGCACATCATACGTATATTGATAGCATTGATTAGGCTTAAGTGATGCACATTTTGGAGAGCGGCCTACATGTTTTGTTCTGAACTTTTCCAGAAAGAAAGACATTCGGCTTAGTGTTCACTGTTTTTTCTTTTTTTTTGATAATTTGACATGGCAATTTACCTGCAAGTGCTCAGATACATGCAATACAGAAGCAAGTGGTTGTGTCTAGAAACAGTGTGCACAGGATATGTGAGATGACATGAAAGCCTACAAAATATGAATAAATAATAACAGAAGTTAGCCTAAGAAGAAGCATGCATGGCATTAGACTTTATGTTGGTTGCTAGTTTGATCATGTTGGTTGCTATGTTGGTTGCAACAGTGGAAGTGGTTGCTAGGCTGTTGCTGGGGTATGTGGGGTGGTTGCTAGGCTGTCGGTAGGATAGTTAAGGTGGTTGCTATGCTGATTGCTAGGTTAATCATGTTGATTGTTAGGTTGGTTGCTTGGGTGCAACTGTGTAAGTGGTTACTAGTAGAGGAAGACACGGGAGTGGATTTTCACTTCAATCCTATCCTGTTCTCAGAAAATATTTCCTGTCCTACTCCTAAAAAAAAAAAATCCCATCCCGTCCTAATCCCTAAGAACAACTGCCGCTCACGTCCTTTTCCACCACACAAGAGTACATCGAGCACCGCAAGCTACCGCTGACATTCTCATGGTTACCATTTGTCGCACTGGTTCTTTCTCTAAAAGTTGGCAACTCTGCAGCAGCCATCTAATCTGGCTAAATCTGCAGCAGCCATCTGCAGGGACGGTTGATAAAGTTTCTAGGATCTTCGTGTCTTCTGCACGTTTATTAAAAACAGATTAAGATAAGGAACTTATATCAACGAATGCTGAGGTCTTCAAAGAAAATGTGGGCAACTTGGTAAAAGCCACTGACTCAGCTTGTCCACTGTTGGCTGGCATTGCAACACACAGCCTATTATCCACGGTACAAATGTTCATTTTGTCTCCAAAGGATCTCTATTTAAAAAATGATTTACCACAAAATTTTGAGACTACTGCATACTTTTATATCTGCCACAAATATTCGGCCCATATGACCCATAAAAAATCTTGATGTTGGAATTTCAATTAATTTACCTGTTCTGCTGATGGCAGCTTCTCATGACCACTCATTAAGAATGACAGTGCACTGTTCTTCTCGGGTGGGTGTGGGGACAACTGTTTTCATTTTGATTTAAAACCGAGCCATAATCAAGATACATTCTGTAGACCCACTAAAGTAGAGATAGCAAGCATGATAGGACATCAAACCTGGGCATAGGCTAAACAAGTTCTGTCCAGTTTGTACGCACACCCGCCATCACTGCATTTTGTTAACCGGAGATATTTCAGCTAATGCAGGTTTTGCTAATAATTAGGCTGTATGACAGAAAAGATGCACACACAGTGGGTCCGTAAACACTCACCCTGAAGTTGTTCAGTGATGTTCGACCTCTCTGTACCACCATCATGCTAATTCATCCAACACTCAACCATAAAATCATTATCCAGTGGCTTCTGCAAAGATGTTAACTTGACAACATTCACCAGAAAACCATGTTGCCTGTAGCATCTCATCAGCAAATAAAGTTATGTTGTCTAGTGGTCTTGGGTTTTCTTGAGTTGGCTAATTGTCAGAGATGCTTCATTTTTCCCTTAATAAATGAAAAGGCTACGTGGAGTCCTAAAAATGGTTAGATTACATGATTTTGTCCATAAAGAAGTTCTGTAGCTTAAATATCCACATAGCCTACTCAATCGCCCATCTGTTTTACTCAAGCTAAGTAGGTTATCCTAGGCCTACATAACAGTCAAACTCAGTTGACAGCAAGTTTGACAGCAAGTATTGGTAATATGCCTACATATTCTTAGTATTAGTATTTATTCTTATTCCACAGCTTCTAAGGATGTATTAGCACTCAGTGGAGAAGTTTGAAGGTGAGGCAGATAATTGAGAATGTGAGAATGACAGCAGTGCAGGCCATCTGAAGACATGACTTTCTGATGCATGGGAACCTGTTGGTGTGCTATGTAAAAGCAAAGACTTTCATCCAGCATCTGCTACATTGTTCTCAGGGTAGCATAATAGAAAAATTGAGTTTAAAGTGAAAAAAATAAAGAAAATACCACCATAAAATCAAGCATTTCTATCGCAAAAAGCTCCCCTCAAAAATTGCAATCCTGGAGGGACCAATATGCAGAAACTAGATGGTTTACAGTGAAAAACATCACAAAATTCCTGGCAAATATTTAGAAAACACTGCCACAAAATCAGGCATTTTTATAGCAACAAATCACAAAAAAGTGTCCCTGTAGGGATTGCTTTTTTCAGGGACAATCTATAATTGTTAACGTGAAAGAAGCCTAATGTTCAAAAATGGTGGCCAATCACCAAATTTCTTATGGACATCACTAGTCATGCCTACTTCCACCTCTCCAAATATCAAAAATGACACCAGTGTTACAGGAGTTAGGCCTGTCTAAATTATGTGTTGTCCTCCTCATATAAAGAAAATGTTTAACGCGATGTGCCAAAACGGCAGTCAATAATCACCAAACTTCTTATGGATAAGTCTTGTTAGGAGCACTAACATCTTGCATATTCAGTGCTGGTGGCATGGTGTTGTGGTGAAATGCAGCTGCGCTGTGTTGCATTCATACTGTATTTTTTTAACATAATGATAAGGCTGCATAGGGCTTGTGTTGCACAGTGACTGGAAATAAGTTTTATTTATTAAGTATTATATTTTATTAATTATTATTCATGATTAAAATATAATGCACCATTTCAGAGACCGCCACAGGTTTTTGATTTTGCCAGTTTTATGGGAGCCATGCCCTCATCTAAGGGAGCTCAGCTCTGTCTGACTTCCACATAGAACAGTGCTGTTATCTTACATTTGGTCATCTGGGGCTGGGCTGTTTGTTGCAGTATAAAAAAATAGGCCTAGGTAGAAATTATTTTTGAAACTCCCATTCCCACCCAATTCTGTCGATTTTTGCCCTCAATCCTACCGCGTTCCTGTAGCCAGGAACTTGTCCTGCAGGAATCCCGTGACCCACGGTGAAGGTATGCATGGTGGCTACCATCAGAAATTAAGGAGCAACTATAGTGGTTGGTAGGATGATTAATATGGAAATGGGTATAGATGCTTTATTTGAATAGCTATGTTTCTATGTTGGTTGCTAGGAGGGTGGTGGTCTAATATAGTTGACTGGAGGCATAGCTGATGACAACTGCCAGTTTGAATGGCTGAAATAGCTCAATAGTTTAATAGCTCAATAGTTTAAATAGCTAAATTATTTTATGTTGTGCTATTTAATTATTGTAATGAGGACTTTCATTTTGAAAGAGTTGTGGGCAGAGAAAATAGTTGAACAGGATCTGTCATCCTAAGAGAGCCAGATTGTATACTTAAAGCCTGAAAGTGACAGTTGCTGCAGGTGGCCTGGACATCTGGCACAGGATTCTAACTGCTTAATGGCCCCATTGTGATGTCATCGTCCAAGGTTAAGTCTGTGGGGAAAATAGTTTTTAAGTAATAGTTTGAAAAAGTATAAATGTTACAAAAATAAAAAAAAAAACACATGGCATAAGTATCCTTTGTAAGACGTATGCAACATAGTTTAAATGAAGTTTCTACATTAAATAACTGAAGCTGCATTAACCACAGAAAACTGGTTAGAATACGAAACAGAAGCAGAAGAAGACTTCTGATAACAATTCAGTGCATTTTCATGCATTCTAATCACATTATTGGATGCATCCATCCATACAACATCAACAATTTTACTTAAGTAAAAGTAATAAGTACTTGCCTTTCCTACTTAAAGTACTAAAAGTAAAAGTACTGGTGAAATATGTTGTCTCTTAATGGTCTATATTTTAATACAAAAATAGGCTTGCAGAATTAGCTCCCATATGAAATTCTACAGCTTCTTGAAGGAAAAAAGACAAAACGTCCACTAATTCTGATTCAGATATTTTATCATAGGCTGAATAGAAAAAAAATGGTCAAAATATTTGACCCCTTACATGCAGTCAATAGTATACATTTTTGGTCTCATAATGGACAGCAACTTGTCCATCTCCTTACGAGATAGGCTTGTCAGAGAGATCATGGTTCATTCTACCATGGGCTGCTCCGTCGCATCCAAATGCTCCATCTCCATTCTCGTAATTGTTGACAGCATAGTTGAAAGTTTAAGTGGAACAGGCTACACACAGTCACCTAGGTAACATTAGGCTTACCTATTGAAGATAATGCTAGTCAAACTGGGACGCAAATTCATACCAGTGGAGCAGCATGCCTCGCAGCAACAGTTGGACTACTTATTCACATGAGAAGGCCAATAGTCACACAGGATAAACACATCAAGTAAGGTGTATCGTTCATAAAAAGACGCTAATTGACCTAGCAGGTAGCAAGCTGTAAGCAAGCATGACACAATGGTGATGCTAAGCCCAGACAAGACGACAAAAAATAGCAATACATTTTATACGTCCCCCGTTGGGATGAAAGGGAACCTCAATGTCACAATCTGCGAATTGGCTTCACACAAACAATGTGTCTGATTGGTTTAAACTTCCGAGATAGCCACGCAGGCTAGACGACTTCAGCAAAAAAGTGATAGCCTAATAAAATGGAACGTGACACATTTTAGAAATGTAGTGGAGTAAAAGTACAGATAATAGCTGCAAAATGTGTGAAGTAAAAGTAAAACTATTCATATTTATTTCTATTCAAGTAAAGTACAGATATGTGAAAAATTTACTTAAGTATTGTACTTTGTTACATTTTTGTATTTTGTATTTGTACTTTGTTACGTTCCACCACTGTTTACTGTTTACATTGCCCATTATTATGTTATTGGCTCCTACAGGTACCAATCATTGGGCACATGTGTTTTTTTGTTAAAAGGATAAAGAATAGATTTTTCCTTATTGTGTGTACTGTGACTGTGTGTACATGCACTTCAGTATCCCAAATATCAGGTTTATCCCTGTTTTGATCATATTCAGGATAAAATGTTATCAAATCTTATCAACATTCCATCTTGCATGTCCCTCTCTAGAATTTCTCTGCAATGGTCAGAAATCAGGATTAGGTGTTTATATGCTAGTGTCCAGATTGCCCAGAAAAAGTTCAGCCTTCTTGTATGTGTCAGCTGAAGGATTGCCTTGCTGGTTGGGCCGCCCCATGTAGTCCCTGTGCAGGAGCAACAAGGTCCTGGAATGTCTGGACCTGTGTGATGTCTGGCACAGCATTGCCAGTGACCACCTGAGCACAGAATGTCAGCTTTCTCTCTTCCTCATTGTGGCAGTCATTTATATATATAAATATAAATATAAATATTGAGAGAAAGAGAAAGAGAGAGAGTTGTATGGCATGACACATGACACACGCTTTTGTGGCGGCACTAGGCTATAGCAGCATATCTAAGGTATGATGCATGGCAACCCAGCACCACTGCAGGGATGGTCAGTGGCCGCCATACCTCGCAACCGGGGGCAGCAGCAGAGGCAGTCCCTCCCAAACATCTTGCTGCTCAGTAATCACCAGGTTTCGGCACCAAAAATTGTAGAGTAGGGGGGTTTGGGAATAGTGTGATCACTGAGGGTCATCAAATTAGAATGAGAAATGAGGGGAAGGATAAGCAGTTAATTATTGAATTCTTGTTTTTCCTTTCACATGTATATGTGTTTCTGTGTTTGGGGGGGGGGGGGGTCTATAATAAAAACACAAATAAATAACATACATTCATTTCAAGCATTAACATCGCTCTGACCACCTAAACAAATAATATGCATAAGGATAACGCCCTCTTGTGGGGGAAAAAGACGGTATTTCTCCGTCTGCACAATGTGGCTTGCACATGGTGTTAAGGTAAACTACATGCACAAAGTAGTCTACAGTGTAGCATGTGCTAAGCTTACAATCACAAATTAAAGCCTCCAAAACAATAATGCAAGTTTGGATCGAATTGCTTAAACCAAAGATAAGTGCGGTAAACAGAATGGCTCAAAGCAGACTTAGCAGCATAAGTAATGGGCAATTAAAATTAGCAAGGCTGATCCAATCTTTTTAAACTTAAACACCTCCAGCAAGGAATCAAATCTCACTACTGAATATCCACACCCTCTGAACGAAATGAAATGGAGAATGAGGGGCTGGTTTTATTACCAGGCTATGACAATCCAGACTATAACATCAAAATGTATAGTCTGACCATGACCAACTCTAGCTCAATGCTAGGGGTGGAATCAGCTGTGATCTTTTAAACTGGATTGAGCTACAATCTATCAGAGCAACATCGGAAAATTCTTTGAAATGAATGGCTTGAGTAGCTTTTTCTGCTTAACTTTCAAACAAAAGCCCAAGTTTAACTCTAACAAAGTTGATGCCAAAGTTCATTCAAGCGACCGCTACTCCTTGGCCACTTACTTGATTTGCACCGTCACAGCCCTGTCAATATTGTGTTAAACCCAACCTTTCTACAACAACTCTCTACAAAGACTGTTGTGATTGGTGTTACCAAGCCAGTAAGACCAGTGGTAGACCTACTAGACTTGGTAAGACCAGTGATAGACCTACTAAGGCCACAGTTGTGCATGGCTAAACGTACCTGCTGAGCAAAGCTATTTGCTATCACCAGGGTGCATATAGATTTCTAGGCTGTTCATTGGTGACTTCCAGTCAGAAAAAATACAGTTACCCTTTACAGCAGAAACCTTGAAGTGTGACAAAAATGTATCTTTTGGCCACTGGATTAAGCTTAAACATGCTATGCATTTTAACTTTGAATGTGGGGCTCAATTTGCAAACACCTCTTTGAATTTTGACTAAGCATTTCCTTATCTGTGTATTTCTATTGTTGTGCATTCTCAGACATCAAACCAGCAGCCCCATCAGATGACTCCAATAGAAGGTAGTGCTGTATCTTGCTCTCAAGATGGGGAAAAGTGCCATGAAGAAGAGGTAGTGACAGAGCATGAAACAGCCATGTGATGACCCATACCTGTTTATTCTGGCCACAAATGGAGAAGTCTTGGATGATGAAGATGAAACCCATTACAATGTTTCTAAAAATGCTCGAGAGACAATGCTTGTCAGTGTTTTTATATCTAAAATCTGACTTTCTTTACATCACATCCTACAGAGATTATACATCGTCAACTTGCTAAAATTCATTCAAAAGTCATCTTTTGGCAAAAATTTAGTTTTTGCCCAAATCATCGATATCATACGATATCATAATCCTTGGGGGTTACAGCCATCTATGGCAAAACATCCTCATTTCTGAATTCATTTTGTGTACTGGTTTTGGCCAATGTGAATAATGTGATGTGGATGCCTATGATTCTGGTGAAATGTTCACAAAATTGCTCCTGATTGATTGTGCGGAAAAATGATTCCACCATTTTGTTTCCTATGCAGAGCCAGTACTAATTTGATCATTTTTTATTAGTAGTCACACCAAACAAACAAATTAGTTTGGATTTAGAATTGTAGACTTCTGCAATCTTTAAGTGAAAAGCTGTTCCAAAGTTAATTGGTGGATAAATATTAAATAAATATTAATATTAAATAAATATTAGCGGTAGTGCTGTGAGTTAAAAATATTTCTAACCATGATTTGTGGTAATTTTGCTGATTATGGCTTACAGGTAAAGAAAACCCCAAATTCAGTATCTCACAAAATGAGAACATTCCAAGGTCATTAAACCAAGTATCGGTACGCCTGGCAGTGTGGGCAGGTGCCAAATCCTGCTGGATGAATGAAATCAGCATCTCCATAAAGTTTGTCACTAGAAGGAAGCCTAAAATTTGGAACCTAAAGCTTTAAAGAAAAATAACTTCTCTGTTGCTCAGTGCTCCCAAGTCCTCTTTTCGGATGAAGGCATTTCATCTGAAATACTTGAAATGAAAGTATTTCATTTAGAAATCAAGGTCCCAAAGCCTGGAGGAATAATGGAGAGGCACAAAATCCAATTAGCTTGAAGTCTAGTGTGAAGTCTCAGGTCAGTTAAGATTTGAGGAGCCATGTCATCAGCTGAGTTTTATCAAGTCCAAAGTGAATGCAGTCATCTACCATCTAAGTTTCGAGCACCCTAATGCTTCCTCCTAGTCACAAGCTTTAGGGAGATTCTGATTTCATTCATCTAGCAGAAACTGGAACCAGCCCACACTGCCAAATGTACCAATACCTGGTTTAATGACCATGGAATTACTATGCTTGATTGGCCTGCAAACTTGCCTGACCTGAAACCCTTTGGGAATCTATGTGGTATTGTCAAGAGGAAGGTCAGAGGTATGAGATACAGCAACCTGGGCTTCCACCTCAGCAGTGCCACATGCAGATTTCCCCCATGCCATGCCACACTGATGCAGTATTTGGTGCAGAAGGAGGCCCCACCAAGTACTTAGTACACTTGAACATATTTTTTCAGAAGGCTGACATTGTGGTATTAAAAAGTTATGCAGAAGTATATTGACAAGGGCTCTGTTTGGCCTGGCTCATCCTCTAAACAGATTTTTTTTAGAAGGGCTTGCTTATCTGTTCATCTACTGATATTGTGTTATAAAAATTGGAATGGCATTATAGAAGAGTGCACACTTGTCTAAACTGAAGTAACTAAACTATAATTGTATTGGTTCATGTTAGATGCTAGATGTGGTTATGTATTGCATGAAGACTGAATGGAATGCTGCGTTTTCTATGATGGAGTAATTTCCCTGCTGTGATTTACTATGAGTTCTATCTTTGCTGTGATAAGTGGATGATGTATTTTATTAAAAATATTGCTATTTGCTAGTCTGTCTGTACATTAATAACACATTAAAATATGAATCATGTTGGCATATTAGAAGAGACTGGTCTGTGATATGTAAGAATATCCTTGTCTTTGTTTCAGATATGACTTTCTCCTCCAAAGCACTTCATTGTGTGCTATCTGTATGTGTGCCATTCTTAATATTTTTCAGCATTTCTATTCATAATCATTTTATGTTGTGATTACCTAATCCATGTGTTGTGCCAATGTAGAGCCACAATTCTTTGCCTTTTTTACTAATTCTGAGTCTTGAATCACTTGAGTCTGTTCCTACTGGTCCTGGAGGGTGAGAGGAGTCTGCCGAAAGGAGGCAGGGATGACACTCAGCAGAGATGATTGTGGACAGAGGAAGCAAATGAATTGGGCCAGGCTCACACATCAGTGAGCAAATGGGTTATTAATTGGATTACAATTCATTACAAGTCACCTTTAGATCAGATCACCCACAGTGATCGGCAGTGGACTAACATCACATAGTTTCACTTTGCACTAGATAAGGATGCCCACTATTCCCCTCACTATTTACCACCTTCATTGAATCATTAGCCACCGCCACCTGATTCATAAATTGAATTACAATTCTTTTCAAGTCACCTTTAGCCACAGGGATCACCAGTGGACTAACACAACATAGTTTCATTTTGCACCAGGGGACTAAACATGGATGTTCACTATCCCCCTTACTATTTACCATCTTCATTGAATCATTAGCCACATTAGACACATTATCTAATATATCTGAATACTCATTTAATTGGAATAAATTTGCAATCCCTCCATTACATTCCAGCTGGGATGTGACAGCCCACTTATCACCTATTCCTCTATGCACTAATTATATCACATACTTAAAGGTTTCCTGCAATCTGTTAGATGTATTTGGTCTAAATTTGACCCCCCTACTCAACTCAACAATAGACGACAGCACTGGATGAACCTTCCACTATCCATCATGTGCAGGATATCAGTCCTCAAAATGACAATATAACACAAAATTAACTATTGACTTTCAATTATTACGATACAGCCTACCCCCTCCTGGTTTAAATCACTAGACTCAACAATCATTAAATTCTACTATAAAAACAAGACACCAAAAATTAAACCACCCTCCAAAAACCTAAAATCAACATATACAAATGGTAACATCCCACCCCTTCAGAAAACACCTGGTTAGACTTGGAACAAACCATTTGCAAGGACGTTCAGATCTCAGACTTACCTTTCTGTAGTCAATTAATCTAAAAACATTCATCCGTTAAAGCACCAACAATAGCATCCAGTCTGACTGCTGGGAGGAAATGGTATCACATCTGTATCACATCTGTATCACACCTGTAACACTATCGAAACTTACCCCTATCTGGAGCAATCCCAATTTTACTGTCAACAAAAACTCTTAACTCCCCCACATGGATAGGAACGGGCATCACTCAGCGTCACCAAATCATTCATGACAAAAGACTGTCTTCATTTGCTTGTTTGGTCCAGAGGCATGTAAACACTTCTTAGAATACCTACAGATTAAATCAACTATCCAAGCAAAAATTTATATCCAGACGGCTAACATCCCCCTCACCAATCTTGGAATTGATTAACATACCCTCCCCCCCAAAAAAAATCTTTCCAAAATATTCAAAATTATATCACAGTCAGAAAAAACTTTAAGCTTAAACTTTTGGTGCTATGCTGGAGCTGGTATTTGTGGTTTCAGAGTCCCCTTAACAACCCCCTACCACCCTAACCCTGCCCCTCCCCTTTTCACACACACACACACCTGTTCCTGGTATTACTCAACACACCTTACTTTCTTTTAAATGCACTACACATTAGGAGGCACATATTATACACATCCACCAGTACCAAACATAGGAGAAAATCAAAATCAAAGTCAACTTCAATGTCAATTCAACATGTACAAGACATACAAGGAATCGAAATTACGTTTCTTACTATCGCATGCTTAAACAAAGACAGACGTTGAACATTGAACACTTAAGACAATTGAATTAGACATTAACCATTTCACAAACATTAAAGTGCCAGACAAGACTAAAAGGTGTAGTGTAGGGTATTGGTGTTCTTACCAATCCTAAGTGTGGTAAGTAACATACTCATAGTAAGTAACATTTTCCCTAACCACTACAGTAGTCTCTTCAAGCGAGATTGCACACAGCGTATAAACATGTATAAACAAATAATGTATTAAAAATACCTATGTAGCCCTATTAAAGTACACAAGTGAAAAAGATAGGAACATACTTGAGTCCAAAGTGGCTAAGTGGCAGCATACAGAGTGGTAGAGGTAGCATACTGAGTAGAGGTGATATGATATTAGTGCAAATATAGATAAATAGTAAGGTGGGGTGGGTAAGAGGGGATAGGTGGAGAGGGGAGAGAGTGTTCAGCAGCCTGACGGCCTGGTGAATGAAGCTGTTGGTGAGTCTGGTGGTGCGGGACCGGAGGCTTCTGTACCTCCTCCCAGAGGGCAGAACACTGAACAGGTTGTGTGCAGGGTGGCTTGCATCATTGACAATTGTGAGCGCGTTTCGGGTGTGGCAGGTGGTGTATATGTTTTGCGGGGAGGGGAGCGATGCCCCGATGATTCTCTTAGCTGTGCTCACTATGTGCTGCAGGGCTCTCCTGTTGCAGTCCATGCAGCTCCCGCCCCCCACACAGTGATGCAGCTGGAGAGGATGCTCTCAATGGTTCCTCTGTAGAAAGTGGTTGCCCTCTTCAATTTGTGCAGGAAGTAGAGGCGCTGCTGGGCTTTCTTTGCCAGTGATGTGGTGTTGGTGGTCCAGGAGAGGTCCTCACTGATGTTCATCCTTCAGAAATTTTGTGCTGCTCACTCTCTCCAAAGCAGCACCATCGATGGTCAGTGGCGAGTGTTGGGTGTGGCCTCTCTGGAAGTTGACAACAATCTCCTTTGTCTTGCTGACATTCAGCAGGAGGTTGTTGTCTCTGCACCACGTGGCCAGCAGGTCTACCTCTTTCCTGAAGTGTGTCTCGTCGCCCTTGGTGATGAAACCCACCAGAGTTGTGTTGTCCGCGAACTTCACGAGGTGCTGTAGGTTGTTGTGCAGTCATATGTCAGGGGGGTGAAGAGCAGAGGACTGAGCACACAGCCCTGGGGAGCCCCTGTGATGGTGTCCAAGGTTTTGCTGCCGACATGTACTGCTTGTGGTCTCTGGCTGAGGAAGTCTAGCAGCCAGTTGCAGAGGGAGATGCTGAGACCCAGCTTGTCCAAATGGCAGATGAGTTGTTGTGGTATTATGGTGTTGAATGCCGAACTGAAGTCTATGAACAGCATTCTCACATATGAGTCTTTTTTGTCCAGGTGGGTGAGGGCTGGGTAGAGGGCAGAGCAGACTGCATCCTGTGTGGAACGTTTGGCACAGGTATGATGGTGGCGGCTTTGAACCGTGATGGGACGATGGCTTGCTCCAAAGAGGTGTTAAAGATGTCTGCTCCTCTGTGCAGTCCTTCAGTACACAGCCTGGGATGTTGTCTGGGCCTCCAGCTTTGCATGGATTGATAGTGGCGAGTGTCCTCTTCATGCTGGCAGCAGACAGGTACAGAGAAGCAAACATAGGTAGTAATTTGTTTTCCTCTTATTTAGATTTTAGTTTTTTTAGAATTTGTTTTTTGGGACAAATTGTAAGATAAAACAACCCCATAAAACAGATCTCTCTTCTCCCATTGTTGAGTAAACTCATAGTGTCCTGTGTGGTATACCCACTCCGATACCAACCCTTCAAACCCCTAACAAAACACGCCCAACTTATCTAACTTATCCTATGTTGCATCTTTGCTTGCTTTGAAGCACAAAACAACACCCACCCATGGAAAACCCCACGACCAGACTCTGTACCTGTCTGCTGCCAGCGTGAAGAGGACACTCACCAATATCAACCCATGCAAAGCTGCAGGCCCAGACAACATCCCAGGCCGTGTGCTGAAGGACTGCACAGAGGAGCTAAAGGATGTCTTTACAGACATCTTTAACACCTCTTTGAAGCAAGCCATCGTCCCATCATGCTTCAAAGCTGCCGCCATCATACCTGTGCCAAAGAAATCATCACCATCCTGCTTCAACGACAACCGTCCTGTGGCACTGATGCCCATCATTAAACAATGTGGCGAGTCTGGGGACTGGGGCCTCTGCTGCATGCAGTACCTCCCCTCTGTCGTCTTATCATGGCATACTTTGGGTGGGGATGGACCGGCACCTTAAGCATGAATGGGTACTCAGGTAGTCATGTCATGTCGCGTGTGAGCCTGTCTGCTTTTGTGTGTGTGTTTGTATGTCTACCTGGTGTGTGTGTGTGTGTGTGTGCTTTGTGTGGCAGGGTTTTGTATGTTTGTTTTTGTCAGGGTCTTTTATTAGCAGCACCTGCATTGCAAAGATATGAGCCCACTTCCTGTTAAGCGCCCATTTTTTATTGGCTCAGACAGAGTGTGTGTGTAGAGAGTGTATGCAGTAGTCGCATCTCAATCTTCTTTGAACCCTTAAAATATGAAGCATCTTTCCCCATGTTCTGTCTGTGAGGGCCTTGCCATTCTCTGATGATAATGTCTGAGATTCCAAATCTTGGGCTAACTTCTCTCATTAGGAACTTGATCACAGTGTTCAATCCATGTTCTGGGGTATGAGAACTTGCATACCACCACCAGTATCTATCGACATTTTCCTGCTTTTTTTGCCATGTCGATGTAGTCCATGACCAGATGTTTCAGTGGGCCTCCTGGCACTGGGACATGACCCAATGGTCTTGTGACTGTTCCATGTTTAACATTGTGGAGCTAAAAACATGACACACAGTTAAGTTTTCATCAATGAAACCCTTGTTGAATTTTTTTCTCTTTACCTCCCCCCTTGTGCAATGATCCAGATCATGCTGATGTAGGGCAGCTTCCTCTGGTACTTCATCTGCTCTTGCATTGCCCAGAGTTGTGGAGTCCTGACCCCTCTTGTGCGCCTTACACTTGTAGATGGCAAGGCAATCTTATTGGGGCACATCAGAACAGAAAGAAGCAGTTGTATCTGATCCAGGGCTCCTGTTATTCTCCCTGTACATGTTACCTTTGAGATCAGTTATAAAGAAAACATGGCATTACTTTCCACCCCTGTGCTGACGATACCCAGCTTTACCTTTCCATGAAGCTGCCATTATATATATGCTATATGCCAATAACTAAACTTGATGCCTCCCTCCAAGACATTAAAATCTGGATGACTAATAATTTCCTATGTTTATGATGATCGGCCCTAAACAGCTCAACATCATTCTACCTCTTCACCAAATCTTAGTGGCATTTCACTGTCGTGTAACACAAAAGATCTTGGGGTAATAATTATGTATTAATAAGTATAATAATAATGACCAGGACCTCTGTTTAAATAGTCATGTAAGACACATTTCAAAAACATCATACGAAATATTGTAAGGTTAGAAAGGTCCTATTCTTTGAGGATGCTGAAAAATTAATACATGCATTCATTACCTCCAGGCTTGTTTATTGTAATGCTCTGGTGTAGTAATACCTGTATCAGAAACCTATAGCTAATACAAAATGCCATGGCCCAAACACTCACTAGGACTAAAAATATGAATATATCACTCTTACCCTTGCTTCCTTACATTGACTCCCTATTAAAAGTCAAATCAATTTTAAAATACACCTAACCTAGAAAGCCCTCAATGGCCATGCCCCAACATATATTAAAGACTTGCTTGTCCCTTACCACCCTCCTAGAACCCTAAAATCCCAAAATGCTGGTCTTTTAGTAATCCCGAGAATATCAAAACCTATGACAGGAGGAAGAGCCTTTTGCTACCGTGCACCCCTCACCCCCCAAGTGGACACTCTCAGTCTAGACTTAAAACCTTCCTCTTACCCATAGTTATGGATGATGCATGATAAATCATCACTCCTCATCTGTCTTTTGGGAGGGACTGCCTCTGCTGTTGCCCCCAGTTGTGAGGCATGGTGGCCACTGACCATCCCTGCAGTATTGCCGGGTTACCATGCACCGTACCTTAGTTATGCTGCTATAGCCTTGTGCCTCCACAAATCTTTCAGGTGTCCCCCTATCTTCTCTCTCTCTTTCCTTATATATATATATATATATATATATATATATATATATATATATATATATATGTGTGTGTGTGTGTGTGTATATGTGTGTGTGTGTATATGCAAAAAATGCACAAATGACACATATAATCACTGATGTGTGAGCCTGGCCTAACTCATTTGCTTCCTCTGTCCACAATCATCTCTGCTGAGTGTCATCCCTGCCTCCTTCCAGCGGGCTCACCTTCCCCTCCTGAGTGGACTGCAACCAACACTACGGAAAGACCATGACAGGACCAACTCTCCATCCAAGAGGCCCATCCTAGATGCCCATGCCAGGACCGACTCCCCTTCCCTGAGGCTTTGTGATTGACCCCCTCACAATGGCACTGTCAAATGGACCCTTATTGTTACCCTCATGATCCATCTCTCTCCTTGACTTTAACACTATGTCTGGCTACTACTACACTGTCCAGCCATAATTCTTAAAACCACCTATAGACTGACAGCCATGTAATGTTATAGGATAATACTCTAGAACTATTATGATCCTTAGCTAAAACCATGGACAATTTGTAGTCTATCATGGTTATAACTGATTGTACTTTTCCTGCATGACCCCTGGCAGTTGGTTTACCCCACGCCGTGAGTCGTGGATCTGTCCAAGGTTTCTTCCTCGACTGACTAAACATAAGGGAATTTTTCCTTTCCCCTGTCACTCTTGGGTGCTCCTTCTGTAAAGTGACATGTGACAATACTACTGTAAAAGGCACTGTATAAATACAATTTAATTGAATTGAGTCCAGGTGTTCCCGAATCCCCTCTGTTTTCACTGGGCTCCATGAATGTGGAAGACATTGTGGGCATATGTGCTATCAGTATAGATGGTGATATCTTCGTTGTGGCTATGAGGCATTCTTCACTTACTGCTTTGTGCTTGGCCAGCTGGGCAAAAAAGGGCTGGCGGCAGGTTATACAGAGCCGGGTGCTGAGCTGACCTGTGTCCAGCATTTCCAACGCTCCAAACTCTGCATGGGTTTAGTTGTCTTAACTGTGGCCATCCACAAAGAGGATTCTCTCTCTCTGTCTTAATAGTTCACTAGCCAGATCAGCTCTGAATCTGAAGATTGTGATAGCATCCGCTACACACGTCATGTCATTCTCCAGAGGGATATGGCTCGCTTGCTTCTGAGGAGGACAAAATTTGCCTTGTTCAATCAGATGCAGATGGTTAGAGACGATGGTGACCAGCACTGATGGCGAAAGCTTTGCACCTTCATGGAACTCAACGTCTTGGTAGCATGGAGGATATCCCAGGATCACCCCATCCAGCTTAGAGCTGTAGTAGGCAATATCCTGCTTCGCTTGCCCTTTGCATTGGCTCACTACATTTATCAAAAGGACACTTCAAATAGTACCATGAGTAATTCAAAATAATCACAAGTGCTTCTCTTTGGAGTAGTCCCAGTAGTGGATGTGTGGTCTGGCTTTCAGCAGAGGCGGTCGCATTCTTCGTCTCTCCCTTTCCTCTCCTTATCTTGCCTGCTTTGCTTCTTTCGTCTCGACTAAATCTGTCTTGAGAGACTCTTTCCACCCTGCTCTTCAAACCAAAACTCATGGATTTGATCAACTGGTCTCTAAATGCAGTTGACACCATTTTCTCCAGGAGAAGCTCGGGTTCGAGGGAGTCTGATTGTCCTGCCGGAACTTTTGCAGCTGGCTACACGATGGACGGTTGGGAGAGGTGGAGGGTAGTGTGTCTGGCAGCTCTTTCCATGGAGGACATTGAAGACATCTACCTACTTGGAACCATGATTACAGGTTTCTTGCTGATTGGATTGGGCATTGGCCTGGTTTATCGAGAAATGAAAAATACGGCAACAGCTTTCAAAAGACCCACTTGGCTGCCCGTTATGGTTGAGGCAGTGGGCAGAGCTGCGGGAACTGTGGACACTCCGCAAAATGGATCACATCTCGGAGAAGCTCAAGGATACCATCATGGAAATACTCACTGCTTTACAAAAGGATTTGGCTAAAATTGGAGCCCAGTTTGGACATATATTCAGTTTTCAATTCAATTCAGTTTTATTTATACAGCGCCTTTTACAATAGTATTGTCTCGTGGCGCTTCACAGAAGGAGCACCCAAGAGCAACAGGGGCAAGGAAAAACTCCCTTATGTTCAGTTAAGCTAGGAAGAAACCTTGGGCAGATCCATGACTCAAGGGGCTAACCCAACTGCCAGGGGTCATGCAGAAAAATTACATTCAGTAGTAACCATGACAGACTACAAGTTGCCTATGGTTTTAGCTAAGGTTCATAATAGTTCATAATAGAGTATTATCCCACTTTTACATTACATGGTAGTCAGTCTATAGGTGGTTAACAGGAATTATGGCTGGACAATGTAGCAGTGGCCAGACATAGTGTCAAACTCAAAAGAGTGAGATGGGTCATGGGGGTAACAGTAGGGGTCCATTTGAGAGGTTGTATTGAGAGGGGGGGGTCAATCACAAAGCCTCAAGGAAGGGGAGTTGGGCCTATCGGGCCCATTGGCGTCCAGGAAGGGCCTCTATGATGGAGAGTCGGCCCTGACATGGGCCTCCCGTAGTGTTGGTTGTAGTCCACTCAGGAGGGGAGGGTGAGAGGAGTCCGCCGGAATGAGGCACGGATGACACTCAGCAAAGATAATTGTGGACAGAGGAAGAAAGTGAATTAGGCCAGGCTCACACATCAGAGAGCAAATGTGTAATTTGGGCATACATATATGTATATAAATATAGAGAGAGCTAAAAGAGAGAGAGAAAGAGAGAGAGAGAGAGTTGTACGGCATGACACATGAAGGTTGTGTGGCGGCACTAGGCTATAGCAGCATAACTAATGTATGATGCATGGCAACCCAGCACCACTGCAGGGATGGTCAGTGGCTGCCATGCCTCACAACTGGGGGCAACAGCAGAGGCAGTCTCTCCCAAAAGACCCATGAGAATGGATGATTTGCAATGCACCATCCCTAACTATGGGAAAGAGTAAAGAGGAAGGTTTTAAGTCTAAACTTAAAGGTATTGAGAGTGTCCGCTTGTCGAATGTTGGGGGGGAGATTATTCCACAGGAGGGGTGCACGGTAACAAAAGGCTCTTCCTCCTATCGTAGATTTTGATATTATTGGGATTACAAGGAGACCAGCATTTTGGGATCTTTGGGTTCTAGGAGGGTGGTAAGGAACAAGTAAGTCTTTAATATATGTTGGTGCAACGCCCTTGAGGGCTTTGTAGGTTAGGAGGAGTGTTTTAAAATCAATTCGACTTTTAATAGGGAGCCAATGTAGGGAAGCAAGGATAGGAGAGATATGTTCATATGTTCACTCACCCTGGTGAGTGTTTGGGCCGAAGCATTTTGTATTAGTTGTAGGTTTTTGATGCAGGTATTACTACACCTAGAGAACAGAGCATTGCAATAATCAATCCTGAAAGTAATAAATGTGTGTATTAATTTTTCAATAGCAACAGCAATATTTCGTAGGTGGAAAAAAGATGTTTTTGGTATGTGTTTTACATGACTATTTAGAGAGAGGTCCTGGTCAATAATTACCCCGAGGTCTTTAACTTTTGTGTTACATGACAGTGACAGGCCACTGAGTAAGTTTTGGTGATTGGTAGAGTGTTGGTCAGCTGTTTAGGGCCAATCATCATAACTTCAGTTTTATCAGAATTTAAACAAAGCCTATACCTATTAAACGCGGTGAAGAAATGCTCAGCAGAGTTTCTTCACTGAACCGATGGTTGTCAGGATGGTGTGCCGATAACAATGTGGGCTTCATCGATAACTTTAGCTCCTTCTGGGGAAAGCCTGGACTTTTGAATCGAGATGGTATCCATCCGTCTCGGATGGGTGCTGAGCTCCTTTCTAGGAACATTGACCGTCACTTAAACTCGGCTTGTTCCTGACGAACCAGAGTTTGGTCCAGGTAGCAGAATTACTGTCCTACACAGTTCTCTGCCGCCCCGCCGTCACCCTAGCAGCAGACAGACCGTGAGAGTGTCCGCGACTAAAACGTTTTCAAAACGACCCGGCAGAGGTATAAATTATACCAACCTCACAAAAATAAAACCAGAAACAAAAAAAGAATATAGCCAGAAATCACAACTGAAATTTGGCTTATTAAATATTCGTTCGCTCTCTTCAAAGACGACTTTAATAAATGAACTTATTTCTGATAATCAAATTGACATACTCTGTCTTACAGAAACCTGGCTAAAACCTGATGAATACCTCCCACTAAATGAAGCTACCCCCCCTAGTCATCTAAATTATCACATACCACGTCGTCATGGCCGTGGTGGTGGGGTAGCCACAATTCACAATTCAAATCTCACTATGGCCCCTAAGCTTGATTATATTTTTAAATCTTTTGAAGTTCTTGTCCTTAACTTGATTCATCCTGATGGGAATGGTGCTAAACCCTTAACAATTGTAACATTATATAGACCTCCAGGCCCCTATACTGAATTCTTATCAGAATTCTCTGACTTCCTGTCCGCTCTAGTCATTAAAACAGAAAAGATAATCATATTAGGTGATTTTAATATCCACATCGATGTTGCAAATGATAGCCTGGCAATTAGTTTCCAATCTCTGCTTGATCACATTGGCTTCTCCCAAAATGTAAACACACCTACACATCAAGGTAACCACACCCTTGATCTTGTTCTGACACATGGAGTACAAATAGAACAACTTACAACCCTACCTCAACACTCTACACTAACTGACCACTACTTATTAACTTTAAAAATCACATTAGACTATGTAGCACCTAACTCAGTCTACTACTACACTAGAAACATAACTCCCAAAACTACAGATGACTTCATAGCAAAAATTCCGTCTCTCCTCGAGCCTCTGCTGAGCCAATATAGCCCTGTATTAGAAGGCTCTATGCCAAGCCCAACCCAAGTTGATCAATTAACTGACAGTGTTGTAAATGTACTATACTCCACATTCAACACAATTGCACCACTCAAAAAGAAAACTAGGAAACAAGAAAAAATTGCCCCATGGTATACCACACAGACTCGCTTACTGAAACAAGCTGCTCGTAGACTTGAAAGGAAATGGTATGCCACTAAACTTGAAGTGTTCCGCCTTGCTTGGAAAGATAGCTTAAAAGAGTACAAGACAGCACTTAACAATGCCAAATCAGCATACTATTCTTCACTTATACACAATAATAAAGATAATCCAAAATTCCTTTTTGACACTATATCCCGTTTAACAAAAAGCAGGAACGAGGTGTCCCATTCCATTCCATTAACTCTAAGCAGCAAGGACTTCATGGATGGTGCATGGCAAATCATCACTTCTCATGGGTCTTTTGGAAGGGACTGCCTCTGCTGTTGCCCCCAGTTGCGAGGCATGGCAGCCACTGACCATCCCTGCAGTGGTGCTGGTTTACCATGCATCATACCTTAGTTATGCTGCTATAGCCTAGCGCCGCCGCACAACCTTCATGTGTCATGCCGTACAACTCCCTCTCTCTCTCCTTCAGCTCTCTCTCAATATTTATATGTATATATATATATATTTTATACACATGTATGTATGCCCAAATTACACATTTGCTTTCTGATGTGTGAGCCTGGCCTAATTCACTATTTTCCTCTGTCCACAATTATCTTTGCTGAGTGTCATCCCTGCCTCATTCTGGCGGACTCCTCTCACCCTCCCCTCCTGAGTGGACTACAACCAACACTACGGGAGGCCCATGTCAGGACCGACTCCCCATCACAGAGGACCTTCCTGGACGCCGATGCTGGGCCCGACTCCCCTTCCTGAGGCTTCGTGATTGACCCCCCCTCACAATGGCGCTGTCAAATGGACCCTTACTGTTACCCCCATGACCCATCTCACTCCTTCGAGTTTGTCACTATGCCTGGCCGCTGCTACATTGTCCAGCCATAATTCCTGATAACCACCTATAGACTGATTACCATGTAATGTAAAAGTGGGATAATACTCTATTATGAACTATTATGAACCTTAGCTAAACCATAGGCAACTTATAGTCTGTCATGGTTACTACTGATTGTAATTTTTCTCCATGACCCCTGGCAGTTGGGTTAGCCCCTTGAGTCGTGGATCTGCCCAAGGTTTCTTCCTAGATTAACTGAACATAAGGGAGTTTTTCCTTGCCCCTGTTGCTCTTGGGTGCTCCTTCTGTGAAGCGCCATGAGACAATACTATTGTAAAAGGCGCTGTATAAATAAAACTGAATTGAATTGAATTGAATTGAAATTATTAGTCATCCAGGTTTTAATGTCTAGGAGACATGCGTCAAGTTTAGTCATTGGCATATAGTCCTTAGCCTTCATAGAAACGTATAGCTGGGTATCATCAGCATAGGAGTGGAAGGTAATGCCATGTTTCCTTATAACAGATTCTGAAGGTAACATGTACAGGGAGAACAGCAGGGGACCTAGCACTGAGCCTTGGGGTACACCAAACTTTATAACTTGATAACTTACTCTATGGTTTTAGCTAAGGTTCATAATAGTTCCAGAATATTCTCCCACTTTACATTACTTGGTAGTCAGTCCATAGGTGGTTATCAGGAATTATGGCTGGACAGATTCAATGTCATTGTCACAGAGGGCTTCAACAGAAGAGCCCATGGTTCAACAATCACTACATGAGCTATCTAGTTTGACTGTATGGCTGAGACATGGCCAGCACCAACCTGAGGCTGACATGCTGCTGGCCATCCACTCATGAGATGTCCAGGCTGCAGACAGTGATGGCAAAACTGGTCCATGTTGCTGCTGCCAGGGATGGTGAAGAGTGACTGGTGGGTGGCTGACCACTGGCCTGATGTAGTGTGTGTACACTGGCAGTGATGTTATCACTTATGTGTTTAACTAAATTAGACATGACAATGACCAGTGTAGCTGCACAAATCACCCGTGTGTTGGGTGTAGACTTAGGGCCTGCACATCTAGGATGTGTAGATGCAGGGACTGCATGTGCTGCTAGTGTAGACATAGGGGCTACATGTGTCACTGAAGTAGACATAGGGCTGAACATGTTACTGGTATAGCTCAGCTTGTGCGGGGCCTGCAGACCGTACTATCTCTCAGAGGGATGAGAGTAGCTACTGGACCTCTAACCAAGTCCTCTTTTCCCACACTACTAACTGACCTCCCCCTACCACAACTGTGCATCCTTAAAGGCGAGCTCTCCAAAAACCAGCTGGACATGGCAGCAAACAGGGCTCAACTGCATCTACTATTAGTTCGCCTTGCAACTGCATAATCTGCGTCATCTTATAGCATCAATCAACTTAAAACTTAATGTACTTCTAATACAAACTTAAAACCTTACTGTCAGTGAACATCTAAATAATTACTATCCCGGCTCAGTGCACTTTAAACTAAACCTGCTGAACTTACAATGTCACTAAAATGAAAGATACAGATCTAAACTTAAATAGTGTCAGAAGTGCATTAATTGCAGTAGCATTTCACAGTTAAGTTAAAAACAAATATTTACAGTAATACAGAGGCTCTAGTCACTACACTGCATTCTAGATCCTATGTACTTTACAGAATACCTAATACATACACACTCACAGAACTCTTCCATGAAGATGGATAGAGCTGTCATGGACTCACCCAGGTCACGCCACCAAGTGTAAATGGTGGTATTGCACTTTCTGCACTTACTTACTTTACTGCAAAACCAAGATACAGTAGCCTATCCACCTTCCCCATCTCCTTTTCCCCATGGTAGCAGAGACAGGGCAGGTTACCAAACAACCATACTACAGATTTTCCTCGGAGAAATCGTTAGAGTAATTAGAACTAAATCAATGTCCAAAACTAGCCTAGCCTCCCATTTAACTCATAGTAAGTTAGCTAGCTAACATTTATTGGGATGCCCATGCCAGGGCTGACTCTTCAGGCCCTTCCTGGATGCCCATGCCAGGACAGACACTCCTTCCCTGAGGCCTTGTGACTGATCCTCCCTCACAATGGCACTGTCAAAAATGGACACACTCATAAACTAGTTGGCAAATAATAGACTGCTGTAAATGTGCCAACTTAATAATTGTCTTGACTATTACTGTGAATCATATCAATCAATCAGGTTTGAAAATTATCAAGGTCCATTTGGGTGACCAGTTATAAATGTGAAAATTTTTCACCGAATGGCGAAAATTTTTCATCATACTTAATAGGCTACATTTATGATCACATCCAGTTGTAGAGCATTTATCAGTGCAATAGGTGTTCTCCCCTCATTCTATTAACAATGCCTGAGCTGAACACAGAACTTGCATTCTGGATGGTGGACAATGTGTGCTTCACATGATCATATTAGCTGATATAAGTAAGCCTAATGTTCCAGAGATTTCTCTTGCCACCTTCTCCAAACATTTGCACACAGACAGTTTAAACTGTTAGCCTATACATCGGAGAAGACATTCTTTTAAAACACAAATATATTTCTCCTCAAATATTATTTTTTGTCCTGAAAAATGACTGAGGTCTGGACCTCAGTGACCTACCTGGCTACGACCATGAGCATATATAGTTATGAGTATTTAGATAGTGGCTCCCAGACACCCGTGAGTGATAAAATCTCCATTATAAAATCTCATTTGTGAGTGAGCAAAGCATTCATAACAACTGGCAGAGCATTGCAATTCTGTGAGACTAGTTGGGCAGAAGCAGTGCAGGTGAGTGACAATGAAACAGGAGAGCAAGGGAGAGAGAGAGAGTGTGTGTGAACATTAGTCCCCTGTAGATTTTTGCAGACATAGGTTTATATCTTAACAGATGACTTTTTTCTCTGTCGTCATCAAATCATCAATTTCCTTTATTGTAGGCCTATGTTTGGTAGAAATGTGGTAGAAATATGTAGGTTTCAGCCTATTTTATTCCACCCTCAGCTGATGAGAGTTTTCACAGTTCAGTCCATTTTTTTGTATAGGCTATTTGAAAATAGCATAATTGTATCTGCTTTGTAATGTAATATGCAAAATCTAATGATGAAGCTAATAGAAGTTCAAGAGGGAATAAAGCCTTTATGATAGAATCAAATGAAGAAGAATAAAGCTTTGCTGAATGTATATATATTAGAGCGCTGTATAGGTAGACTATAAAGCTGTATTATTTGGGGGTTAGGGGTAGCACCTGGAAGAAAGTGTCCCTCGTTTGGGGTTGAGGAAGTTGGCAACCCTAATGGTGTGTCAAAATTAAAACCACCTTTGTGTAATTACAAATAATGGAGAAATAAAATGTACACTGTCATATGGCCCCACTATTTTTGTGACCGATCGCTTCTTTTTGCTGTAAGTTGCTTGACATGTCATGATCGCTTCTTTTTGCTGTGTTTTGCTTGACACCGAGGTCATTCCGCGCAGTCCAGCCAGTGGCCAGGCTCAAACCCTATAACCTCCAAGCAACTTCGGATTGAGAGTTGGGTCCCCTAGCCTGTGGACCGAAAAGCCCATGGTCCCAGTCAGCTAGCTTGGAGACTCCTGAGATGTTGGGAGCAAGGTTTACTACCATTCTACACATACAGCTAAACACCTTTACATCAGCCTTAATCCGTATTTGTCATGGTCCATGAAGACATCAAAAGTTATATCTGTGGTAGGTTACTACATTGATATGGCTCTCACTGCTATAGCTGTAGCCTACTCAATAGATATACCATCAATAACAGTTTTTCTGCTACTTTCTTGACCTCTGTCAGACTCAGACAGTGCTGTTTACTCCTGAAACACTGCCTCTTCATGTGCTGCCTATCGATTCCCACCATGACAAATGGGCCAAACTTACCCTCACCCCGAACACCACACACACACACACACACATACACACACAAAGAACTGATAAGCGGAGTTTTCACTTTCAATGAGGTGAACATCTCTATCTCTATATCATCTCTATACCATACTTGTACAGCATAACAGCAATACACATGCTGATTTGTTTATTTTTAACTCTTTTGTTGTAGGTCTTGCTGTGCTGGATGCACCTCAAGGCTGCGTGCTCAGTCCGCTGCTGTTCACACTCCTCACCCATGACTGTGCGGCAACGCACAGCTCAAACCACATCATCAAGTTTGCTGATGAAACTACCGTGGTGGGTCTGATCAGCGGAGGCAACGAGGCCCCGTACAGAGAGGAGGTGGCTCAGCTCAGCAACTGGTGCACCAACAACAACCTGTCCCTCAACGTGGACAAAACAAAAGAACTGGTCATCGACTTCAGGCGGACTTTGCATAAACACATCCCACTATGCATCAACAACCTTCCAGTACAGATTGTCCAGAGCACAAAGTTTCTGGGCACTCTCTCATGGACTCTCAACACCACACACATCACAAAGAAAGCCCAGCAGCGTCTGTACTTTCTGAGAAGACTCCGTGAAGCCAATCTCCCAACCTCCATCCTCACAACTTTCTACAGAGGGACGATTGAGAGCATCCTCAGCGGCGCCATCACAGCGTGGTTCGGTAACTGCACCGCTGCAGACCGTAAGGCCCTGCAGCGGATTGTGAGGACAGCCGAAAAGATCACTGGAGTCTCTCTGCCCCCCCTCTCAGACATCTACAGCACCCGCTGTCTGCGGAAAGGTTCCGCAGTATCACTGCCCGCACCTCCAGAATGGGGAAGAGCTTCTTCCCGCAGGCAGTCAGACTGCTGAACAACCTGTAGTGAAATTGGACTGGAATTTCTTGGTAACTCAGCATGCAAACCAGCGCGTCACAGCACACTGCACCTTTATGCCCCCCGCACTTTCTTGCTGCTATCACTTATATTTATGTAGAATAGTCTCTTGTTTACAAATCATAACCCCTAGCCTTGCTGCTATTATTTATATTTATATAGAACAGTCTTCTGTTTACAAATCACACCACTAGCCACAGTGCTCTGCTAAAAGCCATGCCCTGTCTAGCGTGTTTGTTTTAGGTCACCTGTATTTTTGACCTGCCAATTGTCTACAACTGTGTTGTAATGTATGGGTGTCACCCGGTGAAAAAATTACTATCCACACTAATGACTATCTGCACTGTAAATATTGCACTATGTATCCTGTATAGCACTATGGACATTGTGTGTGTATTTATGCTTGTGGACGGTGGTGGGGGAATTCTATGTCTGTGGGGGAAGACTTTATTATGTGTGGATGCATCTGGGTGGCCGGTAGCCCCTCTGGCGAACTTGGTGGAGGAGTGGAGGCGTGGCGGTGTTTAGACATTTTCTCTCTCTCCAGGTAGAGTGGATAACCTCCACTCTACCTGATGAGGTTATTGATGAGGCGCCAGGTGTAGGCAATCCCGGAATCCTTTTTCTATGTGTGGCCAACCCATCATGGAGAACGCACTGAGCCTCCTACGGAAGCACATGAGAGAGAGAGCGAGAGAGCGAGAGAGCGCGCCAGCTAACCCAGGCTAATCCTCCTTCTACTCCACACGCTCTGGTAGCGACTGCGCTGCGCGTATGGACTTTGGGGCCATCGATCGCATTGGATTACCTGAAGACTCGGGACTAGGCCGCAACTAGCTCCAAGCTGACACCGCCAACTAGCTTCCGTGGAGCTAGCGACCAATGCTAAGTGCCCTTGCCTTCCATTGACTTTGCGCACACTCACACTGACTATTGCGGTGCTATCGCTATTGCGTGCTATCGCTATTGCTGTGCTACTGCTATTGCTGCACTATAGGTGTGCATTGACTGTCCACTGCTTCATTGCTATCGCTATTATTACTGACTATTGAGCTGCCTTCCGGGACCCAGATAAACAGGGATTCTCCCCCTCTTCTGTGTTGTATGTCTGTCTGACATTGCGTAAACCTTTTTACGATCTTTGTATAAATAAAAAGTGTGTTAAAAAATAAGAACTTTCTTGCCTCCACGTGTGTTGTTTGCGAGTTACCCGAACCATACTGTCTGGTCATGGACCGGTAAAACTAGGTGACGTACATATGTGTACAAGAGTGTGCATGCGTGCGTGTGTAGTTGTGTGTGGGAGTGCGTGTGTGAGTGGGTGAGTGAATCTGTGTAGTCCTGCAATAGTGTATGTAGGCACTATTACGTATCTGTCTTGTCCATACTGTGTTTTAACAGTTATTTGTATCACCAATTGTTCCCGGTGAAACGTTGTCTCGTCTCACTATGTACTGTGTATATGACTGAAACGACAATAAAAACCTACTTGACTTGAATTGACTTGACAGAAGAAGATTCAATGCTGACTACAGTGTGTCTCTTGACAAGTGTAGTGCTCCTCTCTGTGCCTTGGCTGGCCTCGCAATGAAGTGGCAGTTGAAATGACTGAATGTGAGCATGTTTGCTAATGTGTTGTACCCAGTGTACATTGAGTATTATTTTCTTGCATTCTCTTCTGCTTACGTTTCTACTCCACATATCAACAACACAGAGGACTACAGAGGAGATTGAACTTGGTTTTACATGAAAACACACAAGATGTTGCTCCTTTACCCACTAGAGACTGGTCTGACTACATATTCTTGTATCATAGTATGTTCATTAAATGTTAAAATACAGAAAATTAGTATCACCAAGATTTATATTGGACACCTTGCCATAAACAGCATGCACAATCCATACTGCCAATCTTCAATGGTCAGCAGTCTCTCTTGTAAGATATCAGGAGACCCACTCTTACTGTGCAGCACTGGCCTACATTTTGCACTTATATTATTTGCGGTCTTTAAATTGGTCATTGTGTGTGTACATATTCTCATAATGTATCTACATGTTCTGCTGTCAGTACCATATGGTCAAGGGAAGATGTTTACATTCATGGTTCCCAAACTTGTAGCAGTTGTAGCCCTCAGTGACATTCTACATCCAGCTTCGTACCACACTGGACTGAAAAAATGTTAACATACAGAAAACACCCTCTAAGACACTTTATGGCCTCCTGCGTAGCCATAGCACCATGGTCATCTTTCTGTGATTGACATTTCTGCTGTATAACGAAATGTGAAGAAACTATATATGTAGGCCTACAGTGCATATGTATATTGTATTGGATATAGCTGTGGGGTAAGCTCATTTTCTCAATCTTTATCTCTATTTTACTTAATTTGCATAGGCTACCACCTGAATGAAACAGGTCGTAATTTGACACTGGACTGAGTGTTTCTGTATATGTTGTATATTTTATTGAGATAACAATAAAGCTCTACCTGACTTTGACATATTGTTTTACTGATGCAGCACAGTTTCAAAAATCAAGATTAGATTGTAGACTGTTTTACTAACATGGTCCTGGTGAGGATTTGCGTGTGAGTATGGGGCAGTGGTAGCATAGTGGTTAAGGAACCTGGCTAGCGTGCAAATGGCCTGAAAAAAAAAAGTTGTGGGTTTAAATCCCAGCTGCCACAGCTTTGTCCCTGAACAAGGCACTTAACCCTAAGTTGCTATTGGGGAGACTGGCCCTGAATAATTGATAGCTGGTTTGGATAAAAAATGTGCTAAATGCGTAAATGTGATGTGTGGCTGTTACCGCTTTCATGTTTAAACCTGGACACTATGACAATTATGTACACTTGATATAATTTTTTGGTAGGAATATGGTACCAGTATATGATAGTTAAGAGGAGAAGGCCTTTGGCTAAGCACTACTACGGTGGGTAGCATTGAAATGAATTTAATCTGGTTATCTTTATGATGGCTAGTAAGATAATACCTGTGGCTATGTATTGGCACAGTAATTTCTTGCAAATCACATTTAAATCATAAATGATCAACATTACCTTAGTTAGTTACTTAGCTATCCTCCGGATACGTACAGAATGTAAGTGGATTTACACAAAAAGAATTTTTACCTGCTCTAGCACCTGCCATTTACTACTATATGCTAGCTGAATGTATGCTAACATGAACAAACTCTTTTCCCTTCAAGATATTAAATTGTTTCGTCACCACAGCAGACTTATATATCAAATTTCCACATGCCTCAAATATGAAAACTCTTTGACAATTTGTTCAATCCATTAATATCTCTTCTGTTTAATCTTCACTGGTGTCTGTGCCACAGAATAACCTTGAAAGTGCCAGTTTGTCTGGAACTATTGAGTTTACATGAACCATGTGACAGCCCTAGCAGCAACATTAAAGTGTTTTGCAACTTCAGGGCCAGCAGGTCGGTGTGCAGTGCTGACTAGCACGTCAGTAGGCGATGCAATGTACTGATTCTCTCTTCAGAAACGCTGTCAAGGCCATGCCAAAAATCACTGATTGGCTCTTCAGAAACAATGACAAAACAGCCAAAATTCGTGGTTGTAAAAATGTTTTGTTCCTTATATCTAGTATTGCACATGAACAGTGGATTACACACTTCTCCCAATTTCTGTGTGATTACATGCGTTTGCCACAAAATATTTCTGCAGGTAAGACCTTTTTTTTTTTTTGCACACACAAATTAATTCCAAACTACAAAACTGCTCTACACATGTGTAAATCATATCCTCAAAGACAAACTTCTGTGGGGGTACAAAATATTGCTGTTGATTTGATTCCATATATGTGGGCAGAGGAAGCAAATCAGTTAGGTCAGTTTAAGTGATTCACACTTCACAAATAATATGCATCATATGCGCATATATCTGCATAACTTGCAGAACAGAAACATGTTATTTATATTAGTCACTAGGTTTCTAGTCATCCAACATCCTTACAATTGAGATGGTATTAGTAGCTTCATGCCACTGATTTCTAACACAGGGAAATACAATGCGAGTCCAGTAAAGCTGCATTAGCACCATGTGTCAAGTGCCTGGCTGTAAACGGCATGAACCACCACCATCATTTTGGACATTTGGCCATTCACATTTTTTTCTTTTAGCACATAATGTTTAACTGGACAACACGTTTAACTGGAGTTTTCATGATTTAAGCAAATGTGGGTTTGTCCACTGAAATAGATTTCTGCATGACAATAATGTATAAAATATGAAAAGGAGAATTTCACTTGATTCTTGTTTCCAAAGTGGCCCTTTTCTGCATAAGAGGGATTTCACACACAAGACGTTGATGAGTGGGTAATGTTCTCATTTAAATACCAGTAGGCTAAGTCACCACATGCAGGTTTTGCATCTCACATAGTCAAGGCTGACGCTTTCTAATTATTGGGTGACAGTTACATAAACTTTCATTTTGATTGCATACAGATGCTTGAGTATGTCCAACAGAATATGTAAGTGTTTTCAAAAATGACTGTTTACCATACCATGCCACTGTAATCTTCTAAAAACTACAGTTTTGATGCATTACTAAGTGAATGAATGTAATGTAATGAGCAAGGTCAAGTTGTTCTTTTGCACATCTGTGTAAGACTTTATAACAATCTGCAATCTGATGGTTGAATACATTATTTCCTCCTGTAAATAGCACTGTTTTCCATTTAATAATAAAAAAAAGGCCAAAACCCAATAATGGAAAGAATGTTGGCTCTCAAGACAGCCTAGGTAGCAATGTTTCTGTGTTTGAGAGATTGTGGAGAAACATGTTTCTTTATAACCAGTAAGCCTACAGTTTGCTGCACTACTGATTTTAAGCATTAGCGGCCATTTTTATTTTGAAAAATGCCAAATGCCAAATCGAACAGGAAGTAATAGCTGTGTCGTTAAACATGGCGGAAAGAAAACACAACTCCCAAGGCTTGACAAAAGATGAAGGTGAAATTCAGAGAAAATGAATACAGTTCTGTAATGCATTACATAGTCAGAGGTGTTTTATCTTTTATTTCAGCATAAAAAAATCCAGACAGTTGCATGTGTCTTGAAGAATTGACTATAGTAATCTAATCATTTCTTCAGTGGGTGTCAGATAATGCACTCCAAGTATTATCATTTATTACAAAATGTCTGTAAAATAACAAAATGAAACCCTGCTCTTCACCTATATAAAATATTATAAACAACATCAGTCTACTATTACAATTAAGCTCTAATATTGATAAATTCTACCCAATTTCAAACAACCAAATATAAGCAGGTTTGGGAAAACAGTTTTTTCAACTCAAATTTCTTTGATATGACCAATGAAGTCTCAACATCTTGAGGAGTTTTAAATTAATTTCTGCATTGCTGTCTAGACACACCGTAGTCACTTTAGCGTGGGGGAAATCCCCTGTGGGGTGCTCCACGCCCTCTAAAGCCACCACGCTCTCCACGAAAGTTGGGTCTATTGCGTTCCCGACCACGATCACCTCTAACTGCTGCTGGCCCACCCCTGCCTCCTCTTTGGGTTCCACCACCTCTCTCAGTCTTGGTTTTGGGGGGTGGAGACTTGGGACGAAGCCTCTCAATGTCTTCCGTGCAGCCAGAGAGGTGGGAGAGAGCAAAAAACTCCTCATAAGCCTCCACATTAAAGTTACTATTTGTCAGAGTGGGGCCAACAGTTAGCCATCCTGTAAACCAGACACAAAATAATATTTAGGTGAGGTTCACTTTCAGTGTGCATTGGAATCGTATTTTCACTATCGGGTATATTGATGTAGTGTCATTGGTGTGATGTAGTGTTAGTGTCAGAAGATATAGTGTATCTAACACATTACGTTTTTAACATAAAGAGACATGAACCTGTCATAAACATGACATGCATCATGAACATGTAATGCTCTTAAACTTAATTTTTTTTGACTTGTCATTGTGTCATTTCATTTTTGTAATGTCTGACCCCCAAACAGTGTCAACTTTACATAACAAAAACACAAATGAGACTTAATGACAGCAGTGATGAATATTAAATTTCATTCAATTCAATTCAATTATATTTATACAGCGCCTTTTACGATAGTATTGTCTCATAGTGCTTTACAGCAAGGAGCACTCAAGAGCAACAGGGGCAAGAAAAAACTTCTTCGTGATACGTTAGTGTAGGAAGAAACCTTGGGCAGATCCACAGCTCAGGGGGCAAACCCAACTGCCAGGGGTCAATAGTGTCATTCATTTTCATGACATGCCATGTTTATGACAGGTTCATGTCAAAGAGCCTCAAGTAAAGTGTAACCCAAATATGTCTTGTGCACTTGTGGCAACCATCCCCACTGTGAAGTTAGAAGTCCCACACTATAGGATTGGTTGTCCCAATGTTATTTCAATTAGGCCTGCAATGATACACCAAAGTCAGGATTCCATTTGTATGGAATTTGCATTTTTTCCCCCATCCCAATTGCCTAGCAACTTCATTTGAAATTAATTTGGTAGAGTAAATTGTGGGTGTAGGGAGGGTGACCACGGGCCAGATTCTGAAAAGGATGACACTAATGTCTAAAAGTGAGGACATAGAGTGAAAAATCTGTTTGAATTTCCACCCTAAAACCTTTCATTCCAATTAAGCCCATGTACCATTTAAGCCCACTTTCAACTTGGAAGTCAAATTTTGCAAAAGAAAAAAATATTTTGTTCCACTCATCTTAAGAAACTCCATATGTTTTTAATTTCAAATTAATCACATCAACCAATTTTAAATTAGCCCGACATCTTTATAGATCATAGATGGATTGTCTTCATAGATTGTCAAGGTAACTCACAAAAAGTTAGCCCAAAACATTGGTGTTTTGGCACTCCCCAAACCTCAACAAATATTTTACTGTTTTACAGTACAGAATTGTCATTAAGTGTTATTTATGTGTTAATTTAAGATATTTTTCTTTATTTGGAAAGAAGACTTCTATGGGCTAGTAATAATCAGTCAGTCAAACCACAAGCCCTGTTGAGTGATACACTGGCAAAAAATGAAACATGTCAGGTGTGTATAATGAATGTTTTGTAATTGATATGACATTAATCTACACATTAGAACATCTTTGATCCCAGGAGAATTGAATATTTCAAACATTTGCAGTTTTTTTTTTGAGTGAGCTTAAATGATACAGGGCTACAAACTACAGCCAATACAATACGAATTTGATGAACAATAATTTCATAGTCATAATGGTATGTAAAGCAATATTAATTTTCATGTTTTGTTCAGATTATATTTTGGCTTCATGCATGATTCCATAAACATATCTTTAATTTGGAGAGGAATATATTGTCATTTTGTATCACCAATTAGGCTTACTATGCCCCATTTAAGCCCATCTCAATGTATTTCAATTGGACTTGCTGCTCATTGTAACCATTATTTTATAAACTCTTGTGTGGAAGTGTTGATAATAACCATTATTTTTGTTCTTTCACCCTTTTAACCTAATTTACAGCTATAAAAATAGGCCTCCATATATTACAGACCAAAGGTTGCTTGCACCTTTATATCCAATTTAAACCATAGGCAACAGGTAAATCCATATCAGTTGTTTTTCAGCTATTCAATTCAATACTATTTATACAGCGCCTTTTACAGTAGTATTGTCTCATGGCACTTTACAGCAAGTAGCACCCAAGAGCAACAGGGAAAAAACTACCTTATGATTCAGATTAGAAAAGGGCAACAAATAGAAATATTATTATGCATATCTTGGTTGACATAGGTAGGGATGCAGTGTTATGACTTTCTAATCAAATACTCATAAAATGGATGGATCTGATCTTATTGAACATTAAAGGACAGGTTCGTTTTTTACATTTAAAGCCTTGCTTCCTGATTGTTTAATACAATGGTTAAGATTGAAATTTTGACGAACGCATTCGAAACCATACAGTTTGCAGTGAATTTTGTGTGAACATTATGACCACTCAGTGAGTTTCATGCCTTTACAAACAAAAGTTTAATTTGCTTTAGGAAAGACTGAAGCAGTTCACCTATGCATCCATTTTGTAGGTGGGGCAGTGAACAGCAAAAAAATTAAATTCTAATAACAGACGCATTCGTCAAAATTTCAATCTTAACCATTGTATTTCATTATAAATGATCAGAAACCAAGGCTTTAAATGTAAAAAACCAAACCTACCCTTTAAGCTGTAGATGATGAGAATTTAAACATAAATATGAACTTAACAGACTGAATCGGAAATGATCCATCCTCAGTCAGTACCATTTATAGGTGTGCATCTTAATAGAAGTTAGGCCTGCAAAGTTTGTATGATGAAAATAATGAAGAAATAAACAAACTAAGAAAGAAAGAGGAGAGCAAAAACAGAAATAAAGAAAGGACAATTGTGAGGAGGTTATGATTCAGTCTCCAGGCAACTGTGTCTGTGCCTTTTCACTGTCCCTATTGTAGGTCTCATATAAATGAGGGTTAGGACTTCACCTGAGCAGACCTACATCTAGTTAGAGTTATTTTCTATTTCTTATCTATTTGACATGTTACAGATGCATTAATGACTGATGCATTGCTGGTTTTTATTCTTGTAAAACAATATCTTTATAATAAAATTACATTTTATTACAAAACTGATGATGTGGGCTTATTTGGAACACCCAATGGTGCCACAGCACCATGAAAAATATTTTTATTGTTATATCATTAAAATTCTATAAAAATGAATGCATACATTTTCACGATAGATTAATCTTGCTGTTTGACAAGTAAACCATGTCAATAGCTTTGTGTTTTTCTAAAACATAAATATCTAGATTTTTACTCAATTCTAAAATTCAAAAAATCTAGATTTTTACAAGATTCTAAATTTAGTCTTATTTCTAAACTTAGATTTTGGTGGGCTTAATGGGTACACTTACCCTACACAATAACATCATTTTGTCAGTGTCAAAATGGCTTTTTAGTGCAAAATTGCCAATTTGGAAGAAGACCTTGTAATTTGAAGCCTAATTTGAAGGTCTGATAATTTATAACAAAACAAAGTAACATTAATGTCCACAAACCTGGTGTGATTTTAGATTTAGTAGGAGATAATTTATTCATTTACAGTTTATGCCATAGCTCCTAATGGATTTCATGACAATTGATCATCGTAATGTGATTAAAGGACACTTTATGGTCTATCCTTTCACGTTCAGCATTTCCCAAATCTCTAAGCATATGCCTAGACCTACTACTCAAGACAGTTAGCATCTTGGTTGGTTGACACTGGGCGAAAATATCCTCGGATAGAAACCATCCTCCTTTACTTCCATCCTTTCCTCAAAGAGGGCACGATAGGAGGATGGATGAATCAAGGACAGACATATGAGAAATGAGATGTCCTTTTCATTAATGCATCACTAATAATAATTATCAGTAGTGCTGTCAATCGATTGAAGAAATTAATTTAGTTAATCACAACAGAAGTTAATCATGATTAATCACAATTAATCACACATTTAAAGTTTCAGAATTCTCCTCTATTTTTGCACTAAATGAAAATGTTTTACATATAATATTTCGGTGACGACAAGTGTATGAATACATCATGTGTTCTATCACGTATTCGAACCTGCAACGGTCGAGACTCGTCTCAACTCAGATTTCTCCATGGGTCATCAGCTATAAAGATAAATTATGTCTGTTCCTTCGCTAACAACCAATCAACTTCTGGAGCAGCTTTTTAAAGGTGGCTTTGAAGTTACTGAAGATGAACAAAAATATGGACAAAAATAATGCATAATGTAGTAATGTAACATTGTTGCCAGCATGCGCTAGCTAATGTCAGCTGAAGTTCACATACAGTTGTGCTAGTTTTTGCTGTGTCACCTAGCCCGCTTTCAACACTGAAATATGTTGACCAAAATGTTCACTTTCTTGTGATGTGATCATGTCAATTGTCAAGTGTTAATTCAAACTAAAGCAGTAGCTAGTTGGCTAGTTAATCAGGCATGTATTTGCATGTTTGCAAGAGTTAATGATTGCTTGGCTAGGTGACTCCATGTGCTCTATTAATGTTAGCTATCCTGGCTCAGAAAAAAGATGTGGAGGTAGCAAAGATAACAAATGGCAACACAATGACAATATCATAATATTAAACGTACAGAGCCAATTACTGAATAATTTATGATAGATTATGGTAGTATTAGCCCACAAGTAAGCCATGTGGTTAGTGAAGGATAACCATTACTGTCGTCATTGTGCGCTTGCATGTGCTCCTTTCATGGCACAAGGCCCTGCCTAACCATTGGAGACTATTATTACTCCAATGATCTAATGGTAATACATTTATGATGGAGTAATTTATTTCTGTGCAGTTAGTGATTTAATAGTTAACATCAGTGAGCATTGTGGTACAAGTTAACAGGGGCTCTAATAATGAAGAGCATTTTATGTTTGTGTTGTAATGCTGTAAAGCTATAATGCTTTTCAGAATATAATAAAGATGAAGAAACTGTCAGTGATGGCCTGACAGACAAAAAGCAAGCCAAACCCTATCTATCAGCCAAAGAAGTTTGCAATGATGTTACCGGTTCAGCGTCTAAGTCAAGATGGGTTTTGCCTGCTTTCAATTACCCTAAAGTCACCCTATTTTTTTTACCCAAAGTAAGCTCATGTTTTGTGATTTGTTTGCCATTTTTGATCCTCTTTTGTTCATCTCTCTTTTCGTAGACCTGGAGTTTTGAGCTGCCCTGGTGCTCTAACCAGCAACCTTCAGATAAAAACAAGACAACAGTTTTATGTTCATTTCAGAACTATCAAATGGACATAATTAAAGGACAGGCTCAGTTTTTTACACTTTGTTTTCTGATCGTTTGATGAAATACAATAGTTAAAATTAAAATTTTGACAAATGCCTCTGTTCAAAAAATATAAGTCGTTTTGGATAAAAGCATCTGCTAAATGCATAGATGTAAATTTAAATGGTTTGTGATGGAACCAGCAATCTTTCGGTTTCAAACCTACAAAAAAGCAAAAAAATCAACATATAGCATATATGTAGCATGTATAACATATAGATGTGCCTTATAATGACTGATAAAAGAGCATAAAAGTAAAGGTAATGAAATTACCCCAAAAATAGCCTCGGGCTAGGACTTTTGTAACCATAGGGAAATCAGACTTATTTTGAGCGCCCAATAAAGAAAAGCGCACATGCATTGAGAAGGGAATGCAGAAACAACAAGCAAAACAAAACTCTACCTATCCCCCCCCCGCCCCGTTTAAAAACATGAAAACTGCATTATGTTTGTTCATTTTGATGGCAATTATAACCAAGGGGTGCAGAGTGCTGCGTGTGAGCTTCAAAGTAGAAAAAAGGAAGGTGCACTCCAGGGCTGATGCATAGGGTCTGTGTCCACAAAATGTGCATGGTGGTGAAAGTGCTCAAAAACTCTGAAATTCTGAATGCTTTGTTCAAGTGTTTACTGTTACTAGGTTTCCAAAACTATTTGCCAGCACGTCATTTGTAGAATGTTGCTTCACGATAAACTAGACAACTGAACAATTTGGCTAGGCTAAATGAGATTTTCCTCTGCAACTCCCGACATTGTTGACAATGTCCTGTCTGTTCTTCGATTATAATTGGCTAGCACGACAGAAATGACATTGTAGTGCTCTGAGCGCTGTTGTAAAAAAAAAAGTCTCCACCCACATCTTTTTTTCTGCTGATGGCACTTATCACTCAGCACAGTGAAGCTCATAGGATCTGTATTAAAATAGCAATGCCAGCACAAAAACACATTTGTTGGACACAGGCCTTATATGTTTGTATTAAAAACCAAAACAAAAAAAATTGACAGAGTCTGAAAACAAAAGTTTCAGGCTTAGCCAATTCTCAAATCCATCTGTATCCCATTGTTACAGTTCTTGACTTGCCAGTCGAGCTGCATTTAAACTTGAAATGGTACTTTGTAGCCAGCAATAGGCTACTAATTCCGAGTTTGTGAATGATCCCTTTCATGTTATGACACTGCTTGTCAAATTTATCAACTTTATAAAAAGCTCTTCGTAAGCAAAAGCTCTCATGACTGATGCAAAAAGCCATGAGCAAAAGCTTTTTATGACTTTGCCATACTGTGCATCTGGCAGCCAAACACAAACGGCAAACCTGACGCATAAATCTGCAAGTGAGAGACAAGAATGCTTTTGATGCTGATCAGTGCAACAGTTCAGTTGCCATTTGGTAAGTTCTTTGAAGATATTTACTTTCCCCTCACAAAAATAATGCTTTTTTATATATTGCATTTCTGTAGGAAAATGCATTTTCCTTAAATCACATTTCCTGCACATGAACTGTCTGACTCTCGAAGTCCTCAAATAATCAAAACGAAGTATTCAGAGTCAACCATCAAAATGACTGTATTTAGTCAAACATCATCACTACAAGTAAAGCAACATGCTATAGTGCAAATACAAACTATGTCCTATACCTTTATTCTTTCATTTAACTTAAAACTATGATAGCATTTCCTGTATACTTAAAGCGTTACATCACTGCAGCTGGTCTGAACACTAGGCACAGTATAGTAATTGCATAATGCTCAATATGCAATATTGGGAAAATTTTGATTTGTTTTTAATTAATATCTCTAAAAGCATAAATGCAACAAAAATGAAAAATACATTCCCGGATTGCCCCTTTGAAGATCAAAGAAGAACACAACAAAGATGAAGACAACAGAGAAGAAAGAAGAAGAAAAAGGAGAGTACACAGCATTTTGATTCACTGTAACTACAGAACTTAATTTGAAATCACCAGTGCTTGACAAAGCAAACTAACTTAGTTGCTTAGTAGCTTCATGTGGACTTTGTGGCAAAGTTGTATTATGACATTGGTTGCTAGGCTGTTACTAGGACAGTTAAGGTAGTGGCTATGGTAACTGGAGTGGTTGCTATGCTGGATGCTAGCTTAGCCATATAAATTGCTACATTAGTTGCTAGGTTGCCATGGAAGTGGCTGCTATGCAATTGCTAGGGTATTTGAGATGGCTGCTGGGCTACTGCTAGTGTAAATGAAATGGTGGCTATGCTGGTTACTAGGGTAATCATGCTAAAAGATATACCACCGTGTCAAATTTAGGGTTAGCATTATATATAGGCGTCACATAGTTCTTTTATTAAAAAGTAAACTGAAGTTTTGTACAGCTCTGGCCACTTGAAGCCCTGACAGTCCACTTCCCCCAAAAAATCTATACTATGGGAGGCCCGTGCCAGGGCCGACTCTCCATCATAGAGGCCCTCCCTAGATGCCCATGCCAGGACCGACTCCCCTTCCCTGAGGCTTTGTCACTGACCCCCCTCACAATGGCGCTATGAAATGGACCCTTATTGTTACCCCCATGACCCATCTCACTCCTTGAGTTTAACACTATGTCTGGCCACTGCTACACTGTCCAGCCATAATTCCTGATAACCACCTATGGACTGACTACCATGTAATGTAAAGTGGGATAATACTCTGGAACTATCATGAACCTTAGCTAAAACCAGAGACAACTTGTAGTCTATCATGGTTACTACTGATTGTAATTTTCCTACTTGACCCCTGGCAGTTGGGTTAGCCCCTTGAGAGGTGGATCTGCCCAAGGTTTCTTCCGAGACTACCTAAACATACTCTTGTGTGGTCCTTCTGTAAAGCACCATGAGACAATACTATTGTAAAAGGCGCTGTATAAATAAAACTGAATTGAATTGATTTGATTTGATGCTGAACTTTAAATATGTACGACAAAGCTTTACAAAGAAATGCACAGGGCCACAGGGTAGTTATGATGGTTGCTAGGTAATCATGTTGATTAGTAGGTTGCAACTGTGGAAGTGGTTGCTAGGCTGTTGCTAGGATAATTGCTACGCTGGTTGCAAAGTTCATCATATTGACTGCTAGGTTGTAACTGTGGAAGTGGTTGCTGGGATGTTGCTAGGGTAGTTGTGGTAGTTGCTATGCTGGTTGCTAGGTAAATCATGTTAGTTACTATGTTGGTTGCTAAGTTGTAACTGTGTAAGTGGTTGCTGAGCTGTTGCTAGGATACTTAAGGTGGTTGTTAACCTGCTGCTTGGGTAGTTATGGTGGTTGCTAGCTTAATAATGTTGGTTGCTATGTTGTAACTGTGGAAGTGGTTGCTAGGCTGTTGCTAGAGTACTAGGTTACTAGCACTAGTACTAGTACTCCTAGTACTAGGAGTACTAGTACTATCATTGCTAGGTTATCCATAGTGGCTACTGTCAGAAAAAAATGGAGTTACCATAGTCAAGCATTTTCTTTGTCCCTTTCAGTTAGTGTTTGCTGCTGGTTTGCAATTTCAGTCTATGTTGTACTGAATCTTGTTGTTACTCTTCCTGTCGACAGCAATCAGTAAGCTCAAGTAACAGTGATATGGGCTGATTTATGCCTGACTTTTCATTTAATTCTGACTTAAAAGCACATGAGCACACTGCTAATGCCAATCACACATTCAATTTGGTCATGTAGTGTAAAATAAGTGCCAAAATGAGTAGAAATGTGGACACAGACAATAAAAACTATGCCACATATGTAAACATGTCTTCACAAATATATATAGTCAAAAACCATAAAGCAAACAATGACATTCTTTATACATCACCTGGCCTTATTGTACTGTCACGACCAAAGAGGTGCAGCCTTCTGCGCCCAAGGCAAAAGTGTTCGATGATATGGAAAATCTCAACTGGTTTCTCAATGTTACCAATTTCTGGCTCTTCTGTAATAATCAGGTCAATGTCCACATTTGCATGAATGAAGTCACCATCTGTGCTGCGTCGTACTGTACCTTTAATACCCATCAAACAATGTTCCTGTACACAAATGATAACATTACCAGAAATTAGTACACAATTCAGTGTTAGGTCCCATTAGGTCGTTAGAGAGATCGGAACTTCATGTGCAAGCAGCATGCAGTCAAATCTATGTATAGGTTACACAGCATATAAATTTAAATATCAAGCAGATAACATAAGATTCAAAAACTACATAAAAAAATTAAAAACATTAAAAACAGCCCGAAAGTAGCCTGAAAGGATTCAAATTTTTTAAAAGAAAGATTTTTAAAAAGGAAGAACATAGAATACATGGGTGGTTAAAGTGGCGGTAAAGCTCACCAAAATGCAAATAGCCTGTATGTTAGTAGGCAGGGGAAGAACTATGTGAAAGCCGGAGCCGGAGAGAAAGAGTTCCACTGCTGTCACTACTGTAAACAAAGTAGCCAAGCCTCTGCTGTAAAGGACTTCAAGCAGAAGACCAGTGGGTCCATGTCCGTGCAATGCTTTTGCAGGGTTCTCTCCAGATTGTAGTTTTGTAGTTATTTTTCTAGGCTCATGTGTACAGTCCAGCCTTGTACACGCCCGTTCTCAAACTCGCAGCAGGACAAGGACTTGAGCAAGTTAGCCAGTGAGCCTCCACAACCAGTGCCAGCCTTGCGCTATAGTATTTGTGATGTAATAAAATTTTCACCATGCTGCCAGAACTGATGTTATGGTTGATTTATAGGCAGGATGTTTTTTGATTGACTGGCTACAGAAAGGTAAGTCTGATATGCGAATATACCTGCAGGTAGCTTGTTTCAAATCTAGCCAGATGCTTTCTGTTGGGGTGGGATGGATCCATTTATGTATATGTTGGAGCTGATTAGCCAAAGTGTAATGACAGAAATGTGGTGCCCCTAGTCCTCCTAGTGTTTTAGATTTTTGGAGAGTGACTAATTTGATTCTTGGTGTTTTGATTCTCCAGACAAATTTAGTAACAGTTGAATCTAGTGATTTAAACCAGGAAGTGACAGGCAGTATCAGGATCATTGAGAATAGATAGATTAATTTGGTTAATACTGTCATTTTGATGACTGATATTCTGCCTGTGATGGAAAATGGTTCATCCAATGCTGAGAATTATTATCTATTGATTTCAGTAGGGGGGTACAATTAAGTCCAAATAAGTCTGACAGCCTGGGAGAAACCTTCATCCCCAAATATGTGATAGGATTGGGACATGGTGGAATAGGTGACAGGTGAGTTGTCACATCCCAGCTGTTGGGGTGTAATGGCAGAATTGCATAATTATTCCAGTTGATGTACTAAATTGTGTCAATAACTTTAATAGTTTCTTTCACAGATGTTGGGGGATCTTGTAGGCACAAAGGCTGATTTTATGATGTAAATTTAGGGTTTGAACTCCTTTGGTTTAAGAGTTTTGTCAGATAGCAGCAGCCAAAGGCTCAATGAAGATGGTAAATAATGAGGGGGAGAGTGGGCCGCCTTGTCTAGTTCTCTGGTGCAGAATAAACCTATTGTTCCCTTTAGTCCAATGGTGACAATTGTGGTGGAAGGTAAGGTGTAAAGAATTTTTATCCAATTAATGAATAATTCTCCAAAACCAAACCTCCCTGATGTGAAAAACAGGAATCTCTAGTTAACTCAATCAAAGGCTTTTTCTGTGTTGAGGGTTGCTGTAATGTTTTTTTCTTGTAAAGTTGAGGAGTAGTGTATTATGTTAAACAGTCTACGTGCATTTGAGGATGATATTCTACCTTTAAAGAAACCAGTTTGATCAGGATAAATAATGGATGGGGTAACCTCTATGTGCTAATGCTTTGGCGATTATCTAGGGATATAGGGCGGTAACTGGATGGCAATGATGGGTTTAAGGAGGATTGAAATTGTGGCTATGGTGGTTCTAGTTGGGGGTTTAAATTTTTGTATTGATTCGTTTAACATCCTGATGAAAAGTGGAGCCAAAGTGGATCAGATGTGTTTGTAGAACTCAGCCGGGAAGCCATCCGAGCCTGGCGCCTTATTGTTTGTCATGTGTTTTAGAGCAGATGACAGTTCAAGTTCTGTTATGGGTGTGAGTGTGTGGATGTGAGGGGTGTCTGTGGTGAACTGTGTGCTGTTGAAAACTGAATTAATATCTACCTGGCTGGAGTGTTGAATATAGCTTACTGTAGAGTTTGTAGAAAACTTGGTTTATCTCCTCCGGTGAGCAAGTTAGCTTCCCTGCTGAGTTCTTTATGCCTGAAATTGTTGTCTAAATTCCTAATCGATTGTCGGGACAATTAACTATGAATTTTTGATTAATCATCAATATTTTTATATTAAAATTATGATTATTTTTTTTCCTTATGATATATTAAAAATGCAATGAAAATACAGAAATATAGCTTGTTTTTCCTCAATGAGATCTGTATTACAAGTGGAACAACTCCTGAGGTAGTTAAACCGGAGATTCATTGCTTAGGGTAAACTTGAAAATATGCACTGCAGAGCCTTCAGCTGCAAACCAGCGCTCTTAAACAATTGAACTGCTCCTCGTTTGTTCCAAAACAATAATATTAATAATAAAAAAAAACAATTAAACCAGGGGTTATAAACCATTTTGACATGTTTGTCTTCTGTTTATCTTATTAGTTTATATGCCAATCAGCAGACTAATTGTTTTTAACTATGTCTAACGGGGCCACATTTTCAACATGAAAATAAAAGAAATCCAAAAATAAAGGAATCCAAATGAATCATTCTAAACTTCATACATTAAACTGCACACTACAGGATGACTTGCATATTGGGAAGTGCAATCCCTTATTTCGGGTTTGTGCAAATATCTGTAGGCCAAACCAGCAACATTCTCATGGTACTTTAATCTTTATTGATACCATGAAACACTTGAGGAAACAGCACAAAATCTCAGTTCTTCCACATCCGAAGGGGGCATTGTGCCAACCTACTTTTCAAAATCTGTTCTACACCTTGTAGCAGCTGATGTGGTCCAAATTATAAATTCATCTTCACAGAATGGTATTTTCCCCAAGTCTCTTAAAAAACAGTTGTAAAGCCCCTACTGAAATAGAAGAACCTGAATGTTTCAGTGCTTAACAACTACAGGCCCATAGCTATCTACCATGAATTGGGAAGACCAATGGATCAGTTATCATGGCGTGAATGTCTTTATCAGTATATGAACCAAATTAACAACTGGATGTCACAATTTCCTTCAGCTTAATGCAGAAAAAATTTAAGTAATTATATTTGGAAAAAAGGAAGAAAGACCCAGGATTGCTACTGTCCTTGACACAAAGAGGCTAAAAGCAAGAGATCCTGTTAAAAATCTTGGGGTCGTCAATGACAGTTGACTTCAACAGTCACATGAAAGCAATCAGTAAGTCAGCATTTTATTACCTAAAAAACATTTCCAAACTAAGAGGTCTAATGTCAAAAAACGATTTTGAAAAAACTTATCCTTGCCTTTATCTGCAGTAGGCTTGATTACTGCACTGGCCTTTTCAAAGGTAAGGTAAAAAGACCATCAAACATCTTCAACTGATCCAAAATGAAGCTGCTAGGGTTCTTACAAGAACAGAAAGCACTGACCACATTACCTCCATTCTAAAGTCCCTGCATTGGCTCCCTGTAAGGTACGGAATTTCCTTTAAAGCATTGCTGCTTGTGTTTAAATTACTAAATGGAACAGGACGTAAAAGTATAGTCTGTAGTAATCACCATAAGTGATAAACTACAATTTGTCCATGGTTTTGATTTTGACTTATTTACTCCTCTCTTACTCCCCTGTGAGACATAAGGCTTTAATGAGCTCTCTACATTGCATGCGGTCCTTGGAATATTGTGCTTCTCCCCTTGGCAGGTTTATCTTTTGAAGCTCCACAGTTCTGCACCAGGTGTGCTGGGGTTTTCCTGGTTTTGTTTTTGCAGGTGGTGACCATCTTAAGGCAACGTGGTTTTGCTCCATCCTTAACACATGTCCAAGCGATCTTAAGCATCTCGTAATGTAATATCCTCGGTGATGCTTTGACTGCTGTTTTCTTGTGTAATTGTTGGTTGGATTTTTAGTTGGGCCAAAAGATCTCTTGTGGAAGATCTCAAGTCCACCAATGTTTGTGCTGAACACACGCTGACACTCTGGAACAGAGTTGGGAAAAGGCACCCTAAGCCTTTCCCAGCCTTGTTCTTGTGTCTTTATGAACAGTGCTATCCTTGCTGATAAGGCTTTTGAGGTAGGTAAAGTCCTCCACAAACTTGAGTAGTGCTCAATTCATCTGGATGGGTGCTGTGGAAATGGAGTTTATACACATTGCTTGGGGTTTTGGAGTCTGATCTGTCTGGCATATTTGTTGATTTGTTGAGTTTTCGATTGCATGATAAAATTATTTGTTGAAAGAGAGCAAGGTCATCTGCAAAGTGAAGGTTTCCCAAGTGAGAGGACAGGGTCCACTGTTTCCAAAATTCCAAATTCCAAACTATTGTCCCACAACATTATATGGTAGTTGAGCCATAGGTGGTTGTCTTTGTATTTCATGATAAGAATTGGCAATACCTTTACATATATTGTTGTTACAGTTTATAGTTTATTATGTCGGAAGCTTAAAAAGGGATACTTCCATTTCATAAAACAACAACAACAGATACAAGTAGGGTTAAAAGTGGATCCCCCATACCTTTGTTCTTTGGAAAACAGCTTTTGGGTCTAGAGTTTTTGTCTTCCCAGGATTGTTCTTATTGGTTTTGATCCAACAAATATCTTCACATCTTCGAAATCCCCATTTGCGCAGACACTGCAAAAGCACAGTCAAGAATATGTTCCTATTATATATAAAGAACAACAACAAATGAATGTAACTATATAGCGGTATATAACCGTATAGCGGTACATCTTATGACCACCGCAGTCTATTGAAATGTGGGAAGCGTTGGTATGATGAGTTTGTGGTAGGTCAGTGTTGTGAGGTGAGAATTTGTGTGGAAATGATTTTCTAGAAGTGGGTTTTGAATGAATTACATTCTGTGTGTTTGTGTAGCGTGTAAGAGTGATTTGTGAAAGCATCATCTTTCTACAGTAGTACGTTTTTTATGGTATGTGCTATGCTTTTAGAGGTCTTTGTGCTGATCGTGTATGACATCTTTTGTGCAATTCCCACCTTCTCGGTACAAGATCCCAATTCCAATTTTTGCATTTATACGTACCACTAGGTTCAAGTGAGTGTTTCTGGGCTGGGTCGACACACCTACCAGCATACTAACACAAAATTGTTGTCTTGGGCAAAATTTTTGACGAATTATTTAACAAAAATAGTTTTTAGGCACCTAACTTTGATGAGAAACTTTCTCCCTGTGACGAAATGTTACAAAATTTGATGCACATGAAAAGAAAGCTGTTTAGAGTTTGCATGTCAATTTTCATTAAATTTGAGCAATTAGAAGCCAAGATATGCATTTTTGAAGAATTTTAAGCTATGTTTTGAATTTTGATTGACATGTAATTTTGAAACAGTTTGATAAATTTTTGTCAGCATTGTCTGTAAATAACATATACCAAATTTGGTCAGATTCACATGAACGGCCTATGACGAGTTTGTTTACTTTCACTTTCGCAATTTTAAAATTTCACGGAATTTTTTTTTTATTGGAAGTGGGCGTTGACCAGTGTTTTCAATGCATGAGGGTCAATGGATTTCAACAAAATGGATTTCAAAAATAATTTGGTTGCAAACTTCAGCTTTCCATGATAATACGCAAAATGACATTTTGTACAATTACAGCGCCCCCCATGGGCCAAATTTTATGGTACTTGCTGTGCTTTCAGAGGTCATTGTGCTGATTGTACTCGACAAATGTTGTGCAGTTCCCACCTTCGCGGCCCAAGATATTGGCCATTCAAAATCCCAATTTTTACAATTACCCAGATCACTAGGTGGCGCTATGCTACAAGTGAGTGTTTATGGGCTGGGTTGACATGCCTCTGTAACACCAGCATACTAACACAAAATTGTTTTCTTGGGCAAAATTTCTGATGATTCTGACAAAAACTGTTTTGGACACCTAGCTTCGACAAGAAACATCACCCCCTGTGACGAAATGTCACAGAATTTGGTGCACATGACAAGAAAGCTGTTTAGAGTTTGCATGTCCCCATCACAGAGGACCTTCCTGGACGCCGATGCTGGGCCCGACCCCTTCCTGAGGCTTCGTGATTGACCCCCCCTCACAATGGCGCTGTCAAATGGACCCTTACTGTTACCCCCATGAACCATCTCACTCCTTCGAGTTTGTCACTATGCCTGGCCGCTGCTACATTGTCCAGCCATAATTCCTGATAACCACCTATAGACTGATTACCATGTAATGTAAAAGTGGGATAATACTCTATTATGAACTATTATGAACCTTAGCTAAACCATAGGCAACTTATAGTCTGTCATGGTTACTACTGATTGTAATTTTTCTCCATGACCCCTGGCAGTTGGGTTAGCCCCTTGAGTCGTGGATCTGCCCAAGGTTTCTTCCTAGATTAACTGAACATAAGGGAGTTTTTCCTTGCCCCTGTTGCTCTTGGGTGCTCCTTCTGTGAAGCGCCATGAGACAATACTATTGTAAAAGGCGCTGTATAAATAAAACTGAATTGAATTGAATGTCAACTTTGACCAAATTTGAGCAACTGGAAGTCAAGATATGGACTCTGAAAGAATTTTAAGCTACATTTTCAATTTTGATTAACATGTAACTTTGAAACAGATCATCTCAAGATAAATCCTTTGATAACTTTTTGTCAGCATTATCTATAGATGACATATACCAAATTTGGTGATCAACCAATGTTTTCAAAGCGCGAGGGTCAATGCATTTTAGGACAAAAAAATTTGGTTGCAAACTTTAGCGTTCCATAGATAATAGCCAAAATGACAATTACAGCGCCCACTATGGGCCAAATTTTATGGTACTTCCTATGTTTTCAGAGGTCATTGTGATGATCATACACAACAAATTTTACGCAGTTCCCGCCTTCTCTGCCCAAGACTCAAATCTCAATTTTTGGACTAGGTGGCGCTATGCTACAAGTGAGTCTGAGCTCATGGTATGGTAGCAAAGTTCCTTCATCATGACCTGACAGGTGTTTGTTGCTGACTGACTGTAATTAATGCAGGGGCTCACCATTCTGCCCAGGTCCAAGCCTTCTCCTGAACCACACCAAAGAAAAACAAATGACCTGAGTGCAGATATCTCTTCGATTTCCAGCTTCATAATCTGAAAGAGTTGCAGCATGATTAACTACATTACAGTAGTGGACATACAGGCAAGACCTTGAAATGTATCTACTTCTTCAAAACAGTCACTTACATCATCCCAAGTCCAAAAGCGCTCACTAGCAATGATTCCAGACTCTCTGTAGTACTCCTCTAGGGGTGGCTCCAGGAGGATCACATCAAACTTGCACTTCAAATCTCGCAGGTCAAAAACATCCAAATCTGCCTGCAAATACCTGCCCATAGACATCACAGAGATCAGAAATGTCAAGTAACATACAGATCCTGTTAAAGTAGGCTACTTACTGTTAATTCGTTTTAATTTTCTTAGCAGATAACTATGCAGATAATTCAGGCTTTTCTAAATACTTAGTATTATGTGCTCTACAGAGTCCACATTCAATAGCTTGCTTTATCAAGAGGGATGTATACAGGAACATCTGGGGACATTTGTTTTTTATGCTAAACTGCTTTGCAATTATTTACAGATTTTCTAGTTTAATTAATTCTGTATTTTTGATTTAAAGATGTCCTGATTGTTTTTAACATTTTTAATTTAATTTGTTGTATTCTGCTTTCAATTTGTAATGATTTGACCTCATCTTGGAGGTTGATGTTAGAGGGTTTAACACAATATTAGAGGGTTAGAGGGTTTAACACAATATTATCTTTGGCTAAAACATTCTAAAATTAAAAATACAATGCATGTCTCTGTCTCACCTCATCAATACTGATACTAAAAATTTATTTCAAAGTTATATTAAGAATATATCCTAATTTTTACCGCATACTGTCTATACTTGAAATTATACCACAGTATGAATTTCAGATCATATCGCACAGCCCTATGATTGGCATAAGTTTACTTTTTGCTTTTTCTGCATTTTGTAAAACATATATATATATATATATATATATGATATGTGTGTGTGTGTGCGCGTGTGTTACATCTTGATCTCATTTTCACATAAGTAAATAATAACAGAATAATTCTATCATTGCAGATCAATCATTCTAAACATACATTTACATTTACGCATTTAGCAGATGCTTTTATCCAAAGCTAGCTAGCCAGGTTCCTCAACCACTACGCCACCACCGCCCATGCGTCATATATCTAAATTTCATATATGAAAGCCTACTTACAGCCGACACCCAGCTGTACCTTTTTATGAAGCCTAATGACAGTACATAAATAACTGAACTTGATGCCTGCCTCCAAGACATTAAAATCTGGATGACTAATAATTTCTTGTCATACAACTGAAGTTATGATGATAGGCCCTGAACAGCTGAAAAACATTTAACCTCACCACCAAAACTTACTCAGTGACTTTTCACTCAAATTTAACACAAGAGTGAAAGACCTCGGGGTAATCATGACCATGACCTCTCTCTGATTAGTCATGTAAAACATCTTTTAAAAACACCCTTTTTTCACCTACGAAATATTGCTAAGGTTAAAGAGTTCCTCTCCGTTGAGGATACTGAAAAATGAAGCATGCATTAAACATGCCTTACTGTTACCTCCAGGCTTGATTGTTGTAAAGATCTGTTCTCTGGGTGTAGTAATACCTGTATTAAAAACCTACAGCTAATACAAAATACACTCACTAGAACTAATCAAATATAAACACATATCTCCTATCCTCACTTCCTTACACTGGCAAAATCAAATTTGACTAACCTATAAAGCCCTCAATGGCCTTGCACCAACATTTACTGAAGACTTACTTGTCCCTTACTACCCTGCTAGACCCCTGAGACCCCTGAAAATACCAAAATCTACGATAGGATGAAAAGCCTTTTGTTACCGTATGCCCCTATTGTGGAATAATCTCCTCCCCACATATTCGACAAGTGGATACTCTCAATACCTTTAAGTCTAGACTTAAAACCTTCCTCTTAACTGCTACCCACAGTTAGGCATGGTAAAACTCACCTTGGGTCTTATTGGGAAGGATTGACTCTGCTGTTGCCCCCAGCTGTGACGTATAGCGGCCACTGACCATCCCTACAGTAGGGTTGGGTTGCCATGCACCATACCTTAGTTATGCTGCTATAGCCGCCACAAACCTTTCATACATCATGTCGTACAACTCTCTCTCTCTCTCTTACCCTCTCTCCCTCTTTCCCCATCTCTCTCTTTACTTATATATGTATTCATGTTCATATATGTATGCATTAATGACACATATGATCAGTGATGTGTGAGCCTGTCCTAACTCATTTGCTTCCTCTGTCCATCTACACCACAATCATCTCTGCTGAGTGTCATCCCTGCCTTTATCTCCTGTCACCTTCCCCTCCCAAGTGGACTGCAACTAACACTATGGGAGGCCCATGCCAGGACCGACTCTCCATCCTAGAGGCCTTTCCTAGATGCCCTTGCTAGGACTGACTCTCCTTCCCTGAGGTTTTGTGACTGCCCCCCACCCCCGCCTTCACAGTTGCACTGTCAAAATAGGCCCTTATTGTTACCCCCATGACCCATCTCACTCCTTGACTTTAACACTACGTCTGGCTACTACTACATGGACAACTTGTTGTCTATCATGGTAACTACTTATTGTACTTTTCCTGCATGACCCCTGGCAGCTGGGTTAGCCCCTTGAGTCGTGGATCTACCCAAGGTTTCTACCCAGACTAACGAAACATTAGGGAGTTTTTCCTTGCCCCTGTTGCTCTTGGGTACTCCTTGCTGTAAAGCGCCATGAGACAATACTATTGTAAAAGGTGCTGTATACATATAATTGAACTGAATAGGGTTGGCCCCTTGAGTCGTGGATCTACCCAAGGTTTCTAGGTTTCTTCCTAGATTAACTACCACAACTTTCCCCTGTTGTTTCCCCTGTTGGTCCTCCTTGCTGTAACCCGCTCTAACCACAACTCTTCTGAAGTGCAGCAAATGTGTAATTCATGTAAGCTGCCATCTTAACTGCAGTTGCTTACTCCACTCAAAGGGTAACATAGGTATATGTAAGTGTAAACATCTTGATATGGGACTTGCATGGGTGGTGTGTTAGTTGAGGCAATAAGTTCATCTTTAAGTCGGATCAGCTCTCGGAGTTTAGGGTATTCTTCAAAACGGTCTGCCAGGCCTACAAAGAAAATGCAAAAAATAAAAGCATCATCAAGGAAAACATTTGAAATTCAGTGAATGCCTATCATGGAAGACCCTATTTTCACCCATGGTATAGCCAATATTGTTCTTCACATCTGGTGGTGATAGCAAATGTGGCTATTTACACTCAGATTTATATAGCATGGAATAGCACAGACGATCAGAGATGAGCATTGGCGTGACTAGCAAATAATGCCATTTACACAGAGCATACATCTGTGTATAAAAAAAGCATAAGTGGTATCTTAGTTGACATGCTATAGTGACAGATTTCAGTCTCATGTCTCGATCCATTTGCATTAGCTCTGTAAAATTGGTTCAGCAGCAGTTCAGTGGATTTTCAGTTGTGGCAGATGTTCAGTAACACTCAGAGTAATACTCAATACTCATGGGGTAGTTGACCAGTTCCTCATATATCACGCACTTATGAGCCACAGCAAGGTCCTTGGTTTCTGACCTAGCCAAAGCTTCTGACAACAAGACTAGCTGTTCAGGTTGCTAACAGCTACATCCAGGTCATTCATAACCTTTGATGGTAACAAGATTTGGTCAGCCATGGACAATCACAAGTAACTTCTGTTAATAGCGAATACCTTTAAATAAATTCACAAAATCGAACAAAACATTACATAAAATGATGAAAATGACAAAACACGGTGCTATACGGAGTGGATAGAGATACCTGCCTCCTGTTACTAGGCAACTAAAAGACTCATATTAAGTGAGAGGTTTGGTAAAATAGCTTTTTAAAAAAAAGGCTTCAAAAAGCTTTGCACCAATTAAATGGAATAAGGTACAGCAAGTATTAAAATTAGACATTGTGCAGAAGTAGACAAATTTAAGGGCTTTACTGATATGTCTAGGTCTATTGTACTGTGTTAATCATCTGACAGACCTTGTTTAAAAAAAAAAAAAAAAAAAAAATCATGGATGTTGCCATGGCACCACCACATTTAAATGCCTTTCTGGCTGCTCTATCTAAACTGCATGATTATTTACTTCTCTACCTTTTATTAAACCCTATTTTTTTCCATTAAACAAACGCATTAGCTGGGTTTTCACTCAACTTGTACACATTACATATTCACATTAACAAAAGTTTGGCTCAAGAATATGCGCATCTGCATGCATCAACTGCATAATGCGAACAAAAAATGTTACGCTAATACAGTGACGTGTTCTGACCAGCCGTGTGATCAAAATGTAATCTCGCCAGTACAACATCTATGGATAGAAACAGGGTTGATGTGAATATATGCAAATTAAACTGTTTCCATCGACTTAACCATCAAAAATATTTTTGTCACTGTCTAAGCTACTGTTGCTGACTGGTAAGTGGTGAAGTTTCCAGCAAGCCCCAGAATGTGCATTTCAGTCTTGTATCACGCAATTGACACACATTTCAAAATGACTGCCTCCATTCAGAAGAATGGATGAGCAAAACGGGTATTCTCCCCCCTCAAATATCTATTTCCCACATCACATCACATATTGTACTTGTTATTAATTGTTAACTAGTTAAAGATAATATTAAGATAATAAAAAGCTAAAAGTAGCTAAATATAGAAAACCCATTTTTTGGGTCCTAATAAGTAGATATTGTATATTATGAAAGAAAATGGCGGTCAATGCAAGTCAATTGAAGACACTCATACAGGTCACAACCACCCCTCCAACACACTCAGATAACCTTCCATACAGAAAACACCCTTGCACCCCTACTCCTAAGAGCTATTTTGCCACCCACTAAATCTGCATAACAACATATACACACAAGACACACATGTACACACACACACACACGCACGGGCGCGTGTGCATGCACACACAAGCACACGTGTGATGACATACACACATAAACACACACATACAATAACTAGACAAGCACTCGGAGAGCACAGACCTCCACCAAGGCAACTTGATATGCCATCAAAACGACTTTGGAAACATTATTTTATGGTACTAAATATTTGGTGTTGCTTTAATGACTGTAAGCAAAACTTCAAGGAGCAAAGACGAAGTAGTAGCAGTGAGTTATGTGAAAATCGCATTCATGATCGTAGCCCATCGGGCATCAGCCACAGGACTGCACACCGCACAAACTGTGTTTTACCACAAAGTTAATGTTTTATTAACTTGTAATGTTTTATTTTGCATGCTAGTCAACCGTGATAACTGTGTTTTTTCCTTAGCAAGATCAGCCCAGTTCACCGTTGATTAAATACCCTGTGTCAAGATCGCATTAACACGTGTTAACTTTGACAACCCTTTTATGTATACACACACACACGTTAGTGCTGTCAATGTAATGCATTACCGCATGTGATTAATGTAAAAACTTTAATGAGTTATTTTTTTAATGCAAACTAATCATGCAGATGCATATGTCACACTATGTCAGGCCAGTGCCCTCCTCACTTTGGCTTTGACACGCAACTGACATAAATGCAGTCGGCACATAAAGTCTGCAGTTGCTGCGAACTACTGCCTAACTTGCGGTAAATGTAGTCTTTGGTCTCTTTTCTTTTCCAGGGTAACATAAAATATTCAAGTCACTACACAGAAGTTCAATATGGACAAGGCCAATTCAAAAGCTGTTTGTGTTTATCTGAAGGTTGATTGCAACTGCTGCACATTGACATGAGATGGCAAAGAAGCCTACTGTAGCCTTCTCTCAAGTTCTTATCAAGATTTTCGAGAGCTTTGTCCAGAGATGAGAGTTCCTGTTTAAAATTATTTGCAAAGTAAAAGCAGCATAATGACGGTTGTAAATTCTTCATAATATGGCATTTTAAAAGAGCTGACAAGACACGTTGAATGAAAGCAGGGCCTACAATCGGATAAAAAAGTACTTTTGTGTTTTTAAACAGCAATATCAGTAGTCTGTTATGAAATGTGAGAGGCCTGCTGAAATGACCAAGCAATTATCTTTAATTCGTGATCAAAACAGGTTTTTACCAACTGCAACACTCCAATTGCTGGATCAAAGCTCAAAACCTCTCATTTACTGGCTCGAAACTGGTATGAAACACAACTTCACAAATAAAGGTCATTTGTCCTTAGTTTTATCTTTAAAAAAAGAAAGAGGGTTGTATCTCCTGCAGTAAATCTGAGAATAAAGAATGTATGCATGTACAAGATGGGAAGAGAGAGACAGTGTGTGTGCACAAGCGTGTGTATGAGGGAAAGCAGATGGCATGAGATCTTGATATTTAACATCATGCTTGGTCATTACTATAGACCCATAACAGGCCGCAATCACAAATATTTTTCTTTCTAACAAACCAGCTGTGCACAAGTGTTCATAGCTAGCAATCGTAAATCGGCTAGTGTCAACTTTTACAACTTTGAAGCTCTGCTGACTGAACGGCAGTTAACGTGTGGATGCTTTCTGTACATGTGTTGAAGCAATGACGTTATTTAATTGTAAGTCCGTTTAACAGTGTTGCCTATACGCTGCAGAACATTTTCCTCCTCACAAAACATTAAATGTACAGTTTCTACCATTTACACCCTCATTTGGTGTGTATTGGTGATTTTGGTTTTCTGACAGCACCATAGATGGCAGAAACCACAGAGTTTTATATCATAATAACACTCTTATTATATTACAAACGATTATTATTATTATTATTATTATTAACGAACCCTCGAGGCAAAGAATTTGCCTCAAATATTTTTATAATCAAATTATTCAAGTTAAATTTGAAGCAAATTCCTCCAGGTATTCCTGAGATGAAGTGCTCAGATTATTACCTTCATGTTCATAGTGACCTTGATTGATTGATCAGTTTATCTTCATAGCCAACTGCATATTTGGAATAATTACAACATATGCCATTACAAATATGTTCACAAGATTGTGATGTTCCCGACGATGGACCCAAAACTATGATGCCATTGACCATGACCATTGCCATGTGCATAAATACTGGAACACCCCATGCTTACCTACATCTCTGATGAAGTTCTGTGGACGATACCCTGTGTCCACAAAGTGCTGACAGTAATCATTATGTGGATTCAGGCTCTGTGTTCCCTGGAACAATGTAAAGATAGCTGCAGTGAATTAATTTAACCTTTACTGTACTTGCTGGACAAGCTGAGTGAGCACTGTTTATTTATTTAGAAACAAATGGACTTGCAAAAAATGTTGACGCACAAAACATGTATGATAGTTCTGAAATAGTTGTCTACCTTAAGAAAGGTGCTTGAGTCTTTGTAAACTTCTTCATATGGACCATTCACATCTGGCTGCTGAGGTTCCATCTCATCCTTTTGTGACAAATGGACTTGTTAGAAAATCCATAACTGTGAAACGGCAACACCTCTGCCATTTTCAACTCTGACCCATACCCACAGTCAGATGTATTTTAATACTTTAATGAGTAAAATCAGCACCAAGTATCCATGCCTTATTAAACAAGTAGTTGATACTGGTAGTACATTCAAACTGGCCTGGTTCCTACACATACTGATCTGCTATGCATATCAGTCTGGTCAATTTCATGTCATCTCCACCTTCCATGAGGTGGGACTAACAGACGTAGATCAAAATGCCTATGCAGGCAGTGGATATGCCTACAACCAATCAGACCAATGATTGCAGAGAAGAGTGGGATAATCACAATTTGACCCAAAACACATGTTAAGACCAGCTCCATCTCGGGGTAAAAATCAGTTTTTGATTGGTTTCTTATCTCAGGTGAATGGGAAGAAGTGGAGACAGGCCTCCTGACCAGACTGATATGCACAGCAGATCAGTATATGTGAGAACCAGACTACATTCTAATGGGAACACACGGCCAACATCAAATAAACTGCTTTTACTGTCTGGCCACCCACAAGCCTCAGCATGTAATCGACATTGTCAGGGGGGACCCATATGGAAATTCATGTATGCCTGTGTAACCTGAATTGTCTAGCACAGACCAACCCTGCACATATCCCGGCTCAAACCTGCAGACTGGGAGATAAGCGCGCTAGCAAGTAAGCCAAAACCCTAAAGTGCTAGTTTCACTCTCTGGCACATCTCTTCAAGGTTTGAAGTGATTCCAGTCATAGCCCTGTTAAAAGAGTTTGCAAAATGCTGACGGTAAAAAAGAGGAAGAAAGAATTGGAAACACCAATAACAAGAAGAAGAAGGCATTTAAGGAGGGTGACTTAACTGAAATGAGGTATGTGCAGAGGGAGTTAAAAGAGCATCTGAGAGGCAAAGGAGTAGAAAGTGGAAAAACAACTGAAAGACAACATGAAAAAGGCATGGAAGGGAATGAAGCAGATTACAGAATGTGGGAGACACAGCACCAGGCCAGATGTCGATGTAGCCAGACCAAACCAACTTAATAATTGCACAGCAGTCACGTGGGTCTCATCACCAAAAAAGATACAGGAAAGCAGTCAACCTTCTGACCACATGATGCAGAGATAACAACCTCCAGCTGAATGTCAGCAAGACCAAAGAGATTATCATTGACTTCCAGAGAAGTCACACCTCCAAACACACCACTGAGCATCAATGGTGCTGCTATGGAGAGCGTGAGCAGCACCAAATTCCTGCACATCAGTGAGGACCTCTCCCGGACCACTTAGACTGCATCACTGGTGAAGAAAGCTCAGCAGCTCTGCAAACTCAAATGAGCAAGAGCCTCCTCACCCATCATGGGCACTTTCTACAGGGGTGCCATTGAAAGCATCCTCACCAGCTGCACCACTGTATGGGGTGGGAGCTGCACTGACTACAACAGGAAAACCCTGCAGCTCATAGTGAACACAATTGGAATAATCATTGGTGCCCCACTCCCCTCTCTGCTAGACACATACAACACCCACTTCACTCGAAAAGCAACCATGATTGTGAGTAAGCAACAATCCCTTAAACCTCCTGCCCTCTGGGGGGAGATATAGGAACATCTGTGCACGCTCCACCAGACTTGTTCACAGCTTTATCCACCAGGCTGTCAGAAAACTGAACTCTCTCCCCTTTCTCCCACCCCCTCCTTTTTGCCCCCCTCCCAAAAAACTCTAGGCTCTGAAGTTTTTGTATACAGCATTTTTTTACACGATTACAACACATCTGTTTACACAATTACATTTTTGCACATCATTTTGAACTAACACACCATTCAGGATTTTTTTTGGTGCTTGTGACATTCTTGTGTTTTTGTCTTGTTATCTTCTTTCTTGTGATCCTGTCTTGTTTAGTGTTAGAAAAATGTCCCTTATCTGCTATGCACTTTTTGCAAAGCAAAACGACTCTGCCTCTACAGTTAATGGCCCTGCCATTGTCACTGCTGCAGTGGCCACCCCAAAACACTATTGTCCCCTATTGTCTGCTGACTGCACAGCCATCAGCCCCATGTCCCCACTGTCAACCTGTGACATTCCACTGGACACTGACTGCTGGTTATTGTCTGCTAACGACTCAACCATCAAACACACACCTCCATGATCAACTTGTGACACTCCACTGGACACTGACTGCTGGTTATTGTCTGCTAACGACTCAACCATCAAACCCATACCGCCATGATCAACCTGTGACATTCCACTCCAACTCAACCCCCCCCCACGCTACCTCCAGACATTGCAAATTTCCCCCCCAACCCCCACCATCACCACAGACCAGGTCAGGCTGAAACCAAAAGCTGCTAGGCCAGATTGTGTGCAAGACTGCTTAAGGCCTGTGCTGTGGAACTGGGGGAGCCACTCCAACATGTCTTCAATATGAGTCTGCGTCTGGGGAGGGTACTGATAGCAATAATTTTAGACAGCCAGGAGCCGCCACCATTTGGCATGGCACAGAAACAATAGGAATCATCCTCTCCCAGTGATCAATGTAAATTGCTGGTACCCATGTGGCTCGGTAGAACCTTTTGTTCATATTTACATAGCAAGGACCTTACCTCAGATAGATTTGGAATGTATTTGTGTAGGTTATGAAATGTGAACGTATTCATGTTTGGTATCATTTTAATTGTCTCCCTACAAGGAGTATGATAATTGAAGTGTATGACTTGTCAGAACAACCCATTTATAACATTTCTGAATCTTGGTGTATCCGCACAACTAGATAGCCACTTGACAATGCTAAGTGCCATAGGTGTGTCCTTGGGCCATTACACAGAGTGGCGCCAGGTAAAGAACCAATCACCTTCCTTTGTATTTCCTTCAACTGTATGCTAACTGTATGCAACTCCCCTCGGTTAAGTGCATTTAAGTGGAACACTTTCATTGTTGAAGTTAGATTTAATGGTGGATACTTTTGGGCTGAAACCCTTGTGTCTCCCTTGATGTGCGTCATTGTAACGATTAAACCTGTTTCCTGAAGTTCCGGAGTCTGCGACCAGTCTGCAATTCTTCCTACAAACTAATTACTTTTAGTATCTACACTATGAAACACCTTTTCTCGTTTGAATGTTATCCTCTTTTGTAAGTCGCTTTGGATAAAAGCGTCTGCTAAATGCCTAAATGTAAATGTAAATGTAAAATAAGCCTTAAATCTTACACACTTGTACATTGCAAGAACACCTAGTAGCCATTTTACTTTCCGCCATTACCAAATATTGTATTTTCATCATACCTCTACATGAACTAAACTTGCAGGAAATGTGGCCACCCCAATGCTTTGATGGTCAAGGAATACTACCACACATGTTTTTACAAATGTCTCGTGCCTGTCATAGCAACTATTTTGCCCTGCGTCATAACTGAGTTATGAGTTTTGCATCTTACACTGTCTCACAGAATTGATTACACCCCTCATATTTCTGCTAATATTTGGGGTTTTTTATCCATGAAATTCCTGAAATTGTTAAAAACTGGAACTTTCTACTTTTGTTCCAATTTTTAACTTTCCGTTTCTAACCACTCCAGTCTGTTTCCAGTAAATGATGGATAGACGTTGACATGTCTGGAACACAAATATTTATATCTACAACAAGCGCTATATATATAACCATTCGTATAATATGATTGGTACACTATTGCTATTACGGTGATGCATACAATCACATCAATGTGGGAAATGATATTCTAAGAGTTAGGATATGGTTTCCTGGTAGTTCTACTCTAGGTACAACATTTCACACAACGTGAAAGTAGGTGGAACATTTTCACAAACACTAGTTCGGCTAGCTGGCCTATGTAAGACTGCGATCAAGAATTCATGGCGGATGATTTGTTTCAATGAGAAACGGCCTTTCAGCCAGAAGCTACTGAAACAGCCACTCATTGTTACCACTTGGACATTTATGGATTAGCCTCGTACACACTGACTAATCCATTATCACATGCATTTAAGTTGGGTTCAGGGAACAGGAAGTGAGCTCATATCGTAAGCGCACTCAAGCTGGTTTGACTACAAGAATTTATTTTCTTATACATTATGTCTCAATCCCCAAAAATATTGAGATATTATATTTTGTCCATATCACCCATCCCTCCCCATGAACCACAAGCTCCTCTTGCACAAATATGTTTGATTCAGGGCAATACTACCTAATTCTATGCTTGATGACATAATAAAGTACTCTCTGACAGGAAGATGTCTATCCGGAGTTTCTCTGGAGGATTTGTATTTTACATTATCTTTGATAACTCAAAAAGCTCTGTAAAAACCAACTTCCTCCACAAAAACTATACCCTGTGGTGTTGCTGTTTCTTGGGCCAAGTAGTGACAGTGTGCTGGTCTGGGGCAGATATCTTTGTTTGCTTCTACTCAGAAGTCAATAGCTCTTCTGTGGCCTGTACTTTACAGTCACCTTCTCTCTCTGAGGTAGGCTATAGTTTACAACAGGCATGTCCCTTACACTGATGGAACATGAAATAGTTTTAACTGTAAAAGATTCTTCTTGTTGGGAGTGTAACTTGATTTCACTGAGAGAGGTTAAATGAGTGAGGTTAAATGAATGAATACATACATACATACATCATACTGAAAACAGTAGTGTAATATCACGAATGTAAACAATTGTTCAGGGATGACTGAATGTTTGTACAGAAATCTACTACAAAATGTAAAACAAAATGGTCTAAAACTGTACTCACCCCATGCTCCACTACATCATCTTCAGCTGCTTCTCCTTCTATCTGACACTTTCGCTTGGCGACTGACACTGATGTGTCTAAAGATACCCTTTAGAATGACAGAATGAACAGAATCAATGACTTACGTTTTGAGAGACTTATTTTGTAATGTGACATTGGATGCGTTAGAAGAGACTTTTGAGTGGTGGATATAATGTCTAGGGATGAGAGCTCATTAGTAAGTCAGTAGTGAACAGTTCATGAAATGAACATACACTTCAGGCGTGTTGGCTTACATATTCCCAACTGTCACCAAATGGGTTAATGACTGATTTATGCCGCTCAATCACAAAACAGACATGTCTTTTTAAATAAACAGTGGAGCTTTGATGATTAATTAATTGCTATGTTTGAAATGAAAATGATTAATTGTCAAATCAATTAATTGTCTCCTTCCTAGTTGGGAGTAATGTGACAAAGTGATGTGTTACTGTTTTTTAGCTAATTTTGCCTCTGATGAGCATGTAACTAATTATTTGCATGGGCTCAATGTGAAAGTGAAAAAATTGGAAAAAGCAGAGATGCCACTCGGTTCATGCAGCCTTTGTGAGGAACAAGTGCATACTTGGAAAAAACACTATGCAACCTATACGGGCGGTGGTGGCATTGTGGTTAAGGAACCTGTCTAGCATGCAAGTAGCCTGGAAAATTGTAGGTTCAAATCCTGGCTGCCACCGTTGTGTCCTTGAGCAAAACAATTAGCCTAAGTTGCTCTAGGGGAGACTGGCCCTGATGTAATTGATAGTTGACAAAATGCTAAATGCATAAATATACATGATTTTACGTGCTCTCAACTGTCCAGCCTTCTTCCTGATATTCAGTGCTGCCAAAATGAGATGGCCAGAAGTCATACATACAATTAAGGCACAGCAAGGCGAACAGGTTGACTTCTCTGAGCTTGACTGGGCCACAAGAATTTGACTGGGCTGCGTAGGATTTCAAGCAAAAGGCTCATCACATGTATATCTTCTGGTTTGGTGTAAGAATCGATCTGTATTTGAGGAGGATCCTGATGAGTAAGTGTGTGACTTTGTGGGTAAGTAAATTACATGCCAACTGCCTGACCATGACACAGATCCTGAACTTTTCAATATTGTGACACCCACCGCAAAAGACTCTCCAAATCAGATCAGGTAAAAAGGGAAATAAACACTGACGTTTTGGATTTCAAGTATTGCTCTCAAAATTGTGGACAATACTGTGTTGTTCTGCCAGCACAAATATTTTATAACCTCATCGCTTGAGTTTCTTGGGATTGTAAGTTTTCATCACACTTTTTCTCTTGAAAGGGACTATTTGCTCATCTGCACACAGCATCTCATCAACTGGAATATCTTTGAAACTCTAATCCTAACTCATCCTCACTTTCATCAGGAGGAATAGCCACCTGCACCCTCATCTCAGCCCTCCTCTCAGCTTTGCCATAGAACAAAGACGGGTTCATTTTCTAAAGACAATAAGTATATTGTTTAAAAAGTGTACGGACATCTCTACACATACTATCTTACTACATACAAACTACATATCTGTGCATCTATCTATCTATCTATTTATCTATCTATCCTTCTGTCATATATTTCTTATCTACTTATCTCTTAGCATCTGTACAATACACCGACTATATCTTGTTCCATTACTGCACAATGTTGCCATATGGCAACATACCTATTTTTTTAAACAAAAAGGCAATAATTTGGGCTAAATAACATTTAAATGGTGAAAACAGGTTATGACATCACATATCCTTTCAGTATTTTTCTAATTCTCCAGATATTCCAAAAAGTTTGAAAAATCTTTGCCAATTGTAGAGCGCTCCTTCAGTGACTTAAGTTCATCAACAGTGTGAAAAGGCAGCCCCTCCTTTTCCCAAACGCGGCTCACCCTGCCCGCGACATTTAAACTGACGCACATTTACACGCTAACCAGTGATGATTTCAATTACGTGCGGTGCTGGCAACCGTGTTTTGGAGTCCGGTTTTTGTAGACACACTCTTTACGCACAGAACTTTCGGTCACTCACCCATTTTACTCCCAACATCTGAGCGATCGGTGAGGTACCCGCCGATATTGCTCCATAATCCATTACACGCTGTTAGTCCGTTCATTTCATTTGCAAACACAAACAAACACTGATAACACTTACTTCCTGGTCCCGCAAACTTTCCTTTCCCCCGGGGGACACGAACCCCATTTGGAGAAGCATTTTATTCCCTAGTTAGGGTAGGGGAAAATGGCAAGCCTAGCATGGGGGTGTCATGTACTGTTTTGAATATGGGAATTAGGCTATTATGATTGTTTAATTATGTCCAGGCAATGCAGGGGTAAAATAATTAATTAACTGGAAGTTCTGCATGTTCTCTATGTATTTTATCATATTTAAAATGACTTAGTGTGTACTGCTGGATTGTTATCACCCTGTGTATAATGGTATGTGCCAATTAGTCACAGAAGTTCTTCCTATTTAAGCTGAGGCTTTTTCAGTCTTGGGTTGGAAGGCTGGGAGGAGTATTGCAACTGGCGCAGCTTGCTGTGAGGCTGAGTGTTGATTATTGCATTTTTTGTTATTATTGTTTTGCTAACCCCTTGGTTGGATTTTGTTTGGTTTTGAGTTTTTTTTTGGTTATCTGCCGGCACACTGTTTGAGCACTGTAAATAAATCCGCACCACGGCATTGCATTCCTACATGGTCATCTCTTCTGTTGTCGCCATCCTGCATGTGGAGGTGGGCTGCACGGTCCATTTTTCACAGTTGGTGTCAGAAGTGGGATCGTGGCGCCTGCCAGTGGAGAAAGAAAGAAGCCGACCCGCCGAGCCCTAATACGGCAAGGGATGGCGTACAGGCGACTGCTTAAGACGGACCTGTTGGACAACCCACCAGGTGAGGAGGAGCAAGATGGAGCCGCAGGGGGAGAGGAACCTGAGAAACTGGACCTCACCTCGCTCTATCACCTCTTGCAGAAGTCCATGCAGAACCAGGAGCGGGAGATGGTCAAACAGGAGCAGAGGTGGCGAAGTATGCAAGTCCAACTCAATAATGTCCGTGATGAGCTGGAGATGGAGCGGAGGGTTGATGGCAGTAGTCGGCAGCGGCGGGAAGCCGAGGTGTTGCCTCCAGCGCCAGCAGCACCACCCAGGGCAGGGCCACCTGCAGTCCTACCCGATGCACCGCCTGAAGTGCCAGGAGTGATGCCGCCAGCCATGCCATCTGCAGCCGCATCAGCCACTTCACCTGTAGCGGCACCTGCGGTACGTTCAGTTCCAGTCCCACCTACAATGCCACCAGCAGCACCGTCAGCCGTACCGCCACCAGTTCCGTGGATGTCCGTGATGCCGCCAGCAGTCTCCTGGATGCCTGCAGCACCTCCAGCAGTTTGGTAGTATCCAACACGCGGGGCAGCAGCACCCTCCCCATCCAGTTGGACCAGGGCGGCAGTGCCTAAGCTGGAGGAAGGCGATGATGTGGAGCAGTACCTGACCACCTTTGAACGGCTGGCTACAGCCTACCGATGGCCCCCAGCCGACTGGGCTATCCTCTTGGTGCCCTATCTGACTGGCAGAGCGCGGGCTGCATATGTGGCCATGGATCCATATGACGCTGTGGATTACTGCAAGGTAAAAGACGCCATTTTGGCCAAATATGAGATCAGCACGGAAGTCTACCGTCAAAGGTTCAGAGACCCGAACATGCAACCAGGGGAGACCCCAAGGGAGTTTTATAACCGCTTGAGAGACTTGTTCCAGAAATGGATTAAGCCAGCTGCAAAGACTGTAGATGAGATCGCGGAGATCCTCATTCTGGAGCAGTTCCTGCGCTCCCTATCACCAGAGGTGCGTGTGTGGGTAAAAGAGCACAATCCGCACACCGGTCTCAAGGCAGCAGAGCTTGTTGACGCCTTCCTGGCTGCCCGCCGTGGACCCAAGGACTTCCGCCTGCAGAGCACCAGCAGGCCGGTGATGAAGGGTAAGTCTGGGGGTCATGGGAGTGGAGCTGGTCAAGGGAATAGTGGGCAGAGTAGAGGTCCCAGCACTAGACCTTGCATTCCCCCACAACACACTCAACCTAGACTTAATGACACCCCTGCAATTCCACCTAACACCACACACCCCATAAGTAGGGATAGCCTGCTGTGTCATTATTGTGGTAAGCCAGGACACTTTGCCAGGGAGTGCCCAGTTAAGAAGGCAAAAAGTATGTGTTCTCTGCCTAGGCCTGTGAGGGAACCTGTGTGCACTGGCAAAATGCAAGTTATTGATGTAGTGGTTAATGGTAAACCAGCGAGGGCTCTTTTGGACACTGGTAGCACCCAGACGCTAGTACAACCCCATCTGGTAGATCAGCCAGAATCACTGACAGGAGGATGTCTTAGGGTGTGTGCTGTGTCAATGGTGATGAGCATGAGTATCCAATAGCTGATATATTGCTTAAGGTGCAGGAACAAACCTATAAGCTGAAGGCAGGAATTGTCAAGGGGTTGAGTCACCCAGTGGTTTTAGGCCAGGATGTACTAATTTTGCCAGATCTGGTTCAGTCTACTCTGCCTGTGAGTATGGCTGCTACCAGGTCACAAACCAAGAGGGCCTTAGCTGGTGAGTTGGACACCCGGGAGCTGTTGAGCGTTATGCCATTCAGCCAGGAGGATATTCCTCCCCCTGAGAAAGTCAGAACTAAGAAGAGCCGTCTGCAGCGCAGACGGGAGAAACTGTTGGGTACAGTTAAAGTGTCCAGCGAGGGCCCTGATACCGACCCCATGGTAGGGGAAGATATATGGGAAGTCCCTAGGGATTTCAGGGGGTTGCAGCGAAATGATGCGACCCTGAGGGAGCTCTTTAGCAAAGCCACTGAAGTTGATGAGGGGGTGGAGCCATCTAAAGCTGGTGAAGGTTACTTTGTGCGGGAGGGTTTGCTGTATCACAAGCCTGAAGGTGGCAGCACAGAGCAATTAGTGGTCCCTAGTAGCTTGAGGGAAAAGGTATTGATGTTGGGTCATGACATCCCTTGGGCTGGTCATTTGGGGAATGTTAAAACACTGCAGAGGGTTGCAGGCAAGTTTTATTGGCCTGGCATGTATACTGACATACACAGACACTGCAGAACATGTCCCACCTGTCAATTGTCTAGCAAACACAAAGTTAAGCCTTTCCCACTTCAACCTCTCCCAGTGATAGATGTGCCATTCACTAGAATAGGGATGGACATTGTTGGGCCCTTAGGGCGCACACAAACAGGTTACCAATATATACTGGTGATTTGTGATTACGCCACACGTTACCCTGAAGCCTTTCCCCTACGTAAGGTGACTGCTAGAACTATTGCCCCTGCCATCCTCCAGTTATTCTCCAGAGTTGGTATTCCCCAGGAAATTTTAACTGATCAGGGAACAGCCTTTCTGTCAAACACTCTGAAGCAGGTGTATAGTTTGTTAGGGATTAAAGGGATTCGGACCACTCCATATCACCCCCAGACTGACGGTCTGGTAGAGCGGTACAACCAGACCCTGAAAAGCATGCTGAGGAAGTTTGTGGCTGCAAATGGTAAAGACTGGGATCGCTGGCTTCCCTACCTGATGTTTGCTTATCGGGAGGTTCCCCAAGCGTCCACAGGGTTCTCGCCATTTGAACTCCTGTATGGCAGGCAGGTCCGGGGGCCTCTTGACCTTCTTAGAGATGCCTGGGAGTCACCAAAGTCCACCACCACCAACATCCTCACCTACGTCATTGCCCTGCGTGAGAAAATGGAGGAGATGACCGTCCTGGTGAGGGAAAATCTTCAGCAGGCTCAAGACACCCAGGCCAACTGGTATGACCGATCAGCGAGGAAGCGGACGTTCCAGCCGGGTCAGAGGGTACTCCTGCTTCTGCCTACAGAGGAGAACAAGCTACGGGCCAAGTGGCAGGGACCCTACTGCATCAGCCGTAAGCTGAGCCCAACCACCTACGAGCTGGAGATGCCTGACAAGAGGAAGCAGCGGCAGGTGTTCCATATAAACCTGCTGAAAGAGTGGCATGAAAGAGAGATGTCACCAAGTCAACAGTTGTTGGTGCAAGCTGTGAGGGAGGAGGATGACACGCCAGAACAGTTCTTCCCAACTGACTGTCCAGCTGGGGAGCTGGATTTTAGTCACCTTTCCCTTCAGCAGCAGCAAGAGTTGCGGGCTGTCATTCCTGATGGTCTGTTCTGCGACCGGCCTGGGATCACTTCCTTGGCTGAACATAACATCCTCCTGAAAGACCCCACCCCTTGCCGACAGCGGATGTACCGAGTCCCGGAGCGGCTGTTGCCTGCTCTCCAGGAGGAGTTGCAGGTGATGCAAAAGTTGGGTGTGATTGAGCGTTCAGAGAGTGCCTGGAGCAGTCCGGTGGTCCTGGTGCCAAAGAAAGACGGGACCATGCGTTTCTGCATTGACTTCCGCCAGGTGAACGCTCAGTCGCACTTTGATGCCTACCCTATGCCTAGGCTGGAAGACCTCATTGAGCGCCTGGGGAAGGCGCACTACATCTCCACCCTTGATCTCAGTAAGGGCTACTGGCAGGTGCCTCTTGCCAAGGAGGCCAGGCCTTATACAGCCTTCAGGACACCTCATGGACTGTTTCAATTCACTGTCATGCCGTTTGGCCTGCAGGGAGCACCAGCCACATTCCAGAGGCTGATTGACCGTGTGCTGGACGGCACAGGAGCCTTTGCAGATGCCTATCTGGATGACATTGTTGTCTTTAGTGCCACCTGGGCTGAGCATGTGCAGCACCTTGCGGAGGTGCTGCGTCGCATTCATCAGGCTGGGCTGACTATACAACCCAAGAAATGTGCTTTTGCCCAGCAGGAGGTCCAATACTTGGGACATATTGTTGGGCATGGGGTCCTCCGGCCTCAGAAGGATAAGATAGAGGCTATCCGCAGCTGCCCTAGGCCCCAGACCAAGAAGGATGTCCGATCCTTTTTGGGGCTTGCCGGGTGGTACAGGCGGTTTGTTCCAAATTTTGCCACCAGGGCTGCACCTCTCACAGACCTGACCCGGAAGTCCGGTTCAGTGAGGGTCAGGTGGGAGGAGCCACACGAGAGGGCCTTTGTGGATTTAAAAGAGGCTCTGTGCTGTGATCCAGTGTTGCAGAGCCCAGATTTCCTTCAACCACTGACTGTGCAGACAGACGCTTCTGGAGTTGGTCTGGGGGCAGTGTTACTCCAGGGAGAGGGGGATCAGCAACGACCAGTGGCTTATATTAGCCGCAAGCTATTTCCACGGGAAACCCGGTATTCTGCTGTGGAATTGGAATGCCTTGCTGTTAAGTGGGCTTTGGACACGATACTACCTTTTGGGTAGGGATTTTACTCTTGAAACCGATCACCGAGCCTTGAAATGGCTGGGTAAGATGAAGGACACTAATGCCCGTATAACACGGTGGTTTTTGGCTTTGCAACCTTTTAGGTTTCATGTACAGTATAGGCAGGGCAAGCAGAACATGGTGGCTGATTTTCTGTCTCGCCACCCCAGTGGCGAGCCTCCAGAAGGGGGGGGAAATGTGAAAAGGCAGCCCCTCCTTTTCCCAAACGCGGCTCACCCTGCCCGCGACATTTAAACTGACGCACATTTACACGCTAACCAGTGATGATTTCAATTACGCGCGGTGCTGGCAACCGTGTTTTGGAGTCCGGTTTTTGTAGACACACTCTTTACGCACAGAACTTTCGGTCACTCACCCATTTTACTCCCAACATCTGAGCGATCGGTGAGGTACCCGCCGATATTGCTCCATAATCCATTACACGCTGTTAGTCCGTTCATTTCATTTGCAAACACAAACAAACACTGATAACACTTACTTCCTGGTCCCGCAAACTTTCCTTTCCCCCGGGGACACGAACCCCATTTGGAGAAGCATTTTATTCCCTAGTTAGGGTAGGGGAAAATGGCAAGCCTAGCATGGGGGTGTCATGTACTGTTTTGAATATGGGAATTAGGCTATTATGATTGTTTAATTATGTCCAGGCAATGCAGGGGTAAAATAATTAATTAACTGGAAGTTCTGCATGTTCTCTATGTATTTTATCATATTTAAAATGACTTAGTGTGTACTGCTGGATTGTTATCACCCTGTGTATAATGGTATGTGCCAATTAGTCACAGAAGTTCTTCCTATTTAAGCTGAGGCTTTTTCAGTCTTGGGTTGGAAGGCTGGGAGGAGTATTGCAACTGGCGCAGCTTGCTGTGAGGCTGAGTGTTGATTATTGCATTTTTTGTTATTATTGTTTTGCTAACCCCTTGGTTGGATTTTGTTTGGTTTTGAGTTTTTTTTTGGTTATCTGCCGGCACACTGTTTGAGCACTGTAAATAAATCCGCACCACGGCATTGCATTCCTACATGGTCATCTCTTCTGTTGTCGCCATCCTGCATGTGGAGGTGGGCTGCACGGTCCATTTTTCACAAACAGTGAAAAAAGAGGAAGATTATGACAGAGTGTGATGTTATGTGATGTCACCAAAACACATAATTGGTTAAAACAAGGCTATACCTTTCATATAAAAAGCAATCAGAATTCATGTTTATATTCAAATACCAGGAAATGGCAAAAGAATGGTATGTTGCCATATGGCAACACCGTGCGGTAGAGGGTTAAGATACCTGAATGACAGAATACCTGAATCAGAGAATATTTGCATGTCTGGAATGGCAGACAACAAAAACAGACCTGACACACCAGAGTTTGCAACAATGTGCATGGTAGAGTTTGCTTCCAATTACAGAATTGTGTATGGAAGACAGAAAAAAGGGAGCAAAGTTTTACTACTTCCAAATAAAATGGGATTGATTCAGAAGCGCGCGACTGGAAAGCCTGCCATCATCAGATATGCCAGATTTTCTGTGAAAAAGCTCCAGAGAAATTGTATGGCACACTACTCAAACTATATTTATGCCATCATTCAGATTCAGAGTTGAAACTGAAAGTTTAAACATACAAGTCATTTTACACATCAGGTTCCAGAAGGCTTCTTGGAAAAGACTTTGCTGAGAGTCTGTTTGCTAACGTAAAAGAGAACAGGTCACGATTTGAAAAGAACAGTGATGCAACTGAGACAGCTATTTAAAAGTTGGAAAAAAATGGGCCCATGGAAGATGCATGAACAACATTTGCACCGGAGACAGAGCTTCTTTTTCTTCTTCATCTTGAAAGCAATTCAGAACGTGAGGAAATAAATGAACAAGATGACATTCCTGAATATAGCACAAGTGCCAACAGGTGGAGTAACACCAATATTTGAGGCTCCTCAAACACACCTTAATCTTATCCCTCTATCCTCGACCCTTTACTAACTCAATATAGGCCTACATTAGAAGCCCAACCCAAGTTGATCAATTAACTGATAATGTTTTAAATGCGTTACACTCCACATTCAACTCCATTGCACCACTTAAACAAGAAAAAATTGACCCATGGTATACCACATACACTTGTTCACTGAAACTAGCTTTGCAGACTTGAAAGGAAATGGTATGCCACTAAACTTGAAGTGTTCTGCCTTGCTTGAAAAGATAACTTACAAGAGTACAAGACAGCACTTCAGCCAAATCAGCATATTATTCCTCACTTACAACAATAAAAATAATCCAAAATTCCTTTTTAACACTGTAGCAACCTGTAGCATATTCATTGATTCATTCACACCAAAAAATATCTCAGAAATGATGTCTTTGAACTTCTCAACTAAAGCCTCAACATGCTTACTAGATTCTATCACAACAGATCTTTTTAAGGCTGCTCTCCCTGGCTGAGATGATTCTTAAAATTATAAATGACTTGCTCATAGCTGAGCATGTCCCAAAATGTTTCAAGACATCTGTTATTAAACCTATATACACACTATACTATTGACCATGGCATCACACTACACAGGCTTGAACACATGATAGGCATCAAAAATTCTGTATAAGCCTGGTTTAAATTGACGCTGGTAGCAACCTCTCATCCGACAATCCCACACCAAAGTAAGGTTGGGTGCACCCCAAGGCTCAGTGCTAGGGCCCCTGCTATTCTCCCTGTGTATGTTACCTTTGAGATCTGGTATATGGAAACATGGCATTACTTTCCACTCCTATGCTTAGGCTATAAAGCCTAATGACTATATGCCAGTAACTAAACTTGATGTATGCCTCCGAGACATTCAAATCTGGATGACTAATAATTTCTTAAGTTTAAACTCTGATAAAACTGAAGTTATAATGATCAGCCTAAACAGCTAAACAACATCTCTTCACCAAAACTTACTGCCATGAAACACCAAAGTTAAAGACCTTGAGATAATTATTGACCACGACCTCTCACGAAATAGTCATGTAAAACACATTTCAAAAACTTCCACCCATGAAATATTGCAAAGGCTAGAAAGTTTCTATCTTTTCAGGATGCTGAAAAATAATTAAATGCATTTGCTACCTCTACGCTTGATTATTGTAATGCTCTGTTGGCTGGGTGTAGTAATACCCAGAGCCGGGACAAAATACTCTGAATGGCCCCCCCACACTCGATAAAATCCTCGCGATATTATTGATGTGAAGCTTGTCTTTCTTTCATAAACTATACATTAATATGTAGATTTCAATCATATTTCAGTTGACCGAGGGAATCATCAGTAGGCTACTTCTACCCAGTCTAGGCTATAACTTGTGTTTAGTTTAATGGTTTGGAACAGGCTAACCTTCAAAACACCACCCATCTACATAGCCTACTGGTTACATCAGAATTTACCCAGATGGTAATTTTCACACTCCAACACATCCATACAAGCTTATTCTAAACAAATAAGGTCAACCAGTGTGTGTTCCACTGGTATAGCCAACTTGCCTGTCAGGAAGCCAACCAGAACTAACGTGCTACATGTTAGCAAATGCAGCGTGGTCCGCCTGAAACATCAGGATTGCAGCTGAACAACACATTGTTTTTAAGCCGTTGTGGTTATCAAATGATTTAATGCCCAGTCCGTTCAATATAAGGTAACAGGTAACTTTATGGGGCTGAAAACGTTGGCTGCAGTGTGTCTTACCTTGTTCTGGCCTGCTTTTGCTAGTACCTGCTAAATCACATATTTTTTGTTCTTTGTCTTTGCTTAAACGCATCAGAGAAATAAAGATTTTGAGTTTAGGGAACTTGAGGACCTAAATTATCTTGGAACTATAGGAGCTATGCTGGATGCCTAAAAATCCACACGGACACACACACACACACACACACACACACACAGAGAGAGAGACACTGACACCCACACACAATGTTTTTGAGTTATTTATTTATTAAATTAACTAAAAATAAGTTGTTGAATTGAACTTGAAATGAATTGTCTACTTTTTGAGCTTTGTTCTGATTAGGTTGACAAATTTAGTTCAAAATTTATACATTCAGTGGCTGTCCAACTTGGGAAGACAGTGTTGAGTTCATAGGCAAACAAAGCAAAGGCAGTTAAAAATAGAATTGCATCATGTCATGTTTAGAGATTGAACATTTACCTATAATCACCCCAAGTACCCTGGCAACAGCCTAGCAACCAACAAACCAACAAACACAGTTAACCTAGCAACCAGCTTAGCAACCATCATAACTACCCAAGCAACAGCTTAGCAACCATCTCAAGTACCCTAGCAACAGCCTAGCGACTGTTTCAACAATGATAACACAGCAACTGACATGACTAACTTAGCAATCAGCATAGCAACCAGTTCAGTTACTATAGCAACCATCACAACTACCCTAGCAACAGCAATCATCTCAAATACCCTCGCAACAGCCTAGCAACCACTTCCAGTAACAACCTAGCAATCAACATGTCTTAACTAGAATCCAGCATCACAACCACTCCAGCTACCATAGCCACTACCACAACTATCCTACTAATATGTTATGGGATCTGGGGAATTCAATCTTTTTGAGTTTTTGATACCATCTGAAACTCTACTTCAAGCAGCTTTCATTATTTTCATTGCTTGTCTGTATCAGATGCTATCATCAGCTGAGCAGTTGGGTTTTTAAAATTAGGGTTTAACGTCTGGCACTTTAAATAGAATCCCACCAATAAATACAGCAAAAGCAGTTGTGTTGCCCATTTCACAAAAGAGCATAAAACAAGCTTTCAAATTATATCTGTATCAAAAATATTGACCTATAAACTATGGAGATAATGGAGTTAAAAGTGTCAAAATTTGTTGCTGTGAAGTTTACTATTACTGTGACGCTACCTGTCATTTTGTTTGGGAGCTGCTATGATGTTACGTCTCTGAACTCATTATGAGCTGTGGACACTTTCTGTCAAACTTTTAGGGGCATCCTAGCATTTTTAGATAATGTAGCTGTAATCTGCTGATCTGTATCCTATGCCTACATGACTGAAATGCCAGTAGCTGTGGATTTAACATGAAATGGGGATCATTGATAAGCTGTACCATGTCAGGTTACAGCTTGAGTGGTGTTACATGAGTTACAGCTATGGTGGTGTTAGATGCTGTGTTGTTAACAAAACAATACTAATATTATGTGCAAGCTGTATGCATTTGATTTATGTCTGTCACATTCCTCTGGTAAAAAACGTGGGACAACTATTTAGTTTTGTTTGTCGTACTATCAATATTCCTCATGTTGCCTCATTTGTAGCTCATTCATGTCTTCTAGGTACAACAAACCTAGCCTACCTGCGCAAGTCAATGCAACCGTAAATCCTCAATAACATTCAGAAAACTATGAAACCACAGCTATTTTTTTGCCAACATGGATACACTTTCTCAATAAAAGCATTTTTAAACGCTTTAAGGTATGAATTTTGACACAGTTCATTCATAATGTGAAAGTGTAGATGTTATTCTGTGAAATTATGCTAAAATGAGAAATTCAACCATTTTAACACACATATTTTATAATGGGATTTAATGTGAATGGCCTGATGCGATATTTGATGGGTTTTCCAAGACCGCATCACATATCATAAAGTAACTATTTGCTACAAAGTCCACATCATGCAACTGCAGTTTGCATTTTCATGCACTCGTAATTCCCTGGAATTACATTCTCTGGTTATTCTTCTAACGGCGCCTAATGCGGCTTCAACGGCTTAACGTTTCATTCATTCTGCAGCTTCATTCAAACTGCATTGCGCAGGTCTTACTTATGCCTTGTGTGCTATGTACTTTTCATGTTTATAACTTCTAGACTATAAAAAACTGTTAATTAAAAACTGTTAAAATTACTAATTTTTGAAATCATTTTCATTATATCTCATTCTAATTTTTGAAATAACATTTTATATCCCCCACTTCCGTGCCTTCTTTTGAAGGAATTGTAAGATGATTCCTGCACTCCAACTTGCACTAGTTTCCATGTTCATTAGATAAATGAGGGCAAAGGTGCGTCAAGGCTTTCTTTGACACTATAAGAATATTGCCTGATATTAAGTAGGCTACAGGACGGTAAAAATAGTATTGTATTTTCTTCATAGATTTCATACAACCGTTTCATTCAGGTAAAAGGCATGCAACCATGCAATTCCATCCATAGTTACTGTTGGCTGCCAAACAGAGCTGATACACCTTAGTTCTAGGCAGTTTAAACTGGCTATCAGGAGGTGGTAAGCTTCTCCTGTTGTCTAGAACTGTGACTTCACAAAAATAACAACATTGCAGTAGCAGAACTGTGGAAGGAAATTTGAAACTTCGCTTTTTCTGAAGAATAATATAGGCCTACTATGCGATATTTGGACAGGACAAACTGCACGCACTTAAGATTATGTCTTGTGCTGAAAATAAATTCTGGTTTAGAGATGGATTTATGCATTTTGATCGACTTCTGGGGGGTAGAAAACTTGTAGACCAGCATCTAGATTGCACATGTGGGATTCATTGCACTCTTGATGACAAGATGTTGTTAAAGTGTTCCATAATTTTACAAAAACTGGTTAGGGTACTTTTCTGTTAAAATGTATGAGTAGGGAAAAGAAGACAGGAAAATATTTTTTGGAAGTGCCAAAAAACTGGAAATTTGTTTCAGGTCAGAAAATTGCAATCGGTGCAGCTCTACCAAAATGCACTTGTTTCCCTGGATCTTTCGCAAACTACTTTTCAGGATCGACCGCTCCTCGAGATTTTGGGCCTCTTACATTACACACAAGAACAAGCAACCATACATCACACACAAGAACAAGAAATCAAATCAAATTGCAACTCACCTGCAAATTTCTCTTGTCTCCTCAATCTCCTTCTGTTCATCTTTGCTATTGAGCACAGCACCAATACTATCTGCATTCTCTGCGCCAAGCTATGGAAAAAATATACAATTACTTGTGGTCACAATTTACAATTTATTTTAAAAAGCTAACATCAAATACAGCCATAGATTAATCACAATATTGACTCATTGAGCAAAATTTAGATACAACCAAAATTGCTTACGCAGGTAATTTACAAAATCTGTGATATGTGAATAGGAACAAAAGTTCTGTCAATCATGGTCTACCTTGTGTTCCCATTCATTTCCTGTGTGTTGCACTGAGAGCTCTCACAGGTCACCCTAGCCGCTCTGGAGTATGGTTTCAACTTATCAGACATACATCACAGATAAAAAACCAATGAAAGGCAAGGCCAGGGTGTCACGCAAGAGCTCTCAGAGCCACACATAGAAAATGAATAGCAATGCAAGGTAGACAAATGCGAGCAAGTTATGCACATCATATGCAATATGACTTTTTTCCCCCATCACAGAGGGGGTAACAAGACAAACAAAAGATTACACAGTTTGTAGGATGGGTATCCTCTACAAACAGTGCTACTATCGGTATTCTATGCCAGTCCACTGCGTCTCCAATATCAAGTTCTTTCACTTGTTTGTGTAGAGGAGGAGTGACCTGTTTCATGACAAAGTCGATGACATGCCTTTAATTGTCTGAATCTGAATTTGAAAGATGCAAATCTGGGAACACGGCAGACAGCACACTAAGGCCCCATCAACGGTCCCGTTTTTGGGTTTTTTTGCGGGTTTTGCATATTGTCAAATTTATGATGACTGAAGTCCTGGAGCTTCATTTCGTGGCCTACGTGATCTAGCGATAATGCATTGCAAGGAATGTTGAATGTGGACTGCATTTGCGCACAACAAACAGCAAGCACACATTTGTGTAGGGATCCTGACAATTATGGACGTTCAACATCATATTGCAAGAATATTTCAAGCTAAATACAGAACCACATTGTCATTAGACCTAGGCTATTAAATATTCCAACAAATTGCTATATGTTTACAATACAGTATCTCGCACCATGACTGACTTTGGGCATAATCCGAAGCAAACAGAGATGGGCCTGACTGTTGATGTATGAAAATGTCCGTAGCATTCTATTTTTAAAATTACATTATAAAGGTTATTATAGCCCCCTGTATGGATATTGCGCTAAAAAAGAAATTTAAACCTATAATGGTCTCACTCCACGTTGCGCAATACTAAACCACTGCAACGGTATCATGGTTAGCTTTTAAAACAACACAACAGCAGTATCTTTTACGTATAGTAGCATCCCTATTCTGACAAAGTCTGGGATAGCTTATGGTTTGGATAGTCCACGAAAGAGATATTTCCACCACTTGGAAAACATTAAAAGCTTTCCAGTTGCATGAAATGACTTTATGCAAAGCGACGATGAGACGTAGGCTACACTCATTGCACACAGCTGTGAAGAATTACCCATGGTATACCGTGGGATATCCTCACTCTCAGTGACTCCTTGAATGCGTCTCATCCATACAGAAATTGCTAAACCTAACGGACCTAACTGTTGTATAAAGTCATATTAAGGGCAGACTGACACACTTGTTATGCCCATCAGATATCTAGGATATGCACTATGCTGTCCGAGTGGACGGTAGGGAAAAAACACAACAAAACAACCAGACACCAATTAGCGTGTTCAAGCAGCGCCAAGAAGGCTTTGGGATGTGTTGGGAGGTTTTGTATGCCTATTAGATAGCTAGTCCACTGATTTCACACCAAATCTCATTCGTGTTAGTTTAACCATCGGCTGTGATGTTGTTCATGCCTTGAAACGTCATTCATTTTCTCATAGGCCTTTTTTTCTTGGTAGCCCGAAATGTTAATAGCCGCATACAAAATGACGGTGCAGGTCTGCCAACTTTGTGCGTCTTCATTTGTAACACTAGGTCACATATTTGTTAGCTAACATATTTCTTTAGCTAGGCTAGCAAGGATAACTTTATTGACACAGGGGTAATTTGAAAGCTTCGAAAAAAGAAAATAGTTTTGAAAAATGGCTGATGGCTGATGCAACCGCCTTCATATGCTAACCTATAGCCTACTAGGTCACCGGCATTCTGAGCATTACTAACCTGTTGTGCCAAAAGCTGCCGTCTTAGTTTTTGTCTCTCTCTAATCTCTTGGAGTCGACTGTTCATTTTGGAAAGAAAAAGCTTTTCTTAACAACTAACAAAGTTCAGTTATCGTTGTTCTATGTCCTCGTATGAAAGCAGCGCTAAATACAGCGTTGCTAGGAGCTTCTTCTTCTGTAGTTTTTATTGGCAGCTTCCAAGATTAAGTGTATTACCGCCATCTAATGGACTGAGGTGTGATCAGCTTAGGACGTGAATAGTCAAAACAAAACAAACAAATCAAAAGAAAAAAAGGCTAAAGTCTTCTTGCAAGTTGTCCCATCAGAAAATCTATCACCGCTTTTACAAACATCAGAAAATGAAAAGTTTGTAAAAGAAAGCATCTTGATATGACACTCAATGTAGTGTATTCCATTTGAAAATTTTCATGCATACAATAAGAAATAATGTCAGGTTTATATCTATAACTCTGTTACCAAAATTGGTAACAGAATAACAAAGAAGTCACAAAATTCTATCATTTAATAAATATTTTATATTTAAGGTTAAAAATGACCTTTTGTACTAGTATTGTTCACTACCTCCTGTTGAAACCATAAGAATTATCAACATTTGATGCCAATATTTTAGGACAATATGCAAAAAAGAGGGAGGCTTCCAGGAAATAATGCTAATTTGGCTATGGGTTGGCCTTATACTCATATCGCACAAGGGTCAGGTTCCATTCCCATTCCCACCCCATGTCTCACTCCTTCTGTCAGTAACCTGTCTGAATAAAAGCAAACTAGCTTAACTGCTGCTAGGCTAGGCTATGCTAATTCACTTGCCTAGTCTTGAGCTAACCAAATAGACCTACAGGCTCTCTGGTATGTCTGGAACCTAAAATTAAAATTTTGTTGTTTTTGCTAATAATAGGTCTTAATAGGCCTTCTGATACTAATGAATAAATGATGATTTAGGGGAAAATATAAAATTTTATCCTGTTTTAATAATAGCATTTGTAACTCCATTACCATGATTTATGAAACTTAAATGCCTTATAACCATGCAAAACATTTTCACATTCACAAAATATTTGGCAGTACTATAGAAAACACATATAGAACCATGGCTATGTGGGTTTTTAAAACTGCATTTGATGATGTTGATTTTTAATGTACAAAACTGATGTTTTCTGTAACATCGTTTCCAGGCACTTTTCAGCTTAAAAATCATTTAAAGACTTAATTTAGTTAGAACTTTTTTCCATTTCCGTTATCCATTAAGTACAAGTATACGCATACAAAATTAGATCTTGCTTTTAAATATTGATTCAGAACTTGCCAAATGGCATTAAAAATGTAGTGGCAGTGTAACTGCAATGCAGTGTAACTGCGGTAAGCGTGATCTCCAATTACCAATACTCCTAACTACTTCTATTCTTTTGATAAACAAGCCGGCATTTAAACTAACTCTTGGTCTGGGGTGTGTATTATTTAACCATTTATGCTAATTGCTAATCAATCAGTAATTGTATTTAGAATCAATCTAGGGATTCAACCCTATGACTGCTGCTACTCCGAACCTAGTACGGGTCCTATAAACATCTTAGAAGTAGTTGGTTTTAATGGTTGTACTGGTTTAATGGTGTTCTGTTTTGAATGGCCTAAGTAAACATAAAAAACTTTGATAAGCATTGAAGACAAGCAGCAGAGATGTGATGCAATGGATTTGTTTTTGCAATAACTTAAATCAATGCAATGTAAGTGAGACGAGATTTCATTGTACTGCTGGTTTTAGTTTGGTCTGTGAAAAAGGGGAAAAAAGCTTGGTTTTATTTATATGGCAGCAAAATGATTGAACTGGTAGCAGAATATCAGACATTAGAGTGAGACATACATACATTCCCCCCCATGCCCCCCATGCCCCATGCCAAAGGTGCTGGTGCTCTCAAACCACAGGTATTCTGAAGACTGAGAGTGACACAGTGAGAACAGAAGTTGCAGAACAAATGGTAAATGGATTGCATTTATATAGCGCTCTTCTACTCCTTCGAGCACTCTAAGCGTTTTACAATGTATGCTTAACATTCACCCATTCACACACACATTCATACACTGGTGGCAGAGGCTGCCAATAGGCACATCTAATACATGTGCTACCATCGCCCTACACTTCAATAAAGAGAAGAATCTTGATATCAGAAATTACGTCTGATCTCCTCAGCTAAAGCCTCAACATGCTTACTGGATCCTATCCCAACAGATCTTCCCTCTCTCCATCTACTGGCTGAGACTATTCTTAAAATGATAAATAACTCACTTATAGCTGGGCATGTCCCAAAATCTTTCAAGACATCTGTTATTAAACCATCAATTAAAAAACCTAACCTTGATCTTGATGTACTGGCTAACTACCGACCCATATTTAACCTCCCATTTGTATCAAAAATATTTGAAGTGTCTAAGCAAATCTGTAGCTTAAATGAAAATAATATCCAAGACACCTTCCAGTCAGGCTTCAGAGCTAATCATAGTACAGAATCTGCCCTAGTTAAAGTCTTTAATAACCTCCTTATCACATCTGACAACGGATAGATATCAATATTAATCCTACTGGATTTTAGTGCTGCCTTTGACACTATTGACCATTAGCCTGGTTCAAATTGTAGCTCTCTGGTCGCTACTAGTTTGTACACGCTCATAATGAGTCATCATCCCACATCAAAGCAAAGGTTGGTGTACCCCAAGGATCAGTGCTAGGGCCCCTATTATTCTCCCTTTACATCTTACCTTGAGGATCTGTTATAAGGAAATGTCACCTAACTCAGGCACACCCCCAGAGCAGGAAATCCCAGCACACACCACAACACGGAGACATTAGGCTGGGGTAAAATGTTGCAATACTTTATTATAGCATCTCAGATTTGCTACCCTATGGACCTAGGAAAAGGGAGATATCAGGCCAACAGCAATTGCACAGTGTAGCTAAAATCCTAATGCAGTGACAACTACCAGCGGTGCTGCTAAATATTTGGGGCCCTATGACAGAAAATTATTTTGGGCCTCCCAAACATTGATTATAATATTAAAATGTTCTCTAGGGCCCCCTATCAGTGCCAGGCCCTTGGAATCATCCTAACTTTTCCCCCACGCCGCTGACAACTACACACAGAATACACAGCAATCCCCACACAAATAATGAGCCAAGCATAGCAGACAAAATTTTCGAAGACAGTTAGATGTACATCATATATAATGTACTGTACATGTTGGGGCATGGAATCCAGTGATACCAAATATAATCAAGCTGGTGGATCTTTCTTTGTGTGACTATGAGACCTCGGCCTTGTCTCCTGCAGGTGGCTTGCCTTACTTATATCAAAAAAAAAAAATGAAAAGAAACGAAAACAAAATAACACTTCAAGGAAAATCCACTCTCTCTCTCTCCCTCCCCCTGCACAAGTCCCAGTGTGGGCTTTTTCTAAACACTTGCCAGTGGACATCTGTCAAGGTCAGATTTCACACTCTACCCCCCTCTGGCCAACTATCACAGCAGGACTGAAATGACCCCCCTCTTTAAATTTAACAATTGTTCATGTCATCTGCCTCTCAGACAGGATTAATTGCATGCCTCTCACTTGACTAGTATCTTTTAAGTTAAGCTTTGCGTGACAAATAAAGAGGTGTTTAAATCAATACCTACTCGTATTAATCAACCCACTTTGCATCTAAACCCACGTTCAGGCTTTTCTGTAATTGTAAATGTTCAAAATATCTACACCGTCAATCAAGTCATGCAATATCTCAACACTGCATACAGGATTACCCACAAATTCAAACATTCAATCACGCCACTGTCACCACTTTAACTTCTCGACTAGTAATACAGGTACCGCTCTCACTCTGGGTGTACACACTTTTAGAATTCCTTTCTTTTAATTCGTATGAATTTAAGTTTACAACAATGATTTCTTGAGCTCAAAAACCAATGACATAGGTACATAGATTACATCCAACTTCTATTTTAGATAGTTATTAATTCTTAAACTAGGAAAGGCAGCTATTGATTATTGTTTCTTTATACCAGGAAAAGAGTCAGAGATTTGTCTCCCACCTAATGTAGATCAGAGTTGGAGTAGAGGCGTCCCTCACACCCACGGCTCCATCAGCACACAGGCAAGTTCAGATGCAGGTCAGCAGGGCACAAAGCGCAGCTCCAGGAGAGAAGAGTTGACAGCTCTCCCAATAGCAACACAACACTCCCACTGGATTTTTGGAAAGTCTCTTAGTCTTTTCTAGTATCCGGGTCACGGCACCATCTGTGAGATTTTGGTAGCTTTTCCCAGTTTTACTTTTCACCTGAAGTCACTGTTCACCTTTCACTTTACGTTGTGTTGTGTTTTCTTTCCATTAGAATAGAAGATTGGACGTCTCAGTTGCATTGCATCAGGATCAATGATTTATTACAAATTGGATTACAACTGTTGATTGGATGGAATAATAGATGAATTCACCAAAATAAAAAGCTGAAGTAACAGAGTGAAGTCTAAAGACGATCAGACTAAGTTACTCTTCTGTCTTATCCACTAGGTTGAGACAGGATAACCAAGATGATGTAGCGTAACTCGTCTGGATCCTTCTCACCGGGTGAAAAGAAAATGGGCTCTACATGTACTCAAAAGTCTTATTGTAAATCTATCCTAAACAGTGGAAAATAACTTGAACAGTTTCTTAATCAGGACGGAACTCCATATAAGTACATAACTCAGGGACACACTCAAGGGTTTAGATTTGAGCAAACCACACATCGCCTAAACAGGAACATACATGCACATACCAAGGCCTTGCACCTGCCTAGCATTTGACATATAATCACTGGTCAAGGCAACCTCTAACACAAGTTGTAGTAGTACACACATGAGGATTATTCATTTGACAGTCAGAAAGGAGTCACATTAAATCATATCAAATTATATAAAATTATACACTACAATGGTGGTCTTACAGACTAGCAAAGTCATTTATATAATAGTGGTCTGTACTACTTTGCTGACTTGGTAAGAACTTGTTTGTATTCTCAAGATTTCTAAGGGGCCCCTCTTTTCTATTTGATCTTTGAAAAAAATAGGCCTATGCCCTGCTGTTTTCTGGTTTTGTGAAAGACAGGCTTTCTCATACAGCTGAGCATAAATTTTCAGGACAGTATTTTAGAAATTCTCACAACAATACAAACAACATTCATTAAAACAATTCAAGAAACGATTAAAATAAACAAAGCTGAGAGTACAAGTAGTAAGTATAGTCATTATTTCCCCCTTCTATAAAGCTAGAAAGCCAGAAAAGAAAGGAAGGCAAGGACAGAAGTGAATAGGAAGTAGCCCTGAGGATGAGGACTCACTGGTGAGAAGACCAGAGACATTACCACAGAGGCTTGTTCTGTTAACTAGCCAAGAGAGGGGAGTAGACTCAATATTACCAGGTGAAGACCCACCATCACCATTTGCAGTGTCATCATCTTCAACAGAGGCAAGCTCACCCGAAAGCTAAGCATCCTCACAAGGGGGGGCCTATCTGGGAACTTCATCACCCTGGAACATGGAGAGAAGTTGGCCAAAAGCCAAAGATATAACACCACATCTAGACACTCTCCAGGAATATAATACCCCACCAAGTAAACAGTATCACACCCCATTCAGACACCCCAAGAGAACACACTGTTTAGACATCTTCCAGGAAGTTGGCCCAACGGCCCAACAGCCCATGACATAGTACCTCACTCCTTGGTTGAATCAGCAGACCAAAGTACTGAGAAGACCACCACTGGAAACTGCAATTCCAGAAATGGTGATGACAGAACCAACCACACCGGTGAAGGAACTCGGTAGAAAGCAAAGCACCTAAGGAGAGAGGCTGTAAAAAGCAGACTAAGAGAACAAAGAAGGATGCCAGCATAAGGCCGACAGGAGGCTCCTGGGACCTGAGTGCTAATGGAAGAAAAGATCAAGGACTATGAGAGACAATACAAGAGCAAGAAAAGAGCACAGAAAAGAGAAACTGAGCTTCAAGCATTAAAAATTTTCCTGGATGAAGCCAGGGAACACAGAGGTGAGCAGGAAGCCAGAAAAAAAGGAATTCCTCCTTCCCCTGAAGAGCCCAGGCCACCATTATATACCATGACGAGTGAGCAGAGAGGGAAAGACAGATTAAATCTTCATATGCCATTGATAAAGACTGAGGGGACAGCGTCACCCCTTCAGTTTATTATTTGTTATTTGCTGAGCCTATACTTGTAGTTCTAAGCAACCTGCCTTTGTTTTTTTAATGTGATTGATTGTCTTTTAATGTAATGTGTCTGAACCATAAAGAATGATTTTTGTAAATTGATACATTGACTGCATTATTTCATTAGACTTTAATTTGTGTACTGTGAGTAATTACAAACAATATCTGATATTGGAAGAAGAGAGCAACACACACAAGGGTTTCCACTGGCAGTAGGTATATCCTCTAACTATGGGACTCTTTTTAATGTTCCCAATGTCTGATCTGGGCCTTTTGCCAAAAGATCCTCCAGGCACATGCTTCAGAAAAAGTTTAAGAGATTATCCCTTAAAGATTATTTTTAAAGTCCCTTAAATATTTTTAAAATGTATTCTTTTTAGGGGGGTTTACGGTAACTCCATATGGTGTCAATAGGGTGACATGAAAGTGGCTTAACTATCAAAACACCTGTTATGATCATTACACTTCACTAATGATTATGACTATTGTCATTACTTGTCATCTGTTATTTTTATAATGTGAAGCTGACATCTCCATCTCCTGTTTTTGTTTTGTGTTGTATACAGCTTGTTGTTTTGCTATATTGTGTGGTGTTTATAATGTATGATCATGTATTTTTAACCAACTGCTGCCTGGTTTGGCAAGGGCTCATTGGTGCCCAAGGCAAAAAGTTGCTTTGTCATTTCAACAGGTCACACTACTGATATTGCTGTTTTAAAACACAAAAAGGACCCAGGCTTGCAGGGTGGGTGCAGCTTGCTTGCAAATTACAAACAAGTATGACTCTACAGAACAAAAAAGATGAAATAATGAAAAAGGTCCTATTGCAGGGGTGGGGAACGTACGGCCTGGCAAAGCCTTTAATCAGGAAAAAAAAAAGATTTTTTCAAAAATCCTAAAATAAAATGTTTTATTTTAAGTTACAAGCAAAGGCAATTACTGGAAGTAGTAATGTTTAAACTTAGATTAGACAATGAGATTGAAAATGTTATGACTTCCATGTTAAAAGTGTAATATATTACAGAAGTGTAGAAAATTGTTGTTGAATATTGCTCTCGCTGGTGATGCTCTCACATGTAATTTAGCCTAATAATCAGTTTACCTGTCTTTGGAACTTCAATATGATTCATGTTTAGTAATTCTAAAAGTGTGCTCAGCTCTGCACTAAAAAGAAAAACAAAAGTTCGGCCCCAGAAACAAATTATAAATACTGATGTGGCCCACCCCTGTCCTATAGGAATCCTATACAGATTTCTGTAGTATGTATAATACCTCTATGGTGTTTTATTGTACTGCTACCATCCTTGTATAATACTTCTGTATAATAATATTTTTCTTCCCTATAGTGTTCCTGTAGTACAATCTTATGGTACTACAGTAAAAAATCCCCCATTACTAGATTCTGTTGTACCTGTAGCATCCCTATAATATTTTTAAAATAAAATGTCCTAAATACCATAACCTAGGTAACAATTTTTGGTCCAGAACATTCCAGGAACATTATCTGCTGGGTATGGGAATGTTCCATGAAAGTAGTTCAGGTAGGTGGTTCTCTGATGGGGTCCTAGGAAAGTTTTAACAGAAATACCAAACCAAATGTTAGTTTGGTTGCAGAAAAAAAATCACGATTCAGCAGATAAAAAGGACCTAAATCGTGGAATGCAAACCTAGGTCACTCAAATGCTATTTACTTGTGTTACCCCTAATCTATCAGGACTACTAATTATATATATATATATAAAAATTCTAAAAATATTGTATATTTACTTAGAGGGTTTACTTAGAGGGCTTATATACTTAGAGGGTTTTGCATCTGAACTCTTTATGCATTATCATTATACATTTGGCAATGGCTGAACAGTCTCTGTCTGATTGTTCTGCTGACTTTGATATGCTGACTTGTTGGACAGGACACCGCATGACCTCAGCTACATTGCAATGTTCCAGGAACATTCCGATGGGGTTTCACAATAGGAATACCAAAAAATAACCAAGTGGGAATGTTACGTGAAGGCTACAGTGCAACCATGACATAATGTTTGAGTTTTTGGTAAATAAAACTTTAGGGGATTGTTTGTGAGTGTGACAACCTATAGCTAATGTTCTCTGAACTTACACCCAGGGTTTAAGGGAAAACCACTAGCCAACATTATTTAAAGATTTTGTAATATTCTGTGTTAGTTGGAAGATTTTTATAGCAGCCTATTCTGTAGCAGGGGTTCTCAAAGTAGGTGCACCCTTGGATGCTCCTAAATAAGTGAGTCAGTGATGTCAGTGAGTATGAGTATGAGTATGTCAGTAATGAAAACATGTCTTTCCAAGAAATAGTTTGATTGTAAAGTGTGTGTATTTGTAAAGGCACACATCTGCTATGGCCAGCATGCACCTGCCTGAAATAAATGTATTTATCTTACATGGAGTTGAGCATCTCTCAGCAGAGTGTATGTGTGTGTGTGTGTGTGTGTTAACTAAGAAATGTAATAGCCACCTGCTTACATGGTTAAGTGACAACAATGTTTAGTGGAAACTGAGTAATATGTTGTCAGTCATGGGAAGGCAGTTAGCTGATTTTTATTTGATTGGCTGAGGTCCACCATGGCATAAGGATGATGGGAGGACTTACAGGGCTCAGTTTGCTATAAAAGCTGAAGGAGCTCTGGAGGCAATTCAGACTTGTGCAGCTCTCCTGGAGGAACAGCTACCTTCACTGGAATGAATCTTCTTTACATTGCCAATGCACTGGGTCTATTGCTTGACAGTTGTCTATGCATATGCCCTGTTGGTTTTATGAATAAAGAGAGTCTCTGTCAGCAACCACTTCGGTCTCAACTGTGCTTGTTTTCTGGAGTGAGAGCACACATTGGGGTGAGCTTGTGGAAGATTTCCTTAACAGAAGCTTCGTTGTCACAGCAACTTTATTTCTTTACTAGTTCAGTGTAGAACTTATACCCTACCATCAGAGCTGCATATGTCACGCAGTTAATAAATAGCTCTTTGAATTTTAAATCCTGCATAAATGGGTTGTGATATTTATTTTTAGTTTACATTGTGGCCATTTTGCTGCAGGAAGAGAATTTCTATGCTTCAATTAGGTTGGGATATTGTGGGTTTGAGATAAAAGTCATTAAAAGTAGAAATAGAATAGAGAAATAGAAATAGAAAGCCTTTATCGTCATTATACACAGTACAATGAAATTTAAAGCAAAAGTAATATTTGCACTATATTGCTTAAGTTCTGTATATTCTCCTATTTAAGCATAATGTACAAGGTCACCTGTAAATCACATTTGCATGATGTTTTACACTGTATTGTTGCTTTTATTTCATTTTGTCATTTCATTCGACCTTGAAACACGTTTGCATTAAAAATTTACAAAACATTTATTTTGTTTAGTGTGACTCCATGTAAATTCCCACCATTAATGTGTTATTTTGATGACCCATTTGCAGGTAAGATTTATAGTGTTTGTTTTGTGCATGTTCTAAGTTTACCTTGTGGCTGCGCTAACATTTGCAATCTAGAATGAAAGCCTGGAATTTCATGACAGCATCCTAGGTGCAGTACCAGTATTGGCCACAAGAGTGTACCCTTTAGCATTGTACTGATGCGCTGTTTGCGAATAGACTCCTGCAGTGACATCGGCTGAAAGTAATCGAAACCCCGCCCAAAAAGCCGCAGAAAACTACCATGGGGGTTTTGAATAATCGTTGCTGTTGAACTCAAAAAGTCTGAAATGCAAACGTTTTTGCCTTCACAGTTTTCTCATCTTTTCTTGCTTGGCTTTTGCGATCCTCGTCTCCTGCTAAGGGGCGAACATAGATTTTTGCTAACCTGGTGCTAACTTGGGGTACTAACCATTGTGCAGGGATAGAATGTCATGCTGTCACGTCAAGGTTGCATAGCAGCAGAGTTTGTCTGTTACCAGAGTCGAGGCAGAGGAAGGTTCTTGATTATGCCTTAAATCACCTCTTTTGATTGGTTGTCCAGACGGTCTGACAAGTTCATGAACCTACAAATAAAGCTACATTAGAAGTTGGTTTATGGTCTTGCATCGATTTGTGATTTTTTTTTTTAATCTGTGTTTTTGATTTAGCATATTGCTGCGTAGGCTAGGGTAGTGTAACTAGTGTGTCTTTAGTTTTCACTGGCAGCATTTTACAAAGATAAGCCAAGGTGTTTAGAAAGAGGTGAAAATCTTTGCGACTCCAGAGATGTGGAGAATTGCTCATAAAGCACTGGTATGCTCATAGAGAAAGTAAAGGCAAGCTATGAGCAAAAGGACAAGCTCTATCGAATGTAGGCTATGGATCCAAAATTGCAGTTATCAAAACCGCAAGTCATCTGTTGCAGACATCCTGAAGCTCTGGGAGTCTCCTGTATTTAGATGGCTCACAGACGCCTGATCAGTCAATCAGAAACAGCCTAATCAGAAATAAAGCTGGCATAAAAACAAATAATTTATGGGTCCTATGGATCCTAATGATAATCTAATTGTCATTGTTGGCTTTCCGAATGCTCAGACTTTGTGTTCATGCACAGCCTGGATCAAGGGCATAGGTTTGCATATAGCCTGTTAATCATTAGGATTCCCATAAATTATTTGTTTTTATGCCAGCTTTATTTCTGATCGATTGACTGACAAGTACACAATGTAAGGCATAGGCCAGTTTAGATTTGTGGATGGGTACTACTGGGCCTCAGCATTGTCATATTTCTTCTGGTCAGAGCAGTATCATATCTGACAAATTGGCTTGTTTAAAAACTTTTGTACCAACTGAATTTGCCAGAAAACCAAGAGGTCTAAATAAGAGACTGAGGTGGAAAGCAACTGAGCTGAGACAGTTTCTTTTATATACAGGTCCAGTTGTTCTCAGGGGTGTGTTAGCTGAGGAGGTGTACAGTAATTTCATGTTGCTTTCGGTGGCCATTCACATTTTAGCTAGTCCTTCATTATGTTTTGTTTTAAATGATTTTGCTGGTACATTACTGTTCTCATTTGTGGAACATTTCAGTCACTTATATGGCAGCCAGTTTGTGGTATACAATGTACATGGTCTAGGATTCTCTGGATTCCCTTTTGAAAATTTTTTACCGACATTAAAAAAAATGGTCAGGAAACCACACAGTCCTTTGTCACAAGTAATTAGGCATGTCTCTGAATTCAACAGTACAGAAATAAACAGTAAGAAACAAAAAATCTTTGCCAAACAGGAGCACAGAGAAGGATCAGTCCCTGAGTCAATGGGCACCACTGTAAAGCAGTTCAAACAACTTATAATGGGTGGTGTTGCTATTAAGACCTCATATGGTGACAATTGCATGAAAACTGATAATGACATTGTTCTAGTGCAAAACATTCTGCTTTATGAGTGACTATACTATTTTTTTTTTTATACGATTTTTTTTAGTTATCCTGTAGACTGAAATAGGCATCCTTGCTGTTTCTGGTCTTTCACCAGAGATTAAATGTGCACAACTTCACAGGATACAAAAATACGTCAGAGTTCCATTAGAGACTGTGGACAGCTTTGTTGATGTTCCTCTTCTACATCTTAATTAATCCCCAATTATATTTACCACTTGTAAAATAGTTGTATATAGTTGATTCAGTAGCTAAGACGTCTATGCAGAAGATACATGCCATTTTGTTTTTTATTTTTTCTGTGATGTAAATGCTAGGTTGTTCTGTCAATGGATTTGGGAAACACTGTCATATATTTTATTAGAAAAATTTACTCTATAACCTCATTTCATCATAATATACACACACAATTGCTATTATTAAAATGTCATCTCTCATGGCCAAAATATTAAAGGATGGGGTCTGCTGGTGGCCTCCGTAGAAGGCACACGGTATCAAAAAAGCTGTTAAAAACACGGAGGAGCCCAATAACAACTGGGCTTTATATAATGCCAGGGTGTTGTACACAGCAAGTATGTGTAACTGTACTTATAATAATAAATCAACAACAGTTGTAAATCAGCAACATAATACTACAATTGAACTCTATTCTAAACAGATGATTACCATGAGGCACGACGCAAGCTGCAGCTTGCAGAGCAACAGTCAGATCTCCAGTCAGAGGCAGAAAATGTCTCTGACAGGCCAATGAAAAGGAGGATCAAGCAGGAATTTGGGGAATTTTAAAGTATTTTGTTTACATTTGCTGTGAATATCCTTATGAGTGAAAGTTTCCTTTTGTTAATTGATAACTAATTAAAAAAAAAATTAAACTTTATTAATTTCTTTGAATGCATCTACATTTTTGGATTCCTCAAAATGTATTAACTGAAGTCTTATAAACGTGAGGGACGCATTCAGTCAATTACTCTGCTAAATCAATGTCACAGTTGCTTTTGTTGTTTCAACATGATTATGTAAACTTTGTCTGTGTTTTTTTTGTATCCAAAGACCAAGCAGACACATAATTGAAGAGGATAGTGAGGAGGAAATGCGTACTCCTAAAAAGAGACCTCTTCCCAAGCCTCCTACTATTCAGAAGCCCTTTAAGCGGTACCTGGTGAGTGGAGGAGAGTGTACGATCCTACCAGATGGTGGATCCTCTACTGAATACCAGGTAAAGTCTAAATTCCACTATTTCATTCAGACTCAATTCTTAGACTTATGTCATTCTTAAACTTTTATCCATACTTATTTCTTCGTAACAAACAATTGATATTTATGTGAAATGTTCTTTTATTCCAGTTTTGGTTAAATTGTAATGTGGTTATGAGATATAACATGATTAATAAAGCAACTTTGTGTTTAGGGTCAGCAGCCAAAACATAATTTTATTTTAAAATAAATAACAGTTGTCAGTTTAAAACCAATCAGATAAAAGGATTTAAATCATGATTTGTATATTTGACTCCTAGCATGGCAGTTCTCTGGGATCTTCAGTACGGCAAGTTATTGAAATGGCAAATTTCCCAGAAATAGATCTAGAAAGGGACTTTCTGATGGCAGGGCAATTGAGGCAGATAGGCCAGGGAGAGAGCACTGTGAGAGAGCTTTCAGGGCCACTACACCACCAGGGCCAGTCTGTCACAGAGATAGATGTAGCACCATCCATCTCACCTGCCCAGCGCCTCAAAAGTACCACAATGGGCCCTATCATGCGCACTGTGCATTCACGACATGCACATGGTGTCATTACTATTCTGTGCCAGCGCATTGTTCATTTTTTCAGGCAAAAAATCACGTTGTCTAGATAGCAGATGACACTGCACCGTCACGGGTGTGTCCGCGAAAAGAAGAGGTGTGGTCTGGCGCAAAGCGTGCCAGATGCTATTATAAAGACGCAAACATTAAATCCGCCAGTGACCAACAAAACCCTGGTCTGTCGTCAGTTGCACATTGCTGAAAAGCTATTTTAGGGGCGCACAGCGCTTTGGGATATGAAAGCGTGCACAATGCACGCACACCCTGCTTCTCTCATCAGCAGGAGCGCGCAGCAGGGTTTATACAAAAGTTTTTCATGTGGAGAAAAAAATTATGGAGTCAATCAAATCAAACCCATGCCCCACCCACGAAAAATGTATTTTAATGTTCTTCTAACATCATTGTACCGCTTTCGGCACTGTTCGGATGTTTTTTTTTTGCCTAAGGCGGAGGACACAACTGAGGATATTTCCTCCCATACTTCCTTGACCCGTGGAGGTTTGGTTGGATTCTTTCCATCCCCGAAGATAAACTGTTCACGCACTTTTACCTCACGCACTAGCAGATCGGTTTCCTCCATTGAAAAACGCTCCTGTCTTCCGGGTAAATTCGCCATCGTAAGAGCAACACACCATGGAAAATGCGCCGCTGGCTTTTAAAGGGAATGAGAGTATAAATCCTGATTGGTTAATTGTATGTTACGCCCAAAACACACCCATGACTAATGAAGTACTTTAAGACCAACCCTTTTGAAGGGCGTCAAAATACCAAATTGTGTCGGGCACGCCCCCAAAGCAACTTGTGCAACAGACTTTAGACAATGTGCATATGATCGTGAAAATAGAGCCCTATGTGTGGTGGAATGTGTGAAAGTAAGAATTATTTGAATTATAGATGAGGTTTAACTCATTGTCAATCAATCAATCAATCAATAAATAAATAAATAAATGCATACATACATACATACAGAAACAAACTTATGACTCATGGTATATGTGTTTTGCTTGTTTCTGTTTGACATGCTTTAGCTCTCCTGCATAATGTACTGTTGAAGCAAGAGATTATAATGGAGCAACAGAAAAACATTGTGCTGATGATTCAGGATATGCATCTGCATCAGTATCTTGGCACTACCACAAGAGAAGCCCAAATCGATAGGCATCGCGCCCATTTCCCTCTGCCAAATGTGGAGGTCTTAATGGCCCTGGAGAAGAAAATGGACTCATATCCACAATTAAAGACAGAATTGGTGAGTTACGTTTGAGCTCTTTAAGGTAAAGTAATGCAATAATGTGTGATTTCAAAATCATCGTAGTCATTTTCCATTGCTCTTCTTAGGCTGTAACTCTTGGATTGGTTGGGGGTGCCACCCTCAAAGACACTGTTTTTAATGCTCTAAAGAGGGCCATGAAAAATGACCTTGCTAAAATGGTCAGCTGGAGGGGGATTAATTGAAAGACCTCATTTGAGAAACTACAACTGAAAGCTGTTGTGATTGGTAAGTTATCACTGTAATAGTTTCACTGCTGCCCTGCCCTGATATTCTTTCTTTCTGAAGCCCCTCATACCAAAAGGTCCAATTTTCTTTCCTCTGACTAGAATCTCATTCCAGGTATTCCTAGTCCTTTTCACTGTCCTACAGATGTCAACTAATTTTCCAGAATACACTTATAATTTTAATGATCTTGTCTTTCCAATGCTGAAAAATGACATACTGTTACTGTCACATACTGTTTATAGCTCAAAGAAGCATGGAGTTGTAAAATACTTCTTAAAAGATTAAAGGCACTGTTACTTACTTAAAGAAGTGGAATATGAATGAAGAAAAAAGATCTGGTTACTTTTTATTCCTAATATTTTAGGGGTCCTCCTACTAGTTGTGGCATATGTTTTGCTTCCCTTCCCTTCTATATATATAGTCAGCGTTAAAGTTGTGGGACTAAGATAATATTTAGCACTGTAGGTTTAGTTAAGGCTACTCACGCTCATTTCGTGCGTTGGCAGTATTTGCTATCTGGTAAATTGCTCGGCCTAGCCTATATAAATAAATATTGGGGAGATCAATACTGGGCTAGACTCATGTTGTGTGTATATGTCCCTGAACTGAAGCCCCAGTAAAATCGGACAGCGACGCTATGTAGGGTAAGCGATTTTACCAAAGGTGGCAGCATCATGAGGAAGCGATTTAGGCTAAACATCATCATGATTACGGTATTTTAAGAAGGTGATGTACTATACGCAACGCATTTTGAATTAATTTTACAGCTCTGACAATTGGGACCATTGGTGGATGTTGCAACTGCATGGCCTCCCTGCGTCGTAGCGTGGATGGTCTTTGTGTCTATAGTAATTGCAGCTCTACGCAAGCGCACGGGCTTGCAGAGGAAGATATGAGTAAGCTATGGCATAGAGTTTCTTAACAGCGTTACTGGCAAGCTGAAATAGAAATGGCTCTCATCCCTTCACAGATATTGAGAATAGCAATACTTCTCTCGTATTTCTCTGTTCTTTGCAATTATAAAGCCATCGACATGCCGGCTCATCAAACCTATGGTGGTAGCTGGAAGTTTTTAACGTTCATAAATCTGGTAAGTGCTCAGTTTCACCGATGGGAATTTTATGACACCGTCCCAGTGTTCGCACTAAAACCCGCTTGTGTACAGAAAGGTTTGCAATGTCTTTGAGATGATGCTGCCGCTAGCGTACGTGACATGGAAAAAAAGAAACACTCAAAAGATTTAGCACATTACAGGATGAGGTGACGATTAAATAAGTATATGGTGTGTGTGGCTAACGCCACAGGATGGACTTCCTGTCATATTAGAACTACTCGAAATCAATGACTATATAAACAGTCATTGCTCGAAATGCTACTCTTATCAAAGAATAGGCTATAGAAGCCTTTTGCTCTTATTTTACAACTGTTGGCGGCGCTATGTGCCTCAGATTAATGAACTATCGGAACTACTACAAACTGCTGTAACGAGTCGCATGGTGTTACAGGACTAGCTGAAGGTAAAAAGGTGCGCTTCTCAATATTGCTGAGGCTATAGCGAAGTCATACCCTGTGCCCTTCACAATAGTCTGTCCTCTTTCAGCACTACATTGCTTTGACCTACCTCAAGTTTAAGATGACAAAACGTTGCAAACGTTCCATTAAGGTGTAAGGCAAAAATGCATCATCATTCCCCATAGGGCTTATGTCAAAGATTCATACATACACATTTTAAATAGCATAAACTACATTTTCTGAAAGCCTGTGATCTCTAGATGTGATTTAACATGCATTTAAACTTGTCCCAACTTTCTCCATCTCATAGACTATCCATAGTTTTCTAATCTATTTCAAAGGAATTAAATGGCTTTGAAAACAATGGTTTTCAATGGGCATGGCTGAAATAGGTAGTGCATCCCAAAACGTTCACTGTTAACATCTAGATTCATATTCGGCACAGGCAGAGCATGCAAAAAAGTTGTTTTCCTTTGTTTGTGTGTGTGTGTTAATGTGTGTTAATGTGTGTGTGGGTGGGCGGGGGGTGGGGGTTGGGTTGGGCACTGACCTAGGCATAGCTGCCATTCAGTGTGACAGGTTATTATCGTGAATACCGTGAATGGGTACCACAAATGCAAATTGTGATAGTAGGCTATGAATTAACAGCTGTAGCTTGATTGCATCCCTGGTGGCAGGGGACGTTCTGGGAACGTTGTGCAAAGTTCCATAAAAGTTCTCTAAAGGTGATAAAGGTACCCAACCTTTATAGAACATCGAGGACATTCTTAAAACATAATTTACACACTTTTGCATGTAATGCCTCAAGCGATGAACTAAGGCTTCAATATTTTCAGAGTAGTCCTAATGAAAAATGTCTTTTGTGATGTGCAAAAGTAACAAGATGATGTGTAGGTAGCTGTGATGAGTTGCTTGTTCCTTACCATCCTCGCTCATAGATTTCAGACCATTTGATTAATGAATGTTACCTAATATAAAATAGCTGTACACCATAATAATAAGCTTAAAATAGAATTTCGGAGGAGAAAAACAGGACAAAAAAAATAATATTGTGGTTTGGTCCTATTAGGTTTCACATTGTTTTGAGAACGTTCTGGGATCCATACAATATCAACCTAAAGGGAACATTTTTTATTGATGGTCCCCAGAACATTCCCAGGATGTTCTGAACATCCCCTGAAAATCCCCCAAATTCCCTTAACCTTTAAGGAACTCCACATCATGACCATCTGGGAGCGTCCTGAGACTTATTTTACCCCCCACTGAAGCTGAGCTTCCCTGGAAATTATGGGAAATCAACAGTAAAATCATGTTAGGTTATGACCTAGGATAAATTACCTTCTTGCTGAACATTTTATCCAACAATGTTGATACAGATCAAGAGTTAATAGTCTGTATAATTAGCCTATAATTGTAATCTATTAGTATATTTTATTGATTGCTGGCATTGCTTGCTGGCAATTGTGGGGAGGCAGAGCTTCCCTTGTAGTTTTCTGATAGCTGCCTCAGGTATTGAGTTCAGGAATAACTTGTCATATCGCAGAGAATTGTGGGACATGTGGGCATGGTGCCTACTATACAGATAGGTTACTGTACAGTTTCATACAGTTCGAAGACTGTAAAATTGATTCAGTGAATTTGTGCACCTCAACACCTGCCTGGGAAATCTAAACTTGGTAGATTTACCCTCAGTATTGTTTCTTCAGGCATCATGTTCATTTTAACACCAAAGACTGAGAATTTCAATCTAGCAAAGCCAGGCTTACAGTTAGCAGGTAACAACACTAACGTTACATAGGGAGAAATAAGGACAGCTAATGCATTAGCATGCTATCCTCCTATGACTTCACAAACTAACTATCACTGCAGTCAGCATTGTTTGCTACAAGTTCAGTGTACACATCAGTTTGATTTTAACTATAGAATTAAATGTGAAACTTGTATTAGCTACTTGTAAAGTGCACCATTGCGCTAGATCCCACTTCTTTAGATACATGCCTGTAGCTGATGTTAGCAGATATTAGTAAATAATATGGTATATTTAGTATAAAGTAAATATCTGGTATATTTAGTATATAAGGCAGGTATTAGTAAGTGCTCTTTTTCACAGATGTAAATGAACTTAATAGAAGTGTTTGTACAACCAGCAGTTGCAGCATGGTAATGCCATTGCGACATTACAGTGCACGGAACATACCTCACAGATACTGATCTATGATATTTATAAACTTTATTTTATTAAGGTATCACTCGTTTGTCCTCATGCTGAGCTTATAGGTATCACATACTTGCTCACATAACAGTCCATTAGTTTTGTTCACCTCTCTGTGTCAGTTAATGCTCCCATTAGTAATCACTTTATATGTAGTTATCATTGTAAATGTTAGGCAGTGTTCGGTGTCCCTAAATATGGCCGCTGCACACTTGTGTGATGTAATTGCCCGAACTCAATATTCTATATTTACAAAAATTATAGTGTTTTTGAACTTTACTATAGTTTTACTTTAGTAAACTATAGTATACTTCTGAAAACTTCAGTTTTATCACTACAGTATAACTACAGTATACTATATGCTACACTTTTATTATACTTTTATATAATACTACAAGACAAATAATACATATACTTTTATTATACTTACGATATAATACTACAGTTATGATCCAACAGTGTACTACATTATATATATATAATGGCATTCGCATTAAATGCCATTATAAAATATGTGCGCTAAATTGGTTGAATTTCTCATTTTAGCAAAATTTGACAGAATTACATTTACACTTTCACATTATGAATGAACCGTGTGAACCGTATGAAATTTATACCTTAAACCATTTTAAAAAGTGCTTGTTGAGAAGATGTGTCCATGTTGGCTAGGTTTGTTGTACCTAGAAAATATGAATGGGGGAGGTGGTAGCGTAGCAGTTGTAGCAGTGGAACCTGGCTAGCATGCAAGTAGCCTGAAAAGTGTTGTGGGTTCAAATCCCAGCTGCCATCGTTGTGCCCGTTGGGCTTAACCCTAAGTTGTTCTAGGGGAGACTGGCCCTGAACAATTGATAGTTGACAAAAAAAATGTAAGTTGCTTTGGATAGCGTCTGCTAAATGCACGAATGTAAATGTAAAATGAATGAGCTATGAATGAGGCTGCTGGAGGAATACTGATATAATAAACAAAACTACCTAGTTGTCCAACGTTTTTAACACAGCAAAGGGATGTGACAGCCATAAATCAAATGCATACAGCTTGCACATAATGTTAGCATCATTTTGCTAACAACACAGCATCTAACGGCACCATGGCTGTAATTTAAACAGAAAATTCTCATTAATTCAATTCAATTCAGTTTTATTTATACAGCGCCCTTTACAGTAGTATTGTCTCGTGGCGCTTCACAGAAGGAGCACCCAAGAGCAACAGGGCCAAGGAAAAACTCCCTTATGTTCAGTTAATCTAGGAAGAAACCTTGGGCAGATCCACGACTTAAGGGGCTGACCCAACTGCCAGGGGTCATGCAGAAAAATTGCAATCAGTGGTAACCATGACAGACTACAAGTTGCCTATGGTTTTAGCTAAGGTTCATAATAGTTCATAATAGAGTATTATCCCACTTTTACATTGCATGGTAGTCAGTCTATAAGTGGTTATCAGGAATTATGGCTGGACAATGTAGCAGCGGCCAGACATAGTGTCAGACTCAAAGGAGTGAGATGGGTCATGGGGGTAACAGTAAGGGTCCATTTGACAGTGCCATTGTGGGGGGGGGGGGTCAATCACAAAGCCTCAAGAAAGGGGAGTCGGGCCTAGCATCAGCGTCCAGGAAGGGCCTCTATGATAGAGAGTCGGTCCTGACATGGGCCTCCCGTAGTGTTGGTTGTAGTCAGTAAATATTGAGAGAGACCTGAAAGAAAGAGAGAGAGAGTGTTGTGCGGCATGCCACATGAAGGTTGTGTGGCGGCACTAGGCTATAGCAGCATAACTAAGGTATGATGCATGGCAACCCAGCACCACTGCAGGGATGGTCAGGGCCGCCATGCCTCGTAACTGGGGGCAACAGCGGAGGCAGTCCCTCCCAAGAGAAGTGATGATTTGCCATGCACCATCCCTAAAAATGGGAAACAGTAAAGAGGAAGGTTTTAAGTCTAGACTTAAAGGTATTGAGAGTGTCCGCTTGTCGAATGTGGGGGGGGGGGGATTATTCCACAGGAGGGGTGCACGGTAACAAAAGGCTCTTCCTCCTATCGTAGATTTTGATATTCATGGGATTACAAGGAGACCAGCATTTTGGGATTTTAGGGTTCTAGGAGGGTGGTAAGGGAAAAGTAAGTCCTTAATATATGTTGGTGCATCACCCTTGAGGGCTTTGTAGGTTAGGAGGGGTATTTTAAGATCAATTCGACTTTTAATAGGGAGCCAATGTAGGGAAGCAAGGATAGCAGAGATATGTTCATATTTTTTAGTCCTGGTGAGTGTTCGGGCCACAGCATTTTGTATTAGTTGTAGATTTTTGATGCAGGTGTTACTACACCCAGAGAACAGAGCATTGCAATAATCAAGCCTGGAAGTAATAAATGCGTGTATTTATTTTTCAGCATCCTCAAAGGATAGGAACTTTCTAACCTTAGCAATATTTCGTAGATGGAAAAAAGATGTTTTTGAAATGTGTTTTACATGGCTATTTAGAGAGAGGTCTTGGTCAATAATTACCCCGAGGTCTTTAACTTTTGCGCTACATGACAGTGACAGGCCACTGAGTAAGTTTTGGTGATGGGGTAGAGTGTTGGTCAGCTAATCATCCAATCATCATAACTGATTACCTTACATAACAGCCATTAGTGGATTTTACTTTATCCCTTGTTTCATCCGTTGAGCTCAGCTGAGATGATCCGATGACAAGTAGAGGATGTATAGAGAGTGGGTTACATCAAGACTATGAAAGAATGTACAACAAGGGTCAGCAGGAGGGATGAGCCTGAACTAGTAGACAGCGCTAGTGGAACAGGAGATGAATACTCCAGTCTAATCTTGCTTAATATCCTTTATTCCTTTTCCTTCAAAAGTTGATAGATAAAAAATTTTAGATCCATAAGTCAAAATGATCTGGCAGGCTAGGCGTAACTGCATGGCGGGCCCTGATGTAGAACATTATGACACACAACAGTACACAACACAAGAAGCACTTCCAGAACAGGTGCATATTTGCATTTCACTGCACAAATGCCTTGTTTTTGCAGTTCAAGAAAGACCTTAAGACCTCTGTTCTTTCTTTTTTTCTTCTTGTTCTGACTGCTTGTGCATTGACTCAACTGAAGATCCTGTAAATCAGAATAAAGCTTAGTTCAACAAATGCTAAAACAATATACCAGTACAACTTGTATTCTTACTGTTGTTTTTTAAGCTTAATAGGCAAGGCTGGTTTTGTAAATATAGAACTCCCCCTAGAGTCGCTGATTTAAAAAAAAAAAATGAATTACATTCTCCAATACATTTGGATTTGTTTGCAAAAAAAGAAAAGGAGCCAGCGATCATTTTCAATGTTAAGGTAATAAACATCATTTTGGTTTCATTCAGTTTTGGTTTCTTTTGCACCAGCTCACCATCTACAAGTTGCTTGTAACCACGGTATGCGGTGATACCGCAGCTCAGCTAACACAGTTACGTTGCTGCAACGTTGCAGTTTCGTAAATTCACGACCAAACTTACGTTGCCACGACGTAACCTCAGACGTTGCCGCAATGTGGCGAGTGAAAGGTGATAATACGTAAGTGCAACGTACCTTTCTGACATTGCCTGTCCGTAACCCCGACGTTTTAGCAACCAAAACACCCACTGGCGACTTTCTAGCAACCTCCTTTTACAGGTTGCCAAAATGTCGCCAGGACGCGACTTTTCAACGTTGCTAGTTTGTCACCACAACGTCTTAGCGACGTTGTAGCAACCAAAATACCTACTGGCGATTTTCTAGCAGTATAGTTTGCATAGGTTTAAAATTTGGGCGGACTGTAGTCCTCATTTGCCCTTTGTGACCAGATCGTGGTTAAAAATTTACGCAGAGAGGCATTTCCACAAGAAGATGCTTTATTTTTTTTAAATGGAAGGAAATCTACTCCTCGTCTTCCTTGAGCTCCCTCTGACACTGTGCCTGCAAATCATACAAGGAAAGATAATCCATGTTAAAGCAAGGGAAATATTAAATGCAAACTTGCAGTTTTCAGGTTATCATTTTACAGAAAATTTTTTTTTTTCAGCTCTCAGGACCTCAACTGCCTTCTCTCCAAGCCCTGGTCTCCACTTCATAACAGCCTCTGAAAACAGAAGAAAGATATTATTATTTAACCCATTTAGACGGAGAAACACATTTGCCCAGCGTTTTACTGTACTTTCGGAATATATGTTGGCAGACATTGTTGGGCTACAGTAGCCTAATTCAACGGATCAGCTGACAACTAGCTTGCTGGCTATTGTTATATAGTTCGCCAAGATAGCTTGGCTGCTTAATAGCGTTAGCTTTCCCTACTTGCCTATCAGTTTATGAACATTAACATGAAGTATACCGTTATTTTTAACAAGGTTATTAAAAAAACAAAAGTGGTTACCTTTGGCTGGCTGGCAATAGCTGGCTGTGCTACGAGAAGGGAACAGCTAACAGTTATTGATGCTAAGGCTACTTACCTTGCAACAGGTCCACGCGCCGGTCGCGAGATGGTCAGTGTCCAACAAGGATACAATGATTTCACATTATAACACTGTGCTGTCATGAAATTGAGCAGAAGCGTCGACTTTGCTTCCAAGTTTGTTACTGAATTCACTCAGAGGATATTACAATGTATCAACATAAAAGCATTTAAGACTCATTACAGGTGCCCACTGAATGTGGGCATCTGTTTAAATTATTATAATAATATAACATACGTTGTACAGAGCTACCAAAGTCAAATTCCTTGTATGCAAGTACACTTGGTACACTCTGGTTCTAAATATGTTTCTGAAGTCATGCATTTCATTTTGATGTAAAGCTTCAAGAAATATCTCCTGACTTCCTTGACCCAAAGAAGAAGTTAAAAGTTAATACAGGGTTCATGCGGGTGCTTGAAATCATTGAAACTTCATTTAACGTTGTGTTTTGAATTTTGGGTAAAGTGCTTGTAAATCCTAGTAATTGTTACCATATTCCTTGGCAGCCTGACTAAACAGGCGACTTATTAAATGAAGAGAAATAAAATAAGATTAAAAATTACACCTATATACCTCACTCTGATGGGCTTTGCATGAGCCCCATTTGTGACTGGATTGATGGTTGTTGTACACTATGGTTGTGGCGTCACGTCGCCCTCAAGAGGACAGTACATCGGGCCAACATGTCAGTTTTTTTTTTATAAACATTGGCTGGAAAATTTAAAAAAAAAATACAAACCGTGGATAAAACGTGGACCAAATCCACGCGTAGCACGCTAGTCTAAACATGAAACTTGAAAAAACATTTCCGGTATACCAACAAATACCGACGTTTTGTTTCCATTCGTTTTAAATAGTTAATTTCAGTATATTAAAAATCAGTATAAATTATTATAATAATATAAATTATTTTAGGTCTGTTTTGGTGTAGATCAAACCTTTAGGCTACATTAAGCTGTTTTCGGACCTGCAGTATTGCTCTGCACGCCCTCGCAGGCTCATCCATTCCTGCGCGCATGCACACACACACACAGACAAACAAAAGACGTGGTGATATTTGTTATTGATTTGTTGTTTTTGTTTGTTTTTTTTTCTTTAAATTAAATACTCCAAACCTTTAAACTACACTACTTTCAATTATGTTGCGCGCATGGTATTCATGAAGTCTATTACACGTTTCTAACAATGCAAGGAAATGTCTCGATTGCCCGTGCTGCAGGGTTTGGAGCTCCATTTGCACTTTTGCCTGATCTCTCCTCTTCAGCCAGCTCTGGGAGAACACACCCACCAATGAGTGACAGAGGCCCATAGCTCAGGTTGTGCGATCCTTGACGCTTGCCATTGCATTTGTCACTGCTAGATGTAAATTATGTCCAAAGCAGTTCAGCCACGTCCAGTTCCTTTTTTTTCACTGCTGCGACAATGTTTTTCCCGTTGTCTGTGGTTATGCACGCCAGCTTCTTCTCGTCCAACGACCACTCATCAGATGCGCTGTGGAGAGCCTCTGCGATGTTGTCGGATGTGTGATTCTGCGGCATAAACACGGTTTCGAGGCTGTGTGATTTTAGAGTCCAGTCTGTGGTCAGATAATGTATAGTAAGACTCATGTAAGGATGTAAGGTGTCATATTTACGCTTGACCACGTCAGCGGTGGCAGAAAAATAGGCCACGTTTTTGAGCTCAGTCTGAACTGATGCTCTGGCTGTATTGTACATTTTTGGGACAGCAGTCTCTGAGAAGTAGGTTTTTCCTGGCGGTTTCTCCACCATGCTAAACATCACCATTTCTTCAACTAGGTACTGTGTAACAGCTTTTGTTAGGCATGTATGTCTGTCATGTATGGCCTCTTAGTACCGCGGTGATTCAATTTTGTCATTATTGCAACAACCCTAGTGCCAGAGGCTGCCAAGAAAGTTCATTCACCCGATATTGAGCCATTTAACCATCAAAGTAACTACAAAGCTGGTCAGTAAACCTAAAACAGCATAAAATGTTGCCTGGTGTGCCTTTAGGAATACTGAAAACTCAGATAACCCATGTGACAAACAACAAAGTACAGTTCCTTAAGAAAAGGGGTTTAAAGTACAGGGAGTTTGATCAAGTGCTTTAAGGATTTGTATGGCCCTTGAGTGTAAATCTGATATTTATCATCAGTCAAGTTTATCAAATTATTGTTGAACTTATGACTTTTCGTGCTAAAAATCTTAAAAGTTATTCTCAAAGCTGCTGAGACCTACTTTTAGTTAGAAAAAATTACAACTGCTAGAATAAGGTAAAAGCTCTGTTGCTATGGTCTCATGCACAAGCCTGCTTGCATTACATCTGCGATTGGCTGATGAGTGACAGGTCTGTGCAGGTAGGCATGTGCTGTGCTATGGTGCTGCGCTGCTGTGGGAGTGAGTGATGACAGAGATGAAGCTACAAATGAAACTTTAATGGGATACACAATGAATTAACTATTAAGATTTGCATAGATAAGAAGTACACTAATTGAATTTAGTTTATTTGTTAAATGTATATATATATGTAAAAATATATGTAAAGGAGAGAGAGGGACACATGTATGTATGTAGGGATGCTCAGTCGCCGCCATGCCTTACAGCTGGGGCCAACAGCAATGTCAATCCTTCCCAATAAGAGGAGTGATAATTTACCGTGCATCATCCCTAACTATGGGGCGCAGTAAAGAAGAAGGTTTTAAGTCAAGACTTAAAGGTATTGAGAGTGTCCACTTGTTCAGTGTGTGTGTGTGTGCGTTGGGCAGGGATTATTCCACAAGAGAGGCGCATGGTAGTAAAAGGTTTTGGTGGTGAGGTATAATGTTATTCAGCTGTTCAGGGCCTATCATCATAGCTTCAGTTATTTTAGAGTTTAAACATAAGATTTTAATGTCTCGGAGGCAGGCATCAAGATTAGTTATTGCCATACTATCATTAGGCTTTAGGCTTTATCATTAGGCTTCATAAGCTTTAGAAAATAATTCTGTTTACACGATGCTCAAAAACAGCCAGGGGAGATTGTCAAAAACATGTCAGACAAATGGAAAACCAACCAGAGATCTAAAATAACCATCATGTCGCAATGCTAAAACTCAGTTTTCCCCTTATACATTTAGTGGAGTTTTCAGAAATCTCCATTTTGGCCGGAGTTTTCAAGGGTAGTCGTAGCAGTTGCTATAAAATTGCATAGGGTTAGGCTTATCTTGAATGTTCCTGCACGGAACTCCTCTTCTAATTCCAACAAGTGAATATATGCAGCCATGTTGTCAGTAACACTGAAAACCTCTAACTTAAACCTCCTCCAGGGGTGGCTAATATTAAACTTGCAATCCAGGTTTATCCTGTTTTTAAAGAGATTAAGAGATTTATTTTTAATCTGAGTTTAAGTGGGATATTAAACCTGAGATTATCAATGGTTTAGATTTAACCAGAGATTAATGTAAAACTAAATCTAAACTAGGTTTAAGTTTGGTGCAACATAATTGAGCTCGGGCAAATACGTCACATAAGGGTGGCAGGGGCCATATTTAGGGAGACTGAACATCGCCCATAGCATAATACAGAGATTACTGCTGGGAGCATGAATTGGCACAGAAAGATGAACAAAACTAATAGACAGTTATGTGAGCAAGTGTGAGATATCTAGGACTTCAACATGAGGACAAACAGGTGATACCTAAATAAAATAAAGTTTATAAATATTGTAGATCTGTTTCTGTGAGGTACATGTTTTGTGCACTGTAACATTGACTCGATGGCATTACCAGGCTGCAAAGTGCTGGCTGTAAAACACTTCTATTAAGTTTCTTTACATCTGTTGGGATAAATGGGCACAGGTGTATCATCGTAGAGATCATTGTCATGTAAGCTGACACATTAAATTACTTGTCTAACCTATCATTGTCAAAATTGGTCAGTTACTGTAATATCTGCTAACTTTAGCTACAGGTAGGTAGCTAATGAAGGAGAATCTAGTGCAATGGTGCACTTTACATAAGTAAATAAGATGAGTTTCATATTTACATTTAATTCTACAGTTAAAATCAGACTTATAGCTGAACTGTGCACTGAGCTTATAACAAATGAACATGATGACTGAGGAAACAATACTGGGAGTAAATCTGCCAAGTGTAGATTAAACAGACAGGTGTCAAGGCACACAAATTCGCTAAATCAATCTTTTTTCAACTGTATGAAATTGTACAGTAATCTATTTGTACAGTGCAACCAAGCTTCTGTCTTAGTAAAAAAGCTGAGTAAACACATTTATAGCACCAAATAATATGACATACCACAAATACAAATGAAGCTGTTTTCTAGGAAAAAAAGTCAAGTATGCATTACTTGTATATTTTTTAGCTTATGTTAGCAGGCTTCTGACAAAATGTAAATACACCTATACATCAGGGTAACCACACCATTGACCTTGTACTAACATATGGAGTACAAACAGAACAACTTACAATCTTACCTCAACATCTTACACTAACTGACCACTACTTAATAACTCCAAAAATCACATTAGACTATGCAGCACCTAACTCAACTTACTAAAATTCAATTCAATTCAGTTTTATTTATACAGCACCTTTTACAATAGTATTGTCTCATGGCGCTTCACAGAAGCAACAGGGGCAAGGAAAAACTCCCTTATGTTCAGTTAATCTAGGAAGAAATCTTGGGCAGATCCACGACTCAAGGGGCTATCCCAACTGCCAGGGGTCACACTCAGAACATAACTCCCTAAACTACAGATGACTTCATAGCAAAAAATTCCCTCTCTCCTCGACCCCTTACTGACCCAATTAGAAGGCTGTACTCCAAGCCCAACCCAAGTTGATCAATTAACTGATGATGTTGTAAATGCACTACATTCCATATTCAATTCCATGGCACCACTCACGAAGAAAACTAGAACACAACAACAAAAAATTGCCCCATGGTATACCACACGATTCACTCACTGAAACAAGCTGCGCATAGGCTTGAAAGGAAATGGTATGCCACTAAACTTGAAGTGTTCCACCTTGCTTGGAATAATGACTTAAAAGATTACAAGACACCACTTAACAATGCCAAATCAACATATTACTCATCACTTATACACAATAGTAAAAATAATCCCAAATTCCTAGTTAACACTATATCCTAACTAACAAAAAGCAGGAATGAGGTGACCCGCTCCAGTCCAATAACACTTTTTTTAAATGACGAAATTGAATCTATTAGACTGAAAATAAACAAACTTTAAAAAATAGTGTCTAGAAAAAAATATCCAGGAGACCTTCCTGTCAGGCTTCAGAGCTAATCATAGTACAGAATCAACCCTAGTTAGTCTTCAGTGAGCTCCTTGTCTCTTATCTCTCTGATAACGGATATATATCAGTATTCAATTCAATTAAATTTCAATTCAGTTTTATTTATACAGCACCATTTACAATAGTATTGTCTCGTGGCGCTTCACAGAAGGAGCACCCAAGAGCAACAGGGGCAAAGAAAAACTCCCTTATGTTCAGTTAATCTAGGAAGAAACCTTGGGCAGATCCACGACTCAAGAGGCTAACCCAACTGCCAGGGGTCATGCAAAATTACAATCAGTAGTAACCATGACAGACTACAAGTTGCCTATGGTTTTAGCTAAGGTTCATAATAGTTCATAATAGAGTATTATCCCACTTTACATTACATGGTAGTCAGTCTATAGGTGGTTATCAGGAATTATGGCTGGACAATGTAGCAGTGGCCAGACATAGTGTCAAACTCAAAGGAGTGAGATGGGTCATGGGGGTAACAATAAGGGTCCATTTGACAGTGCCATTGTAAGGGGGAGTCAATCACAAAGTCTCAAGGAAGGAGAGTCGGGCCTAGCATCGGTGTCCAGGAAGGGCCTCTATGATAGAGAGTCGGTCCTGACATGGGCCTCTCGTAGTGTTGGTTGTAGTCCACTCAGGAGGGGAGGGTGAGAGGAGTCCGCCAGAATGAGGCAGGGATGACACTCAGCAGAGATAATTGTGGACAGAGGAAGAAAGTGAATTAGGCCAGGCTCACACATCAGAGAGCAAATGTGTAATTTGGGTATACATATATGTATATAAATATATATTTATACATATTGAGAGAGAGCTGAAAGAGAGAGAGAGGGTAAGAGAGAGAAAGAGAGTTGTATGGCATGACACATGAAGCTTTTGTGGCGGCACTAGGCTATAGCAGCATAACTAAGGTATGATGCATGGCAACCCAGCACCACTGCAGGGATGGTCAGTGGCCGCCATGCCTCACAACTGGGGGCAACAGCAGAGGCAGTCCCTCCCAAAAGACCCATGAGAAGTGATGATTTGCCATGCACCATCCCTAACTCTAAAGTCTATAAATATATAAATTAAAATATAATAATAATATATATATAGTTAAATGTAACTTTAAGTCTAGACTTAAAGGTATTGAGAGTGTCCACTTGTCGAATGTGTGTGGGGGGGATTATTCCACAGGAGGAGTGCACGGTAACAAAAAGCTCTTCCTCCTATGGTACATTTTGATATTCTTGGGATTACAAGGAGACCAGCATTTTGGAATCTTAGGGTTCTAGGAGGGTGGTAAGGGACAAGTAAGTCTTTAATATATGTTGGCGCATCGCCCTTGAGGGTTTTGTAAGTTAGGAGGAGTATTTTAAAATCAATGCAACTTTTAATAGGGAGCCTATGTAAGGAGGCAAGGATGGGAGAGATATGTTATTTTTTAAACAAAGTGAGTGTTCGGGCCACAGTATTTTGTATTAGTTGTAGGTTTTTGATGTTCTCTGGGTATTACTACACTAAGAGAACAGAGCATTGCAATAATCAAGCCTGGAAGTAATAAATGCATGTATTCATTTTTCAGCATCCTCAAAGGATAGGAACTTTTTAAAATCAGAGTCAGTGGAGCATAAATTATAATATCAATTCCCTTCGCTTCTAATGTGTTTCAAACGAAAAAATATATATACCATTCAATTAATTAACCATGACATGGATAGCAATGACCAGACATAATTTATTGACTGATTAATTGATTGGCTGCATAAATGCATGAATGAATGAGCTATATTTGTCTGTGACAGAAGCACTAAAAGATGCCAGAGTGGCAGGTCAATCCTCAGTACTCATCGTGCTGGAACTATCAGCAGCATTCGACACGGCCAACCACCGCATCCTACTGGACAAGCTGACCAACATGGGTATTGATGGCACAGTGCACTCCTGGTTCAAGTCGTATCTTACTGGACGGTTGTTGAACGTATCATGGCTAGGACAGACATCGGCACTTCACCAAGTCACCACAGGAGTACCCCAAGGATCTGTGCTGGGCTCAATCATCCACTACCATGGCTTCTCTTATCACTGTTATGCTGATGATACCCAGCTCTATCTGTCCTTTCCACCTGACGACTCCACGGTGTCAACACGGATCTCGGACTGTCTTTCTGATATATCTGCATGGATGAAAGGACATCATCTCCAACTAAATCTCTCCAAAACCGAACTGCTGGTCCTCCCAGCCAAACAAGCCATACACCATGACATCAGCATCAGCGACTCCCTGTCTGTTTCTCCCACCAAAGTGGCAAGAAACCTTGGTGTCATGATCGATGACCAGCTGACCTTTGCAGATCACGTTGCCTCTCTGGCTCGGTCATGCCGTTTCTCCCTATTCAACATAAGGAAGATCAGGCCGTACCTAACCCATCATGCAACCCAGCTCCTGGTACAGACCCTGGTTATCTCTCGTCTTGACTACTGCAATGCCCTCCTATCAGGTCTTCCAGCCTGTGCGGTGAGACCGCTACAGATGATCCAGAATGCAGCTGCACGCCTGGCCTTTAACCAGCCAAAAAGGGCACATGTCACACCTCTGTTCATTGAACTTCACTGGTTACCCTTGGCTGCTTGCATTAAATTCAAGGCACTTATGGTGGCCTACAGGGTGAATGATGGCTCTGCTCCCATCTACCTGAACACTCTCCTGAAGCCCTATGTCACCCAACGACCACTTCACTCCTCTAAGGAACGTTTTCTAGCACGGCCAACACCTTATGCAGGTCAATGCAGACTCTTCTCATATCTGGTTCCGTGCTGGTGGAACGACCTCCCAAGTGCTACCAGATCAACTTATACCCTCTCCACCTTCAAGAAACTTGTGAAGACCCAGCTCTTTCAGGAATATCTCCTGGCGTAAATTTTGAGAATGCACTTAATAATTAATTTCTCTACACTGTGTTACACTATTGCACTTTCAACTTAAAATAGTGCAGATTCTATGTTAGCAATATGCACTCCTTGTTAGTTCTTTCATTGTGTTGTAGCTTGAATGTTATTCTCTTTGTAAGTCGCTTTGGATAAAAGCGTCTGCTAAATGCCTAAATGTAAATGTAAATGCAAATCTGACATGATTTCACTCTTGCTAACTTCTTGCTCAAGTTTGAAAATGCTTTGTCAGAAAACATGTTTTGGACTTCTATTGCTAATTACTGCTGGTAAGCAACAGTGAGAGATTAGCCTATGCTTTTTCTCCCTGCTGCACGAGAGGGAAGTAGGCTATAGTAGGCTATATAGACTGACATCCCAACCTGTAGAATTATTTCAGAGAGCCTCACATCAGTTGCCTTTAAAGCTCCTCACCACAAAGAAGCTTTCGTTAATGACTGAACAGCTTAATGAGAGACAGAGGTCATCTGTTACTTCTGCAAAAATACTACATGATGCCTGTACCTCGCCCTGCTCTCCCCTCCGTGTCACCGCCACTCACCCGCTACTGTCACTTGTTCTAACTCTCTCTTTATTTAACTTTTTAACAAAAGTAATTTGTGTTATATTACGCCAGACCAATGCATGGCCGTCCAGGTAGTAAAGTGAATAAAGCAAATTTGAGAGTGGCTGTCTAAAAAGGGGTGACTCGCTCCTACTAGGGATTTCTGACAACATGTCATATTAGATGCCTTTTACTACATAAAATGCTTTGTTTGTGCTACTGGTGTTCAGTTTGCACCAAAATCTTACATAGCAGCAAATATGACATATCCCACTGCAGTGCCTTCCTGAGTGCATCTTCGTCGTGGTCATCACTAACGAAAAGCCTACCTTCAGCTGAGCTGAGCTGCTCTCTCCTGCACTGGACCACTTCTTGTATGAAGCTCACTGATTGGTTGAAGGGAAATGCAGAGTTTCCGACATGTCCAGGACCATTTGTGAGGGTTTGCTGCATGATGAGCAAGTTTCAGAAAACTACATAACAGATTCATATTTTAATAATGATGGTAGTTATGGTAGGACAGAGTAGTAGCAGCCATACATGATGTTAAAGTCAAGGAATGAGATTGATCGTGGGGGTATCATTGGGAGGGCATTTCGACAGTGCCATTTTGAGGAGGGGTCAGTCGTGTGACCTCTGGAAGGAGAGTTGGTCCTGGTATGGGCATCTAAGAAGAGCCTCTACGAAGGATAGTCGATCCTGGCATGGGCCTCCCGTGAAGCTTGTTGCAGTCCACTCAGGGGAATTGGTGACATGAGTCAGCCAGTAGGAGGCAGGGATGACACTCAACAAAAATGATTGTGGGGTAAGAGGATGAAGCAAATGAGTTAGGCCAGTCTCACACTTCACTGATCATATATGTTGTATATGCATATGTAAATATATATGTATGAGATGGAGAGATTTGTACGGCATGACACATGAGAGGTTTGTGGCAGCACTAGGCTATAGCAGCATAACTAAGGTATGATGTGTGGCTAATGATATATTTTTTTTTTTTCTGGCATGCTCAATGGTGCTGGAGTGGCACCCATCAGATTATGAAACAACACCCCACCCCATGAACTTCATGGTTTTACTGAGGTTTTACTGGACTATCAGAGAGTGAAGAGCAGTTAAACATTCAAGGATAAGATCTCAAGGTAGCATGGTAATTGAGGAGTTACACAACATGTCATCAAGTTACTCTTAAAGTTCTTTTGATTTGCTTCGTAGTAGAGACCCCAGACTACAAGTGAGACATAAGGGTATTATTATATACTCTATACATAAGAACGGCAGGTGTAGTATGACTTCAGCCCATAATTTTTGTCAGCATTCAATAATTGAGTGCAACTATAATGGAAATTAATTTGTGTTAATTACCTATTTCTGTTTTTTGAAATTTTCTGTGTCTTCTATTAGTGTGATATTTTATGCATATTATTCTGCCCCTGCTCATGTGAGCGTGGGTGCAAGGCTACAAGCTCGGCAGATAGCTAACAGGTTCTCAAGAAGGTAGGATGCCAGAATTGTCTTCAGACCTTTACTTAAGTGGTACTGTAAAACTGCAAGCAAACATACAAAATATACCTTAGTTACATTGGTATCTGAAAAGTATTTGCATAACATAATACACGGAAACGGGTGGAAAAGTCTTAGCTTAAAGCTAACGTCTATAGAAAAACCTATTATAATGCTAGCGGTTAGTATTTCACAACCAACTCAAGAAATGAAACACAATTTCAATCACTAACCAATGTCCACATCCTAGACACTCTCAATTTGAACCCACACACCAGCTGAACACAAATTCACTCACAGGGAAATGTCCTTTGGCCATGCATGCAGAGAAAGAAAAAACCTCCACTGCTTTGCTTCTTCATAAGACCTACTGACTACGGCAACCCAAAAGTACAAAAATATTGCGCTACTGCGGCACATTATGGCCACTAGAGGTCTCCCTTATTCCATATTAAAGGTGAAACATCACACATATAAAGGGGGAATATCCAGATATATATTTTTTTCTTTTTTTTTAATATTAAGGATGACATTTGTGTGGAATTGCCCAGGATTGTTACAGATGTAATCAGGAGACCCAAGAGCAGACCGTAGAAAAGTTCTGAATGTTTATTTCAGGCACAGCAAAAAATCCCACAAAAGAGAACACTCAGAAGATAAAGGGCTGGTTATCAAAGTCCAACAACAAAAAATGTCTTGCACACAAAAATTTCAAACAAGGGGAAAAAATGCTCAGAGGATACAGGATAAGTAAAAATCCAACAGAACTTAAATCAGGCAGAATGGCAGGTGGGGCAGGTAGACAGGATCCAAACTACTAAGGACAGGCAGAAGCGAAACTCACTCTTGCAAAGCAAGGCATACAGGTACATGTACATCTGACACTGAACACACAGGAGACTGAACTTAAGTAGGGGAAGAGGCACAGAAAATTGGGTCAAACTAAATCAGGGACAGAGGCAAGGCAGATTTATTTAGCACATTTCATACACAGGGCAGCTCAATGTGCTTTATAAAGAAATGTTAAAAACAAGACAAAGTAAAAGGAAAAAACATCAAGGAGATTTAAGATATAAAACGTAACTGTATGAAAATAAAAAGTAAGTAGTAAATAAATAAGGAAATAAATAGCTAAAACAAGAAGTATAAGAATAAATAGGTAGATAGATAGATAAACAAGAGAGAAGAGGTTATGAAAAAATAAATAAGTAAAAGTAAATAAATAAGCAAGTGACTAAATAATATGAAACAAAAAGGTATAAAACAATAAATAAGTAAATGAATAGATAAAACAAGAAATAAAATAGAACATTAAGAATGTACGTCAAGCAAATTAAAGAAAATAAATAATAAAGAATATAAATAGAAGCAAAAGGAGAAAGTCAATAATTTAATATTTAAGTAATTAAAAGGAATTAGGAGTAAAACACAGGTTAAAATTATAAATAATTAAAAAGGCAGGATAAAACTATTACCTGTAGGCCTCAGTAAAAAGCTTTGTCTTAGAAGGATTTAAAACAGGGTAATGAGAACCAGTGCAGGGCTGATATGCTCATATTTTTTCGCTCTTGTTAAGACTCTAGCAGCTGCGTTTTTATTAATGATACTAGCAAAGAAGGACTGCCTTGCCTTGCAAATCTGTATTGTATAACCATGACTTTTCTTTATGAATTTGGAAGTCAATATCGAGTTTGGATTTTCGCCATTTTCTTTCAGTTCTCCGACATTCTCTTTTAATCTTCTTGACAGTTGGATCCTGTTTCCATGGTGCTGTATGTGTGTTGGTGACTTTTTTTCCTTCAGTGGAGCAATATCGTCCATTACATGAGTCATAATAGAGTTTAATTTTTCCATTAGGTCATCATTGAGTTGGGCCTTGTACATGTTGAGTTAGGTTAAAAGAAAAAAAAGTCTTTAACATAGACATTATCAAGGTTATCGATATGAAAATTGAAATCCCCTGATATGAGAATGTGATCAAACTCTTGGCAGATGTTAGATAACAGTTCACCAAATTCATCAAGAAATGTTTTAGCTGAGTGCTTTGGGGCCCTGTAAATAGTCAATAATAAAACCGTAGGAGGGCATTTAAAAAGTCCACTTAAGTACTCAAAGGAGGCAAAGTGACCAAAGGATGTCAGGGGTGTCGGGGGCAGGGTCTGGCTTCACGGGGCGGGGTAAGTCACAAAACAAACACACATGGCACAAAAACAGGTATTACATCAGCAGTCCAGCAGCCATGTCAACAAAAGTGATGACAGGTAGTGACAATACTCCCCCCCTTAAGAGACGCCTCTTGGCATCATTTCAAGCAGAGCGGTCCGCTGGCGCCTAAAGTCAGCAATGACAAGGATATCTTAAAATGAAGAAAAGAGATGTGTTGAAACTTCAGCGTTAATCTAACATTAACCTATCAACTGAACAGATTTAGATTCTGCTCAACAGAGTACTGATACCACCTTCTTGCCCACTATGTTACAGTCATGCAGCTGATGTGTGTGTGTCATCCCAGTATATCATGTTTTCAGTGCCAGTATATTGTGTTTTGATTCATATTGAAATAGTTAGAAATTTAAAAAATCCCAAAACTTCCCTTTCACTTATTTCAGTAGGTGTTTTTACACTTCAAAAAAAAGTTATGTTATGACAAGGCTTGCTAGTGAAGCAAGTTACTTCCTGTCATTTATGATGGGTTTGATAAAAAAAAAATCCTGAGCAAATGAGTATTTGCACTTGGACCTATCAGCAGAACTGTCATAAAATATGGCTTTGTGAAGTGAGCCCATTAGAGAACCTGGAGTCTATTTTACAGTACAGATCATACCTCTGTGGGTTAAATCATGCATGTATAAGGTACTACTTCATTTCTTGGATGTTGAAGAGGACACAGTACACCACATCATGTAGAGTCCTACATGGGCCCCATTTTTTACACTACTTAAAAACTGCATCTGACCTGTTTTGCACCATTAGCACAGATACAATTAGACAACCGAACCAACCCACTGGGAGTAATTACCCATCCCGTACACAAATTAGAGGTTTATTGTCAGACCATACAAATAAAAATTAACACAGAACATGACAACTTTATTTTGGCTACTACAATAGGCTACTAGTAATTACAGTCCGCAAGCAGTAGCAACCATATTCAAACACAGTGATATATTGCCTATCAAGCAATTTAGGCTTAAACACACACATTGTAGAATTAACTGACTTACAGTTAATGGTGTCAACCAAAATTAACTGTGCTGTTCAGGTATATAAAAGGAGACGTTCTGTCTGATTCAGTCCTTACCCCTGTTGTTTTAGGTCACCAAGTGTTGTCTATAGGAAAAAGAAAATGAGAAAATGAACAAGAAAGTTTGATACAACATACAGTAGACTGAATAGCACACCAGCAGCTAACATTAACTGAACAGGGCTTAGGAAAATGACACTTAAAGTGAGTTTATTTGCCCTATTCAGTCAAAAAGTACTAAGTTGTATGCAACTGGATCTCTTTTTGGAGCTTGAAGACGTTTCACCTGTAATCCAAAAGGCTTCCGTTCTGACCTGATGGTGGAGAACCAGGAGGTATATTTCTGGACCACTGTAGTTGGAATTGTGATCTGTAGACCACACCCCTTATGTGACAGTGGGTCACATGAGTCAGCCATTAAAATAATTAGCATAGGCCAATGTGTGAATTGGAGTGAGAGTCATTACGATCACATGATCCAGAGAGTGAGAAGTGTTCTGATGAGGAGCCCAGTTGGGGTGACCACCAAGTTTTTAGTCATGTTCATTAATTTTTGTAATTCCTGCTGTAGGCTAGTTAACATTGGCCTATGGCTTTTAATACAGCAACCCTGCAACAATTATGAGGAAAAGCTACAGCATTATGCTTTCCCTGTCTAAGCAGAAACAATAGAATGCCACCCCAGTGCATGCATTAAGATAGCTTGGCCTAGGATTGCAGAACCAAAACACATGGCACGTGGTTGAGTTTGACAAACAAAAAGCATGTTGTCAGGGGAAGCAACGTCTGTGACTAAATGCATCACTATTAAGAAGATATGATGTCCAAACAGTAGCTAACTGTTGTTTAGCAGGTAAGTTGACCAGTGCTTGAAGTAGTCACTTCATTAGTTTTGAAATTCAGTTTTTGATGACAACCATCATGTTTAGTAGCTACAATTTCATAGAAAGACATGTGTGTATTTACTGTAAATTACCTTTAGTTGTTAGCAAATTACCAACCTGCTAGGTCCAACAGTTGAATATTCCATCATGCCAACTGACAGTATTGAGCTCTAAATGATCACAACTACAGGCGATGGCTACAAAAGATATCTTCTCACTCCAGATCATGCAGCTGTCCTTTCCTGAGATTTGCATTCTTATGGCATGTGAGATTCGGCTCTTAAAATATTTCATTCTGTAGCATGTTGTTGTTTATATTTTTAGCATAATTTCAGGACATACACACCCTTCCGCTCTTTTTTTTGGATGGTAGTATCGCCCATCATGACAATCACAGTACACATGGTCAGATGGCATCTAAGGAGAAATCATCCAACCCTAATCATTCTACATATGCTCACATTAGACAAGATCACTGACCATGATTTTATATTTTCCTTCTCCACAGGTAATCCAAGCAGTATTCTTTGGTGTATGTGTGCTGACAGACTTGACCAGCCTGTTAACAAAAGGCAGTATGTGCCAAGAACAGGAGATGCAGCGGAGGAAATTAATTGATCTTAGAGACTGGTTGATGGCTGTGTTAGCATTTCCTGTTGGTGTGGTGAGTAAATGACATTGTTTGGATACAGTTCCTCCCAATCTGAGAGGGTTGAGTGGGAAGGGTCTCAATGTCTCAATGGTACGATGCATATAATTTTCACTTACATACCACAAATATGTTCTTATGTTATTTAGTCATGTTAGCAGTTATAGCATTTGGCAAACACTGTAGTCTAAGTTCAATATGTTGATTGTCTGCATTTATACATAGTCCTAGTCAACAGAATAAATTAGTGTTCACAATTTTCTGTAACACTTTCTATTAACCCAGTGTTCATAAAGCTTTATAAACACATTCATAAACAGTTATAATGCATTCATAAACAATACTATGCATAACTGTTTATACATTCTCATGATGTAAGCCTTTACAAATTTATGAATGTGTTTATAATGCTTAATGAATAATGGGCTCATAGAAAGTATTTTCTCCAGTATTTATCCCAGTGAGCTCCCTAATTTCAGTTCACTCTTTTATAGTTTGTTGTGACCATGTTTTGGATCCTCTACCTGTATGACAGAGACTTAATATATCCACAACTCTTGGATAATTTCATTCCACAATGGTTGAACCATGGAATGGTGAGTACGAAGAGGTCACAGACCTCACTTAGTGTAAGTTTATCATCATCATCATCGTCATCCCATTAGTGCCATTAAATGGATGAGTTCTTATTTACCAAACAGGAAATAAAGTGTACTCATTGGCAATACTTATTCCACTTAGCCTGTACATTAATGATCTGCCATCATTTGTACAACAGATGGATGCTAATGACACAGTTTACGTACATGCAAAAAACAAACAAAAGATGCAGTTAAGCTAATTACAGCCTTGGTCCACGTTTCTGACTGGTTAAACTTATGCTTACACTTAAACATTAATAAAGCAGTTTGAGTATTATTCTCACAGAAACATGCAAAGACATACCAACCTGATGTTTTAATTGGAGGTGAAAAGCTCAATTAAATTCAATTCAATTATATGTATAAGCACCTTTTACAATAATATTGTCTCATGGTGCTTTACATCAAAGGGGAACCAAAGAGCAACAGGGACAAGGAAAAATTCCCTTGTGGTATATAGTCTAGGAAGAAACCTTGGGCAGTTCCACAGCTCAAAGGGACAAGCCAGGGGTCATGCAGAAAAAGTACAATCAGAAGCTCATGGTTGTATCTGATTTTAAATACCTTGGAATCATTTTAGATTTCAACTTAACCTTAAATAACATGTCAAAATGATGGAACACCATTAAATTCAACCTGGCAAAGTTTAGACACATTTGGACATATTTAATATTCTTTTTCCACCTCCCCTTGAGTTAAACAATTGTGTTTTACCTTTCTCCAGTTTATCCAGCCATTTTTCAGGGTGGCAGTAGCGCTTTTAGCTCCAGCATAGCATAGATTATTGGATTAGACCGTTAGCATCACGGCTGTGAGCATCTTGCTCAAAAGTGACTAAGAGCTCCAGTAATTTTCCTATTTAAAACTTGACTTGAGTGTATTAGGGTCATTGACAAGATATGCACATTTTCTTGTCCTGCATTACTGATTCTGTTAAGCCAATGTAGTTTAGACATATTTTCAGTCCATCATAATAATATAAATTTTTGCCAATGATCAGCCCTAAACAGCTGAACAGTATTCTATCTCTTCACCAAAACCTTTCAGTGGCCTTTCACCATCATGTAACACAAAAGTTAAAGACCTTGGGGTAATTATTGACCAGGACCTCTCTCTAAATAGTCATGTAAAACATATTTAAAAAACATCTTTTTTCTACATACGAAATATAAGGTTAGAAAAATTAATACATGCATGTATTACTTCCAGGCTTGATTATTGCAATGCTCTGTTCTCTGGGTGTAGAAATACCTGTATCAAAAACCTACAGCTAATACAAAATGCCGTGGCCCGGACACTCACTAGGACTAAATATGAACATATCTCTCCTATCCTGGACTGCAACGAACGCTACGGGAGGCCTGTGCCAAGACCAACACTCCATCATAGAGGCCCTTCCTAGACGCCAATGTCAGGTCTGACTCCCCTTCCCTGAGGCTTTGTGACTGACCCCCCCTCACAATGACACTGTCAAATGTGTGGCTACTACTACACCGTCAGCCACAATTCCTGATAACCACCTATGGACTGACTACCATGTAATGTAAAGTGGGATAATACTCTGTAACTATTATGAACCTTAGCTAAAACCAACTTGTAGTCTATCATGGTTACTACTGATTGTAATTTTCCTGCATGACCCTGGCAGTTGGGTTAGCTCCTTGAGTCGTGGATCTGGCCATGGTTTCTTCCTAGACTAACTAAACATAAGGGAGTTTTTCCTTGCCCCGTTGCTCTTGGGTGCTCCCCCTGTAAAGCGCCACGAGACGATACTATTGTAACAGGTGCTGTATAAATAAAACTGAATTGAATCTTTTAACGTTTTCATAAATTCATATAATGTCAGTTAGTGCAACGTATGTTCGAACACATAAGCATATTGTAAAATGTAATAAATCTTTTGTTTTCATTCAGGATTTAGGATTATCAATTTAAAATTAGTGACAAAGTCAGTTGGCGCAACCAGTAAATCCAGTGGCATAACTGCAAAAAATATCTTTCTGTATATAAATTATATTATTCAAAACTCTTAAAGGGTCTACAACATTTCTAAAATACAAAGTGAAATTAAAGTAAGGATTTAATACTCATTTGTTTCATAACTTTCAGTAAGTTAAACTTGAAGTTTAAAAAGGTAGTTACTGGTTGTGATGCTTTGGTAGCTATTAAATTGTTATGTATGAATTTGCTAGCAAAGTTAAAAGGTTAAACATTTCTTGCAGAAATTATTAGAAAATTATACCACTGCTTGATCAAATTTCCTATTGTGAAACACAATTTTTTACAGTTGCGTATCAATTTGGTCAAAATGCTGTGAGGTTTAAGTGAACTGTATGTTAACAGTGTTACAATTTAGCAGCCTGACCGACAGCAGCGACTGAGATGGATTTTAAGTCTACACTGCATTTGGGAGTATGGGAAATGGTGATTTTACAAAAGCCAAGACAGGATAGAATCCTTTGATGCGACACTTGACAGTGACAGATAGAACGAAGAACTCACTTTTGATCACAGCAAATATCTATTTCAAACTAGTAGCAGCAGTTTATCCTCGTAAGTTTTGAAAGAGTCAATGTGTGTCAGAAAGAAGTAGTTCTGCAAATGAGCCTGTGTTAGCTATCAAAACATATAATTTGTTAGCAATAAACACCTATACTGTTCACCTACCTAACACCCTCTGCTTCTGCATTGGGGCCTTATTACCACCTCAGACATGCAGTATTCACCAATATGTGCACGCCGTGTCGTTCATTATCCCTTACTTAGTGGCAAAAGTCACTTTACGCAACCAGCAAATCAGGTGGCACAACTGTCATTTTTTCAAAGAATAAATGCTATTTAAAGCTCTTAGACTAGTCTAGTTTTCAAAATATAAGGTTAAATTAAATTGAGGATCTAATACATATAATACATATTTATTTATGTATTTTGACCAATTAGGCCTATTCTTTGTTTCTTAGTACTTGGTTAAGGCAAAGTTTTGACCTTTACTGAAGTGGAGTTGAACAATTCAAAAGCAATACAATTATACAATGTACTTATTATGTACTAATGTTAAAATACTAATGTTGTCAGGTGGCACACCTGGTGTCAGGTGTCAACTGAATAAATTATTGGCCTACACCATTATACAATTTTATTATGATTTTTATGCTTGTATAATTTAAAAGGAACAAAACATATAAAATACCTTTCCAAAGAAATGCAGTAATAGAAAATTATTGTAAATATAAAACACAGAAGCAAAATACTAATGATTCAGGCAGGTAGACACTCCAAGGGGTAGGAAAATGTATATTTGTGTTGTGCCATCTGACATATTTTGGGTGGTGAAATTTCCCAAACTGTGAAAAATAGGTAAAAAAAAAATAATTTCTGATTCACAAATAAATCGTGTTAAAACACATTGTGCTAATTTCAGAAATAGGCTCTTAAAAGCCTTTTTTGTGAATGACTCATTAAGACTGGTGGTGTCAGGTGTTAGGGCAAGGTGGGTCTTGAATCCAGGTGTATCTCCGGTGTAACAGTCCCATGCTTCACCCACTAATCCACCCTCAGTCGGGGAAATTGAACGGATATGCAGAGAATCAGCAGGTTGGTTTCAAAAGGGAAAACTTTACTCAAAGCAAAAATCAGGAAAAACAGGATTCTTCAGTCAGACTTCCAAGCTTCAACAGAGACTTCACAAAACACGATAGGGTTCTTGTAAACCAAAAAGGCAGACAAAAATCAAGGGGAATAAAAAAACAGGCACAGAAAAACATCTAGTGACCAGGTGAACATATGACTTGAAAAGCCCCCCCCCCCCCCCAAGATTGTCTACCGGCGATGCCAGGATGGTCTGGATGCAGGTGATGGAAGTCTGTAATCAAGCCACAGTCAAGCACATCCCTGGATGGCACCCAAGAACGCTTCTCTGGGCCATAACCCAAGTACTGAAGTACCCCACAGACACGTCAGGAATCCAGAAGCTGGTTGATAGTGTAAGTGGTCTGGCTATCAATGAGCCGAGGACAAGGTGGCGGCCTAGGAGCAGGAAACAGCGGAGAAGTGACCACCAAGCGGAGACGGGAGACATAGAATTTTGGGTGGACCCTCATGGAACGGGGCAGTTGCAGAGTTTAGGCCACAGGGTTGACTCGGCAAACCACCTTGAAAGGACCCATGAAACGGGGTGCCAGCTTCCGGTTCTTCACCCTCAGAGGAAGATCCCTGAAGACCGGAAGGTGACCAACCTCCAATGCCGATTGGACCGCGGCTGATATTGTTGGGAAGCCCTCAGCAGGGCATGCCTGGCTCTCCTCCAAGTACGCCGACACCACCACACAAACCCCACCACTGGGCTGATGGGACCCCTGCATCCACCTCCTGCTTAGGAAACAAAGACGGTTGGTAGCCAAACTGACACCCAAGAGACATACCTGTGGCCAAGCACTTCAGGGTGCTGTGAGCATATTCTGCCCAAGGGAGTTGGGAACACTAGGAGGTCGGAATAGCAGCCACAACACATCTCAAGGTGGCCTCGAGGTCCTGATTCAGTCACATCTGCCTGTTTGATTCTTCATGTCTGGCCACCAAAAGCGACAGTCAGCAGGGAGGAGTGACCCCACTGAAGGACCCGTCCATTGAGGAACAAATAAGAAATCTGCAGGGGCAGTATGATGACCAAGATCCTTGCGCAGGGCTTGCTGGACAACAGAGGTGATTACCCAGCAAACCGTTGCAGCAACTCAGGACCCTGGAAGGATGGTCTCAGGATGGCTCTCTGGGCTGCTTGACTGGAACCAGCGAGAGAGCGCATCGGGTTTAAAGTTCTTAGTACCTGGCCTGTAGGAGAGGATGAAGTCGAAACAGTTGAAGAGGAGAGCTCAACGTGCGTGGCGAAGGTTTAGCCGTTTAGCCTGTTGGATGTATTGCAGGTTCTATGGTCCGTCCAAACAAGAAAGGGATGACATGCCCCCTCTAGCCAGTGCCTCCACTTCTCCAATGCCAGTTTAACAGCCAGGAGTTCCCGGTTGCCGACGTTGTAGTTCTCTTCAGATGAGCACAACCTGCAGGAGAAAAAGGCACAAGGATGGACTTTGCCATCAGACGATCTCTGGGACAGTACTGCCCTAACTCTAACATTAGAGGCATCAACCTCTACAATGAATGGTTGAGTTGGATCTGGCTGATGAAGGATGGGAGCAGAGATGAAGTGCCACTTCAAGTCCTTGAATGTCTGATCGGCTTCAGGAGACCATGCGAAAGGGGAATTATCCATCCGTTTAAGTGAAGAGATGGAGCTAAAACTGTGGATTAACCTGTGGTAGAAGTTTGCGAAACCCAAGAACCTCTACATTTCCTGTACTGCTTCCACCTTCGTAGGGTCCATCAGGATCCTGCCTTTAGAAATGACATAACCCAGGAAGGACACTTTGGGTACATGGAATTCACATTTCCCTGCTTTGACAAAGAGGTGATGCTTGTGGAGGCAACTGAGTACTAGCCGAACATGGTGGACGTGCTCTGGAAGGCTCCTAGAGAAAATCAATATGTCGTCCAAATAAACAAAAACAAATCTGTCCAGTATGTCATGAAGGATGTCATTAATGATCGGCTTGGAACACAGCAGGGGCATTGGTGAAGCTTTCCACAGTGTATGCAGCAGCGCTCCCTCAATCATCTGTTGCATTCCGCCTGAGAGTCGAGTCCCACCCAGCTGCATGGGCTCTGGAACTCCATTAGAAGGATGAGGAGCTGGACCATCACTGACTGAGACCGCATAGGGGTAGGACCTTGGGGGCCTTGGTTAAGAGGATAACACTTAAGCTACAACACAATGAAAGAACTAACAAGGAGTGCATATTGCTAACATAGAATCTGCACTATTTTAAGTTGAAAGTGCAATAGTGTAACACAGTGTAGAGAAATTAAATTATTAAGTGCATTCTCAAAATTTACGCCAGGAGATATTCTTGGAAGAGCTGAGTCTTCACGAATTTCTTGAAGGTGGAGAGGGTATCAGTTGATCTGGTAGCACTTGGGAGGTCATTCCACCAGCGCGGAACCAGATATGAGAAGAGTCTGGATTGACCTGCACAAGGTGTTGGCCGTGCTAGAAAACGTTCCTTAGAGGAGCGTAGCGGTCAAGAAGAAGCAACTGCTGTAAAGAGCATAGCAACAGCCTAGCAACAACCTCAAGTACCCTTGCAACTTCCTGGTAACCACTTCCACAATGATGACTCAGCAATCAACATAGCTACCAACACGATTAACCTAGCAACCATTATAGAAACCACCATGTCCACCCTAACAACAGCCTAGGAGCCACCACCACCCTTTCTACTTCCTTGCATCCGCTTCCACAATGATGAACCAGCAACAAACATAGGAACTAGCATCATTAACCATCAGTGTCGCTGGTGGAGCAATATGATGCAGCCGTAGAATGCTTCCAACCATCTCCACCAATTCAACTACTGAAACATTTTTATCTATGATTTGTAGTTTAATAGTCTTGAAATACAATAATCCACAATACACAACTTGATTAAAACAATGAACTGTATTATGCCACTGCAGGAGCAATACACAGCCCCAGGCTTCATCCAACCATCTCCACAAATTCAACTACTAAAATATTTTTACCAATCAGAACCTTGACAGTTGCGTTCAACCATCTCCAGCAAATTGTCAGTTGTAATTAATAAACAATGAACAACCACCAGTTGCATCTTACAATCTACCTTTTGGTCTTACCATTTGTATTATTTTAATATTGCCATTATTCAGTGGTGGCATTCTAAAACGTACAGTGTTACTGTTATTTTTGAAGCTTGTCAAACATAGAATCTTATGTGCTTTCAAATAGAATCTTATGCAAATAATGCTCATCTATGTTGACTATGAAATTCACTCAAATGCTATTGCAATAACTTAAACAAATGTGAAATGCTAGTGTATCACTGCACTCAACCCCACTATACAATACGTTTCACAATTTTTAGGTCACAATACAATACATTCACAATTTTTTGTCCACAAATTATGATTGAAAATAATATAAAATTAACGTTTTCCTTTTATCAGAGCCGTCACTAAAATAGTATGTTCTAACTAAAACTGAAATTAACCAAATCTGTTGTTATTTAAATGTAAACAAATGATGCAAAAATATGTATTACTCATACTTATCTTAAATCTCACTTCAGGGCTACTTTCAAAGTAGCGCTACACACTGGGCTGCTGATGGAGGTTAACTACACAGGATACTTGACTAAAAAAAAAGAGCAATCGATTTTTGGGCATTTCCTATCTCTGGGGCAGAACTTCTTTATTATCAAAATTGTGTAATCTAATAATTTTGGGGGACTCCACGTAGCCTTTTCATTTCTTAGGCCATGGAGAGACAGAATGTGGACTTCTGCTTGTAATTTTTTTAGCATCTAGTTTTTTTGCCATTGCTTTCATCATAGCCCCAGTTTCACTATTACTAACTAAAGAACAGAAGATTATACAGGCTGAATGAAGATTATGAAAAGAAAGCCCCAACAGAGCTACACGTCGGGGTCCTGAGTCACACTATCAGGGCTTAATGGCAGAATGTTATCCTCTCAGTACTCAAACTCAGTAGTGCTAAGAAACAATATAAGTCAGGTGTTTGTGCAGGCAGTTCACTGATGAGAATTTGTTGGTAAAACTATTTCCCTGTTTGCTCACCGTATGCAGTACTACACATTTCAGACTAGGAGGAGTGACAATAAATTGATGATTGACAATGAACAGTGAAAACAATTTCAGCAAACTTCAGAACTAAATCAATTTTGATGATTGACCCCAAATATAACATAATGGCTGGAAGATGAAAATAGTATGTTACAGAGCATGTTGAAAATATGGTCCATTGCCTTTACCTAATGGTCTCATTTCTTGTTCAAGCACACAACAGTTCTCCCATTCATCATAATTGAGATGAGAACAACACCGCACCAGTATCCAAATCGGCTCCGTGGACTTCTGACTGTTTGCAGCTTCGCCATGGGATATGTACTATGGTAACAATAATTAACATTGCTCCATTTTGATGATTGTCTTCATAGTAACCTCAGTATTGAGCTGTATTTTAATGGTGAAATTGGTACATGTACACTGCACAAAACACAGCTTTACTTGAGAGGGAGACACAGAAAGGATGTGTTTTTTGTTATACTTACACCTATGTACCCAAGACCCACCATAAGTATTTGGCCATAGGTAGTCCAAGTGATATTTAGCAACTTCAGTCTTTTAAATTCATAATTAAATTACAAGAGAGGCTCAGTACCATAAAGTCTCAGTAAGCAAGATAGGACTGACAACATGTTTAATCCGTGTATAGTACAAAGGTGACAATGGACATTGTAACAGTTTAGTTAGTCACAGTCTCTGGGACAAGCACCTGTCATCAAACCATTATGACAACAGTCCATATAGTGTGGGCTCCTCATGTCGATAGATGTAACAGTGAGCTGATCTCATATCCTGCTGATGAAAGAAGGCACTAAAAGGCTTTTGAGTTAAAGATGCCTATCCACTTCACCCGTCACAGCCAACCAAACGGGAAGTAGGCAAATTAGCTACTTAGCATTGTTAGCATAACTGCTAGCTGAGTCAACTAACAGACCAACAGTATTAGCATAGTCAGTATAATCACCATTTTAAGCCTAGCTGCTGGCAAATATAAGCTAAGCTGGCTATGTAACACTATTAGTGCAGTTAGCTACTTAGCATTGTTAGCATTATTAGCATAACTGAAAGCAAACATCAACTAAGTAGCACTTAACTGTCAGTTGTTATCAAGTATGACTCCCGCCAATTGTTTCCTCTGCTTACAACTGTTTCAAGATAAAAGTTGTCACTGCAAGAATTCACTATTAAATAATTTAACTATTTAAGCTATCCAGCTATTTAACTATTCAGCCACTCCAACTGTCAGTTGTCATCAACTATGTCTACCACCAATTGTTTTATCTGCCAACACCTGATTCTAAATAAAGGTCCTCACTTAAATTATATACTATTACATAATTTAACTCTTTAAACTATTGAGCAATTTAACTGTTCAAGTTTGACTGACAAGCAGTTCAAGCAGTCAGTAAACCACCACCTACCTATCAACCAACATAGCAACCATTGAAATAAAGCATCTATGTCCATTTCTATCAGTCAACATCATTATACTACCAACCACTTGAGTAACTCCTTTATGTCGAATAGTAGCCACCATGGATACCCTAGCAACAAGCCCAAGTACCCTAGCAACAGCCTAGCAACCACTTCCACAGTTGCAACCAATGTGATTAACCTAGCAAGCAGCATAGCAGCCACCACAACTACCCTTGCAACAACCTAGCAACCTCAAGTAACTTAGCAACCACTACCAATTTTACAGCTTAGCAACAAGCATAGCAAACAGCATGATTAACCAAGCAAAAAGTATAGCAACCACAAGTACTCTAGCAACAGCCTAACAAGCACCATAGCTAGCTAGCAAAGCTGGCGAAAGCGGTCATATTGTTTTTGTCACATTTTTTTCCCCTTTTTTTTTCACCGATTTTCCGTCAATGATTGCCGGGACACTGAAACGCTGGGGGATATGAATCTTTGTAGGCTTGTAGCCCTAGTAGAGTGGCAACAACTAGAAGCTTTTGGCACCCAAGGACCACCCCCCTGCTGTTTCAATGATTTTCTGTATCAGTGTATGAGAGCTCAACTCTGGTCTGCATAAAGGTGGCAGGTGCAGGTGTCCTCTGCCTGGACACCTGCATCTGCACATGATTCTAATTGTTTAATAGCCGTATTGTGATGTCATCATTCAATGTTATGTCTATGGAGATATACGTAACAGCGTTTGAATTAAGTTTCTGCGTTGAACAGTTTAATATGCATTAATCGTAGAAAGTGGCAAAATGGTTAGAGGAAGAAGAAGGAGAGATTGTAATTCCAGGGAATTACAAGTGTATAAAAATGCAAACTGCAGTTGCATGTGGACTTTGATGCAAATAGTTGCAGTATGATATTGGTAGCTAGGTTGTTTGTAGGATTGTTATGGTAGTGGCTATGGTAACTAGATCAAGGATCAAGGAGTTTTTTCATTATTAAAATACTAATGTAAGACATGTAATGAAATTGGAGTATTAGCTCAATATTTTGACACAGAAGGAAAGATACAAGCAAATGCAAATAAATGGGCTTTAGTCCATATGGGATAAGGATCCATGTAGCCTACAGATCAGACGTGGTTAGTCAGTTTGTTTCCAGCATCCACAGACTGTGGCTGCTTTGAAGTCGAGACCAAGGAGTGACGTTGAGGAGTGACGATGGGATAGGCTATCGTCTTCAACCAAGATGGTTATAGGGATGGCATCATTTTGGTCCACCCATGTGAGAAGGTATAGCCTGCAGCACATTGAATCTCTGCACAGTCAAAACAATCGGTAGGCAGGGCAGGATCCTGGCCATCAGAACGTAGCCCTCTGTACATGCACATGGCCCCCACTCAAACCATGGATGAAGAATGTTTAGATGAAAAATGCATCTACACACCGCCATCACTCCTCCATGTCTCACCGCCGCATTCACAGCCTCCGCTCCAGTTTTGTACACTCCATCTCTGCCACAGACAGTCAAAGAAGACTCCTCAGCTCTGCAGATGGAGACATCCGGTGGAGTGAGAGCTTCATCTCATAGGCAAACAGATGAGTCAGAGTGTATTATTTGACTAGAAGCACTCAAAAAAATGCCAACCTAAGTGAACTTTCTGACAGTAACAGAAAATTAGAAGGCATAATCCAACACAAAGCTAGTCACAAAAGGTGAAAAGCAATGTGAAAAATAGCAGAAAGGGTGAAAAAAGAGTGGGAGCTGCAGTATTAGGCAGCCATTGTGCGGCACTATCACGATTGCAACTAGGAGTGGTTTTGATGCTGAATGATAGCTAATGCATGTTGGTTGCTAGGCTGTGGAAGTAGTTGCTAGGCTGTTGGTAGGAAAAGGAGGTGGTTGCTAGGCTATTGCAAAGGTAGCTATGGTGGTTTCTATGCTGGTTGCTAGGTTTATCATGTTGTTTGCTAGGTTGCAAAGTGGTTACTAGGTTGTTGCTAGGGTGTCCGTGGTGGCTACTATCAGAAATAAAGGTGTTACTATAGTGGTTGGTAGTTTTATCAGGTTAATTCATATAGAAACTTACATAGATGCTTTATTTCAATGGTTGCTATGTTTTTTGCTAGGTGGGTGGTGGTTTTATATAGTTGGCTGAAGTCATATTTGATGACAACATTTATTGTAATTACGTCTGTGCATGTTTTGCTATTTGTAGTTCAATGAAATGATTGATATGACTTTCTTTAAATTATTCTGTATTGCCCAAGGAAAGTTTCCAATTTGGAATATTTCCAAAATTCCTAATTAGAACTTTCCATTGAATTTACTGGATATTTACCTGGAATTTTCAGCCCACTTTGCAACCTTAGTAACAGTCCCTAATATAACCGTCTCATCACTTAGGGTCTATTAAATTTCCCTCTTTCAATTTTTAATTTTGGCTTGATGAGTGCAGAATTAATGTGATGTTGCATGGACTTTGTGTTCAGTTTAAGTGTGATAATGCTGATGATTGTTTTTTTAGACCTATTTTAAAAAGAATGTGAACTCACACTTTCTCACGCTTTGTTCTCAGGATGTGTTGGGTCCATCATGTGACTGGAGTATGGGTTTACCCATTGTTAGAGCATCTTGGCACAATGTCCAAAGTCCTCTTTTTCTTCTCTCTGATCATTCTCATCACTGTATACTATGTTCTTGGAGAAATTCTCAATAGTTATATATGGGATTTCACAACAAAGAGTAAGTCTTTATGAATCATCATTCCAACCTGTCCAACTCGAAACAAAAGCAATTACCACTGTTATAAATTTTGTGTCATGATAGATGATGACACAGCGTAGCCCGACACAATAAACTTAAAAATATGATACCAAAATAAACTCAAATTTATTCTTGATGAGCATTTCATGATATTTTATTGACTGGAGTCATTTTATCTGACTTATTTTTTGTTTGGATGAAAAAAATGTCTTGTCTCTTGATTGCTGTTATATATTTTTTGCAATGAATGCCTCTGCCTCCTAAAGTCTTTCAGGTCCTGTCAAAATGACAAGCAAGTCCATATACACCATGATCAATTCATAATAGCCACTAGAGAAAAAAAATCTACTGCAATGAATACGGTACATCATTGCCCTAATTCTCCCATGTTCTTATGTACAGTTACACTGTTACAATTTAAAAAACATGATGCCATGCCACCACGTTAAGCACCAAATTTGATACTGGAATGCCGGAACCCCAACAATACTGATCCTCTTCAGTTTGCCTACCGCCCTAATAGCTATACTGAGGTTGCCATTTCTCATGTCTTGCATACCAATTTAAGGCATATTGACAGTGGAAGGGTGAAATAAAATTGACCAGTATTTGGCACGCTTTTATCCAAAGGGACATGGACTCACAATGTAGGGTTTGGGAATCGAACCAATGTCACCCATTTGTCAGTCAAGCGACATAACCATTGCCCCACCAAACCCTTTTGCTGAAAAAGGGAATTATGTGAGGCAGCTGTATATTGATTATAGTACAGCTTTCAACACCATTGTCCCAACCATTGTTCCTCAGTTGCAACCTATCTGATACAATCTTTTGTGCAGAATCAATAGAGAAAGCTGTTTCTCTATTCATGTGATTATGTTGGTTCTAAATGAATCAAAAACTAAATTCATGCTATTTACCAGATAAAGAATGATGATATAGTGATATGTGTGATATTATTGCTTTTAGCGTATGTTACCTAAATGGAACACAAATTGAGCAAGTTGTTCAGTATAAATATTCTGACGCCGGGGGTTAAATGGTAACTTTAATCACAGAGTTGGAGACAGAGGTAAAGGGTATCCAAGATGCCAGCAGGTCAGGTTTATTGCCTACAACTTCACAACCTAGGCAAACGGGCAGTAGAAGGTGTCCCAACAAAACAACACTCAACTACTAAATATATAAACAACTGAACTCTCTCACACACATCTCACGGAACAGCACAACAACACATCAAATACTCAACTCTTCTCATCTCTGCCTGAACTAAATGAACGTCTTAGAACCACGATTAATAACCACACCCCTGATCAATAACTAACCTATCAACTAACCCACACAATGATTCAATACAGAATTAGATCTTATGTAAATGCAATCTCCAATCTTATGTAAATACAATCTTTCATTCAGTATTTTCTGTAATAAATGAGTAATAGATGCCTACACATCTTTAATTCTGTGAGACTCTTTTGAGGTCTTTTATATTGAGGTTTTTCACCTACCTGCGTCATAATGCTCACTGGTTGGCTTCGAGAGGCGCTAGCATACTCATTAGAGTATGAACAGGAATTATGAGCTATTGTAAATGTCATTGTGCCCCATTAATCTATATGGACTCTATGGTTATATTTTTTAAGCAAACGTAGAAACAACTAACAAGGTGGATATTAGCAGACTATGTCAAGCTGGTCCTGTCCTCAGAACCAATTACCTCAAACTCCCGAGCACCCCCGCTGGTCAGTCGTCATATCTTTGTAATGCTTTGACGTACTGTAACCAAACTTGGTACGTGGACTCAGGACGCATCATTTAGAACAGGGTTTAGAACAGAACTTTGAACTCTGAAGCATTCGCCCACTGCATCCAATCAAATTTGACGGCAAAACCCCCAAACAGGAAGTGAACAGTGCCACAGTCTCCACAGTGCTTTGACATAGCTTAACCAAACTTGGTTTAAACACTTAGGACCCTGTTCAGACAACTCTGAATGATCAATTTCAACACTCTAGTGTCCTCTCTGGTGGAAAGTCATATCTCGGCAACAGTTTGACGTATAGCAACCAAACTTGGTTTGGGGACCCAGGACCCTGTCCCGAACACTCTGAATGATCGATTTCAATGCGCTAGCGTCCCCTCTGGTCAAAACTCATATCTCCTCAAAGGTTTGACGTATCGCAACGAAACTTGGTAGGTGGACCGAGAACCCTGTCCTAAACACTCTTAATGTGTATCTTAATGATCGATTTCAATGCTCTAGTGCTCCTAATAGTCACCTGATCTCACCAACAGTTTGACGTTTTGAAACCCAACTTGGTACTTGGACTCAGGACTGTGTTTGTACATGTTATGGATATATGACATGTGAGTCTGTTGTTGCGTGGCGGAATGTCCGGTTGCGAGGGCCCATCACAGTCGCTTGTGGCTTTAATTATTATTATTATTATTATTTCCTTTTGGCGAGGCGTCATTTGGCCTTGTTGTGGGTGGTTCCCATGGGCAAAAACTCATGAAATTTGGCACACACGTCAGTCGTTGCGCACGCTTCTCAGCCATATAGGTTTTGGAACTGGCGTGGCTCACGGACTCCGTAGCGCCCCCTAATGATGTTGAGTTTCGTGGTATATAGTTTCAGCTACACGCACCAAATTCGGTAGATGTGTGGGACTCCTCAAGACAAACAGCTTTTGTATGCACATTGCATTAGCCACGCCCAACAGGAAGTCAGGTAATTGGCATTATGTGCGTTTTGACATTTGGTCAATTTGAACATACTCGTCAGAGACAGTTTGTCAGATTGATGTGAAATTTGGTATACATGATGCCAATATGTTGCTATAGTTAAATTGCGAAGGGATTTTTGATATATTGTAATATGTTGAAATGGCGAATTCATGAATTTTTATGGTTTTTAATATCTCACCACATAAATAGGAAGTGTGTCGTAAAGTCACAATGCATTGAATCAGAAATCTGAAACTTCATGAATCACATGTTAATAGATATTATGATTATGATGACATCCAGACACTCAATGTGCTTGCCTGGTATAGCCTAGCCATGGCCAACAGGAAGTAAGGTAATTGTAAAATTTTGTGTTTAGACACATGGTGAATTTTAACAAACTCATCCAAGACCGTTTGTCAAATTGCTGTGAAGCTCTCTAGAGAAAAACAAGGCCTGTTCCCATACTGAGAACCCAGTTAAATTTTTACCTTCTTTGTGAGCTTTAAACGTGTTAAACGTTAAAAGCTGTTTGTACCTGCTGTTTTTGAAATATGTCTATATGAGTTTGAGTTGGTGCATGTTTACATGGACACAACCCCTTTTACATTGAAAGCTCTTGACAAGGTTTACCATAATGCTCTACAATTTGTTACTGGTGATGATTTTAAAACTTATCATTGTAAACTTAATGAGAATGGAAGATGGTTCTCTTTCAATGAAAGGAGGGAAAGGCACTGCCTCCTGTTTATTTACACAGAAGTTGTTGCTAGGTAAATGTTCATACTCAGCCCCCTAAAGAGAACATTTTTTGTGTACTTCTGCAAGATTTCGCAAGGTTTTTGTTTTGATATGTTGTAGCTAGAGGTGCTTCCAGGTGATGCATACAGCCTCTACTATGTCAGCTACTTTTCCTTGCTTCCAGGCTACAGTGTGTTGAGTTTCTGCTGCGCTGTGGCCGAGGGTCATAAGTTAAGGAGGTGCAACCTTTTTGGGCTGGCAGGAATCCCATAAGGTAATAACCATGGAAAATTGTAGTCTATTACTCATGGTCACTACTGACTATACTTTTCCTGCATGACCCCTAGCAGTTGGGTTGCCCCCTGAGTTGTGGATCTGCCCATGGTTTTTTGCTTGAGTTTCCTCCTTGTGTCCTTGTTAATGTCTTTAAAGCGCCACAAGACAATTCTATTGTAAATAGTGCTGTATGAATAAAACTGAATTGAATTGGGAAAGTTGTTACCAAGGTGATTATGGAATAGGAAATAACATGCAGAAGAAATGCCATAGCCTATTGACATTTGACTGCTGTATTTGTCCTGATTTTGATTGACTTATGTGTCCCAAACCCTAAAATCACAGAATGCTGGTCTTCTTGTAATCGCGAGAAATAAAAATCTCACGAGAATATCAAAATATATATTTATATATATAAATACATACATGTATGCACAAATGACACATACGATCACTGATGTGTGGGCCTGGCCTAACTCATTTGCTTCCATGTACACCACAATCATCTCTGCTGAGTGTCATCCCTGCCTTCTTCGGGCAGACTCCTGTCCCCTTTCCCTCCTGAGTGGACTGCAACCAACACTACAGGAGGCCCATGCCAGGACCAACTCTCCATCCTGGAGGCCCTTCCTACATGCCCTTGCCAGGACTGACTCCCCTTCCCTGAGGCTTTGTGACTGACCGCCCCTCACAATGGCACTGGTCAAATAGCAGTTGGGTTAGCCCCCTTGATTGTGGATCTACCCAAGGTTTCTTCCTAGACTAACTAAACATAAGAGAGTTTTTCCTTGCCTCTGTTGCTCTTCGAGACAATACTATTCTAAAAGGCGCTGTATAAATAAAATTGGAATTGTATAGAATTAATTCTAGAACATATTGTGAAGGTGAAACTACTTTCATTCTGCAAATAAATAAAGGAAATGTATCTAAACCTTTTTCAGTCACTAGTGGAGTAAAACAAGGTATATTCATCTATAGTGTGAGTTGCCAATTAATAATTTATACATAACATTAAAATCAATATAATTTCAAAAAAACTTGCTACCCTGGCCATATATGGGAAAACAACATTAATAAATAAACTGATTGTGTCTCAGTTCACTGATTTACTGTTATCATTGCCAACCCTAAGAGAAGCTTTTTTTTTTTGAGCTAATATTTACGTTCACGTGGAATACCAAAAACATATATCTTTATAATGATTATGAGTAGGGGCAATCAAGTTAATAAACATTTAAGCTTGAATCATCATTAAAAGCCTCCCTCATACCCAAATTCAATTTTAATAAAGAATGGTTTTCAAGTAAAATTTTGGATAATGCACATCCTAGGTTTAGAAAAAGCTTCATTCCATTTCTCCAAATACACCAAGACAGATATTCTGTTCAAACTTTCCAAGTTTCTGACAGAAGGCATTATCAGTTGGTTGCAATTTCAATGCCATCCATTAGATAACCTGGCACAAGTTTTGCAACAAACACTGGCTAAAATTAGACCATGCCTCATACCTAAAATATTGAAGGTACACATTGTTCAAAAATATACTGGAAATATATTGTATATAATCAAACAATTTTATTACAAAACTGCAATGTTGGTTTACACAGATGTACTATTATTATTGCAAGACATTTACAAGAGTCTTTTTACATAGCAACAATGTTTTAGCTTGCCACAGCCTGTAGGTTGTGCAGTCTGAAACAGGCCAGTAAAGGTAGGTGGTCTGAGGAGTTGTTTGCATTGGGTAAGCCATTAACTGCACGAAGATCAATTTCGTCGAACAGAGCAAGCCGAGTCAGCAACTGCATGCCTTCCCCAGAGAGGACAATGGATTCTGGAAGGAAACAATGACACTTGAATATCCAACAGTGGCACTATTGAGGGAAGTTGACATTAGCACAGGAAAGTGGGATGCAGCATAGGCTGCAGCAATCCCTGTCATAGCCTCAGACCCTTATTAAAAATAATAGGCTGATAATACAGTAATGTAAGCTGCACTGTGCATAGGTGGCTACAAAGTTTTTGTGCAACTGTGCTGGTTAAGACATACACATACACAACTTATGATTATCTATTCTAATAGGCTATTTTGTTGATAAGAGAATAGTGGCGTGCACACTGTCATCAGACAACTCGGGGGGAGAGAGAGCAAGGTTCCTGTCTTTTCACTAAGGCTTGACTTACCATAATTTCCCAACTTGTCTCTGTAGTTCACTGGTTACCAGTTGTTTTTTTTAATTGTTGGTAACCAGCTGCAAAGCTACAGATACATAAAAAAATAATGTCCCAAAATGAAGAGGCAAGAGAAGTCATCACGATTGGGCCTGTTGTGTCAAAAGGTTATGAAAAGCTTAATTTTCCATGCAGACTAAAGCGAATTAAAGGTAATAAGATTTATTTTGCCTATGCAATGATTGATGCCTTCAAGACACACACACAATCATTTTAGGCTGAGCAGTGCGCAATCTATATTTGAGCAAAATTACACCTTTTCCACAAAACCTCTAAAAACTTTAACTTATTTGCAGTCTCATTCAGTCAAACTATATTAGCCCACACTTAGGATGACCACCGACCAGACAGAAAAGGACACTTGTGTCTAAAAGTGACTACAAAGGGTCAAAAATTTGCACAATCCTAACCTTGACAACCTTTACAAAAAAATATCTGCAGTTTTTCAAGTGTTAAATTGCAGGTTTTTTTGAGTGCAATCTGCTGTTTTGGAGAGGAAATTATGCAGTTTGCATTAATTGCCAGCAGCCTATTTGGGAGATTATTATGGTTTGCAGAAATGCGAAATAATTTTGATAACTATGAAAAGATTAAGCTATTTGCATATTTATTGTCTGAATTCATCATATAGGGCAACCATTAACTAAATGTCCATGGACTTCGGAGGCTTAGTAGCCTAACTTAACATTAACTTATTTATATTCTGACAGAACTGTGATAATATGGCACTCTGTGGTCTATATTTTCATGTTTCAGCATTCGCCCCTAAAAAGCAGACTCTAAACTTTAAAGAAAGATACATCCATGATGTCTGCAACTGTCCAGTGTGAGAGTACACGTCGGCTGCTGTTCACTCAGAATGCAGAAGCGTGGAAAACGCATTGCTTTCAATAGGCCAGAATAGGCCTACCGCTACTTATAAAGACTGCTTGCCATCACATGACACAAGTGTCAAAACGTCAGACAAAACAACTAAAAAGGAGGACACTATTTCTTGGTCTGGACAGAGGGCTGGAAAACTGGACTGTCTAGCTAAAATCCAGATGAATGGCTAACAACACTCAACACAACATAGCTAACACATTTTAGTGAAGCGCTACCAACAAACACACCTGGTAAAGAAAGCTGAACTGGAAAGAACTTGTGAAATAGACCTTTATAGTTGTTTTATGTGATCAAGCAGGCCATTGTTGGACAGAGTTAACCAATCCATGACTTTTAGGCTGCTACCATATGCAATAAAATAATAAATATGAATGCATATAGGCTGCAGGAAAAAAAAAATTGTCACGATTTGTACAGGTGTATGAAGTTAGCCTACAATCTAATGTGCAAAATCAATGTCGCAAAGTCATACTAGAGCTACAACTGAGCCTTACTTTGAGCTTAAAAACATGTTGATCTTAAAAAAACATGTTTACATATCCACAATACATAATTTCAATTTCATTTTCATGGCATAGGAAAGGGGATGATGAATGGATGGATATAAGTTACTGAAGCAGGTGAAGAATCGTTAGACCCATCTCAGCTTGCTTACAGGGCCAGGGCCAGCAGCAGTGATGAGTATGATAAACAAACATGGCTAAATTCCCTCATTTAGCATAGGTGTCAAAAACTCAGGGTATGCTACTCACAAACCCAGTCAGGTGGGACACATACACACACACACAGGTGAGCTAAAAACATAAACCAAAAACTAAAAACTAAACAATGTTAAACACTTCTAGCCTGAGAGAGAGCTGTTAACCAAACACATGCACACACACAAAAAACAAAAAACAAAAAAACAGGCAAGCAGGCAGGCAGGTACACGAATGAACACATGCATGCATTTTACCACTAGGGGGCACAGTAACTGTCAAAAACATGTTCTCATATCTCTTGGTGTGTTTGTGTTTAAAATGCCATTATTAGATGATGAGTACATACTGACTTGTTCAGGACTGAAAAAAAATGAGACTTGGACTTGAGTGTTAAGACTTGAAACTGACTTGCCAATCAGTGACTTACTCCTACCTCTGGGTCGCAAACTGTGAAAATAGGGAGTATTACATCATCAACCATTATCACCAACACCAGAGCCCTCAAGGTTGTATCCCCAGCAGTGTTGGGAAAGTTACATTTAAAAAGTAAGTTGTTGTAATTACTAGTTACTTCGTCTACTGTGTTACTGCATTATAGGAGTAACCAGTTAATATGGAAAGTAATTAAAGTGACTACTGAATAACATTTTTTTTAAATGTTCAAATAGGCTATGTCAAGAATGTGCCCCATCCCTCTCACCTTAGGACTAAATTGTAGGCTATTTTTAATAATTCATAACAATTTTAATATTTCTTTAAAATAATTTGTAATAATAAAAACAGAATTTAGCCTACGTAGTTGCATGTCAGCCTCAACATCAAGGAAAAATATTTGCATGCGAATATCTCACCATCAGCAGCGTGCCAATAGGCTAGAAGTAGCTTTTCATAATCATGATGGTGGGATACTGCTGTGGCTTAGCAATTTGCTGAAATGTTCTGACAAATATTTTCTTAATTTCCTCATTTTCATATTTTCTGCATTGTTTATTGCACGTAGATAAACAGGTGTGAAATTGCGGTTTTCTCGCAAACCGTTTATTGCACCAACTTGGAAAGCTCTTATCTTGCACTTTCACTTGATATGTGTGATATATCTGTGTGACGGGAACTCCACACGTAATGTAACAGTGAAGAATGTGTGTGACACACGATTCTCCCAGGAGCATAGGTTAATCACGTTATAGTAACATTAAGCAGTTTATTGATGGTAAAGGTAACGGCATCTTAACGATGGAAACAGTAATTAATTAGATTACTCTAGCTAACTAACTACAAATTTCTCCAGTGTTACCTGCTAATTACTGCTTATGTATAGTAAGTAAGTTAGTTGTTGTATATGAATTATAATCTCAATATGCTTTGCTCAGTACAGGGCAGGATGTAATGATATGGACACTTTTAGCACTTTTAGCTCTGGGTTTTGTCCCAATGAATATATTATCTTCTCTAAGTATTATTAAAAGAGAATAACTGTTCCTGTTGTACTACCGCCTTAGAAGTTCAATACTAACCAAAGCATATTAAGACCATAATTCTTATACAGCAACTTACTAACTACAAATAAACAGTAATTTGGAGTTTATAATGGAGAAATTCCTAGATAATGGTCTATTATGGGTAGAAAAAGCCATGTAGAATAAAGTGTTACTGTTTTTTTTTTTATTGCTGTGTTTTATACTTTTACACATACTGGTAACACTTTACAGATCGGTAATATTTCATTTCATTTCATTTATGCATTTAGCAGACCTTTTTACCCAAAGCGACTTGGGTAAGCGAGCCAGGATTCAAACCCACAATTTTCCAGGCTACTTGCATGCTAGCCAGGTTCCTCAACCACTACGCCACAACCGCCCAGGGGTAATACGTGGGTAGTTTTGTTGTAATAACTTGGTAAAATCATGGCGACAACTCATAACAATTCACGTTACTGAATCATAACTGACTAATTACTGACTAATTTTGTTATTTCTAAACAATAACCCACTACTTGTGGTGGTAATAAGTCAATAACAAAATGGCAATAACAAGGAATTACTTTGTTGCTATGGTGAGATTTGATGGTAAGACTTAAAATAAGTAATGAAATGGTAAGATCCAGTATTAATTTCCAGTAATTATATTATATATTATAATTACCTATTTCGTTTCATTGAAACAGGAAACAGAATCAGGGCTGTAAAATACATTTTTGCTTGTTTCAATTTTATTACTGGCTGAGGTAGATGGATGGCACACTGCACCACAGCGCCAGCCATCAGGAGCAGCCGTGCACCCAGGTGGGCGCCTGTAATGAATGGCAGTAATCCAGTTCCCTTTTCTTCTTCTACTTCTTAAATTTTAAAGAGTTTCCAAGAAATAAGTGCATTCTCTGAGGTAGGCCTACAAAATTTCCTAACAAATAACCCTGTTTACAAGCTTTGTGAGCAGCCTTGGCGATTCAGGTGGGCATGTGAGCTGGCATGCCCCAAACAGCCTGGGTATGTATCAGAGCATGCTGTCTGTAAGATGGTAAGGACATGCCTCTGTGTCTAAATATTCCTCTCAACTCATTGGCAACTCGTTTATTTCTGCATCTTAAAATAGCAACAACTACTTAGGTAAAGCCATAAGGTCACTGTCAGTTTCAGCTCCCTTGGTCCCATTCAGTTAGCATAAGCTGCTGGTTTGTTACTCTCTATGTTCTATATTTTCCTATGGTAGGCTTTCACCTGCTGATACTTGTTGACTAATGTCAGTCAGCACTGTAGACAGTCTGTTTGGAGGATGAGTCCTGAGATTCTGTTTGATTGTAAGTTATGGAAAAATGAACAAATGAATTAATTAAAGGGACACTACGCTACTCCAAAAATGTCAGTTTATCCAATTACATTGGATCTTGAATTAGATCCGTTTAGAAACACGATAAACCAAACATAAATATACCATTTTGACATTAACATTAAAGCAAATCTACAGTTCGCAAGATCATGTCAAGATAAAATAAAAATAGAAGTCCACCCTTAAAAACATTTGTTTTTACATTCTTCACCATTTCAGTCAATTTAACAGCTATTTAATCATTGAATCTCTGACTTATGTCCGCAGCCTACACAGCAATTTCTGTTCTAGTCTAGCTATCATCTGCTGTGCACAGGCAGGACAGAGGAAGTGGAGCTGGAAAGGGTACAAGGCTGCAAAATAGGTGTGATAGGTCTTTTTTTAAACTTTTTGAAACAAAACACAAAAGTATTAATTGATGGATCTTTTATTTAAATTAATACATGAATTTCTTACCACCAAGGTTGATAACAGTAATTTTCTGGATGTAGTAATACCGGTATTAAAAACCTACAGCTCCTTATACTGGCTCCCTCTTAAAAGTCAAATTGATTATGAAGTCAAATCGATCAATTTAAAATACTCCTTACCTATAAGGCCCTCAATGGCCTTCCTCGAACATATATCACAGACTTAGTTGTCCCTTACCACCCTGCTAAACCATTAGATCTCAGAATACTGATCCCCTTGTAATCCTGAGAATATCAAAATGTACGATAGGAGGAAGAGCTTTTTGCTACCGCATGCTGCTCTTGCGGAATAATCTCCCAATTAAACAAGCGGGCACTCTCAATCGTTAATAGTCCGGACTCAAAACCTTTCTTTTTAATGCTCCCCATAGTTAGGGACGGTGCACAGTAATTCATGACTCCTAATTGGCCTTGGAAAAGACTGCCTCCGCTGTTGCCTCCAGCTGTGAGGCATTGAGGCCACTGACCATCCCTGCAGTAGTGTCGAGTTGCCATAGTTATGCTGCCTACAAACCTCTCGTGTCGTGCTGTATCATAACTCTCTCCCTCTTTTCTCTCTCTCTCTTATACATATATATTTACCTATATATGCATATAATAAACATATGATGGACATATTGTGGATCTGCCAAAAGGTTTATCCCTAGACTAACAAAACATAAGTTTAGCAAGTTTTCATTGCCCCTGTTACTCTTGGGTGCTCCTTCTGTAAAGCACCATGAGACAATATTATTGTAAAAGGTGCTGTATACACAAAATTGAATTGAATTGACTTTGAATGATAGCTGCAATGTCTAGAATTAGATGTTCAAGCAGACAAGAAAACTTGAAGGAAAAAAAATGAAAATTGGAAACAACACCAATTTGGCAATGGCATGTCCCATGAGGGACAAGAGAGAGACAAGAACAACAGAGGCGGAAGGTCACATTAGTGCTGCTGACAGTGGGAGAAGATATGAAAGAGCAGTGAGATATCTGCTGCTTTGCGATATGGAGTTAACAGCTAGATGTGAAGACCTGCAAAATAGACTGAGATGGAATAATTTAAGAATGCATTGGGTGCCTGAAGGGAGTGAAGGTGAAGATGCTAAAGATTTTGCAAAGGAGCTGATACAAACTGTCCTTGATCCAATGCCTAAAGTGAACCTGCAAAGTGAGAGGGCTCATCAATCTCTAACAACCAAATCAAAAAACCCTAATGCCATCCCCAGATCCCTCATTGTAAAGTTTGTGGACTACTCAGTGAAATATGCAATTCTCAGACGAGTGTGGAGCCAAAAACTTGTCTACAAAGACAGATATACTTTGACCACAACTACTCCCCAGAGATGCAAAAGACGAGAACGCAGGTGAGAGAGGTCATCAAAAGTTTAAGACAGAAAAATATTAAAGCCAAATGCGTCTACGCACCAGAGTTAAAAGTCTTCATGGACTCGGGTGAGAAGATGTACCCACTGCTCACAAAAGCTTTCTCGATACTTTGAGAACTTAATATCCAGCCACAGATAGTCGAACGAGAGCAGATGGAAGGGTAGATATCCCACTACAAATGGAAAAGCGCAGGGGGGAGAAGAGAGGAAAATTCAATGGCGCTGGCAAATATGGCTCTAAAGGCCTTCTTTGATAAAGACGACCACACGCACCAGTTTTTCTATTGTTTTTTGTATATGTTAAAAATGAAAACGTTAGGACAATGACTGCTTTCTGGAGTATTGGACAGAACTTCATTGAAATACGAGGCTATACATGCAAATTGAGCAGCAACCATTCCACGAGATGGACGACAGCAGCACAAACACACTGTGGAGAGGAGCAGTCACCTTTTCCTGCTCAGGCTACACCAGGAGCTGGTTTGTTAAGTCTAGGGACCAAACAACTTTGTAGGTAGATTGAAAACCAATTGGGTATGTGGAAATCTACTGTTAATTCTATTTTAGGGAATTGCTCTACTTTATTTTGAGCTGTTTCTTTCACCTTGAGGTGTGGAAAGTTTTCCAGGAGAACAATATAAACCATTTACAAATTAGTCAATGCCACTATTACGCAGTGTGTATAATTATGCCTTAATAGAGGGGGATCCACCTGGATCCACAGTCAATACAAATAAATCTGAAGCCATGATGATAGTTGGTAAATAGCCCTCACAGCTACACAACCTGGTTTCTTTACAAAAAACAAAACAAATAAAACAACAAACAGGGATTTCATTATCTGGGTGTAATTCTTACACCAAAACCTACACAATTATATACCTTGAATTACAACAAATTGATAAAAGAAATGGATATGGATAAAAGCAGATGGGGTATGTTACCACTGTCACTATTTGGTAGGATAGAGTCAGTGAGAATTAATGTCTTGCCGGAGCTCCTTTTCTTATTTTAGTCTTTACCTATTATAATCCCACAGTCACATTTTAGTTACTTGAAAAATGTATATCAAAATTTATCTGGCAAAACAGGAGACCATGAATCAGGTGGAAAATACTGATGGCAACTAAATATTAATCAATCTATCTTAATCAGTCCAACAGTTTGTTAACTGTATGTGTTTTCAAATTATTAACATAAGCCAATCTTAAGTTAGCCTAACATCTTTGAGTGTCAAAGTAACGAAGTAACAAAAGGTATTTTGGCACCCCTCAAACTTCAGCGAGTAGTTTTTAGCCACTTCCTTTAGAATTTCATTTATTTTCTGAAGAGGCAAATTATTTGATATATGCAAATTAAGACATAATACTTTGTCATTTTAAGCTATTTTCTAGATTTGGAGAGACGACTTTTATGCGCTAGTGCAGAGAGCTATCTGTCAGTCACCCCACAAGCCTTGTTGACTGATACACTGGCAAAAAATGTGTGTATAATGAATGTTTTGTAATTGATATGACATTAATCTACACATTAACACATCTTTGATCCCTTTGGAGAATTGAATATTTTCAAAAAACTGCTGTTTTTTAAATGTGGGCTTAAATGGTACAGTGCCACAAACTACAGCCAACATAAGCCAACTTTGATTAATGATAATTTTATGATTAAAAGTAATATGATTTTTCATGTTTAGCTCAGATTATATTTTGGCTTGATTCTGTAAACATATCTTTGATTTTGAGAGTGTTAGAATTTCATAAAAGTTTATATGATTTCTTGCTACTCCATTCTAACTGTCAAATGAATAATCCTCATCTGTGTACTGCTCCAAGTTATCTATCCAGCCAAGTCTGTACAGAATGCTCAGTCAACAACTTGTGTAGCATGGTGAGAACCTTAAAGGTAGCCTTGACCAGTGGTCATGTGTGTCATGCTTGGTCATGCTTGTCAGGTACCTTTGGTATGTGCATGTATGTTCCTGTTTAGGCTATGTGTTGTTTGCCTGCATCTAAATCCTTGAGTTATGTACTTGTATGAAATTCTGCCCAGATTAGAAACTGGTCAAGTTATTTTCTACTGTTTAGGATAGATTTACGATTAGACTTTCAAGTATATGTAGAGCCCATTTTCCTTTTAACTGATGAGAAGGATCCAGACGAGCTACGCTGTGACATCTTAGCCATCCTGTCTCAACCTCGCGGGAGAGACAGAAGAGTGACTTAGTTTGATAGTCTTTAGACTTCACATTGTTACTTCAGCTTTTTATGTCATCTACTATTTCATCCAGTCAATAATTGTAACTCATTTAATTCATCTTATAATAAATCATTGATCCTGATCCAACGTAACTGAGACATCCAGTCTTCTATTCTGCCGGGAAGAAAACACAATGCAACTTTAAGGTGAACAGTGACTTCAGGTGAAAAGTCAAACTGGGAAAAACCACCAAAATCTAACAAGCAGAATATTGTCATTATTCACCACTAACAATTAAGTCCACTATGCCCCATTTAAGCCCATTTCAATGTATTTCAATGGGGATTTCCTCCCTGTAACCATTTTTTTTCTAAACTCTTAAGGGGGAAGCGTTGATGCTAACCATTATTTTTGTTCTTTAACCTTTCAACTTAATTTACAACTATAAAAATAGGCTTCCATTCATTATAGACCAAATGCTGCTTGCACCTTTATATCTAATTTAGACAGTAGGCAACATTTAAGTCTATAGCAGTTTTCAGATTAGAAAAGGGCAACAAAAAGAAAAATGAATATGCCTATCTTGTTTGACATAGGTAGGGATGCAGTGTTGTGACTTTCTAATCAAATACTCATACAATTCATAAGTTTTGGGAGTAACAGCACGGATCTGATCCTATTGAGCATTAGGCTGAAGATTTTGTTTGCAGTGAGAAACACCCTGCTGACAATCTAAACATAAACATGAACATGAATCCGAAAGGATCATCCTCAGTCAAAGTTCCATTTATTGGTGTGCATCTTAACAGAAATTAGGCCTGCAAAGTTTGTATGATGGAATTAAAAAAAACTAATTAAGAAAGAAAGAAAGAAAGAAGAGAAGAAAAAACAATAACAGAAATTAATATCAGTCAAGAGGCAACTGTGTCTGTGCTTTTTCACAGTCCCTGTAGGTTCCATATAAATGAGGGTTGAAACCTCACCTGAGCAGATGGAGATCTGGTTGAAATGTTGTTTTCTCTGTTTTATCTATTCAACATGTTACTAAATTTATGCATTGCTGTTTTTTTATTCTTGTAAAGCAATAATTTATTAAATGTTATTAAAAAATATATGCTCTAGGGGAGACTGGCCCTGAGTTGACAAAAAATGTAAGTCACTTTGGATAAAAGCGTCTGCTAAATCCACCAAAAAAAAAAAAAAAATGATGCAGGCTTATCTGGAACACCCATGGGCTTACATAGTGCCACGGGACCAATTAAATCCATGTCAGACGTTTGACATATTTTGTAAGATATCTTTATTATTTTTTAAAAACTGTAAAACAGAATGCATACATTTTTTAAAATAAGAGATTAATCTTGCAGTTTGACAAGTTACCTTCCCTGCAAACCATGTCAACGTTCCAATGAATGGAAGGTACACAGTCCCAGAATTGTCTAGCTAGCAGTGTGTTCCTTTAAAGGGGACATGGGTCTCTGATGCTTCTGTAACCAAGTATGAAAAAAAAACATCCACTGACTTTCTGTGAATCAGTTTAGAGATTTAGATGTCAGAGAACATGTACAACATAATCCTATTGGATCTTAGTGCTGCCTTTGACACTATTGACCATGGTATCCTACTACACAGGCTTGAACACGATAGGCATGAAAGACTCTGAATTAGCCTGGTTCAAATCGTACCTCTCTAAAACACATTTCAAAAACATCTTTTTTCCACTTACGAAATATTGCTAAAGTTAAAAAAGTTCCTATCCTCCGAGGGTGCAGAAAAATTAATACATGCATTTGTTACTTCCAGGCTCAATTATTGCAATGCTCTGTTCTCTGGGTGTAGTAATACCTGTATCAAAAACGTACTGCTAACACAAAATGCTGCAGTGCGAACACTCACTAGGACAAAAAAATATGAACGTATCTCTCCCATTCTTGCTTCCTTACATTGGCTCCCTATTAAAAGTCGTATCAATTTTTTAAATATTCCTCCTAACCTACAAAGCCCTCAATGGCCATGCTCCAACATATGTTAAAGACTCACTTGTCCCTTATCTTCCTAGAGCCCTAAGATCCAAAAATGCTGGTCTTCTTGTAATCCCATAAATATCAAAATCTACAATAGGAAGAAGAGCCTTTTGCTATCATGCACCCCTCCTGTGGAATAATCCCCCCCCCCCAACATCCGACAAGTGTACACTCTCAATACCTTTCTCTTTACTGTTTCAGTTGCAAGGCATGGCGGCCACTGACCATCCTTGCAGTACTGCTGGGTTGCCATGCATCATACCTTAGTTATGCTGCTATAGCCTAGTGCCACCACTGCCCTTCCTAGATGCCCATGCCAGGCCCGACTCCCTTTCCTTGAGGCTTTGTGACTGATCCCCCTCACAATGGCACTGTCAAATTGACCCTTATTGTTACCCACATGACCCATCTCACTCCTTTGAGTTTGACACTATGTCTGGCCGCTGCTACATTGTCCAGCCATAATTCCTGATAACCACCTATAGACTGACTACCATGTAATGTAAAGTGGGATAATACTCTGAAACTATTATGAACCTTAGCTAAAACTATAGACAACTTGTAGTCCATCATGGTTACTACTGATTGTAATTTTCTTGCATCATTCCTGGCAATTGGGTTAGCCGCTTGAGTCATGGATCTGCCCAAGGTTTCTTCCTAGACTAACTAAACATAGTTTTTCCTTGCCCCAAGTTCACACAGGATAGATGGGATTAATCTGTTTGCCCTGGCAACCTGTTGCTGGGTTCTCTCATTAGATAACTCAAATCAGAGCATCGCATTTCCACATGCATATTAATGAGACTGGAACAGTAATGAGAGACAGTGTGTTATGAAGGGGAAAGAGGGATGCAGGTTATAATACCTAATCTGAGAGGCATTTGCGGCAAACTGCTTCAGAGATGTGTATGTGGAGCTCAAAGACCTATGTTATCTTTAACTAAGTTAAATATGGTCAAATGTCCAAAATCTGTCAATGTACATTTGGTTCACAAATCCACAATAATCTTGATTTACAAATCTTCAATACATGCCTTTAAAGTAGTAGTTTGGACTAATTCCAATCATAGCCCTAGACTGAATAGCAAACATGCAGATTATGCTAACTCAATGGCACCATACACTTTCACTTTTGTTACACGCTGTCGTGCTGTCAGTTCGCTATTTGGTCTATATTTTTCCAAATACTTTCGTTCTCCTCCCACAATGAAGTAATTACCTGCTGGTGCTCCAACTTTATTGAGCCCCATACACTACTCCCAGTGTGCAGCATGGTATGCAGGCAGCAGAGGAGGCCTACTAGCAACATGACCAGTACCTCATTAATTAATTTGGTCTGCAGGTGCTCTACCTGATATTTTAGTAGGCATTTTCGGAAATGGCAAGTGACTTTTACAGCTTATTATACAACAGAAATGGATTCATCATCTGAAAATCTCATAGGAACAACACTTAAAGTACTTTTCATTAAAAAGGCTGTGTTTTATTCTTACTGTTAAACAATTTGCTGTATGAACTTTCTGCCATTAAGTTAAGTACCCCATTTGGGGGTTTTACCTCTAAATACAGCAAGGAAGTGTCCAACTTTATGTATAATATAATTATCAACAGAATAGGGCAGCCACTCTCAATCTATGTTGCTTGTGCTCTACTTGTGTTTTCGCAGTGCACATAAAATATGTTGGTGTATAGTTGCTGTGTAAAATGTGACATGGGTCTTATCCGACTTGGGTATTCTCCTAATAAAATGCAGATTTAGAGATAGTCATACACTGATTTTCCACAAGGTACAAGTGTGTGTTTGGAAGGTAAATTAGAACACCCCCTAAACATCTCAGGGAGGCTTTAGGGGATTTTTTTTCTGTTTCTTCAGGGGAACCAAGTTAGTCTTAGCTCCCTCGTAATTTGAGCTGAGTTTATATGAGTGGCACTATATACTGTATATATACTGTACTGTATACTGTACTAAAATGTGATTACATCAATTTGAACAAATTTACAATTTGAAAAAGAATTTAGTAAGAAAATGCACAGAATGATGTCATATACCTGAATTTAGGGATTGTTTTCTTGACGTTACTGAGTAAAATATGTAGTCCACAGTCATGGCTCTTTTTGAGTGATACGTTGTGATCTCTGTTTTCCCTCTTTTTGAGCGATGGGAGTAGGCAGATGTGAGATTTAAGTTGTGCTCAACACAAGACCTGCTTACAAAGGATCACAGGGGGAAAGAAACATTATTCCAGGCAAAGTGATGCAAGTAACCCTAATTTTAATCCTGATTCTTCCCACAGCTGTGGTAAAGGCTAAAAACACAATGAAGTTCTATTTACTGATGGGTGTCAGGTCGGCAGCAGATCTGGTCACAGGCACGCCCCCTCACTCAACCTCACAGACTCTCATTCCCTCTCCCCGTTCGCTCCCACTTACCTGTGCACGTTCACCTTCCCCTGAGTATTAATTGGTGTCACCTGGTCTCCACCCTACTTAAGCCTCCCCCCTGCTTCACCTGGTGTCTGGCCTCGTCTATGTCTCCTTGGATTTCCTACGTGTCGGTTGTGTTTCCTCCGTCTCCCGCGATCTCCCGTGCTGAACGCCCCGCGAGCCTAAGACTCCCCATTCGGTATTGTGATTCTCAGTGTTTACTAATAGTTTAATCTGCACTTTTGTGTTTCGCCTCTTTAAACTCCTGTGTGTTAGATTTTGCCGAACCTCTGAGCGTTGTACTTTTCAGTTCTCTCCGTTATAGTAACGGACGCGACTTTTGTTATCTCTTGTTCATTTGCAAGGGGCTAAAAACCCCTTGTTTGAATTGCCTCCGCCTTGTCTGTGCCTGACAGAAGGCCAGACCTATACTAACTATGGAGGCCGAAGCACCCGACCCAATTCGAGCGTTGGTTGACGAACTCCGCCAAAATCTGTTGCCGCACGCGGCGCCACAGATCAGTGTGTTAGCGACCACGCCGGATCCCCCTGTTTCTCCCGCATCTCCGAGTACACCCTCCGCTTCCGCACCCTCGCCAGCGCTCATAACCACCTTCCGTCTAGAGCCCGCCCTGCGCCTACACCTAGCGGCCTACGATGACTCCCTGGGCCTGGAGCGGTTCATCCAGCTCGCCATCCGGGTGGCACATCGGAGGGAGGGTTGCCTACAAACACTTCCCAGCGCTGTCCCGCCGACCACCCGACCCGCGCCTCCGGAGCCTCCACCTGAGACGCCCATGCAGATCGACCCCACCGAACGACGCAGGCGGTTCGAACAAGGGCTGTGCCTGTACTGTGGAGCTCCGGGCCACCACATTCGGGCATGCCCTGTTCGTCCTCCTCGCGTCCAGGTGAGTGAAGTCGGTCTCCAACCATCTGTTCTATCGCCATTGCTTTTACCTATTACCCTCACTGCTGCAGGCATCTCTTTTATAGCTCGGGCCCTCCTCGACTCAGGCTCGGCCGGGAACTTCCCAGCCGGGTCGGTCTGTCAATGCCTCAAGCTTCAGCGTCGGAGCTGTCCTCACCCCTACGTCGTGCTCTCCATTGTGGGCCGACCCATGACCCGCCGGACCATCCGGCACACCGTGGGCCCCCTCACGCTCCAGATTGGAGCCTCCCACAAGGAGAGTCTTGACCTCTTGGTCCTAGAGGAAGCCACGGTGGACGTAATTCTGGACCGCCCATGGCTGGTGCAACATGCCCCGGTGGTGGACTGGGCCACCGGGGAAATTCTGAAATGGGGCGACGCCTGTTTTGTTAAATATCTGTCTTGTCTCCCTCTCCCCAGATCCCGTCACGGTCACTCCCCCCTGGTGGTGGGCACCACCTTGGTTAAAAGCCCGCTCTCTGCACGCAGCACTACCGTTCCCCCCGAATATCGTCACTTCGCCGACGTATTCTGTCCCACACGTGCTGCACAGTTACCCCCACACCAACCCTGGGATTGTGCCATTGACCTGCTGCCGGGAGAACCAGTGCTGAGGGGGAAGGTCTACCCGCTGTCCCTGCCCGAACAGCGGGCTATGGAAGAGTACGTCCAGGAGGCCCTGCACCAGGGGTATATCCGTCCGTCCGTTTCCCCCGCAGCCTCCAGTTTCTTCTTTGTGGCGAAGAAGGACAGGGGGCTCCGCCCCTGCATAGACTACCGGGCCTTAAACAAGATCACGGGAAAGTTCCACCACCCTCTTCCCCTGGTCCTGCCTGCCCTGGAACCTGCTGCTTCGTGGTGCGGTGATGTTCACGACGCTGGACCTATGGAGTGCCTACAACCTCATCCGAATACGCGAGGGGGACGAATGGAAGACGGCCTTCATCACACCGAGCGGACACTACGAGTACTGGGTCATGCCCTATGGACTAGCTAATGCCCCCTCCGTGTTCCAGGCCTACATGAACGAAGTGTTCCGGGAGTATCTCCACCGCTTCGTCTTGATGTATATCGATGACATCCTCATCTACTCCCGGAACGAGGCTGAACATCGCCATCATGTGGTGCAGGTACTCCGTAAGCTTTCGTGAGCATCACCTCTTCCTAAAAGCAGAGAAGTGCACGTTTCATGTAACCCAGGTGCAGTTCATCGGATACCACATCTCCTCCCAGGGGGTGAAGATGGACCAGGGGAAGGTTGACGCCGTGCTCAACTGGCCTCCTCCCAAGACGGTGAAGGAGCTGCAGCGGTTCCTGGGCTTTGCAAATTTTTACCATCGTTTCATACGGAACTACAGTCTGCTTGTCACCCCACTCATCGATCTACTTCGAGCAAAGCCGAAGTCCCTCCCGTGGCCACCAGAGGCCGCACAAGCGCTCCAGGACCTCAACACCTCCTTCGCTTCAGCCCCTCTCCTCACACTCCCGGATCCAGCTAAGCCCTTTATCGTGGAGGTGGACGCTTCCACCACCGGAGCCGGGGCGGTTCTTGCCCAGGAAAGTGGGTCCCCTGCCAGATTATATCAGTGCGCCTTCTCGCGCAAGTTCTCTTCGGCGGAGCAAAACTACAACATCGGGAACCGAGAGCTGCTCGCCGTCAAATTCGCCCTAGAGTGGCGCCACTGGCTAGAGGGGGCCCGGCACCCCTTCCGCGTTTTGACCGGCCACAAGAAGCTAGCCTACCTCCGGGAGGTGAAGAGGCTAAACCCTCACCAAGCATGGTGGGCACTGTTTTTACCCGTTTTAATTTTGTCCTATCTTACAGGCCGGGGTCCAAGAATGTCGTGGCTGATGCGTTGTCCAGAGTCCACGGGGATGTGGACTCACCCAAGTCCGACGAGCCCATCTTGCCGGCCCGTCTCATAGTGAGCCCCATCCAGTGGGCTCTGGACGACCGCATCGGCCAGGCAACGACCCAGGACCCGGCGCCACCCGAGACCCCAGCTCACCGGCAACACATGCCCGCTGGGCTCTGCCAGGAGGTGCTCGAGTGCCTCCACACCTCCCTCGGCACTGGCCATCCGGGGGCTGCCCAGACCCTCACTCTCCTCTACGACCGGTACTGGTGGCCTTGGATGGATCGCGACATCCAGAGGTACGTGGCTGGGTGTGCCGAGTGTGCCATGGCGAAGACCCCCCCATCATCTCCCAGAAGGTAAACTCCAGCCACTCCCGATACCCCAGAGGCCGTGGTCACACCTCGGCGTAGACTTTATTACCGACCTGGGCCGAGTATGCACAGAACTCCCTGCGCCAGCGCGCCAGCGGGCTGACGCCTTTCCAGTGCACACTCGGCTACCAGCCACCCCTCTTCCCCTAGCACTCCGAGGCCACCGGCGTGGTTAACGTAGAGCACTGGTACTGAGAGAGCGGCAGGGTCTGGGACACCGCACACCATCAGCTCCAGAGGGCAGTCCGCCGCTTCCGACACCACGCAGATGCCCGGAGGAGACCCACACCCCCCTACGTGGTGGGCCAGAAGGTCTGGCTCTCCACTTGGGACATCCGCCTTTGACTGCCCTCTCGGAAGCTCAGCCCCCGGTACATCGGACCCTTCGAGATCACGCAGCAGGTCAATCCAGTCACCTTTAAGTTACGTCTGCCCCCTCACTACCGCATTCACCCCACCTTTCATGTCTCCCTGCTTAAACCCTATCATGCACCTCACTGTGTTTCTCCTCTTCCCCCAGAATCTGATGCGTGGCCGGATCTGCCTTTCCCCCTCCCACTTCCCTGTGCACCTTCCTCTGAGTATTAATTGGTGTCACCCTACTTAAGCCTCCCCCCTGCTTCACCTAGTGTCTGGCCTCGTCTATGTCTCCTTGGATTTACTTTTGTGTTTTGCCTCCTTAAACTCCTGTGTGTTAGATTTTCCCGAACCTCTGAGCGTTGTACTTTTCAGTTCTCTCCGTTATAGTAACGGACGCGACTTTTGTTATCTCTTGTTCGTTTGCTTTATTAAAAACCCCTTGTTTGAATATCTGCCTCCGCCTTGTCTGTGCCTGACAATGGGAGAGTTCAATTATTAGAATGGGTTACCATTTTAACATTCTCAACAATGTGTAATGTACACATAGTCTGGAACTAAATAAAACATTTAGATATTGCTTTGGTTTTTTACCGTCGAAATAGGCCACACACCAAAAAAGGTCAGAGTGCACCCACCCCCCAAAAAACACACACACACACACACACACACACACACACACACACACACCCACACCCCTACCTTATTGTTTTCAAAGCATAATTAGAAAACTATGGATAGTCCATGGGATGGAGGAAGTTGGGAGAAGTCACAATGCATATTAAATCACATCTAGAGATCTAGTTTAGTTTAGTCTATGTAGTTTATGCTGTTTAACCTGTGCATGTACTCTTGGTTCATTCTTGATTCAAAAATCTTTAACATAGGTCCTGTTGGGACAGATCATGCATTTTTGCCCTACACACTTAAGGGAAACAAGCTAAACAGTCTGTCAATAAAAATAATGAACGCAAAATAATCATTAATTACAGTAGCCTTATTTTCGTTCAAAGAGTCAGCTGTGGCCAGGAACATAAATGCCCCAGACTTCTCAGCTATAGATTAGCCTGCCACACTGGCAAAACTCTCTGTCCCTATTTTCTCTTAAAAGAGGTCTAAATGAATTGTTGGACTACGATGATGTCATTACAGTGTTCAACACAAAATCCACCATCTCCTGTTGTGGCATGTATCAAAACATGTTATGTATCAAAAGTAAGTGTGAATTGATTGATCATTTTGCCACTGAGCCATGCTGTAGCCTGTTTTAAGTTGTTAATTTAATGTATGGCCACCAAGTCATTAAGTAGCTGAAGCTATAGACTACTGTTGTTTTTAATTTTTTCAAATAAGGGATAACATTCTGCGAGGCAATTATTATTGTAGAATAACTCCCGACAGAATGATGCGAGAGCCCGTCCAGCAAACAATTTTGGTTCAGGGAATGCTCCGGGCGTGGTCCCTAAAGGGTGTCAGGTTGTTTATGGAAAGCCGCGACAAACATTCACTAAGGGTCATTTTGGAAAGTTTTCTGTACGTCAGGGTAACATTCACTTTTGGTGAAATATGCAGTTCCGGGAACATTTGTTGAACTTCCATTATTTGTTATTTGAATGGTATTTAAACTACTACCTACTACAGTACAGTAGCCTATAGCCTACAGTATGTAAGCCTATACCCTTTAGGGGCAATGGTGGTGCAGGTAGTAGAGGCCCCGCTCTGCCGGACCCCATCAAAGTGTCCTTGAGCAAGACACTGTACATACCCTTTAAAGCGCTGTAGGAATACAAAAGCTGTAGAGTGCTTGTAGGAGTACAAAAGCGCTATATAAATGCAGGCCATTTACCATTTATACAGTATAGAAATCTATACTGCTCCTGGTTACTATTTGTCTACATAACATGTAAATTTATTATTGACAATACAAAAAGAAATGTTTGTTGAATATTGTCATGAAATGGAGCACAAGTGCCAGTCAGCTCTATTCAACTGAAACATATCGTCAACATGTTTCAGTTGATAGTTCCAACTGGGCAAGCTGACCAACATGGGTATTTATGGCACAGTGCACTCCTGGTTCAAATCCTATCTTACTGGATGGTCGTTCAACGTATCATGGCTAAGACAGACATCGGCACTTCACCAACTTGCCACAGCAGTACCCCAAGGATCTGTGCTGGGGCCCCTTCTCTTCGCCTTGTACATCACCTCGCTGAGCACGATCATCCACTCCCATGGCTTCTCTTATCACTGCTATGCTGATGATACCCAGCTCTATGTCCTTTCCGCCTGACGACTCCACAGTGTCAACACGGATCTCGAACTGTCTCTCTGATATATCTGCATGGATGAAAGGACATCACCTCAAACTAAATCTCTCCAAAACTGAACTGCTGGTCCTCCCAGCCAAACAAGCCATACATCACATCATCATCAAGCTCGACTCCCTGTCTGTTTCTCCCACCAAGGTGGCAAGAACTAGGTGTCATGATCGATGACCAACTGACCTTTGCAGATCACGTTGCCTCTGTGGCTTGATCATGCCATTTTTCCTTATTCAGCATAAGGAAGATCAGGCTGTACCTAACCCAACATGCAACCCAGCTCCTGGTACAGACCCTGGTCATCTCTTGTCTTGACTACTGCAATGCCCTCCTATCAGGTCCTCCAGCCTGTGCTGTGAGACCACTACAGATGATCCAGAATGCATCTGCTTGTCTGGTTTTTAACCAGCCAAAAAGGGCGCATGTCAAATCTGTTCATTGAATTCCGCTGGCTACCCTTGGCTGCTTGGATCAAATTCAAGGCGCTAATGGTGGCCTACAGGGTGATTGATGGCTCTGCTCCCATCTACCTAAATACTCTCCTAAAGCCCTATGTCACCTGCCGATCATGTCGCTCCTCTAAGGAACATTATCTAGCACGGCCAACACCTTGCTCAGGTCAATCCAGACTCTTCTCATGTTTTGTTTCAAGAAACTCTTGAAAACCCAGCTCTTCCAAGAATATCTCCTGGCTTAAATTTTTGAGAATGCACTTAACATCTTATACTTAATTTCTCTTTTATACTGCACTTTTTATTACACTATTGCACTTTCAACTTAAAATAGTGCAGTTTTTATGTTGGCAATATCCACTCTTTGTTAGTTTCTGTCATTGTGTTGTAGCTTGAACATTATCCGCTTTTGTAGGTCGCTGTGGATAAAAGCGTCTGCTAAATGCATACATGTAAATGTAATGTATGTAATAGAGCTGAGTGGCGCTTGTGCTCCAAGCCCTAAACAAGGCACAATCAAAATAACTCTTCATAAGACTCATCACAAATATACATAATTTATTATGATGCAGCATCATGTCTTTCTAGTGATATTTGGTCTCGGAATGGGAGAGTCTTCACTCAAGCTGCTTCATGGGACATTTAAGGCAACTGTCTGTAAAGAGACACAAAAAAACCTGTTAAACATCGATGCTTACTTGACATCAATGCAGCGCAAGTTTGTGTGCTTTTGCGGTCATTGGTAAGAGGGAATGGATGGAATAGATTACTGTCGAGGGATTCTCCTTCTCCTTCAGTCCTGCATCCATCTCACACTCATTCACCTCAGCAAAATATCTCAGGATCTTTTTACTCATATACAGCAAACTACATATCAAAATAAAAAGCAGAACCTACTAATTCCAATCGTGAGTAATCCGGTCTTGAAATCACATCAGATTTCTGCATTGTCTCCAACAACATATAGCATAGTCCTTATACTGACTGAGACAAGACCTTAAAAGTAAAGATAGTGAAATAACCCTGAAAATTGCTTGAAGGAGGTATCTGGTGTGAATCAAAACATAGCCCTGTTGCTCTAGGTCACCAAGAGCTGTCAGTAGGAAAAAAATGAGAAAATATGATAGACCTAATAGTTAACCAGCAACTAACACTAAGTGAATGGGGCACAGTATGCTTTCAGTTTCATTCTGCTGCACCCGATACAGTTAACATTTAATGGTTCGTTATTCAGTCTAAGCTCCATCAAATTTTCTGGTTCTTTTTCCTACCGACAGCTTTCAGTGACCTTGAACAACAAGGCTACTGACTGATTCACACCGGATTTCTCCTTAAGGCCCACAGGATTAAAAACCGGAAAAGCAACTAAATATTTTCAAGCACTGGCAGTCTCAGTCTCACAGAAATTCACAAAGTGTGTCTATTGCTAATTTAATCCCATATGACAATGCCCTAAGAAGGACCAGAATTGTGAGAGTGAGTAGAGTGTAACAGGGTGGTGAGCGTCAATCCTGTGTAATGTTTTTGCAAACGACGTGCCTTAACAGACATCCTCTGTCTCTCTTTATGTTATTCAGTTATTAAGAATACTAAAAGCTTCCTGCAGCGCAATGAGCCAACATTAGCTAATCCATAGCAAATATAATGTGAAATGACTTACCATCAGTACCATCCACTTGATTTCTCTCCACCAGCTACTATCATTTCTGTTAAAATGATGTAAAATGTGAAATGGCTAAACGGAAGTGACATTTTGACCAATCATGGTTCAGATCTACCACAGTAGGGAATGTTCTGGGAAGGTTCCCTAAAGTTTTTACAAAAATAACTTTTAAAGAACTTTGAGGGAACATTCCTTAAAGGTTCTCTGAAGACAATGTTCTGGGAAGGTTCTATGAAGGTCCTCAAAACACAACCTTTATAGAATTGCAAGGGAACAATTCCTAAAGGTTGCCTGAAAGTTTGACAAAAACAACTGTAAAAGAACTTGGGAATGTTCCCTGAAGGTTATGTGCTTGCTGGCCAACACGCATGCATATGTGCCAGTTCAATGCTGAAAGTAGTTGCTTGCAATGTCATGTAATAAGGCTTATGCTCATTATTAAACTTAAAATGCATTCATAAATGTCATAGGTTACTAAAATAATAGTCTTATTTTAGTAACCTATGTGTTTTGGGTTAAGGCCCACCAGGTTTTTTTCTGGGCCTACCTACTTTTTTATTTCTTGCTATGCCTATGAGCAAAACTATACATTTTCTAACAGTTTACAACCTGTATATATGATTTACCATGCATTAAGACTTGTCCTCCATCCCATGGACTATTCATAGTTTTCTAGTGTTTTTTAACTCATTGGCTGCCAATGATGTCTATAGACGTCAATTAAAAGTTTAGAACATTGTATGCATCACAGTCACAGTAGTTCTGGTAGTGTTGCAATCGTGTAAAACTATTGAAGATCAACCTGGGCCAAGCAGGAAGAGAATCCAGGGAGTGTTTCACCACAGCCCAGCTCAGCAGACATTTCTGTGTCATGAATTTAGCTACGTGACCCAGATTTGTGGCTCTGGATCAACAAGAAGCAGCATAGGATCATCCCCAGACGCTATAAAAGCCCCTTCTTAGTGTTGCTTTTGCTGTTTTATAGAAAGAAAACATTTTTCAGATGTTTGAGGTGCAACTAATGCAAAACAGCATGAAACACACTTTTCTGCTTGACATCTTTTGGTCAAAAACAGGTTTTTCTGGTGAAACCAACCTATCCTCTACTGCCGATTACTAAAGAATGGAAAAGGGTAAAAACAAACTTTTTCCTGATGAAAGAAGAGTCTACTCTTTCTTTTTGTAGTTTTGGTGTTTACGTAGTCATAGAACACAATTTTCTGTGGGTTTTAAAAAAATCCGTCAAAATGATCAAAAACGCTGGCAGTATGGGGCTCTTTGCTCTGAAAACAGCTGGCAGCCAATGTATTAATAGAATTAAATGGCTTTGAGAACAATTATTAACCATAGACCAAAGCATTTTTAACTTGAGATAAAACATATATTATCAATGATTAGCATCAAACTTTGTGATAGACCTCTGTATCAACTTAAATCTCTTGAATATTACAAATTGTAAGCTTTTGTGAACTGATTCCGGCCTGTAATCAAGCTCATGTAATTTAGTGCAGAAGAAATTTTGTTTATAATAGTTTTTGGTGGAGGTTGTCACTGGAGGCAAAAATAGGGAGTGTGTTTATGTTTGTGTAAGTGAACACAATCACATTTAAACTGTCCATCTGATCTGTAGCTAAGGCTGTATATATAATAAATAATAAAATATGTCTTACGTGTCAGATACCCTGTATGAGCCCAATTAGAAGTATAGTTTTGAGAGGCAAAACATTTGACCACGTGGGTTAAACTTTGTGTAGGACTTATATACTGGAAAATTATGTATTATTACATCGTAAATGCAATGACTCAACAAATATTATTATTATTATTATTATTAATATATAATAATAATAATAATAATAATAATAATAATAATAATAATAATTACCTGGTAATTCTCGAACTCACACAATTTCTTGAAACAACTGTTTAAAAAGGAAACCAAATGGGTTTAAAAGGCTAATTCAATTACATAGTATTCAGTCATATCATTCTATATCATTTTTTTTCAAAGTGTGTGCGCAAAACAGGCTTTCTTAATATCTTCCAGTATTCATTGAGCTACAGTGTGAGGAGTTGTCAGTGTTGGCAAAAATCATAATCACAGTTATTCTGGTCAATATTGAAATTACTTCACAGAGTTTCTTAATTTGGAAACAGCATTCATTTTCTAAATGAAAAAAAAAATACATTTACAATACATTATTCTAACAGAGCACAATAGGGGCAGAATCAAGTCTACCCATGTCACATGTTACTGGTACTTGCTTGCACATTGACAGGCCTAATGTTGTAAAAGGTAGCAAGAAACTTGAGTCTAATCACTGTAAAAAAAAAAAAACCCACAACAACAAAAACAGCTACACAGTAATTACAAAAACAAAAGATTCCAGGCTGTTTGGTTACACAGTTAAAAAAAAAGTAGCAGTGAGAGAAAAATACAAGGATTAGGACTTACTTGGGGGATCCTCATACTGGCACTGCTGACTAATGCCCACACACTGAGGCCAGAGGGGGATATTAAGAAGGCGTTGCCCTTTACGCATGTCATCCTGTCCAGACACCTATGAAATATGAATCGCAGGTATTTAAGGAAGAATCAAGCTAAGGTTTCATTATGTAAATTACCAGTGTTCACAGGTTTGTTTACATTTTTTCTCTATCATGTGCTGCTAAGCAACTGCTAACCTTGCCTATGGGCATCCCATGATATTCAAGCTTCCCATCCCTGATAAAGCGGTAAAGAGGAGACCAGGGGACGGAGTTAAGGTCCCCACAAAGAATAACAGGACAGGTGCTTCCATCTGACTGTTTTGATACGTGACTGATCTCTGCCAGGAGCAGTCCAAGTTGAGTCAATTTGATATCCCCACGCCGTGGATTGTACAGTAGGTGTGTATTGGCCACACACAGGCGATTAGTAATACCCTTCTCTACCTTGGGCTGCAGGAGCAGCACCAAGCCCACATTGTGCCGGTCCAGCAAAGGAATACCCGGTTTGAAGTACTCCACAGGGTGGCAAGACACAAGGGAGAAAGTTTCTTGCTTGAAGACCACAGCACAACCATCTGACTTCTTGCCTGTCCGCTTCTTATATTCACAATGATATCCTAAGGAGAGCAGACAAAATCACAGGTGTATTATGTTTGCTATAATCCAAAAGAAACTCTTCTAAATCTACACACAGTACCCCATAATAAGAGCAAAATACAGAATTGAAGACGTTTTTGCAAATTCATAAAAAATAAAAAACAAATATCCACATGGACATAAGTATTCACGCCCTGTGTTATAACACTCTGATAAGATAAGTCTACACTTTCATTAACTGTGCTTAATTAAATTGTTTGGACATGATTTGGGATAAAGTTCCATGGAGACAACCATCACTTCAGTCCTCCACCATACAGGCTTTTGGAATTTCATCCCCTCTCCACACAGGATTACTGTAGATCAGCCAGAGTGATGTTTGGGTTCTTGGTTTGTAACTTGCCCTTTGTCAGGTATTTCAGTTTTCCTGGTTATAATGTCATGTACTCTGCTTGGAATGAAAATTCATCTAACCATATAAAGAAACTAATTTTACAATCTGTATGTAGAATTTTTTAAGTGACCGCTTTAATGCTGCTTGGTAGATAATTAACAAGCTAATATTATAATAACTTGCTGTGGAAGACGCCAGTAACTCGGTCAAATATTTCCTTTCCCTCACATTGGAAACAGGTATCTATGGAATCTTTTGGGTTTTTGGTAACCTAAACACAATAAACCAGATGTTTAGACAGAGAAAGATTTTAGAGTTTAGATGGTGTTGACAGCAAGAGTTAGGGGCATTTCAGTTTGTTTGTAGGAACCCTCTACTCACTACCACAAAATTGTAATGTTGTTTTGAGCTTTATAGCATTTCATATTGGTGCAGTGACACATTACCATTTTAGCACTTTCGATTGAAATAATTGGACTTTCTCAAAACACACCCGATTGACGTGATTGTGCTACTCACCTTATATCTCCTAATCATCCCAAAAATGCCCTAGAAAGCATTTTACTCTGGATTGGGCCTTTACCTATTTTCTTTAGACTGTGAAAATCAATCCAGAGACTATTCATGAAGTTGCTGCTATATATATGTGGCTGTTGTGCCTGTCAATCTTATTCAGCCTCAAACACGTTACATTACATTTATGCATTTAGCAGACACTTTTATCCAAAGTAATTTACAAAAAGAGGATTAACATTCAAGCTACAACACAATTAAAAACTAACTACTAAGAGTGCAACTTGCTAACGGGAAATTGGCAGGAGATGAAGGTGCAGTAGAGTGTGGGAATAGTCTGGATTGACCTGTGCGAGGTGCTGGTAGTACTAAATGGTGCTCCTTGGAGGAATGGAATATAGGGCTTTAAGAGGGTTTTAAGGTAGATGGGAGCAGATCCATCAATCAGCCTGTAGGCCAACATTAGCGCTTTGAATTTGATGCGAGCAGCTAAGGGTAGCCTGGTGAGCTCAATGAACAGAGGTGTGATATGTGCTCTTTTTGGCTGGCTGAAAACCAGATGTGCAGCTGCATCTGTAGGGGTCTCACAGCACAGCCTGGGAGACTTGTTAAGAGGGCATTGCAATAGTCAAGGCGAGAGATAACAAAGGTCTGTTGCAGTAACTGGGTTGCATGTTGGGTTAGGTACAGACTAATATTCGAGAAAAAAAGAGAAAAGATAGAAATAGAAATAAAAATAGAGAAAAGCAGCACGACCGAGTTACAGAGGCAATGTGATCAGCAAAGCTCAACTGGTCACCAATCATGACACCCAGGTTTCCTGCAACCTTAAGGTATCATAATGCTGATGTTGTGATATATGGTTTGCTTGGCTGGGAGGACCAGCAGTTCCGTTTTGAAAAGGTTTAATTGGAGGTGATGTTCTTTCATCTATGTAGATATATCAGAAAGACAGTCAGGGATTCATCTTGACACAGTGGAATCACCAGGAAAAAAAGGGCAGACAGAGCTGGGTATCATCTGCATACATGGCAAAGAGCACTGGGCCTTGAGGCACCCTTGTTGTGAGGTGGTGTAGTGCAGATGTTTGCCCAAGCCGTGAAAAACTGAACAATCACCCAGTAAGATAATATTTAAACCAGGAGTGTGCTTTGCCTTTAATGCCCATTTTTGCCAGACCATATCAAATGCTGCTGATAAGTCAAGCAGGATGAGTACTGAGGATTGACCTGCCACTGGCTTCTTTCAAGGTTTCAGTCGCAGCAAGAAGCACCATTTCAGTAGAGTGGCCACTTTTGAACCCAGATTGGTTGTGCTGAGAGAGATATTCTGTGGTTCATTCAATAGTTTCAGAAAGGAAAGGAAAAAGAGAGACAGGCTGGTAGTTGTCCACTTGAGTGTTTGACTGTGAAACTTCAAGGTCATTCATGCCAGCTAGTCAGCAGTCAATCACCAGAGATTAGAAAAAACTAAGGCTGTTGAAGTTAATGTGTTAATAGTGCATTAATGCAATCTCACAAAAAATGTTGCTGTGGCAGTCTGGCTGCAATCGCACATGAGTAGTGTTATATGGACACAGATATTCACTATGTTACAAACTATGTCAATTCCCTCCTATTCAATTCAATTCAGTTTTATTTCACCTTTTACAATAGTATCGTCTCGTGGCACTTCACAGAAGGAGCACCCAAGAGCAACAGGGGCAAGGAAAAACTCCCTTATTTTCAGCTAATCTGGGAAGAAACTTCGGGCAGATCCATGACTCAAGGGGCTAACTCAACTGCCAGCGGTCATGCAGAAAAATTACAATCAGTAGTAACCATGACAGACTACAAGTTGCCTGGTTTTGGCTAAGGTTCATAATAGTTCATAATAGAGCATTATCCCACTTTACATTACATGGTAGTCAGTCCATAGATGGTTATCAGGAATTATGGCTGGACAATGTAGCAGTGGCCAGACATAGTGTCAAACTCAAAGGAGTGAGATGGGTCATGGGGGTCACAATAAGGGTACATTTGACAGTGCCATTGTGAGGGGGGGTCAATCACAAAGCCTCGAGGAAGGGGAGTCGAGGTCTTTAACCTTTGCGTTACATGACAGTGACAGGCTACTGAGTAAGTTTTGGTGAAGGGGTAGAGTGTTGGTCAGCTGTTTAGGGCCAATCATCATAACTTAAGTTTTATCAGAATTTAAACATAGGAAATTATTAGTCATCCAGGTTTTTATGTCTAGGAGACAGGCATCAAGTTTAATCATTGGCATATAGTCATTAGGCTTCATATAAAGGTAAGGCTGGGTATCATCAGCATAGCATCATAGCATCAGCATCATAGCGTAACTTCTTAAATGACAATAATATCCAGGAAACCTTCCAGTCAGGCTTTAGAGCTAATCATAGTACAGAATCAGCCCTAGTTAAAGTCTTTAATGACCTCCTTATCGCATCCGATAATGGATATATATCAATACTAATCCTATTGGATCTTAGTGCTGCCTTTGACACTATTGACTCTGAGACAGGGGAATACCATATGTTTCTCAGACAAAAACTCGCGGAGCTACAGATGTGTTTTTGGAACAGTCCAAAAAAAACCCAGAGGGGGGCTACAGTCTTAGAAGGGCAGTTTTTATGTTAGCAATATGCACTCTTTGTTAGTTTCTTTCATTGTGTTGTAGCTTGAATGTTATCCTCTTTTGTCGCTTTCATTGTGTTGTAGCTTGAATGTTATCCTCTTTTGTCGCTTTCATTGTGTTGTAGCTTGAATGTTATCCGCTTTTGTCGCTTTGGATAAAAGCGTCTGCTAAATGCATGAATGTAAATGTAAATGTAAGTAGAGATTGTGTTGAATGGCCTGAAGACCATCTGTGCCAATTAAGATTGGCAAAATTTGCAACGACTGAAAACTTTGTTTTACTTTCAGTAAGATATGGCAGAAAATAGCCCCCCCTAGAGGTCAAAGACTACCATATTATTGTTCCATCCTCAGAATGTGATAACGTGTCCATGTATCAAATATGGTGTCTATAAATGTAAGCCTTAATGAGCGACAAACCATTTTCACAAGTTATACCACCCCCCCCAGAGGTCAAAGTTCACCATATTTATAACATTTTTGAGGAATGACCTGAAGACCATCTGTGTCAATTCTCATGACAATCAGTCAAAATTTGCGACCACTGAAAATGTTTCACTTCAACAAAATCCAAAATGGCGGAAAATCTAATGGTAGAACATTGCATCATAGGGTGCGCTACACTCGGCTTAACCCAAGGATTCCAACGGTACCTCATTTTTGAAAATCGAGTGTACACTCATAGATACAACTCCAATTTTGACCCATTTTGGGTGCTAGAACACTTGAATAGCATACATGTAACTTGGTCAAATTAATCAAGGAGCTGTCCCCAGTCTGTGTGCAAAAATTCAGAACTTTCCGCCATACGGTTCCATAGGCTGCCATAGACTTGAATGCCAGAAGAAACTGTAACAAATATAGCTCCAAGCAGCAATGAGGGGGCCAAGCAGTGAATCACACCAAAGTTGCCATGGCAACAAGATGTAGTTAAGCCAGAGAGATGGTCATAAGTACACACAAGAAGCTTCATGCCAATACACCAAAGACCATTTCCTGTTTGGCAACATCATTGGCTGTGATGGCTGAAAGCTTTCACAGACAAAAAAAATCATGTCATCACAAGTGTCAAGCATGCTTTGAAAATATGTAGCCACTGAAAATCAGGGTTGATTTTGATAAAACCTAATATGGTGGTCGAATACTTATGCTGACCTGAAAAGTTGGCAATAGCCATCAATGGCACAGCCTTCAGTATGACCAGACAGAGGAATTTTGTTGCTAACTTAACCACATCATGAGAAATGACACCTAGTGGCTAAACTGCACCAAATTTGTTGTGCCCCCTTGGGATCAGAATCAGAATCAGCTTTATTGGCCAAGTATATTTACATATACAAGGAATTTGACTCTTGTCTCTGTACACCTAACATACCATGTAGTAATACACGTATAATACAATATATAACACAACAGATACTATAGACAAAGCAAAAATATGTGGACACATATTGCACAAAGGACAAAGGCCTATAGGTACCTAACATAGGCAGTAATACATATAGGCACATAATGACCAGTTGGAATAAACTAGGGAGAGGTAAGTAAGAGGGAACACACAAGGAGGATGAGCCTGAGAGGTTGCCCAGGCTTAGACAGGTCAGACTACAACTCTCCTCTTGTGCTATGTGGAAAGGACAATACATGTAAGGGCATGACAGTAAACAGACATTTCAGAAATGAGGTTGAAGGGTAGTCTGAGCAGTCTATGAAATTAATAATTGACCAAGGTGGGGGGATGGCCCAATTTGTTAGGTATTCAGGAGGGTGATGGCAGTGGGGAAGAAGCTGTTCTTGTGTCTGGTAGTTTTTGTGCGCAGGGATCTGTAGCGCCTGCCAGAGGGGAGAGGGTCAAAAAGAGTGTGTGCAGGGTGAGTGGGGTCTTTTTCCATCTGCTTCCATTCCTTGGTCCTTCCATTGTACAAGTCCTGAAGGGAGGGCGGGGGGCACCAATAATTTTCTCTGCTGTCCGAATTCAATGACAGCGGTGTAGAAGGTGACCAACAGCTCCTGTGGTAGGCCATGCTTCCGCAGTTGTCGTAGGAAGTACATCCTCTGCTGAGCCTTTTTGAGGATGGTGTTGATGTTGGACTCCCACTTCAGGTCCATAGATGATGGTTCCCAGAAACTTGAATGAGCCCACATTTGACACTGGGCTGTTTGATATTGTGAGGGGGGGCAGCAGTGCAGGTTGCTTCCTGAAGTCCACAACCATCTCCACAGTCTTAAGAGTGTTCAGCTCTAGGTTGTGTTGACTGCACAAGAGCACCAGCTTGTCAACCTCCTGCCGATATGCGGACACATCACCATCCTGGACAAGACCAATGACAGTGGTGTCGTCAGCAAATTTTAGGAGCTTGACCGCCGGGTCATTGGAGGTGCAGTCGTTTGTATAGAGGGAGAAGAGCAAAGGGGAGAGGACAAAGCCCTGTGGAGCACCAGTGCTCAATGTCCATGTTCCAGATGTGAAATCTCCCAGCCGCACATGCTGGCTCCTGTCAGTCAGGAAGCTGGAGATCCACTGACAGATGGCAGGAGGTACAGTGAGCTGAGAGAGTTTGGCAGTGAGGATTTCCAGAATTATGGTGTTGAACGCCGAGCTGAAGTCCACAAACAGGATCCTAGCATAGGTCCCAGGTTGGTCTAGGTGTTGCAGAATGAAGTGCAGCCCCATGTTCACTGCATCATCCACTGACCTATTTGCCCTGTACACAAACTGGAGGGGGTCCAGCTGAGGTCCTGTGATTTTTTTTTAGGTGGGTCAACACTAGGCGTTCAAAGGACTTCATGGTAACTGAAGTCAAGGCCACAAGTCTGTAGTTGTTGATGGAGAGTTTCTTGAGGACCGGGATGGTGGTGGAGCTTTTGAAGCATGAAGGGACTTTGCATATCTCCAGTGTAAAAAAATTGTGGCCTGTGTTGGAATGACCTTGGTCCAAGAATTTCAATGGCACTAGCTGTTCAAAAAATGGTCGCACAGGTCAATTATGTATGTAAATGCACTTCCAAATTTGACCTGTTGGTAGCACTAGAGGGTGCAAGGTGACAACATGAAATTGTGTGAATTTTCACCATTTTTCACCATACGGTTCTATGGGCTGTCATAGACAGCCATTTAGTGTAAAAATAACAAGAAGGCATCAGATTACAATACAGTGCATTCATCTGCATGCACAGTAATAATAATAAACTTATTTAGGAAGAACAATACATTGCACAGCTCTGCATGCACTGTCACTAGAAAATGTATTTACAGGAAATTACCAGTGCATGAAATTGCAAACTGTAGCTTGCTTGATGTGGACTTTGTGACAAGCAGTTGCATTATGATACTGGTAGGTAGGTTGTTGCTACGGTAGTTATGATAGACTATTGGTAACTGGGATGCGTGTTATGCTGGATGCTAACTTAGCCATATTGGTTGCTATGTTGGTTGCTAGGTTGTCTTCATGGAGACAGTTGCTTTGCTGTTGCTCGGGTACTTAAGATGGTTACAAGGCTGTTTTCGCAAATTTGTGTTCCTCAACACGTGCCTGTTCAATCCACACTTTGTAGATTTACTCCCAGTATTATTTCCTCTGTCATCATACTCATTTTAACATAAAAGAATGGGAATTTCAATCTAACATAGCATGGCTTACAGTTAGCAGGTAACAAACAAAAAATGGGTATAAATAGGCCTTTATAGGGACAGCTATATGACTATCAGCTAACTATCATCACTGTAATCAGTATTGTTTGTTATCAGTTCAGTACACAGTTTAGCTATAAGTCTGATTTAAACTATAGAATTAAATGTTAATGTGAAACTTGTCTAATTTCCTTAAGTAAAGTGCACCATTGCTCTAGATACCTGCCTGCAGCTAATGTTAGCAGATATTACAGTAAACAACCAAGAGCTCTTTTTCACCAGTGATTATAGTTATACGGGTAATTTAATGTGTCTGCTTACATGGAAATATCTCTACAATGATACACCTGTGCACGTTTACACCAGCAGATGTAAATAAACTTAATACAAGTGTTTGTACAATCAGCACTCTGCAGTCTGATAATGCCTTTGAATTAACATTATCACTCATATCACTTGTTTGTCCTCACGTTGCACACTTGCTTACTGTCCATTCGTTTTGTTCACCTCTGTGTATTAATTTAGGCTCCCATCAGTAATCACTGTATATTATATTCGCCAATGTTTTGAGTCCCTAAATATGGCTGCCACCACACTTACGTGACATATTTGCCCGAACTCAATAGTTTATCTCCATTGCTAACTTGCTTTATTATCTTATCAGTTTCCGAAGTCAACATGCAGCTTTTCCATAGTTTATCTCCACTGCTAACTTTAGCTTTATCAAAGTCTGTGCATAAGATATAAAATGTAGTTATACAGGCCACACATGAAGTAAAATTACAAAGTGCATTAGTATGCATACCTTTGTTTTTGGTGTGAACAGAAACTGAAAAATGATAATATGTGAATGACAGGTAGTCTGTATACAAATGTTTGTCAGGTGCTATGTGCAAATGATTTGTGCTGGTATGACTCATCTAATAATGAATGTCAGACTATACAGCATTCACTTTCATTGAGGACAGAACGTGATGAAGATGCCACACAAGCCAGTTTGTGGGATTGAGTTTAGCACAGATGGGAAGAGGGCCAATGATGGTCGCAGAAGCTGTGTGAAATGCACACTACAAGGAAGACAAACAAAAACCATATGGAGGTGCAAAGCACATGATGTCTACCTCTGCCTTAAACGAGACAGAAACTGCTTTGATGCTTGGCATCAAGATGAGGGCTGATGATGAGTCAAAGATTATTGGGTTAATACAGCTGAAGATGCCATATGCTTTTTCTGAAGCACTTTTGTATTCGCTGCTGCTGAATAAGAGGTCATATTTTATAAGCTCTTTTGAATTTAGACATAATTTTGGAACTGGCTTGCCTAAGACTTTATAAAGAGATGGAAATGGATGCAGACAGCCACATTGACATTACAGGCACCATTACAAATTGAGCAATTCACTGGGCATCATGCAGCTGTAGAGGACACATATTTTAGAAAATTTAGCCAAAGCCAAAATTTTTGATCTGATCTGGATTACCTGTAACTGTGATAGTTTTGGCTTCTTTCCAAGAGAGATGTGGGGGCAGGGAGCTACACTGCCCTTTGTTTTGACAGATGGGCCACTGACAGTTACCAGTGTCACATGGACAGTGACAGTGGGGTGGGGGAAGTTAGGTGTGATCCACCCATCTAATCAGTATTCACTTGAAAGTTTTTACAATTAGTAGTGAAAGTACATAACATAACAGACTTCAAAAGTCTTGACCAGATATATTTATAGTGTATTTTTTACAAAGTTTGAAGACCTTTGGAAATAAGATTTTGTAAGGCTGTGTCTATACATTATTTAAATAAAAACTAATTTCTTTACATTCAGTTCACTCTGATTTTATTATACCAAGGATTAACAGACTGCCTCAAAGTGTCTGAAAGGCCTCTGATATCAGAGTGTTTTGAAAATTCACTAACATTTTTTACATTTAGACCTGTTAGACTAGCTATTGTCTGTCTACCTAATTCGTAACTTACTGATTAACTAAATAATTGACACCTGGAGCCTATGCTTTCTCTCTATTCAAGTTTTCTGGAGAGGTTGCAGGGGAAGTGATTGTGGGTATATTTTCCAATTAACATAGCAGCTTTAAGTAAAAGGAACTAATGGAAATAAAGAAGAAATCAATGCAGGTTCAAAACTGCTAACAAATATTAGCTAACTTAGTCCACATTAGTGTGCAAGTTAATGTCTGTAACCAGCACAATGTCTTAAGTGCTTACAGTGTTTCACTGTTTGTGACAAAAGTATTTCAGCTCATAACCTAATGAGGCAATGTATATTTCTGTTACCAACTTCAGCTTCTGTATCACCACTCAGCAAGTCATACACTTAGACCTAGGTTACTACTTTAACTACGCTAATTAACTAAATAACTGACACCTGGCTGTAGCCTCTCTCAACTATTATTTCCTTAACAGGGTAGAAAAGTATTTGGATAAATTCAAGGTGTTCAGTTATATGCAACTGCACTCCTTTTTGGAGCTTCACGACATTTCACCTTTCATCCAAAAGGCTTCCTCAGTTCCGGCCTGGTGATGGGAAGACCAGGTGATTTATCTCTGGACTGTGGGTGTAACAGTGAGTTGTAGACCACACCTCCCATCATGTGTCACCCACTGGCATAGTTAGCAAGTCAATATGTGAATTGGAGTTGAATTAGCCATAATGATGACAGGATCCAGAGAGTGTTAACTTCTCTGATAGTAATGAGCAGTTGAACTTCCTGGGATGGGATCTCAAGGCAGAATGTTATGTAGCAGATAGATGATGATGTAGCCCCCCTCCTCTGTTCAAAGTTGGTTGTTCTAGATGGGCACAGATAGCTTCCTTTCTCTCCTCTCTCATAACACCTGTCTTCCTTGTCCAAAATGTGCATGTCATGCCTTAAAGAGGTGTCCCTTCTCCTTTAGATGTAGATATACTGCAGGCAAGAACTTGTGGATACCACAACTAGGCATTCAGCAAGACAGGGAAGACATATGGAAATGGTACCAAAACACCAAAACAAACCACCAGATTCCAGTCTAATTCAAGCCAGGAAACACCCCAAGACAGAGACTGGTTCACCCCAAGGACAAAACTCAAAGACATAACCTCAACAATATGGGTTATGCAGTACAATGCAATGACAAACGCCCAGATCTGTTTATTAGGAAAACTAAACAACCACTCCACAAACACATGGCCCAACACAGGAAGCTGACTTCATCAGGACAGGAGTCAGCAGTATATTTACATCTAAAGGAAAAGGAACACTCCTTTAAAGACACTGACATGCATGCCTATTTCATGATGATGCAGTTTTCATTCATAGCCAAGTCTATTCCTAATAAATTCTTTGAAAATAGGCAGACTAGTTTAGTAAATGCATGAATTCATGCTTGGTCACAGTGTCTGCAAAGCCTCTAAACCTCTATTTGCTGTCAAAGATTATAAGACCAAATGGACAGAACCCATTTTGGGGACTTGTGTTTCTGATAGATTGCATTCTCTGAGACATTTTATTACGCCTGATAGTTAACCTGTCACAAAGCAGGTTGTTCAGAAGCATTTGTTATATTACCTTGGTAACTCAGCAGAGATTCCTGTTAGCAAAAGTAATGGAACCAAACTCTATCTAAAACTAGCTGGCGTAATTAGCCAGGAACGGTTAGCTGCCTTGATGGAATACCTCCTTGCAATTATCTGTACTCACATGATATTACCATTCAAACACTGTTTAACATGGCCATCATCATTGCCATGACATTTTATGAGGACCCTGCAAGCATCCTATGTGCAATATATATTTGACTCCTATTGCTTCACATGGAAATGTTTGCAGATTTTTTTCCAGAATTATTCAATTAATAAATGATGATGTGGTCAAAATTAGATGTCTGGTACCTAAAGATTCAAGGAAGGGTTTAACCTGAGTCTCATAGTGGTCCTCTTGTACTTCCTGAAGACATACAATCTATGGAGAAAAAAAATGGAATGATTGGTTAGTCTCTTAACAATTACTTGCAAAAGACGTAGTAGAGTCCTCGTGGGAACAGAGTCCTTTGAAAGCTTGGAATAAAGTGTTTGGTTGATTTTTGGCTTAGTTCTGGGGTTGCAGAGTTTGCTTATGTATAGGGCCAGTGCTGGGGAAGTTATTTTTAAAAAGTTGCATTTGCTCATGACCATCAACCAAATAATTCTATGCGAAAGGAAGAAAACAATTCCAGTAACACCTGTATGATGGCCAGTTGCACTGCACTGTGCGACCCTGTCATAACAATGACTATTTTCGCTCTTGTTTTGAGGCAGTCCCTACTATAGTGTACCTTAGCTGCCAATACTTGTATACGAGAGAACTAGTGTTTCCTTAATGCATGAATCACTTTGTTAATTAAAACAACACAAATAAGCTACATTAAAGGATGAAATGTTAGGTGAGGGAGTGAGTTGTGGCCGCGGTGACAGCCTTTTTAATGTTTCTTGTGACACGTTTGTTGAGAATACATGAGCGTTTTTCATTTTTTAATGACAAAGGTAACTAAGAGCTGATCTAGTAGACATAGTCAAAGCTTTGATTGGCTTTAAGCGATGTATGTTTTTGTAGAGAGTTAGACAAATTGGCGGATAAGGAAGCCTGGCTGTCGGCCCTCAGTCCGTCCCTGCCTCCAACCAGATTCCAAATTTTCAGTAGTTGTGCGTTTTTATTCGAAAAAAGTAGTTACGTCACTGTAATCCATTTATCACAACACTGTATAGGGCCCAGAGTTTGTGCAATTTCACAACTAGAGGCAAATAAGAGCCATACATGCCAAACCTGAAGAAATTTTTTGAGTAGCACCTCGTCGGCCAAATGTAGCAGTCTAAAATCACAACCAGAAAGGTTACTGGCATGTAACTGAGTTTGGATAGTCTTTGGAGTCTGTAACTTTACACAAGTCAAGGATTCCTCAGCTTACATAGATACATTTGATGCACCCCATAACAGTTATTTAAGAGTTTAACATGGAAGCATATTAAACCAGGTCAATATTGATTTGTGGTAGTGTCAAGTACTATATAAAGTCTTTACTGCGTTATCAAAACATGTTTGTTAACTATACTCTTAAAAAAAACACTGCCGTAACTATGATTAACCTCCGGGTCACAGACCCCTCTTTGAATATCTCTAGACTAGTTTTTGATGTCAGAAAGCTTTAAAAAAAATAAATATGAAACCATTCACAATAGATCACATAAACAATAAAAATGCCTGACTGACTGAAGCATTTTAAAAGGCTTCAGTTGGGTCATTAGTCTACATGCTGGTTCTTTATGAAATGTCAATATCAGCACAGCAGTCCGTCTTGGAATGCTATTGCCATGGACGGGTTGCTGGGTGCATATAATTTACTTCCGTCAAGGAACGGTTTGTCTCTAAAGAGGATTATGGAAAACTGCTTGATGAACAAAAGGAAATTTAATTGTACCTTTGTTAACTTTGCGTTATATGTGTGACATCTGTGAACCATATCCTCCGAGTGTGCTCTTCATTCATCTTCAGGCTATGCTTATGTAAAAGGGCATTTTACGCAACCCATAGACAAAAAGTTTGCAAACTTAAATGACTCGTAAACATGAGCTAGCTAGTAAACACACTACAACCAATTCTGGTTAACTTCATATTAGGCAAATTTACTACTTTTAAGTGACAAAGCATCCCAGCGTATTCTGATGTCAAAATGAGTAGCTGCTACGTAGAATGTGTATAGGTTGGCGGGTCAGTACTTTTTCATTTTAAAGCATTACTTGAGTGTACTTGCATCAAATTGTGTATGCTAAAATGGCACCCCTTTTTTTAAACTTGAAGTACTACTATGCAGAACAGACATTTATGATCCAAATACACTTTCAACTCATTTGGGTTGTACAACCACAAAATACACTTAAATTCAACCAATTGTTGAATACAAGCATATTTATTTCAACACAGCGGTCATCTTAATTGCTGTTATTAAGGCATATCTCTTAAAGTGTACTTTCTGTCACAATATAGTGATTTTGATGTCCACTATTGTGATATTCAAAGTACCACATCAGTAAACATGTGCTGTCTGTACTTTGGGCACACTCCAGAGATGTTACCTGGGAGTGCCACCTCCTACACCAGCTACTCTGAGGAGCAAACCACACCCACCAAAAAGGCTCAGAGTTTAAAATAGTACATTTATTTGGACAAAGTACATAAGATGGTCTCTAGGAGTGACTAAATGGTTATACAGGCTATATGTGTCTAGCAGAACCATAAATCAGCCAACAGGCTTTGATGCGCAATTGACAAACATGGTCTACAGCTGCTTCAAACCCTAATAAAGCATTACTTAAGTGTACTTGCTTCATAATAAATATGCTAAGTTATTTTTTTAAGTAACGGTAGAATGCCAATCTCTTGGGAAAATAACAATAGGAAACCCACTTCCAGTAAAGTATGCTAAGTTTGGCTAATTATTTATACAATTAACGTGACGACTACAGTACCCATAACATAAAAGGGCCAGATGAAGTCTTGTTGTCATTTCCTGATCCCACACCATGCCTGAATCCCACTTACTTCATGTTGGAATCAAGGCAAAAAGCTAAAAATATACTTGAAAATTGGAGATATATACTAATTGGTGCTAAGATAGGTCAAGCTAATGCTAAGTTAGTCAATACTTACAATTAACCTAGTTGTGTATAATTCACCGCAAAGTGGGACTTCTAGCCTGGGAGTGAATTGATTAACGCTATGCCAAGATAAGCTACACTAAAATACTTTTTTTAAACCATTAACCTAGCCTGCCATGATTCACGTTAGCCTAAAGCTACCCTATTGCTAAAAAAGTCATAGGCTATTTTGTGTAAAGACATCTTTCCTCCATCAGTCTCCTAAAAATTGCCAGTCCAGTGCTCCCAATGGGTAGACTTTGCAAGTTTCAAACTAACAAACAAATTGGTTCCTATTAAAAACAATCCACTTTGATCAAAAGGTTTCCTCATCCCGGTTCCCTACCCACTTCACCCTGTGATAGACACACTTAAAGAAGAAAGTTTTTGCCTCCCAAAGTGCCCAAGAGCCATAAAGACAAATATCAAAATAAATGTTTGTACGGTAAAAAACAGAAAAAAACTGCAAGAGTAAAATAGGCTACTGTGTGCTGGGGTAGCCTACCTGAAAACACGTTCTTTGAATTTACTAATAAAAGCATTTACATGCTAATAGTAGTTTACTGAGTTAAATCACTGGTTAGCAGTTGAAATATTAGCCTACTGTAGGCTATGTCCACTGAAGTGCACTGTGTTAAAGAGAACTTTGGTCACATTTTGAATAAAGTGTGATGATTTGCATTTCAAGGAACCATTATAACAATATCTTAAACAGAGGTATACTTCCAAAAAGTACACAAAAATACTACTAGTAGAGTTTCCAGTTACAAACACATTTCAGATTCACTTTTAAGATAGCACACTTTTTACAACTAGCTTGATATCTTACTTTAAGTATAGCACAATTAGTATTTTCACTTTATGTCTTACTTAATTACATATATTTTTAGGTGCACTTTTAAACTAAACTACATAGTAAACTTTATGATGAACACAAAAAGTATGAGTGCTTCCTTTACACTTTAAACACTTAATACTTCTACTTCACTCAAGTATACTACTTTTTACCTGGGATGTTACACTTGTCCTAACTTGAACTTGAACTGAACAGTGCTATTAGCTTAGATTTTCTCTGGACCTGAATTAATAACCAGCATCTCTGCATCTGGCACTGCTTCTGCCGTCACCTACGACTCGTTCTGGTAAAAGACTGACTCATTTTAAAGTTTTGACTCCTAATCCTCTGGTTAACATAGGTCTCAAGTGCTATGTCACCATGGTAACAAAATAGAAAAACAGACGGTCAGTTTCGCTTGCAGAAAGAAGCCACCCAGATACTGACACATGAATTATCAGAAGTACTGGGGTCTACAAGAAGCCATGTTATTCCAGCTCTGCTACAGGTTTGCATTGAGTTATGATTTTGTGCATCAGGAAGTTTTAAAAATACTTTTGGTGATACAGTGGGCCTGCTGGCCGAGATCAATTCATGAATCAAGAACAACTCCAAAGACATCCTCCCAAATTCTCAGCTTTACCAGACATTTGAGGAGGGCATTATTGATGAACTCCTGTTGGGTGACTTTAGCCACCCTCTGAAGCCATGGCTACTTACTCCCTTCCTGAATCTAAGGTTCCTACACATTTTCCACACTAAAATTTTGACACAGTTTCATACAATTTAAATAGAGTGTACAGTCTAAAGTCTAACTAAAATGTATTAATTATAAAACTAATATTAACAAACATCTATATACTGATTTAATATTAGAAATAAGTATTATTCTAGGCATATAATTTATCTGTAGTCAGTGTAACTCTTCATTTAACTCATTAACTTAATGCCATATGGTTTTAGTTTGGGCATGAGACTTCACTCACAGACTTACTTTACACTACACTTAGGCTACTGTTTAAATTAGGGTATAAATTCATTCAAATGGATATGGTGTATACCTTACTATATTGCAGAGTTTTATGGATAGACGGGGCGTCAAAATGGTGTCCACACAGCGGGCAGACAAAGGCAAAACAGTCGTTAAATGACTGAAATTTTGAGGACATTTGACTACATGATGATGATAGTGTGCAAAATGTGCCATTTTCAAGACATTCATAATGTTACTAATTCATTAGCATATCTAGGGTACGTCTAGATTTCTAGTAGAAGCGAGCAATTCATGACCTGGGTCCATTAAATAACTCACTAAACTGAATCCATTTAGCCCTAACTACACCATGTCTATTGTAGTTAAATTGTAATGCTGTCAGTGTTAAGATGTTAATGCATGTTGACTGATGTAAAAATTAATGTAAAAGTTATTTTTTTTGTTTACACAAATTAAATCATGCAGATGCATATGTTACACTACCCACCAGCACCATCCTCATTTTCGCACACCGCAAGGGCTGTGATTGGTCAAGTTCATCCACTCACTTTGTTTTGTTTGCCTGTGTGATTCAGAAGCCTACAGGTACTTTTAGCAACATTTTAGTCCATTGCATATACTTCGTACATAATTTAAGACATCGTTTTGAATTCAGAGGCAGGATTTCCCAATTGTACCATGCCTACCTTTCAATAACGTTTTAAATTCAGCGCTTTGTCAGCAGGAAGTACTTAGGCAGTTATGACAAAGCATGACAAAGGAATTCGCTAGACTCGACTGCATGGTCGAAGGGTAGGTCGAAGAGTTCGACTCAAAGCAATATCGTGAATTGTGCTACGAAAATACGGACACACTCGATGCAAAACCATAACAGGAAAGTGACGCGACAAGGCATAGCAGAACCATAAATCAGCCAACAGGCTATGATACGCAATTGACAAACACGGTCTGCAGCTGCTGCAAACTACTGCCTTACTTGTGGAGTCTTTGGTCTCTTTTCTCTTCTAAGAAAAAAGTATACAAGTCATTAGGCAGAAGTTCAATATGCGCAAGACCAGTTCAAAGACTATTATGAAACTATTATGATGTTTAGCTAAAACTATTGACAACTTGTAGCCCCCCCTCCCCCCCGTTAACTTACTCCACAGCCGGAAAACATACAGCACACAGCTCACACAACCAGGTTAGCGCAGCTTGAAACAGTCTTCCTTTTGTGTAGAGCCAGAAACATAGGCACTGGCCAAATCTGAATCGCTCACATGAGCGGTATACCACTCTCTGGACGCACATGAGTGAATCAGGCGGTTAAATAGGGTCTAATCGGAACTGCTTATAAAGAGTGGAAGGGAGGATTCAGGGCACATGAGTTCCACAGACTCATTTATACACTGGTAACTGATTAGACTTCATTAAACAAAACAATATAGCCCTTAATTTGACTCTACTGCCTTTCTTTCATTCAAAATATGCACACACCCAGAAAATAATAATAATAAAAAAACGATTAAAAGATAATATCCCAATAATTCATGCATATGTTTTTTGGGTTAATATGGAGAGATCCACGGGAGAGTAAGCAAGTAACTACAGGATAGTTTGCCATGTCTACTAGGTCCATCTCAATGAGGCCATATAAAACTGTTAAACCTCTGGATCATGCCTAGATATGAAGCATTCTTTACATGGTCTAAAGCAGCTTTCATGGTTGGAAGGTATGTTGTAGACAATGGGCATTTTATGATCTCAAGAATGCATACAATGATTTTCATCACAGAAATAGTTTACAGATCATACATGCAATCTTGGTAATTTAATATTTTATGTAATAAATGAGTAATAAAGGCTTCCACATCTTTAATTCTGAGTGATGATTGGCCTGATTGTTAAAAGTATTTTGTTTTTATTGACATTTTACCAAGCGTCGGAATTAGGATTGTATGTAGACAGAATCTCTAAATGCACAAAACTGACCAAATCAACAAAAAACTGATCACCGCTGTTCAAGTAATTAAACTTACAGTGCATAAGCAACTACAAACCTAATAAATATCACTTGGACTTATTTATCATTACTCAGATGCCTGTTTGCATTAAATAAAGTTAAATGAAAAATTATACAACTGACATTAAAGTGAAACACTGGCGCGAGCATGCGAGCATTGAGAACACTGTTGGTGTACACAGGGCTGATCAAAAATGAGGTATGTGCTCCGTTCACAAATGTTCTTTTAAAAAAAACATGTGTACACCATTGATGTTCTTAATTCTCGATTTCACCTGTAGAAAATGATAATGCTATATATAATGCTACAACTGAAGTATCATAATATTTCAGGCCTTTTTAGTATTTTAAAGTTATTTAAGTCATTTGGATGCACCTGGCCAAGTGGCACTCATTTGGCTTAGTGGTCAACCCAAGTTAAAACCCAGCTACCGGTGTAATTATAATTTTAAATGAAAGTTTGACTTATGCCAATGGCGAAAAAAGACCTAGCTTCAGCACCAGTGTTTCACTTTAAAAGGCAACCCCAGCACCTATGAACCTATATTCTACTGTAAGAGGAATTTAAGGACTGCAAGTACCCCAAAACTGAATGAAATCAGAGCTACTGTGGTGGAGATATAATGTTAGCAATGAGACAGGAGACTCCCGTTTATCTCACACACTTTGATGGCATAAAACGTTAATTGCATCTACTTTGATGCACCAGAGTTCTCCTTTAAATATCAGAAATTTACATTGCACATAGGAAAACAAAACAAGTAAGAAGTGACTGACTTACATCTGCATTGTGCTTTTGTATTTCTTTCATTATGTTCCTATGCCGGTAATTCCAGTCAAGGATAGGCAAGGAGCAATGTTTGTACAGGTGGGCATTGTCATCTAAAAGTTTTTGTGAAAGGATGTTATAGGACATCACAGAAAAGTCAAAGAATCCCTGTCCCAATCCGTCAATGGATGGACATCTTCCACTGGTTTGTGTGTGTGTTTCCCACTGCCTCGCTATTTCTGCAGAGACAAATATCAGACTTGAAGTGAGTCTCAACCATGACATGAACGTACACAGCATCAAACCAGTCAACACAAATAAGTAGACATATAGCATAGTATATATAGTAGACATAGCAGAGTATTCAATGAAAATGACCAAATTAAAAATGATAGCAAGGCTAGGTGTTAGGTGTTTGAATCCTGCTGGCCACTGGTGGCCACCATTGTCCCTTTGGTTAAATTTCTTGTCTGTTTTGACCATGTGTTCTGTGTTTCTGTTCGCCACTGAGTCTTTGTAATCGCGTAGTTTTCATCTGTGAGTTTCTACTTATTGAACTGCTAGTCTCCTTTTTGAACCTTTGCATTTGAGTATGTTTCTTTGTTCTTCTAAGTTTCCTCGCTTAGTTTTTGATGCGAAGTCTATGAGTTACTTTTTTGGATCTTCTGAGCTTTTGTACACTCTTCTTTTGGATATTAAAAATGTCTCAACACTGGATCTCCTGGAAGGAATTTTGCCGGTTGACGGTCGTTAAATCACCACTGGCTAATGTAATATGTCTATTTTAGATTTAATATTGATTGGTTGATTGATATGATGGCTAGTCTAATTTAATATTTTGTTACAATAAATCAAAACTGGAAGACACTTTTTTGGATACTCATCCTCTATAAGGCCTGCTCATCATTAATATAAGTTTGATGAAAAACCAATTACCTACTGGTTTTTATTTGTTAAAACATTGGCTGTCAGCTGTTTTCAGAGCAGAGAGCCCCATACTTGTGTTCTATGACTATGTAAACACCAAAATTAGCAAAAGAAAGTGTAGACTCTCTTCTTTCATCAGGAAAAAAAGTTCATTTCTACCCTTTTCCGTTCTTTAGTAATCGGCAGTAGAAGATAGGTTGGTTTCACCAAAAACAAGCAATTTTTTTTTTTTAGATTAGATTCAACTTTATTGTCATTACTCATGTATAAATACAGGTAACGAAATGCAGTTTGGTATCTAATCAGAAGTGCACAGAGCAGCAAGTGCAGTATATACAGTATATGCAGTATGTACAGTTAAAGAGCAAATTATATACAGATAAGAGTAGTAATAATAAATAAGCCGAAGAGCAATATACATGTAAGGTGAAGAGATAAGGGTAATATACAGATGTGCTATATAGATTCAATATAAGGGCAATATACAGATGTGCTATAGAGATAGTTAGGTACAGATGTGTTAAGTAATACAGATGTACAGATGTGCAGTCCAAGGGCTATAGCAGCAGAGTGCAGTGTGAGGTTCAGTGGAGGACAGAGTTCAGTAGTGTGACGGCTGTGGGGAAGAAGCTGTTCCTGAACCTGGTGGTTTTAGTCTGGAGGCTCCTGTAGCGCCTTCTGGAGGGGAGGAGTTGGAACAGTTTGTTGGCAGGATGAGAGGTGTCCTTCAGAATGCTGCGTGCCCGTCGCAGACATCTTTTCTTGTGGACATCCTCAATGGCAGGAAGTGGAGTCCCTGTCCCTGTGAAACCCAGGTGGTTTTTCTTTAGTGTCCTTAGGAAGAAGAGGCGCTGGTGGGCCTTCTTGACCAGGCTTGAGGTGTTAGTCGACCAGGACAGTTTCTCGGAGATGTGAGTCTCCAGGAATTTGAAGCTGGAAACACGTTCCACAGCCATACCATTGATGTGGATGTGGTCGTGGGTGTTTCCCTTCTCTTTCCTGAAGTCCACAATGAGTTCCTTGGTCTTGCTGGTGTTCAAGAGCAGGTTGTTGTCAGCACACCATGCAGCCAGGTGCTTCACCTCTTCCCTGTAGTCAGACTCATCGTTGTCACTGATGAGTCCAATCGCCGTGGTGTCATCTGCAAACTTGATGATGGAGTTGCATCCATACACAGGCCTGCAGTCATGGGTGAAAAGGGAGTAAAGGAATAGGGATAGCACACAGCCTTGTGGTGCACTGGTGTTCAGTGACAGGGTGGTGGACCGGTTCTGGCCTGACCTAACAAACTGGGGTCTGTTGGTCAGGAAGTCCATGACCCAGTTGCAGATGGGGTTGCTGATTCCAAGGTCGACGAGTTTGGCGATTAGCTTGAAGGGGATGACTGTGTTGAATGCTGAGCTGAAGTCAACAAACAGCATTCTTGCATATGCATTGTTGTTGTCCACGTGCGAGAGTACACAATGAAGCGCTGTGGATATCGCATCTTCTATTCCTCTGTTGCTTCTGTAGGCAAATTGGTGATGGTCCAGTGTGGGTGGTAAGCATTTCTTGAGGTGTGCCAGGACCAGTCGTTCAAAGCACTTCATCATTATGGGCATGAGTGCTACAGGGTAGTCATTCAAACACATAGGTGATGAGTGTTTCGGCACTGGCACTATGGCACTATCTCAGCACGCGTCCTGGAATGCCGTCAGGTCCAGCGGCCTTTGATGTGGCTCAGTGCGTTGTGGACATCTGTGACAGTGAGTGTGAGTATGGTGGTCGTCAGGGGGGAGGGTGATGGCAGTCTTATCCTTGTTGTCCTTGGCAAAGCGAGCATAAAAGTCATTTAGCTCGTTGAGGAAGGACAGATCCATGGCTGTCTGTGTGGAGTTGCTGGGCTTGTAGTCAAATATGGCCTGAATGGCCTGCCACATGCGTCGGGGGTCAGAGTTGTGAAGTGTCCTCCACCTTCAGCTTGTAGCTGTGCTTGGCCTTCTTGATGCCCCTCTTCAGGTCAGCCCTGGATATACTGCAGGCCTGTGTGTCCCCTGATCTGAAGGCATTGTCACGTGTCTTCCGTAGAAGCTGCACTTCCTTGTTCATCCATGGTTTCTGATTTGGGTACGTGGTGATCTGCTTTTCAGTAGTAACACTGTTGATTGTGGTGTTGATGTAATCCAATACTGAGTAGGTGTAAGAGTCAATGTTCACATGGGAGCCTTCAGTGGCCACTGAGGCAAATCTGCTCCAGTCCGTGTCTTTGAACCTGTCCTGGAGTACAGAGTCTACCCCCGCTGGCCACACCTTGATGGTCTTCTTTGTTGGTTTCACACGGTTGGTGAGCGGTGAATACATTGGGGTGAGAAACAAAGAAAGGTGATCAGACTGTCCCAGGTGGGGGAGGGGAGTTGCTGTGTAGGCACCAGCAATGTTGGTGTAAACATGATCCAATGTTTTGTCTCCTCTGGTGCTGCAGGAGACATGCTGGTGAAATTTAGGTAGCACTGTCTTCGGGTTGGAGTGGTTGAAGTCTCCCGCCACAATAAATGCTGCCTCTGGGTGTGCGGATTGTTGTTTGCCAATGGCTACGTGGAGTGTGTCCACAGCAAGTTTGGCATTCACATCCGGAGGGATGTATGCAGCTGTTATTATGGTGGAGGTGAACTCCCTCGGAAGATAGAATGGTCTACACATGACCATGAGATACTCCAGGTCAGCTGAGCAGTGTTTCCCAACAATGACAGAGTTCGTACACCAAGTTTTGTTTACATAAATGCACAGTCGTCCGCCTCTTGTCTTACCGGAATCATCTGCTGTTCTATCCGCCCAAAGTTTATGGCGTCCGGCTAGCTCGATAGCGTTGTCCGGTATTCCGTTGAGTAGCCATGTTTCAGTGAATAACATGACGTTGCAGTTCAAAAGTCTCCTGCTGTTAGTGATCCAGAGCCGTAACTCATCCATTTTGTTCACCAGGGATCTCACATTGGCAAGGAAAATGCTGCGTAGAGAAAGCCGGTGCGGTGTTAGCCTTAGCTTAGCAGTTAGCCCTCCGCGTTTCCCCCGCCTTGTTTACGGTCCCTGCGCCGTCTTTGAGCACTTCCGGTCGGCCAGGTAGCCTGCGAAGTGTCGGGTGTCGATAAAACAGTCCATATTGCGTAGTCCGATATCCAAAAGCTCTTGTCGGGTGTAGGGTGTAAAAACGAAACTGTTCTGAACTAACAGGCCCGAAATGAGCACTGCTAATTTGCAGAATCTGAAGAGACGCTGAGCCTCGCGGTGCATGCGCTGCCATCTTTGTCGGTCAATCTGTGAATTTGTGAAAAGAAACATTTCAAGCACAAGTGTCTCTGACGCTGTTTTTTTTTTTGCTTTAGTGGCACCTCAAACATCTTTCTTTAAAAACTATCATCTGGGGATGATCCTATGCTGCTTCCGGTTGATCCAGAACTACAAATCTAGGTTAGGTTTGCTAAATTCATGACACAGAAATGAAGAGCTGGGCTGTGGTGAAACACACCCTGGATTCTCTCTCCGCTTGGCCCCGGTTGATCTCTGACAGTTTTACATTATGGTGACACTACCCAAACTACTGCTACTGCAACACTCTACTCTACAGTCTATGCATATCGCCAATCCAAAGTGGCACTGTTACCACCTGCAGGGCCAATTTGTCAGTACAGTCTGTTTACAAGCCAGATATTTATGTGCAAGCTTCCCCAGATTCTTCCCCAGCCTCCCAATTGAAAATAACTGACATCTAATCGAAAATAATTGACGTCACTGGCAGTAAACGGTTGTATTTGGATTGATGTCACCAGCAATTAAATGCATTATTTATTTTTAACATGTGGAAGACGTTAAGTCTGACAGCTGCACCGGAAAATGGATTTCCAAAAGATAAATCTAAATTATTGAAAACAAAACTTGGTGGATGATTTACCTCCTTCTATGCTGTTGTCGAAGCAGTGGAAAATGAAAGGCTTTAAAATAGATTTAGCCTACTTATAGCCTACTTTGGGCCTTTCTACTGGTAGCCCGAACTTCTTATTAATCGCTCCCACCTCTACTCACACATAAAGTGACATCACAAACACATTACATTTAGCAGATGCTTTTATCCAAAGTGACTTACAAAGACAGGAGATAAACAATAGCATACAAAGCGTACAGTGTTCACAGGCAAAGAATAGAATAGATAAGTACTAGTGCACCAGTTACATACACAAAGGTCTAATAGACAGATGTCTGAATACAGGGTAATGTTGCACATTGGTTATATAAGTTATTGCACAGATTATCTTTGCTCAGTGTATATATTGCAGAGGTTTCACCAGGCCGGGACACTTATAACCATATTGAGCAGTGCAAGAAAAATCAGTGCAAGGGGGTTATTTAGATGAGTAGGGGTTAGATTTGTTATGAGGGGAAGCTCTCTTGCAGAACCGCACAACCGGGCAATCGTGGTCTGAAAATGATAGACGGTCGTCAATCATGACACCCAGGTTTTTAGCATCCTAGTTTGCGCAACAGTGGTAGAGTCCTGGGAAGCTCAGTTTTGGACAGGTTCAGCTGAAGGTGGTGTTCCCTCATCCAAATAGACAGTTCCGAGAGACAAGCAGATACGTACAGAGACTGTGGGGTCATCTAGCTGAAGAGACAGGTATAACTGTGTATCATCAGCATAGCAATGGTAAGAGAAGCCGTGAGAGCGGATGATATGGCCCAGTGTGGTGGTGTATATGGTAAACAGGAGGGGGCTCAGCACCCCTGTGGTGAGGTGAATGCCCAGTGAGGTAGGATTTGAACCAGGAGTGGGCAGTGTCCGCCCACATAGTAAGAAGTATGCTGTGTATCGAAGGGAGCAGATAAGTCAAGTAGGATAAGAACCGAGGATTGTCCTTCAGCTCTGGCAGCCCTAAGGGCTTCTGTTACTGACAGCAAGGCAATTTCAGTGGAATGACCACTTCTGAAGCCAGACTGTTTAGGGTCGAGTAGGTTGTTTTGGGTTAGGAATGGAGTGACCTGTTTTGTGTCCGCCCGTCTTTGATAGGAAGGGAAGTAGTGAGACCGGCCAATAGTTTTCAACCTTCGCGGGCTTGAGTGTGGGCTTTTTAAGTAAGGGCATTACCCTTGCCTGTTTAAAGGCAGATGGAAATGTGCCGGAGGAAAGTGAGACATTCATCCCATATGTGATTGCTGGGACCACTGTTGGGGCAATGGTTTGAAGCTAGCAGTGATTAGTTTTGATACATCACCCTCAGAGAGAGGAGTAAATTCGGCGAGCGTCGCCCTATTGATAGGTGGGCACTTGACCGGAGGTGGCAATTTGTGACTGGACGGGACACGGAATTGTTTGCTGATGGCAGCCACTTTTTCAGTAAAAAAGCAGGCAAAGCTATCAGCTGAGAGATAATAATTTCCGTGTGTCTGTAGTGCTGCTTATTTTGTCATTATAGTAAGCCACTTTAGCAGTTGTTATAGGAGAAGAGAATGAGGCTAGGAGAGATTTAAAGACCTCTAGATTGGAGGGATTGCAAGATTTTTGCGAGGCACAGATGGTATCAGTCAGCCATGAGTAGAGCGTGCAGGTTTAGTGGATGGAGGACACAGGCTATCCAGGCAAGAGCTTAGGGTGGAGTTGAGAGATTCTGTAGCAACACTGACCTCTAGTGAGGAGAATGCTAAGCGGAGGCAAGGCAGAGGCAACAGCTGAGGCAAAGTGGGTAGCAGACAGTTTGTGGAGATTGCAACGGAACGTAACCACAGGTGGAGGACTGGCTGATTTCCGGCAGACAGACCGTGAAGCAGACAAAGAAGTGTTCGGATACATGTAATGGTGTGACCATTGATGCATTCGCTTTGCAGTTTTTTGTTAGAATCAGGTCAAGTTTGCTCCCATTTTTAAGAGTCGGAGGGCAGCTGACAGTTGTAGTCGAAAGAGTTTATGAGGGACTTGAAGTCTAAGCGGATGTTAAAATCACCAAGGATGATTAGGGGAGAGTCTAAATCTGAAATGGAAGGCAACAGTCTGTCTAGCTTATCCACAAAGTCATCCAAAGGTCCTGGCAGATGGTAGATAACAACCACAGAGATTTTGACCGGGGCCATAGCGTGGTATTTGGAGGAACAATAGTTATTGATGTCAGGCAGCAGAGGAGCATAGCTCCATGTGTTGGTAATTAAAATACCAGTTCCTCCTCCTCGCTTTGACAATCAGGGGCTATGCGAGAAGGAGTGAGTTGAGGATAGCGCAGCCAGGGTAGCAGTGTTTTCAGGTTTAACCCCGGTTTCAGTGAGTGCTATATAACAGGTCCTCAAGGTAAATTCGCATCCATACAAGTACATATGCTAGTGCTCACAGGCCCAAATGCAAATGCATGCCAGCATTTCTCGTTCCCCTACAGAGTAGCATTGTTCTGTAGGGCTGAGGATTTGGGAGACAAAAGCAATGGGCCTTTCTGTACCCCCCTGGACTTGGGACATCACAGCACCAACAGTGATGGCCAAGGCGTCACATTTGACCAGAGTGGGGCTGGCTTGGTTGGAGTGTGCCAGGATTAGTAGTGGTGATGTAAGCAGCATCTTCAGGAGTCACACAGCGTTGGAACAGGCTAGTGTCCAGAGCCAGGGCTCACTGGTTTTCAGGGTATGTCTGAGAGTACTGTGACATAAACCTGAGATAATACACTGTCATCCCCAGGCAACCTGAGCAGGTGAATTGGGCTCTGGGATTGCTGGATGGCCTGTGTTAGAGGAGTGGGCCACATACTCAATGGCTGAGGCTCTGAAGACAAATTTGTCTCCATTAAGTGTGAGGTGGTATGTAGATAATGCTTTAAACACTCTGTGACCTGAGACCTGCATCATACACTGCAGCGGTGGAGCCACGGACTACTATGTCGTCCAAATACGCAGCCACACCTGGCATCCCTGTCAGGATGGAGGCCATGATTTTCTGAAAACAGCTTGGAGCTTAACTTTGTCCAAAGGCCATGCATTTGTAGCAGTATACCCCTTTATGAGTAAAGAATGCAGTCCTGGTGGAGATCCAGGTTTGAAAAGCCTGTGGACCCATAGAAATGGGTGGTGAGCTCCTCTGTGATTGGGAAGGGGCTAGCAGTCAGATATTATGGCTTTGTTTACAGACCTGAAGTCTATGCAGATACGCAGACCCCCATTTTTTTTCTTTGCCATAACTAAGTTGGATATCCATAGTGAGGCATTCACCTGCTTGATTAGCCGATAACATCATGGGGTCTATGTCATTGCGATAAGTGTGCTGTGTCATTTCCTTTATTGACAGTGTGTTTGGGCTAGTCTAAATTGCTGATAATCTTAAACTACGAACTTACTACTTTACTTACTACCAACAAATCCCTTAGCTCACAGTTTTATCTTAACACAACTGTTAATTACTCCACGCACTTCTTGCTGTTCTCTATCTTTTGCCCAGCTTGTCAGATGTTTAGCTTCTCTGATGCAGGCTATACCTTCTTACATAGGTGGGACAAGTGATGCCATCTCCATAACCATCTTAGCTGAAGACGATAGGACACAAACTGAACCAGACACAACTGGGTGCATAGGCTACATGGATCCTGATCCCGATATGGACTAATGCCCATTTATTTGCTTTTGCTTCATTTCTTATTGAGCTAATACTCTAATTTATGCAATTTTACTACATGTCTTCCATTAATATTTTTAATGTATGTGACAAATAAACCCCTTGATCCTTGACATGTAGACAGCTGGCTAGTTTGGAATTAGAAAGCAACTTCCACACATTAGATTAGTAACTTAGCATTAGATAGCAGTGCTGCTCCCCTAGCAAGTGTGGATGCATCAGAGAGCTCAAACCCTAGTGAGTTAGCTAGCAAACCTGCAGCATCTCCCTCACATCAAGGACAGTGGGTTAAAGTGAGGGAATCTAGTAAGAGTACAAAGGCCCCTGCATACCACTAACCATTTCATGTTTCCAAGCAATTCTCCCCTCTGAGTTACTCTCCCAACCAAGATGAAACTCACGCTTCTACTGTACAAAACGTGAAACTGGGAACTCCATCAGCCATGACTACTTCAATCTCAATCTCTGATCGAAGCCTATGAAAGTCCTGGCGGCTAAACAAGTAGTTAAGTACTCCTGGATAGTTATCCACACTGGCATGATGTCCGATTAAGGCAGTTTGAGATGGCCAAAACAAGTTTTACTTCCTTGTGCAGGTTGGCACAAACGATGTCAATGACAAAGTTAAATCTATGAGACTTAAAATAAATGACTCCCTTGTAACCTCAAACCTAGTTACACTCCATATGATGGTTACAGCAAGTTCGAGCCGACCTATAGCATACCTTGATTCATTTACACCATCAATCCAGTTCCTACAGGTCTTAAGATTTCGTTACACATACCTGGGTATTTCTGAAAACGGCTATATTCTCCCTCCCCACATTAGAAAATCATTCTGTTTACATGGTGTTCAAGAACAGCCAGGGAGGCTGTCAAAAATATGTCAAACAAACACAAAGCCAACCAGAGATCTGAACACCAAGGAGGGACCGTCACATCATAATGCTAAAACACAGTTTTTTTCTCCATATACACAGAAATTAGTGTGATTTTATGTGATCTCTGGTTCACATTTCTAACTGTCAAATGAATAACTGTTCCTCTGTGTGTTACTACTAGAATTATCTGCTCAGCTAAGTCTGTACAGAATGTCCGGTCAACAACTGTTAGACTTGGAGGAGACCTTAGAAATAGCCTTGACTAGTGATCATCTGTCGATACTTGTCAAGACACCGGCGTCAGTGTGGATAGGAATGTGCCTGTTTAGGCTAGGTGCTGTTTGAATATTTTGAGTGTCCCTGAGTCTTGCACGTATATGGAGTCGTGCCAAGTTTAGGGACTGGTCAAGTTATTTCTTACTGTTTAGGACAGATTTATGATTACACCTTTGAGTATATGTAGAACCCATTTTTCCTTTCATCGGAAAGAAGGATCCAGACAAGCTATGCTGTAACATCTTAGCCATTTTGTCTCAACCTCGCGGGAGAGACAGAAGAGTGACTCAGTTTGATAGTCTTTAGACTTCGCTTTGTTACTTCTGCTTTTTATTTTTATTCCATCATCACTTGTAATTCACTTAACTTATTCTGTAATAAATCATTGATCCTGATCCAACGCAACTGAGCCATCCAGTCTTTTATTCTGCTGGGAAGAAACACACAACGCAACTTTAAGGTTAACCACGAGTTCTGGTGAAAAGTCGAACTGGGAAAAACCCCCAAAATCTAACAGATGGTGCCGTGACCCGGTGTTACGTGGGGCAGTGTTTCTTTTATCTGTCTTATAGGTGGAGATGGAGGTGGAGAGTTAATTGCTGGATGAATTGCTGGGCCAGCCCTCTCCTATTTAAGCCGCCTCTATTCCAAGATGGCTCTCTCTCTCTTCAGACCTGGTGTTTGCTTGGGCAGACCACACTGGACACAGCACAGCTTGCCCGTAGTATTATTCTTGGGTTGGAATTATGGTTAATTGGCAGCCCTTAGCTTTTTGCCCTTGTACTTTAGTTTTGCCGCCCAATTTGTAAATAGTTATAGCACATATTTTGCTAAGTTTACGACGGTTGTTCCTTATTTCCCACACGTTTCTAGTTTAGTTAGAGAGTGTAGGGAAGTAAGTGCGGGAAGACTCACTGTTTTACTTTCCGGGAGCGAGTGAGCTCAAACACCTCCAAGTAAGGAAGCCTGAGGTTTTCTTTTTGCTTTTCCTTTTCTCTATTGCAGCAGCCGTCGTATTTTTGCTTTGTAAATTTGTAGCACGAATTTCATTAAATTTATCATTTTCACTTCAAACCAAAGACTGCATCGTGATTCATGTTATGGGACCCTTTATTCATTGTTTTGGGCTCGTAACATGAAATGGGGGCTCGTCGTTTGTTTAATGCGCGGTACAACTTTGTTTGTTCCTAAATCTTTTGGTTTGCTATTGCGCAAAGGGGCTACTTCATGTGGAATGCAGGAATGCATTTTCTTCTCACGGTGATTTGGTTATTGTTGTGCCCAGTGGTGTCTGCTTACTTGTATTGTTTTGCGCTTCTATTCGCTGTAGTTCTTTTCCTTCAGACTACTTTGCTGTGGTTTTCGCCATGTCTAGTCTGGAGGAGTTTATTAAATCGCCATCCCTCGATGCGTTTCCTAACTTTACGCGCGACGAACTTTTAAGAGTCGCTGGCCATTATAAAATTGAAGTTCGTGGTAGCCTGCTAAAGGCAGAACTTTTGGCGAGTATAACCGAGGCCTTGGGTACTCTTCATGTGTTTACAGTTAGTGAAAAACTACTTCCTGTTGTTTCGGCACCTAAATCGCCGACCGAGCAGTCTACAACCACACCTACTGTTACTAAGGCCGCCCTTGAGCTCCGTCGCCTGGATCTTAGAGAGAAGGAAATCGAGTGGGAGCGAGAGAAAATGCGTTTAGAGGCGGATAGACAAGCAGCGAGAGAGAGAGCACATAGAGATCATGAACTTAAAATAAAAGAGATGGAGCTGTCGCAAGTTGTACGCCTAAAGGAATTAGAAATAGAGGCGCATCAATCTGGCATTGCCATTCCGACTGACCACTTTGATGTCACTCGTAACATTAGAGTCGTTCCTCCCTTTAAAGAGAAAGAGGTAGACAAGTTTTTTGCCCATTTTGAAAGAGTCGCTACAACTCTTAAATGGCCACGCGAGGTGTGGACCATGACTTTGCAGTGCGTATTTGTTGGCAAAGCGCAAGAAGCATATGCTTCCTTGTCTTTGGAAGATGCGGCTGATTATGAAAAGGTAAAACAGGCCGTGCTACGCGTCTATTCATTCGTGCCTGAAGCCTACCGACAAAAGTATCGGGCTTATCAGAAGCCGGACTCGCTTACTTATGTTGAGTTCGTGCGTGAAAAGGAGTTGCTGTTTGATCGTTGGGTAAATTCTCTGGACACATCAACATTCGAGGGTCTTCGTAATTTAATAATTCTAGAGGATTTTGAAAATGGTCTACCTAAAAACGTCGCAACTTATATCAGTGAGCACAAGAACATAACACCTGCTAATGCAGCTGTGCTGGCTGATGAATACGTACTCTGACATAAGGTGGCGGTTACATCTCCTAGGCCTCAGCAGCATAGTCCTCAAAGGCCTACTAGAACGCCTGCTCAAGCCGACTTTAGTCATACTGGTGATAAAAAAGTGACATCTTCATCTTATAAAGATTCAGCCCCTACTTGTGGCTATTGTAAAAAACGTGGTCATGTACTCTCTGACTGTTTTTCACTTAAACGTAAGAACAAATCGTCTTACTCTATTGCCAGATCTGAGTCTAATATGTGTGTTTCTACAATTAACTCGACGTCTTGGAAAGACGAGAATAAATGTCAGGGTTTTGCACCGTTTCTTCTGGATGGTTTTGTTTCGCTGCCCGGAGTGTCTGGTGTGCGTGTTCCTGTAAAAATTCTCCGCGACACTGGCGCATCTCAGAGCTTTATATTGGAGAATGTTCTTCCTTTTAATGATGAGTCTTATACTGGCTCTGGTGTACTTGTGCAGGGTTTTGAAATGGGTTACGTGAATGTTCCCTTACATGAGATTTTTCTCTGTTCTGATTTGGTCACTGGCGTTGTTACTGTGGGCGTACGTCCCTCTCTCCCTGTTAAAGGCATCTCGATGTTGCTTGGGAATGATTTAGCTGGTGGCGTAGTTTGGCCTAGCCCTGTGGTGACACATTCTCCAATTTCCTCTCCTGACGCACTTTCTGTGGAATACCCTGATGTGTTTCACTCTTGTATTGTGACTCGCGCTATGGCGATTCTAATTCTAAGGAGGGACGCGACGAGCATGTTGATTTAAGCGACACGTTTATTGCGCATCCTTTGCCGTGTCGGTCTGGAGGTGAAAAATGTTCAAAGTCTTCCCCGCAACCGACCTTGTGTCTGCCTAAATTGACACCTAGTCGTGAACAACTCATTTATGAACAGAACCATGATCCTACTCTTGCTGCTTTGATTACTGATGCCGTATCAGATAAAGATATAGAATCTATGCCTCAGGGCTATTTTATCCGCGAAGGTGTCTTGATGCGCAAGTGGAGACCTCTCATGGCTTGTGCTAAAGACGAGTGGCGTGTGCTGTATCAGGTTGTTGTCCCTGCGTGTTACAGGTCCGATGTAATGAGTCTCGCTCATGACCATCATTTCTCTGGACATTTAGGCATTAACAAAACCGCTGATCGTATAATGCGTCATTTCTTTTGGCCTGGTGTTAAGAACGATGTGTCGATGTATTGTAAAACATGTCACACATGCCAAATTACAGGTAAGCCTAATCAGCTGATTCCTCCAGCCCCACTTCAGCCCATTCCTGTCACGTCTGAACCATTTGAGCATGTCATACTTGACTGTGTTGGTCAGCTACCGAAGACCAAGACGGGCAATCAATATCTCCTGACCATTATGTGTTCCCTCACACGTTTTCCCGAGGCTATCCCTCTTAGAAAAATTACCGCCTCTGCTATTATCAAAGTTTTACTGGTGTTTTTCTCTCTGTTTGGCCTCCCGAAAATTGTGCAGACGGATCAAGGCACAAATTTTATGTCTAGAGACTTCAAGCAGTCTATGCAACAACTAGGCATTAAACATGTCACTTCAAGCTGTTACCATCCTCAATCACAAGGTGCTCTTGAGCGGTTTCATCAAACGTTAAAATCAATGCTTCGCACATTTTGTTTTGAAAATGAGTGTGACTGGGATGAAGGAGTTCCTTTGGCTCTGTTTGCTGTGCGTGAGGTCGTTCAGGAATCGCTTGGTTTTAGTTTGTCTGAGCTTGTTTTTGGACACGCAGTCCATGGGCCGGGAGTGAGACCTGATCTTGACAGACGGCCGCTGGCAAGGGTTGGAAAAAAAAAAAAAAAAGCCCGCTGGGACTTGTGCAGAGGGAGAGAGAGAGAGTAGATTTTTCTTATTCATCTTAGAAGCGCTATTTAGTGTTAGTTGTGTTGTTCTGTGTTATTTGTTTTTTTTTGCAATTGCTGTTACAAGTTGAAAAAGAAAGAGAAAGCCAACAGCCTGTACGATGGCTGAAGCATCGGGAATTTATTCAGATGATGAATATGCTACCAATGAACAAAAGTCCCGAAGCAAGTTGAGGAATGAAATGATATGAGAATTGTCTCAGTGTGTGATGAAAGAATTTAAGCTGGACAAAATCGAAAAAAGAGTGATTGAAGAAGAGAAGATCAGCCTCGATGGCCCGATGTGGGCATTCGAGGACCTCTCAAGGGTGTTTAATAAATGGAAGAATGCCAGGAGTAGTAAGATTCCCTTGGCCATGGTGTTGATGAGTCAGTTGAGAAGACACGAGACAGATAATCTGAGAAAAGTCTACCGAAAAAGACTAGATGATGAGAAGACTACAAGCAAGAGCTTCCAGACTGACGCAAATAGACTGAAAACTGAAGTGGGTCGTCAGGCGGTCATGTCGCAGCGACAAGATCAATGTATGGCGGTCCAAGCCGCAGAGATTGAGAAGCTGAAACAGCAGTGTGCTGCTCTGAGAAAAGGTGACGAGGGCCTGGGGGAAACCTCCCCTGAATGCTACCAATCCCAAGACACGTCAGCACCCCCTTGTGGATGGACAGAGGGAAACGCCCCGAACAACCCATCTCCCCCTGGTGGTTCAACTGTGAACGATCCAGGAAGTCAACATCCAATGGATGATGCCAATGTGCGCCCTCTATGCACAAGAATGCAGCAAAACAAAACTGGAGACGGCAAAGATAAGAAGATAGTGGCACACCTCTCATACGTGCCGGCTCCTGCTGAAGTAATTGAAAGATGGGCCAAAGAGGCGAAACATCCGAAAGAAGTGGGACTATTGGATATGGAACCAGTAAAGCTGACTGGAAAAGTTCCCCCAAGCACAAAACAATATCCCATTAACCGAGCTGCCATTGAAGGTCTGAAACCAATAATCAAAGAATTGGAAGAAAAAGGAGTCCTGCAGAAGACTCAGAGCGTTTCCAACAGCCCTGTCTGGCCAGTGAGGAAGCCTAACGGAACATGGAGATTGACGGTTGATTACCGTGAAGCCAACAAGGTAATCGACAAGTTGACACCTGTGGTTCCTGACCCCTCTACCATCTTTAACACTCTTAGGCCTGAGCACAAAGTTTTCTCTGTGCTAGATGCCGTGAGCACGTACTGGAGTATTCCACTGGCTCCAGAATGCCAAGACTGGACTGCTTTCACCTTTGATGGAAACCAATACAAATGGAACCGTCTTCCCCAAGGCCCACATAACAGCGCCACCTTGTACAACCAAGCTCTACGGCGACACCTGTCCTTGCCTGAAATGCTGAAAATCACTTCAGAAGTTATCACCTACATGGATGATTTGTTGGTCGCGTCAGAAACAGAAGAAGAGCATGACAGAGACATGCGGGCGTTGATTGACTATCTTCAGCTGAAAGGACACAAGGTGAGCTTTGAAAAGGCACAAATGTCTATGCTGTCTGTGACCTACCTGGGGCAGAAAATCTCGGGAAGGAATAAGAGAAATTACCGTTGACCGCACAAACGCAATCAAGAGAGCTCCCGAACGAAGCACGATTAAACAAATGCGCTCATTCTTGGGATTGTGCAACTACAACCGAGCATGGGTTGAATCATATAGTAAAAAGGTACAGCCCCAGACGGACTTGTTGAAAGGAAATCCTGACTCTAAAGCAAGCATCAAGCTGACTGACGCTCAAAAGCTAACTTTTGAAGAACTGAAGCAAGCCCTGTGTAATGCACCCGCCTTAGGCATTCCTAACATCAACAGACCTTTCGTCCTCTATGTCCATGAGAGAGATGGCTTTATGACTTCGGTGCTAACTCAGGAGCATGTTGGACTACAGAGACCTGTGGGATATTATTCTGCAAAGCTCGATACTACCGCATTGGGGTTCGGCCCCTGTTTACGAGCAGTCCAAGCTGTCTTCCTGGCAATCCAAGCAGTGGCTAGCCTGGTGCTGGATCAACAGTTGACGGTGAGATGCCCACACGCTGTGAACACTCTGCTGTCCATGAGAAAAGTTGCAAAAGTGTCAGACAATCGATGGGGGAATTGGCAAGCAGTGCTGAAGTCGCCCAACATCTCCATTCAAAAAGCTACTGTGTCCCACTCCTCAACTTTCCTAACACCCAGTTCTGCCGTGGTGGAAGACGATCATTGCTTTAAAGATCTAGTCAAACTGATGGATGAAGATCAGTTCACAAGGGAGGACCCATTTCCGAGTCCTGACCTGATTTTATACACTGATGGATCTTCTATGGTGGTCGATGGAGTACGATGTGCTGGATGGGCAGTGAACAACGACTTTGAGGTGTTGAAATCACTCAATGGCGCCGGGAAAGTCAGCCCAACAAGCAGAACTGAAAGCTTTGGCTGAAGCCTGTAAACTGGCAGAAGCAAGAACAGCAAACATCTATACGGATTCAAGATACGCGTTTGGAATTGAGGATTTTGGATTTTGGAAAAATATGGAAATTAAGAGATTTTTTGACAGCGAAAGGCACACCCATAAAGAATGCTGAGCTAGTGGTGCAACTACTTGCTGCGATGCAACTACCCAAACAATTGGCAGTGATGAAAGTTAAAGCTCATACCAAAGAGAACACAGCTGAAGCCAAAGGCAATGCAATGGCGGATGCAGCCTCTAAAATGGCTGCGCTAAGAGGAGGGGAGTGTAAAGAAACGGACGGATTACAAGGTAACGAAATTTTTTCGGAAAATGACGACGAGAATGGCATAAGACAACTAAAAAAAAGGATGAAAAAGCTTCAGAGAAATTATCAGACATCAAAACAATGCAAGAAGAAGCAACGCTAGGTGAGAAATGGACGTGGATTGAGAATGCTGCTAAACTCCATGATGACCAGCTGTGGAGACATGGAACGAGAGTAGTAGCACTTGAAGTCCTGTTGAATCATTTAGCGGTGCAAATACATTCCCTGGGACATGTTGGAGCTGAGAAGATGAAACACAGGTTTTCACAAGTGTGGTGGAATCCCAAGTTCGCTGCAGTTGCTAAAGACGTGGTAAACGTGCTAAAGAGATGTGTAACCTGTATGAGAAACAACAACGATAGCAAAGTCAAATTACTCATGTTAAAGACTCCAGCTCCACCAGGCCCGTCCAGACACCTGCAAGTGGATTATATCACCTTACCTCCATGCAAAGGATACAGAGACGTTCTTGTTATTGTGGATAAATTCTCCAGATAGGTTGAAGCGGTGCCAGCAAAAAGAGGAACGGCTCAACACACTGCAAAGGTGCTCGTGAAAGACTTTATTCCACGCTACGGTGTGCCTGACCAGATTTGCTCTGATCAAGGAACCCATTTCACTGGAGCCTTGTGTGCTGAAGTGTGCAGAATGCTAGAGATCCAGTGCTAACTGCACTGTCTGTATCATCCTCAGTCTTCAGGACAAGTTGAGAGAGCTAACCGAACTCTGAAAGAAAGACTGGCAAAGAAACATCAAGAGGGAGTATCATGGCCTGATGCACTACCCGCAGTCCTGTGTAGTATGAGAGCTACTACCAACAAGGAAACTGGACTGAGCCCCTATGAAGTCATCACCGGATGGCCAATGTCTTTACCTGGAGCTATCGATTTCAGGAAAGCTGATATACACCTGGTTTCAGATGCTTTGTTGAACTATTGCATCCTACTCTCAGAGGCAGTGTCTACAGCAGAAAAGAGGGTGCGAGAAGCTTGGCGTGAACCACCTGAAGGAGGACATTCTCTGGTGCCTGGACAATGGGTGATGATACACAAACCCCAACGTCTAGCTTTGGAAGCCAAGTGGGAAGGCCCGTACGAAATACTTCTCGTCACGGACTCTGCTGTGAAAGTGAAAAGTAAATCAAAGTGGATTTACGCTAGTCATTGTAAATTAGTTGAAGGCCTCTGAGCTCAAAAATCAATGTAGATCTTCTGTATACTTCAGATTTTCGTCAAACTTTCTTTTCTAGATTAGGATAATTCAGGGAGGTAAGATTCACGGAAGACTTTATTTTCCTGTGGGTTTTTTGTTTTTACAGGAGGTCAGTTTGGGGAGGAGATAGAAGGGATGAGATAGGTTCATCTTTGAATCGTTTGGTCCTGTTGGAGTTAAGAGAAAGACAAAAAAAAAAGTAAAAAAACAATCATATGCTAAATATATTTTGTATTTAATCATAGGATAAATGTACAGTGATACTAATCGTGATGTTTAATATAAATTATACTGCTGCTACTCATAAATTAGAATCTGTTCAATGTTTTATATGTCAAAACTCTTTCCCATCTGATCCTGCTGTGTTTTGTCTTGTGTGTTTGTGAGTCTGTGGGCAGAACCTCTTATGGGAATCCCTTTGGACTGTTAATAACTGAATGGACTGAACTGTAAAACCTGTTTCATATTGCCACTACCCTGGGAGAAGTTCAACGCCACACTCCGTGCCAAACTTCAAAGATAATGTGTTTCTGGGTGAACAAGAATGTTGGGTGTGTGGTTTAATGCCATCAGCTGCTTAGACTTACCCCTAATTGCCCATCCCTTTTACTTTGAGTGAATATGCCACTGCTTACAATAGTGTGGATAGTCCCTGGTTTAACCCTAATGTTACTTTCTTTTTCCTGAAAATTGGAAAAGGTCAAGCTGAGTCTAGCTACTAAGGGGTTACTATGCTGGGTTAATGGAGGAGGTGATATGAAGGGGATTAGTGTATGTGATTATTATGTGAAGGTATGAAGACCTAATGTGACCATTACTTGGTCAGGAGGAGAGAAAGTTTTGCCCTTGCCCCCTAGAATGATACTACCTAGTCAGAAGGCAGGGAATGTAACATCTGATGCTGGAGCTGCAATGAATGGTACAATGTTTGTTTGTGGCAAGTATGTTATTCCTTTCTTCCACCTTATTGGCAAGGAGTCTGTTATGTAGCTTATGTAGTACCTGCTGTTAGAACAGTGGAGAAACACCAGCTAGTGTCTAATTGTAGAGTTAAGCGAGATATGTTTGGTAAACATCTTATAGTAGCAACCCCGACTCTGAGATTCTTTTCAGCGGTAATTCCAATTTATGGCATGACCGTTGCCCTTGATGAAATTAGAGATTTGGCTGCAGTTGTGGAGGTGTCGCTAATGACTCTGCTAAAGCAATTAGAGAACTAAACAATGAAGTAAAAGCTGTAAGGATGATGACTCTTCAAAATCGTTTGGCCCTAGATATTGTGTTGTCAGCAAAGGGAGGTACTTGTGCTGTAATAGAGCAGGAGTGTTGCACCTACGTTCCTGACCCTTCCAAAAAAGTCGATCATTTTGTGTCAGATATTTATAAACAAGTCTCGTTGCTGAAAAGTCAATCCAAGCCCTGGTCCCTTAATGAATGGATCTCCTCTTGGGGAGGTGCTGTTCTGTCCCACATTTTTCAAATTCTGGTTCCGATTGTCTTGGCTGTTTTAATTTTTATTTTGCTCATTAAATTATCCTGTTGCCTTGTGAAGCGTGTTTACAAGGCTAGGCTGATTTTGTTCCAGTGGTGGCTGAGGAATATTTTGTGGCTGTTTAATGTACTTACGTTTATCTGGAGTTAGCAAAACGTGTGATTCATTTTATGATTTTGGGTTTGATTTAAATTTATTTGATGATTTGTGATTTATTTCTATCCATTGTTATTCATTTTACTTTTGGTGTGATCTGTAAAACTGTTGTTTTGTGATCAAAAGGGAGGAGTGTTAGAAATTAGTGTGATTTTATGTGATCTCTGGTTCACATTTCTAACTGTCAAATGAATAACTTCCTCTGTGTGTTACTTAGAATTATCTGCTCAGCTAAGTCTGTACAGAATGTTCGGTCAACAACTGTTAGACTTGGCGGAGACCTTAGAAATAGCCTTGACTAGTGATCATCTGTCGATACTTGTCAAGACACCGGCGTCAGTATGGATAGGAATGTCTCTGCTTGATCACATTGGCTTCTCCCAAAATGTAAACACACCTACACATCAAGGTAACCACACCCTTGATCTTGTTCTGACACATGGAGTACAAATAGAACAACTTACAACCCTACCTCAACACCCTACACTAACTGACCACTACTTATTAACTTTAAAAATCACATTAGACTATGTAGCACCTAACTCAGTCTACTACTACACTAGAAACATAACTCCCAAAACTACAGATGACTTCATAGCAAAAATTCCGTCTCTCCTCAAGCCTCTGCTGAGCCAATATAGCCCTGTATTAGAAGGCTCTATGCCAAGCCCATCCCAAGTTGATCAATTAACTGACAGTGTTGTAAATGTACTATACTCCACATTCAACACAATTGCACCACTCAAAAAGAAAACTAGGAAACAAGAAAAAATTGCCCCATGGTATACCACACAGACTCGCTTACTGAAACAAGCTGCTCGTAGACTTGAAAGGAAATGGTATGCCACTAAACTTGAAGTGTTCCGCCTTGCTTGGAAAGATAGCTTAAAAGAGTACAAGACAGCACTTAACAATGCCAAATCAGCATACTATTCCTCACTTATACACAATAATAAAGATAATCCAAAATTCCTTTTTGACACTATATCCCGTTTAACAAAAAGCAGGAACGAGGTGTCCCATTCCATTCCATTAACTCTAAGCAGCAAGGACTTCATGGACTATTTTAATGACAAAATTGAATCTATTAGACTTAAAATACACAATTCCCTTGTAACCTCAAATCCAGTTGGACCACATGTAATGGTTACAGCTAGCTCTAGTCAACCTGTAACATACTTTGATTCATTCACACCCACCAATATATCAGAAATTACGTCTTTGATCTCTTTAGCTAAAGCCTCAACATGCTTACTGGACCCCATCCCAACTGATCTTCTTAAGGCAGCTCTCCCTCTATTGGCTGAGACGATTCTTAAAATTATAAATGACTCACTCTTAGCTGGGCATGTCCCAAAATCCTTCAAGACATCTGTTATCAAACCATCAATTAAAAAACCAAAGCTTGATCCTGATGTCCTTGCTAATTACAGACCCATATCGAACCTCCCATTTGTTTCAAAAATACTTGAGAAAATAGTGTCTAAGCAAATCTGTAGCTTCTTAAATGACAATAATATCCAGGAAACCTTCCAGTCAGGCTTTAGAACTAATCATAGCACAGAATCAGCCCTAGTTAAAGTCTTCAATGACCTCCTTATCGCATCTGATAATGGATATATATCAATATTAATCCTATTGGATCTTAGTGCTGCATTTGACACTATTGACCATGGTATCCTACTACACAGACTTGAACACATGATAGGCATCAAAGACACTGCATTAGCCTGGTTCAAATCATACCTCTCTGGTCGCTACCAGTTTGTACACGCTCATAATGAGTCATCAACCCATACCAAAGTAAAGTTTGGTGTACCCCAAGGCTCAGTGCTAGGTCCCCTGCTGTTCTCCCTGTACATGTTACCGTTAGTATCTGTTATAAGGAAACATGGTATCACTTTCCACTCCTATGCTGATGATACCCAGCTTTACCTTTCTATGAAGCCTAATGACTAAACTTGATGCATGTCTCCTAGACATCAAAACCTGGATGACTAATAATTTCCTTTGTTTAAATTCTGATAAAACTGAAGTTATGATGATTGGCCCCAAACAGCTGACCAACACTCTACCCCATCACCAAAACTTACTCAGTGGCCTGTCACTGTCATGTAATGCAAAAGTTAAAGACCTTGGGGTAATTATTGACCAGGACCTCTCTCTAAATAGTCATGTAAAACACATTTCAAAAACATCTTTTTTTCACCTACGAAATATTGCTAAGGTTAGAAAGTTCTTATCCTTTGAGGATGCTGAAAAATTAATACACGCATTTATTACTTCCAGGCTCGACTATTGCAATGCTCTGTTCTCTGGGTGTAGCAATACTTGCATCAAAAACCTACAACTAATACAAAATGCTGCGGGCCGAACTCTCACCAGGACTAAAAAATATGAACATATCTCTCCTATCCTTGCTTCCCTACATTGGCTCCCTATTAAAAGTCGAATTGATTTTAAAATACTCCTCCTAACCTACAAAGCCCTCAAGGGCGATGCACCAACATATATTAAAGACTTACTTGTCCCTTACCACCCTCCTAGAACCCTAAGATCCCAAAATGCTGGTCTCCTTGTAATACCAAGAATATCAAAATCTACGATAGGAGGAAGAGCCTTCTGTTACCGTGCACCCCTCCTGTGGAATAATCTCCCCCCCCACATTCGACAAGCGGACACTCTCAATACCTTTAAGTCTAAACTTAAAACCTTCCTCTTTACTGTTTCCCCATAGTTAGGGATGGTGCATGGCAAATCATCACTTCTCATGGGTCTTTTGGAAGGGACTGCCTCTGCTGTTGCCCCCAGTTGCGAGGCATGGCAGCCACTGACCATCCCTGCAGTGGTGCTGGGTTACCATGCATCATACCTTAGTTATGCTGCTATAGCCTAGCGCCGCCACACAACCTTCATGTGTCATGCCGTACAACTCCCTCTCTCTCTCTTTTAGCTCTCTCTCAATATTTATATGTATATATATATATAATATACACATGTATGTATGCCCAAATCACACATTTGCTTTCTGATGTGTGAGCCTGGCCTAATTCACTATTTTCCTCTGTCCACAATTATCTTTGCTGAGTGTCATCCCTGCCTCATTCTGGCGGACTCCTCTCACCCTCCCCTCCTGAGTGGACTACAACCAACAGTACGGGAGGCCCATGTCAGGACCGACTCCCCATCACAGAGGATGCTCGATGCTGGGCCCGACTCCCCTTCCTGAGGCTTCGTGATTGACCCCCCCTCACAATGGCGCTGTCAAATGGACCCTTACTGTTACCCCCATGACCCATCTCACTCCTTCGAGTTTGTCACTATGCCTGGCCGCTGCTACATTGTCCAGCCATAATTCCTGATAACCACCTATAGACTGATTACCATGTAATGTAAAAGTGGGATAATACTCTATTATGAACTATTATGAACCTTAGCTAAACCATAGGCAACTTATAGTCTGTCATGGTTACTACTGATTGTAATTTTTCTCCATGACCCCTGGCAGTTGGGTTAGCCCCTTGAGTCGTGGATCTGCCCAAGGTTTCTTCCTAGATTAACTGAACATAAGGGAGTTTTTCCTTGCCCCTGTTGCTCTTGGGTGCTCCTTCTGTGAAGCGCCATGAGACAATACTATTGTAAAAGGCGCTGTATAAATAAAACTGAATTGAATTGAATTGAATGTGCCTGTTTAGTCTAGGTGCTGTTTGAACGCTTTGAGTGTCCCCGAGTCTTGCACGTATATGAAGTCGTGCCAAGTTTAGGGACTGGTCAAGTTATTTCTTACTGTTTAGGATAGATTTATGATTAGACCTTTGAGTATATGTAGAACCCATTTTTCCTTTCATCGGAGAGAAGGATTCAGACAAGCTATGCTGTAACATCTTAGCCATCCTGTCTCAACCTCGCGGGAGAGACAGAAGAGTGACTCAGTTTGATAGTCTTTAGACTTCGCTTTGTTACTTCTGCTTTTTATTTTTATTCCATCAATACTTGTAATTCACTTAATTTATTCTGTAATAAATCATTGATCCTGATCCAACGGAACTGAGCCATCCAGTCTTCTATTCTGCTGGGAAGAAACACACAATGCAACTTTAAGGTTAACCACGACTTCTGGTGAAAAGTCGAACTGGGAAAAACCCCAAAAATCTAACATCTGAAACCGGAGTTTTTTAGTGACTGAAACCTCCATTTAAGTGTAAATGATAGGTGCAACTGCATAAATAAATATATGTTCTTATAGATATTTTGCTACATGTAAACAGGGTGTAAAACTGCTCTTCCCCTACTGGCTGAGATAACACTTAAAATTATGAATAACTCACTCATAGCAGGGTGTGTCCCAAAATCTTTCAAGACATCTGTTACTAGGCCTAAACCATTCATTAAAAAAACTAATCTTGATCCTGATGTCCTGGTTAATTATGACCCATATCTAACCTCTCATTTGTACCAAAAATACTTGAAAAAAACTCTGTCTAACTGTCTAAGCAAATCAGTAGCTTCTTAATTGAAAATAATATCCAGGAAACCTTCCAGTCAGACTTTAGAGCTAATCATAGCACACAATCAGCCCTAGTAAAAGTCTTCAATGGCCTCCTTACCTCAGCTGATAATGATATATCTCAATATTAATACTATTGGATCTTAGCGCGGTCTACTACTGACCATGGCGTCCAACCATGGGGCGGTGGTAGCGCAGCGATCAAGGAACCTGGCTTGCATGCAAGTAGCCTGAAAAAGTTGTGGGTGCAAATCCCAGCTGCCACTCCTGAGCCCTGTGCCCTGAGCAAGGCACTTAACCCTAAGTTGCTCTAGGGGAGACTGGCTCTGAACAATTGATAGTTGACAAAAAATGTAAGTCGCTTTGGATAAAAGCGTCTGCTAAATGCATAAATGTAAATGTAATCCTACTCTACAGGCTTGAGCACATGATAGGCATCAAAGATTTTGCATTAGCCTAATTTAAACCATACCTTTCTGCTCGCTACTAGTTTGTTCATGCTTATAATGAATCATTATGCCACATCAAAGTGTGTGTGTAGCCCAAGGCATGTTGCTAAGGCCCCTGTCACTCTCCCTCTACATGCTACCTTTGGGAACTGTCATCAGCAAGCATGACATTACTTTCCACTCCAATGCGGACATCATCAAGCCAACTTTTCCATTAAGCCTGATAATAGCAGCTTACGTGAGACGGTGATGGCGCAGATGGTGGTGCTGTTCGGCAACTGAAGGGTTGCAGATTCGAGCCCCACTCTGCCTGACCCCATTAAAGTGTCCTTGAGCGAGACACTGAACCCCAAACTGCTGGCAGGTTGGCACCTTGCATGGCAGCCTCCGCCACCGTGTGTAAATGCGTTATTATTAGGGGTGGGACATTAACGCGTTAACTACGATTAATTAATTACAAACAATTTAACGCGTTAAAAATATTAACGCATTTTATGGCAGTTTACTTACCCGGAACGTTTGCCAGTGCATGGTGTTGTGGTACGCCAATTACACTGATGTACACAGTTCTGGTGCATCCATGGAACCTGAAAGCGTGGTGGGTGTGCTGGACGGTAATTTTTTATTCAAAAAGCGACCAGATGGAAGTGTTGACAAAGGCATTGTTTACTGCAAACTATGCAGGAAAGAGTTCGCCTATCATAGAAGCTCGTCAACTTTGAAATACCATTTAAACGCGAAGCATGTCATCACACGATCACTGAAACTGCTGGAGCTCGAGGTAACAGTTCTGGTCAGCAGTGTAAACTAAACCAAATGGCGGTCTTCCAGAAGAAAATTAGCAGGTCAACGTCAGAAACATTGACGAATGCACTCGCAAAGTGGATTGCTGCATTTATTTCAGCCATTAAATGATTTTAATTATCGAAGTGACGCCTGTGTCTATTAGTATTTGATGAACTCTTCACACATTTATATAAAATATGTTACTTTTGGGGCAAATGCGGTAATGTAGTCAGTTGAGATTAATTAAGATTAATTAATAACAAAGCCTGTAATTAATTAGATTAATTTTTTAATCGAGTCCCACCCCAAGTTATTATAAATGCAGTCCATTCCGTTCACTCATACGTCAATAACTAAACTCGATACCTGCCTCCGAGACATTAAAATCAGTTAAATTTCAGTTAAACCCTAACACACATCTGTTTCTAATTTCATAGAAATTCCAACTATCCTAGAGGCCTCAACAGGGACTTCTAAGAGTGATATCGGCATTGTAAAAGAGTTTTTCATTTTGAAAGTAACTTATCCATCACTGATAATGACGAACCTGTACAACACTGACTGGTGTTAGGTGAGGGTGTCTGCTGGTGCGTCAGAGGTTGCTTTGATGCATTCTTAGGAGGAGGGTCTTCGTCAGAAATATTCATCAAGAGTGACCAGGAGAAGCAATAACGCCTGCTGGAAAAGTCTATGAGTTTGTCCTTAACAGCGTGTGGAAAGTGTCGCGAAGCTCCAGAAGCTCTTTCGGTACGGCGACAAGATCGTGTCCAAAGTCTAGAGTTGCAACAATATGCCACAGTAGGTGTAAACGGCAGTTGATTGAGGCTGACAGTCCAGATCGAATGAAAACGAAGGATAAAGGCCATTGTTAAGATGAGCAAACAATGGCAATGGCAACATTTGTCTCCTCTATGAAAGTCCTCGGCTTTAGCCTGGTTTTAGCGCAGCAAATGTTTGACGTCTCGCAAATAAGCTACCGCAACTTCCGGTGCAGTATCAAAATAAAAGTCTATGAGACCGTCTCTGACCTCTTGTCTGATCTCAGGTACTTATAGCATTGGGTCGGGTAGCCGCACAATAGTTGTTGAAACGGGCGGGTTTATGCGGGTGGGTAATTTATTTCACACATGGCAAGTAGGCGATCAAAACAGTGTTGTAGCCTAACAGGGTCGGTAGTTGCAGCAACGCTGCTAGAAATTTTGGGCCCTATGACAGAAAATTATTTTGGGCTTCCCAAACATAGAGTATAATATTAAAATGTTCTCTAGGGCCCCCTATCAGTGCCAGGCCCTTGGAATCATCCTAACTTTTCCCCCCCTGGCAGCGCTCCTGGGTAGTGGCGTAGTGGTTAAGGAACCTGGCTAGCATGCAAGTAGCCATTGTGTCGTCGTATATAATGTGTAAATATGTGTGCCCATTCAATCCACAATGCAAATAATCGACTGTTCAAACCACTGAGGTCAAGATGCTGGCTATGTAACCATGTGGCTAGAACTGAAAGACTCAAGAGAGCTCTCTATCCTCAGGCCATCTGAAGCTCCAGCACACACTATGCTGACTTTGGATACATTCACTCTGCAATACTCAAACACATTCTTTCCACACATAACATTCCTCTCCACCCACAGACCTGTCTGCCCCATCCTCACCTCAACACAGCAACCCACCACACTCACTGCATCCTGACGACTTCAATATAATTCCTCACATTTAGCCCCAAACGCACAAAGTACACCCACCGCCCCTCAATAGTAATCATGACAAGTAAGCATGAGAACAAATAGCCTGCTGAATTGATGTTTAATTAAGTTGCCTTATCCACATGTGGTGTGGTGTGTAAAAAGACACATGTCCAGGCACCATGAATTTGAGAAACTGAAACTTTTAACCAGGACAGGAATACTGAATACAAGCATGTAAGACTTTGTAAGATTGATATAACATTGATAAGCCTGTAACTCAATAAGTATGCACATTGTGTGCCAAGGCAGTTGTTCTAAAGATGTTTTTTTCATCTATGTGTATATTTGATCACTCTACCAAGGTGTTTTTTTTTTGCAAGTTAGCAAGGAACAAGACAAGTTTAACATTATGAGTGCTCTGTATTATGTACAAATGATGTGCTTTGAATTTTGAGTGAAATGTAGAGTCTGGGGCTTGGGCCATCAAAAATATAACAGCATGAAACTTGACAATGTCATGTCAGAGACAGGATTTGAACCTATAATCTTTGAATAACAAAACTAGCACCAACCCACTACACTACCATGGACCACTGAACCTAGATGTTAAGTTCAATTCAATTCAATTCAATTCAGTTTTATTTATACAGCGCCTTTTACAATAGTATTGTCTCATGGTGCTTCACAGAAGGAGCACCCAAGAGCAACAGGGGCAAGGAAAAACTCCCTTATGTTCAGTTAATCTAGGAAGAAACCTTGGGCAGATCCACGACTCCAGGGGCTAACCCAACTGCCAGGGGTCCTGCAGAAAAATTACAATCAGTAGGTAACCATGACAGACTATCAGTTGCCTATGGTTTTAGCTAAGGTTCATAATAGTTCATAATAGAGTATTATCCCACTTTTACATTACATGGTAGTCAGTCTATAGGTGGTTATCAGGAATTATGGCCGGACAATGTAGCAGCGGCCAGACATAGTGACAAACTCAAAGGAGTGAGATGGGTCATGGGGGTAACAGTAAGGGTCCATTTGACAGCGCCATTGTGAGGGGGGGTCAATCACAAAGCCTCAGGAAGGGGAGTCGGGCTCAGCATCGGCGTCCAGGAGGTCCTCTGTGATGGGGAGTCGGTCCTGACATGGGCCTCCCATAGTGTTGGTTGTAGTCCACATCATCAGAAAGCAAATGTGTAATTTGGGCATACATATCTGTGTATAAATATATATATATATATATATATATATATATATATATAAATATTGAGAGAGAGCTGAAAGAGAGAGAGAGAGTTGTACGGCATGACACATGAAGATTGTGTGGCGGCACTAGGCTATAGCAGCATAACTAAGGTATGATGCATGGCAACCCAGCACCACTACAGGGATGGTCAGTGGCCGCCATGCCTCGCAACTGGGGGCAACAGCAGAGGCAGTCCCTCCCAAAAGACCCATGAGAAGTGATGATTTGCCATGCACCATCCCTAACTGGGAAACAGTAAAGAGGAAGGTTTTAAGTCTAGACTTAAAGGTATCGAGAGTGTCCGCTTGTCGAATGTGGGGGGGGGGAGATTATTCCACAGGAGGGGTGCACGGTAACAAAAGGCTCTTCCTCCTATCGTAGATTTTGATATTCATGGAATTTCAAGGAGACCAGCATTTTGGGATCCTAGGGTTCTAGGAGGGTGGTAAGGGACAAGTAAGTCTTTAATATATGTTGGTGCATCGGACTTGAGGGCTTTGTAGGTTAGGAGGAGTATTTTAAAATCAATTTGACTTTTAATAGGGAGCCAATGTAGGGAAGCAAGTTGACTGAAAAGACAGGTAGAGACAGGTAGAGAATGTTGTGTGTTGAAAGTTGTATGTACATGCACCAGGCAAGGTGAATTTAAGCATCTGTGACACTTTAAACCAGGATAGGAATACTAAATACTTAAATGTTGCCATTCATAGCCATTCATAGGCCTGTGAGCTAGTGAGTATGTACATTGTGCCAACTGTACAAAGTGGTTGGTTTAAGGTTGTGGTTTTACTTTATAAAGCTGTACATATTTGTGTGCTTTGTATTACTTACAAATAATGTGACTTCACTTGTGAGTGAAAGGTAAAGTTTTGGGTTTGGCCATCAGTACCTATTCCAAGTGTCAAGCAATAGGTCACAAGCAATGTACAGATTTCAAGTTAAAGTTAAAGCATTTTGGCAAAGAGTGGACAAGCAAAACTTTGCAAAATTATTTGTGCTGACAAAACAGTTTAAATTTGGAAATGACTGGTCAATTTTGGGCATGTTGGTCAACTTTATTGAACTGTAACATTAAAATGGATCGACATACCAAAATTCCATTCCATAACTTTTGTGAGGCTTGGTCTGAAGATGGCCTCTGGCAATTTTTGGGAAGTCTTGACTAATTTTGTGGCCTATGAAAATTCAGTTTCACTTTGGCTTCTGTAGGAATTTGTGGGAAAAGCAAGCATTTTTAACAAGAAGACCTATGAATGAAAGATGCAGAGGACTGTAGAAATTAAAGTAATGCAGGAATTATGAGTGTAGACAATTCTGGTCTGGAGATATGGGCTTGAATGTAAATTGCATTATTATAGTGCTATGGGTCTATGGGTGCAGTACCTCCAGGTTTGGGTTCTGAGTAGTGGGGGTAATTTCTGATCATACTGTAAGGTTTGTGGTTCTTACAGTTTAGGCTGCACAATCACTTTAAGCAGAGAAAAAGAATAATAATAATAACTAGATTTGCAATTCCCAGGAATTACACAGTGCATGCTTGACAAGTTGTCCATTGTTTTAATAAAGTTTATTGATATTTATTGTATTTAAAAGGTATTAGCCTACTAATAATTCATAAATGTTTCAGTAGTTGAATTGGTAGAGATGGTTGGACACAGCCTGTGGCTGCATCATATTTCTGCAGCAGTGACATAATGTTGATGGTTAATGATGTTTCCGATGTTGGTTTCTTGGTTGTCATTGTGGAAGTGGTTCACAGGAAGTTGCGAGGGTACCTAAGGTTGTTGCTAGGCAGTTGCTAGGTTGGTTACAGTGGTTGCTATGTAGATTGCTAGGTTGGTTGCTAGGTTGTCACTTTGAAAGTGGTTACTAGAACGTTGCTAGGGTAACTAAGGTGGTTGCTAGGCTGTTGCTAGGAAAAATTGGTAGTTTCATACTGTTGACAGTTGCTAAATTTGCTCGATTATCACAGATAAATCGAGATCTACAAAATGAAGTTTCTAGGTGAAACGGTTATTTAGTTAAGTTTGTATGTTAAATGGTTGAATAATAACAAGCCAATTAATAACAATACAGTGCATTGCTCTGCGTGCACTGTAATTAGTTGATTGGTTTAATGGAGCTGATAAGTTCAGGGAACAATATGAAATTAGGTTTAGGGAACAATAGCGAATAGAATTCTCATGGAATTCCAAAGTTCCGCCATTCATTTTCAACAGATTTTCACTCATTTATTGTAAATATTAAAATACAAAAATACAAACAGTAGAAAGGTGATAGCCTACCTTACAAATTTTGAGATCTACGAGATGAAGTTTGAATGATAGAAGTTTTTAGGAGAAACTGTTATTTTGTTATAGGATGCACAAAAACAACCTGGAGGATTTGAAAAAAAACCCCACTAGATTTGCAATTCCCAGGAATTACACAGCATGTGATTTTTTTGAAAAAAAAAAATCTGAAAATAGGGAAAATATTGTTGCTAGACCATTGCTAGAGTAGTCATGGTGGTTGCTATTCTAATTACTAGTGTAATCTTGTTAGTTGACATGTTGGTTGCTAGATCATTGCTTATGCTCTGGCATACAATCTTAGAAAGCCTCCTTCCTCCAGCCTCAGATTTATTTGGGCAACTAGGCCCATATGCAGCCCCTAGTGATGATGTGAAACTTCTTGAATCAGCATACAGAGTAGTAGAATGGATGGGAGGAGATTTTTGCAAGATTCCTTAGCACTCATCAAAACACAGGAGAGGAAGCCTCAGAATACATACAGTACTTAAAGGTGTTGATCACAACAACAATGGAGAGAGGCAGCATTGCAAAAGCAGACACTAACAAACAGCTAATGCGACAGCTTCAGCACCAATGCTGGGACCAGTCTCTCATTCTGGCACTGCAGTTAAGACTTAAACCAGAAATGCCTCCTAATTGTTCTGACTTCCAATTGCAAGTGAGAACAGAAGAAAATAGAAGAGCTGTAAAATAGGATCATTTAGGCAGCACAAAGTTCAAATCTGCTATGAATATGCAACTTGCAAATGTTACATCCTCCTCTCATGATGAAAAAGACAGTACATATATTGCAGCAACTGAGGCTTTCTGCAAACAGGTTGCTGAATTAAAAATGCAACTCACCAGTAAGAGAGAACAAAGAAGACAGAACCATGCTCAGCCCACCCAGATCCCAGCTCAAGAGTGAGGTTCCCAGGTTACTACAGTTTCAAAGTCTTTCCATGAGCCATATTCAGGCTACATTCAGGTCAGCATGTCATCACCCTGTCTTGTCTACCTCTGTTTCTTCTCGTTTTTCCCTGTTTCCGCTGTTAACAAGCTTAATTGAATCCAATCACGTCTCTCATTTCCTCGTTCTCTGGTAATCACTGGTTAAGACTTCACCTGCTTCTCACTGGTTGTTCCCTATTGTTCTCCCCAGCTGTGTCTTGTTTTCCCCTAATGTCTGTGAGTATTTATTCCCCTCTGTTTCAGTCGCTCTTTGTCAGAGTATTAGCGAACCAGCACGCTTTATAGCTAACGGCAAGAATATCCAGCATAATCCTGACTCCCGTGTCTGCTCCTCTTTTCCTGTTTGTTCCCTGCCTCTGTTCCAGCCCGTTTCTTGTTTTCCCGTGTGGCCCCTGGTCTGTTTTGTCTCTGTTCCCTGTATGAAGACCTGCCTGTGCCGAACCCGGGCCGTCCTGACCTACGCCTCTGCTCGTCTGCCCTTGTTACCGACCCATTGCCTGCCCTCGACCTACACTCTGCTCGCCTGCCCTGGTTTCCGACCCGTTATCTGCCTTCGACTGACGCTCCGTGCTCCAGCCTTGGCTACCGACCCGCCGCCCACCTGTGATCGACGCCTCTCCTGCCCCGGTTCCCAACTCACCGCCTGTCCTTGACCAATGTTCAACTCTTCTGCCCTGGCTACCCGACCCGATACCTGTCCGACCACGAGTTCCACAGCCCATCTCTGCTCTGCGCGGCTCCTGCATCTCTGCGCCCTCGGAGCACAATCTCACTTCTCCTTTCCCCAATCCTTTAATAGACTATTTGCAAATTGATGCTATCGTGGTCCATCCTGTCTGTTTTGTGACAGAATACTCTGACCACAAAATGGACCCAGCGCATGTTGCTTCAGATATGGACTCCGCGGGTTTGCGCTTGGAGCGCACGGAGGATAGTGTAACCCATCTGACTGCAGACGTCGCTTCTCTCCTGCAACTTAACAGCGCCAGTGGCTCCTGTTGCCACCTTGTCTGTTCCAGAACCCAGAATCGGCCACCTGGAACGTTTTGATGGGGACCCAACACAGGTTTAGCAGTTTCTGACTAATTGCAGACTGCTTTTGCCCTTCAACCTGTGACTTTCGCCTCTGAGCCGGCCAAGGTGGCTCATGTAATTACCCACCTGACAGGCCGGGCGAGTGAGTTCGAGCGCCAGACTCCAGCGTGTTCCGCCTTTGAACTGTTTGCCAGAGAGATGCTCAAGGTGTTTGACACCGGGTCGTCCTCCACCGATGCCTCCCGCATTCTGATGAGCATCCGGCAGGGTCGTAGGTCTGTTGCAGATTTCTCAATCAATTTCTGCATCTTGGCCCGCCGGAGCTCGTGGAACGAGGAGGCGTTGGTGGACGCCTTTTTGCACAGCCTGGCGGATTACATGAAGGACGAGCTGGTGTCCCATGAGCCCCTGTCGACCATGGATGAGGCTATCGCCCTAGCAAATCAAATCGACCAGAGGGTCCAGGCACGATGTAAGGAGAGGGGTCTCCGGAGATCAGTTTTCACGCGCACTCCAAGAGGGTCTTCAGCCGGAGCTTCTCTGCCATCCAGCCCAGCCGGTTGGCTCAACTCTCCTGAGCCCATGGAGGTTGACCGCGCCGCGCTCATTCCGACAGAATGTCAGCGTCCTCTCTCTTTGGGTCTTTGCCTGTACTGCGGGGGTCATAGACACCGTGTTGCCACCTGCCCAGCAAAAGGCCGAGTTCACCAGACGTAGGGGGGTCCGGCTGAGCTCAATGTCGTTTAACCTCCCTGCCGATCGTAGACCTCTGCTCCAGGTCCGCCTCCACTTTCCGGGTGCTACCCATTCAATGGCGGCCCTGGTGGATTCTGGCGCAGAGGCCAATATTATGGACACCCAATTCGCTCACCAGCTGGGCCTGGAGGTCCATCAACTGCCGTCTCCTATCCCTGCCCGAGGCCTAGACGGTCATCGTCTCGGCCCAGTGACCCACATCACCAGTCCTGTGCAAATGAGGACGTCGGGTAACCACCTGGAGACTGTTGAATTTCATCTGCTCCACTCACCTGGCCAGCCCCTCATCCTGGGATATCCCTAGCTCCGTCGCTACAACCCCCACATCAACTGGGGGACTGGGACAGTCCGGGAGTGGGGACTGGACTGTCATCAGACCTGCCTGCTTGCTGCCCCGTCTCCTGCCTGCTCCGAATCCCCAAGCCCAGCTCCTGACCTCTCCAATGTCCCCAGCTGTTATCTCGACTTACGGGAAGTTTTTAATAAGTCGAGAACCACGTCCCTGCCTCCCCACCAGCCGTACGACTGCACTATCGACCTGCTCCCTGGCACGGCTCCGCCCAGGGGGCGACTCTACTCTCTTTCAGCCCCAGAAAGACGGTCCATGGAGGAGTACATTTCCCAGTCTCTGGCAGCTGGCATCATCTGTCCGTCCTCCTCCCCTGCCAGGGCTGGGTTTTTCTTTATGGGCAAGAAGGACGGCTCCTTGCGTCCCTGCATAGACAACCAGGGACTGAGTGACATTACGGTAAAGAACCGTTACCCTCTGCCTCTACTCGCCTCAGCCTTTGAGCCGCTCCAGGGAGCCATGGTCTTCATCAAATTGGATCTCTGCAACGCCTACCATCTGGTACGCATCTGGGAGGGCGACAAATGGAAGACGGCCTTCAACACCCCGACCGGCCATTACGAGTATCTTTTGATGCTGTTTGGGCTCACCAACGCCCCCACCGTTTTCCAGGTGTTGTGTGCTGCATGACATGCTCAATCACTTTGTCTTTGTGTATCTGGATGACATCCTGATTTTTCTAAGAGCCTGTCAGAGCACACGCAGCACGTCCGCCTAGTCCTCCATCGCCTCCTAGAGAACTCACTGTTCGTAAAGGCAGAGAAATGTGAGTTCCACGTGAATACCGTGGCCTTCCTGGGGTACATTGTGGCGGAGGGGAGCATTCAGATGGATCCGGCCAAAGTGTCAGCGGTCTCCTCCTGGCCTGTTCCGGACTCCCGGAAGAGACTTCAGCCGTTCCTGGGCTTTGCGCTTCAGCCCCGGCTACCGACCCGCCGCCCGCCTGTGACCAACGCCTGCTCTCCTGCCGCGGTTCCCGACTTGCCGCCTGTCCTCGACCAACACTCAACTCCTCTGCCCCGGCTAACCGACCCGACACCTGTCCGACCACGAGTTCCTCTGCCAGCCCTTCTCTGCTCTGCACGGCTCCTGCATCCCCGCTCCAAGGGCACGCCCTCGGAGCACAATCTCACTTCCCCTTTCCCCAACTTGACGCTATCGTGGTCCATCCTGTCTGTTTTGAACCTTGTAAACATAAGTGATGGCTACATAAAAGTAAAAAGAGCATTCAGAAATGTGCTGTAGTTTGAAAATTGTAAAAAAGTAAGACAAACTGAAGCCAGTGGCTGTTTCAAATTAATACTGATTAGATGGGTGTATCACACCTGTAACTGCCCCCTCCTGACTGTCATTGTCCATGTGTCCATGTGTCAATGCCTGGTATTGTCCACCTGTCAATGGCTCTGCCAGGGAACTGTTACCTTGGTCCAAAGCTTTGCAAAAGAGGTTAGATTGAGCTGTGAAAAGAGCTTGGATTGGAAAGAGCTTCAAAAGAATCAAATTCTGATGTGACCTTATAAATCTTCTACTGAAGTGAGCAGTTCTCATCTCAGATGCCAAACAATAAAACAGTTTCTGTCTTGCTAAAGGCAAAGGTAGACATTGCATGTATTCCACTTCCACAGAATTTTTGTTTTCCTTCCCTGCAGCTTGCAAAACAGGCTCTCTGACCATCACCGGCCCTCTTCCCATCTGCGCTGCGCTCAATCCCACAAACTGGCATGTGAGTCTGCACAGGGGCCATTGTGGGCTGAGAAGTCAGTGGTACACCACACAGCTGTGCAGTGAGTTGCTCCACAAACTGCTTGTTGCTCATGCTGTCCTCCCGCTTGTTTTGCATGAGTTCTTTGTGGAGGATGAAGGCATTTGTTGCAGCAATGTCCAGGAAGTACAGAAAGAGCTTCTTGTACCACTTTGTAAACAACTTTGTAAACTTTGTAAACAACTTGTAGCCCCACTTCGTTGGTTTGTCCTTCATGTACTGTCTCATAGTATGGCCTCTGGAAGCCATCATGCATTTATCCACAGCAAGGTTCCTGCAGGGATGATAGAATGCCTTACAAGCAGTCTGAATGAAAAAATTCTGCCTGAAATTCTCAACTGAAAAGTGCCAAATTCTTTAGAAAATGTAGAAAAACAACACATCAGTGAGGACCTCTCCTGACCACCAACGCTGTATCACTGGCAAAGAAAGCCCAGCAGTGCCTCTACTTCCTGCGCAAACTGAAGAGGGCAAGTGCTTCACCACCCATCACGACCACTTTCTACAGAGGAACCATTGAGAGCATCCTCTCCAGCTGCATCACTGTGTGGGGCGGAAGCTGCACGGACTACAATAGGAGAACCCTGCAGTGCATAGTGAACACAGCTAGGACAGTCATTGGGAGACCACTCCCTTCCCTGCAAAACATATACACCACCCGCCTCACCCGAAAAGCACTCACAATTGGCAATGATGTAAGCCACCCCGCACACAGTCTGCTCAGCCTCCTGCCCTCTGGGAGGAGGTGCAGAAGCCTGCAGTCCCGGACCACCAGACTCACCAACAGCTTCATTCACCAGGCCGTCAGGATGCTGAACACTCTCTCCCCTCTCCACCTTTCCCCTCTCTCCCCTCGCCACCCACAGACAGGGTTCCAGATTGGGCAGATTGGGTTCCATACTGATGCCTTATTATTTATCTATAGTTTGCACATGTCACCTCTACTCAGTACGATACCGCTACCACTCTGTGGTCACTCTTGACAACCCACATTCAATTCCATTGCACCACTTAAAAAGAAAACAAGAAAAAATTGGCCCATGGTATACCATACAGACTCACTCAAGCTGTGCGTAGACTTGAAAGGAAATGGTATGCCACTAAATTTTAAGTGTTCTGCCTTACTTAAAAAGTTAGCTTAAAAGAGTACAAGACATCAGCATATTACTCATCACTTATACACAATAATAAAAATAATCTGAAGTTCCTCATTAACACTATATCCCATCTAACAAAATGTAGGAATGAGGTGACCAACTCCATTCCATTGATTCTTAGCAGCAATGGCTTTATGACCTTTTTTAATGACAAAATTGAATGACTTAAAATAAACTACTCCCTTGTAACCCCAAATCCAGTTGGACCACATATAATGGTTACAGCTAGTCAACCTGTAGCATGCATTGTTTCTTTTACACCAACCAATATATCAGAAATGATGTCTTCGATCTCCTCAACTAAAGCCTCAACATGCTTGCTGAATCCTATTCAAACAGATCTTCTTACAGTTCCTCTCCCTCTACTGGCTGAGATGATTCTTAAAATTAATATGACTCACTCATAGCTGGGCATGTCCCAAAATCTTTCAAGACATCTGTTATTGAAAAACCTAACCTTGATCCATGATGTCCTGGCTAACTACCAACCAATATCTAAAAATCATTTGTATCAAAAATACTAGCAAATCTATAGCTAAATGAAAATAATACCCAGGAAACCTTCCAGTCAGACTTCAGAGCTAATCATAGTACAGAATCAGTCCTAGTTAAAGTTTTCAATGACCTCCTTATCTGATCTGATAACAGATATATATCAATATTAATTATATTGGATCTTAGTGCTGCCTTTGACACTATTGACCATGGCATCATACTACACAGACTTGAACACATGATAGGCATCAAAATCTCTGCATTAGCCTGGTTCAAATCGTACCTCCCTGGTTGCTACCAGTTTGTGCACGCTCATAATGAGTCATCATCCCACACCAAAGTAAAGCTTGGTGTACCCCAAGGCTCAGTGCTAGTGCCCCTGTTAGTCTCATTGTACATGTTACCTTTGTGATCTGTTAAAAGGAAACATGGCATTACTTTCCACTCCTATGCTGAAGATACCCAGCTTTACCTTTCCATGAAGCCAAATGACTATATGGCAATAACTAAACTTGATGCTTGTCTTTAAGACATTAAAATCTAGATGACTAATAATTTCCTTTGTTTAAACTCTGATAAGACTGTTTTTGATAAAACAAGTTATGATGATCGGCCTTGAGCAGTTGAACAACATTCTACCTCTTCACCAAAATCTACTCAGTGGCCTTTCACTGTCATGAAACACAAAAGTTAAAGACCTATGGGTAATTATTGACCTCTCTCTAAATAGTAATTTAAAACACATTTTAAAAACTTTTTTTTTTCCACCTATGAAATATCAAAGTTCCTATCCTTTAAGGATGCTGAAAAATTATTACCTCCAGGCTTGATTGTTGTAATGCTCTGTTCTCTGGGTGTAGTAAAACCTGTATCAAAAACCTACAGCTAATACAAAATGCCGTGGCCTGAACACTCACCAGGACTAAAAAATATGAACATATCTTTCCTTATCTATCTTCTATCTATCTATCTTCTATCTTCCTCTTATCTATCCTCGCTTTCTTACATTGACTCCCTATTAAAAGTCGAATCGATTTTAAAATACTCCTCCTAACCTATAAAGCCCTCAATGGCCATGCTCCAATATACATTAAAGACTTGTCTCTTACAACCCTCCTAGAACCCTAAGATCCCAGAATGCTGGTCTTCTTGTAAGCCTGAGAATGTCAAAATATATGATAGGAGGAAGAGCCTTTAGCTACCGTGCGCCCCTCTTGTGGAATAATCTCCATCCCCACATCCGACAAGTGGACAATCTCAATACCTTTAAGTCTAGACTTAAAACCTTCCTCTTTACTATTTCCTATAGTTAGGGATGGTGCATGGTAATTCATCACTCCTCATGGGTCTTTTGGGAGGGACTGCCTCTGCTGTTGCCACCAGGAAGACAGAGAGGTCCAGCTGATGTTGAATTTCTTGGATCAGTTGGTCTTCTCGGGTGAAGTCTCATACAGGCAACTCAGAAGTCAAGGAGAGTTTTCACATCAATTTCTCCTGCACTGGAAATTGGACATATGGACACTGATGGAACATTAGACTTGCTCCGTGCTTGGTTCTTTTGGCCCCAAATGGCTGCACCTGGTGAATATTAAAACCAGCCGTCCTTTGGACTTAGTCTGTATGGACTATATTTTATTGGAGTCAGATGGAAAAGGAACGAAGAATATTTTAGTCATAACCGAGCATTTCACTAAATAGGTGGTGGCCATTCCAACAGCTGATCAAAAAACATGCAAAGCAAAAGTTTAAAAAGAAGAGAGTAGTTTAGAGACTGAGATGGTAAAGGGTCACAGGCATCCCTAGACCTTGTAGAGCCAGCCTCATTTAATAACACTTAAACATTAAAGATAGTGAATGACTGACCAGTGAAATATTGAATATAAAACTAGTAAATACATAATAGTGGAAAACTAATGACGAGCTTTTTGGGATAGGATGAATAAGAATATTAAGACTTGAACATGAAATAGACCTAGGGACAATAAGGTCAAGTAGTTAAAGCAATACTCCTGTGGTCTTTGTATGTAGGCTGTATGCCTGCATGGGCACAAGTCAAACATTCCTGTGAAGAGAAAATTACATCGATAGCTGCCTTCCAGAGGTTGGTTGTTGTTTGTGTTGTTAGCCCAGTGGCTTTCAATGGGTAAGGCCCAAGCACTCGAGCATGCATTTAAAACACTATTTTTAAAAAACTTATAAGGCTCGACATTGTATGACACTTTGGACACGGTATTATCAGGGTCTCTACGGATGAACTTGAGCAAATAGAACATTGTTGAGGCACACAGAGTTTAGCAACAGGTACAGTGCAGTGCAATATTATGCATGCACTGTAATAAACAGAATGAAAACAATAGCAGCTTCGCTACCTTGACCCCTAATAATAATAATAATAATAATAATAATAATAACAAAACAGAACAGAACAATTTAAAATAATTAGAACAAAAACACTAGGGCCCCATGCTGCTTTGCTTGGACCCCTAATTAACAGGACAATTCCAGAAGGCTCCAGGAGTTTCACTGCTTGAACCCCTAATAAATATGGCTGCAAGCAGCAATTAACACAGTCCAAGCCTTTGACCTTTAGCATCACCAGACTTTATGGAACAGCACCCCCACTTTGATGTGCCCAGGATGCAAACTTGTAAGCTTTTGCATGTTAGACAGGTTCCAATCCACTATGCTACAGGAGATCACACAATCCAAGTGTTATTTGCAAGTTTGGAAAGAACTTGAGGACTTTATTGACACATTACTGGACCTGGGATGTGTACCTGGGATCTTTTGCATGTTAGGACCAATCCACTGTGCTACAGTGTTTCTTTTTAACACTGATAATAACTGGGATAATAAACTGGACTTGATTTCACTTGAATTGTAAAGTTTGAGATTGACACATTGGGCTTGGGCCATCACAAATGTACCAGTATGACAATCTGCAGTGTGAAACTTGTTCATAATAACATGTTGGAGATGGGAATTCAAACCCAATATCTTTTAGTGGTGGAGTCACACCACTACACCACTGAGCCAACCCTTCCTTCACACTGAACAGGTCCAAGTTACAACTAATGCAAATATTTCAGAATAAAATTAAGGCATTTTTTCAAAAGCAGAAATCTGAAATTATGAGCAAGCGAGAGAGAGATAAACAGAACAAAAACAATAGGGTTCAGCACAGCTTCACTGTTGGGACCTCTAAAGAATAAGAGAAATAATGTAGCCTATTTGAGTATGACCTAAGCACACGCCCCAGCCAAGCCTCAGCAGTGTTTAAACAGTGTTCAAACATAATCATTTTTATTATAATGTTTCTTGTAGCACATGCACATCGGCCCTTTGTTTAGATTTCATTTGTTGTATCTTGCACTGTTGATATTTTTCCCCAATGACAATTTTCTGCTGAACCCAGTGGTGGGGAAAAGCCCTTCACTGAAGAATGAAGATCTCTCACTGACTGATCTTGTTTAATTTTTGCAACAATTATTCAAACATAACATTTAGTTTCAATCAAGATGTTTAGGCATAGCTGCTAACTAAAGATTTCAACCATGAACTCACCGTTAAATCTGAAACAGGTGTAAAGGCATGTAGGCATTTACAGTAGTTGATCACAAGCTGAATGCTGAGCTCAGGTGTACTGGTGAAGGCCTGGCAAGTCAGATGTATAGGCTATGAAGCCCCCCCGATCTCCCCCTTTTGTCCATTTACAGCAGGATGATCCAGAAAACACCAAAATGCAAAGGCATGTGAAAAATCAAATGTAGTACTAAATTCCCACGTATACCCCGTCCACCTTGCGTGGTTGCATTTGCAGCATTTTATGCACATGCTAAGAGCGATCTGCATCTGAGCATAATATTTTCATACTATCAGTGCTCCAGGGACCCTGGCCCATTTACAACCACCTATGTGTGAGGCTTTACCCAGACTTTCTCATGAGACATCAAACATTACTCATAGAACATGCATCTGATATACGGATCCACTCTGAGGCCAAGAAGAGTCTGTGCCGTGCTCCTCCTATGGCGCTGTCAGGCAGCAGGGCTAATCCTTTTAGAATTTATTTTGACGTAGATTTTACGTCTGCAGAGTAGAGCAAAGCAGTGTTCTGTACGTTTCAGTAGGAGACATTTGATTGCGACGTAGAACAGTGAGTTGAGCAGAGCAAGCATTAGTTGAGCAGAGTTGAATATCATGAGTCAGGCAGATTTGGTGATAGGCGTGCAGGTCTGCCACAGAGTCTGTTGCTGTCTGGGAAACACCTAAACACCTAAACTGGCTACATCTTTTCATTTTCTTTTTTTTTTTTAACATGTATTTTTATTGTTTTAAAGAAAGTGTCAAATCACAGTGCAGTACTAAATTTTTTTGTCATTATAACCCATATCCCACCCGCAACATCCCTCTAGCTAAGAAAACAAAACAAAACACGCACACAAAAAAAGGGGGAGGGGGGGAGGGGGGCTCTATTCATGAAAGTTACAGATATAAAATTTGCACTTCACTGTTAAATCAGGTTAAGGAGAGGGGAGTGTGGTGAGTTTATCAAAATAAGTCAGGAAAGGGTCCCAGGTTTAAAAAAACTTCTTGGTTGACCCTCTAAGAAAGAATTTAATTTTTTCAATTTTTAGGAACATCATCATGTCAGATAGCCATACAGATGTTTTTGGCGGTGTTACTAATTTCCATTCCATCAGTATCCTTCTCCTTGCTATTAAAGTTGCAAATGCAACTATATTTTCTTTGCTGTTAGGCATTAGAAAATCTCCATTCCCCTGGACCCCAAACAGGTCCGCTTGACCCTGTCCAAACCGGTCACATATCATTTATATCGGAGTATATTTTGGCTAATCTAGCTTTACTGTAAAGTATGCGGTGTAGAATCCTAAACTGGATCATATTTAATCGCACACAAGAGGAGGTTCCATTCACCCAGCTCAAAGCTCTGTCCCACACTGCATCCGAAATGCCTGTCCCTAGTCCTCTTCCCATTTTGTTGTAATGCCATCCATGGATACATTATTAAATGACAATCGAATTGTAAATCATAGATATTTGACCTCTCAAGGTCAAAGGCGTAAGCAATACATCCTCTACATGTGAAGGCTCAGGCAATTGAGGAAATGATGGTGTGTGTGTTTGAATGAAATGACGAACCTTAAGATACCTAAAAAAACTAGATCCTAAAATCTGGAATTTGTTTGCCAGTTTGGTGAAGCTTGGAAAAACCTTATCTATGAAAACGTCTTGGCATGTAGTAAGACCAATGAGGTCCCATTGTTTGAAAGTATTATCCAGTCTAGAGGCTGGGAAAAGATGGTCATTACAAACAGGGCTAAGCATTGAAAGATCAGTCAAATGTAATGCTTGCCTAAATTGCATCCAAATCCTCAAAGCTGAACTTACTACTGGGCTAGAGGAAAAGCATGAAGGAGAAAAGGGGAGTTTTGACGCAGTAAGGGAAGACAATTTACAAAATTGTGCCTCTGCTCTGCACCAGTCTGTATAAGGGGCTTCAAACCAAAATATAATTTTTTGCAAGTTTGCTGGCCAATAATAAAACAAAAAAATTGGAAGAGCAAGCCCACCACTCTTCCTAGGCCTTTCAAGGAATGTTTTGCGGAGTAACTCATCAATTATGCGAAAGAAAAACTTTGGGAGAAAAAGTGGAAGACTTTGAAATAAGTATAAAAATCTAGGCAGCACATTCATCTTGATGCAGCTAATTTTCCCAGCTAAAGATATATAAATTGTACTCCATCGCTGGAGATCAGATTTTAATTTCTCAAGTAAAGCAGTAAAGTTACCCCCATACAGACCAGAAAATGTAGGGGTGACATTAATTCCCAAATATTTGAACCCAGATCTAGAAATACAAAAGGGCAAGTCTGCATCCTGGATTTGGTGACCGCCATCATTTATAGGAAAACACACACTTTTTGAGTAATTAATCTTATATCCTGAAAATCTACTGAAGTCTCCTAAAATCTTCAAAATAACTGGTGTACAGGATAATGGATCTGTTATATCAATTAAAAGATCATCTGAATACACAGAAATTTTATAATCCTCACCCATCCTTCTAATACCTTGTATAGACTGTGTGCTCCTAAGCTTTATTGATAGAGGTTCTATCGCCAAAACAAATAGTAGTAGGCTGAGAGGGCATCCCTGACGTGTTCCTCTGGATAGGGGGAAATATTGGGAGCGTACCTTATTAGTGACTTTTGCAGCTTTTGGAGAAGAATATAACAGTCGAACCCAGGACACGAACTTTGGTCCAAACCCAAATTTTGCCAGTACAAAAAAGAGGTAGCTCCATTCGATCCTATCAAATGCCTTCTCCGTGTCCAGGGACACAACCAGCTCTGGTGCGCCCCCACACGCCGGAGAATGCACCACATTTAATAGCCTACGGATGTTAATGAATGAATGACGCCCTCTAACAGAACCTGTTTGATCAGTTGAAATTGTTTGTTATCACTGTGTTTATTCTAGCGGCCAGAACTTTAGTGAGTATCTTCACGTCCACATTCAACAAAGATATAGGTCTATAAGAGCTACAGTCCGCAGCATCCTTACCAAGCTTCAGTAGAACTGTGATAAGCGCCTCTGAAAGGCTATGTGGGAGGGCCGACTTTTCAAATGAATGATTTAACATGCTAAGAAGCAGAGGTGTTAGCTGTGATGAATTTTTTTTATAAAACTCAACTGGAACACCGTCCGGCCCAGGAGTTTTCCCGCCCTGCATTTCCTTGATTCAATTTTCTATTTCCTGCCCATCCAGAGGTCTCTCTAAATTTTTGCATTGGTCTTGTGAAATTGTTGGAATATCCAAGTTTTCTAGAAATTCCTCCATGTGCAAAGTGTCAGGGGGGAATTCTGTTGTGTATAATGCTGAGTAGAATTCTTTAAAAGTATCATTAATTTCCAGAGGGTCTACTGTCAATTCTTGTGTTTTTTTCTTAATATTAGGTAGAAGACGAGATGCAGATCTACTCTTCAGCTGATGAGCAAGAAGATAGAAAAGTGCTCTTGACCGCAACAAGTTATATTCTGTTTTCTCTGTTGATAATAAATAATGTTGGGCTTTGAGATTTAGTTTCTCTTTGTATATTTCGGGTGTTGGGGTTTTTCGAATACTGATGATCAATTTTAGAAATAGAGCTGGTTTTCCTGTGCTCGTCTTCTGTCTTTACTGCGTGATGCTGAGAATGATATTATTTGGCCTCTCAAAACAGCTTTTAATGTTTCCCATAGTATTGATGGTGATATCAAATCAGTCTTGAAGAATAATTAAATGTAATGTTTATGTCAAGACTTATGGGTGCATGGTCAGATTCTACTATTGCCATATATTCTACAGATTTAATGGAAGAAAGGAGATACTTATCAATGAAAAAATAGTCTATTCTCGAATAAGACTGATGTATATGAGAGAAACAAGAAAATTCTTTTTTGCTGGGGTACAAAAATCTCCATGAGTCTACACATCCCATGTGAGTCATGAGGTTTGACAGAGCCCTGGACATCTTTGATGTGGGTATGACCTTGGGGTTTGATCGGTCTAAGGATGTATCTATCACACAATTCATGTCCCCGCCAAATATTAGGTGACGAGTGTTCAGATCTGGCAATAAGGACATTATTTTCTTGAAAAAGTAAGCATCGTCCAAATTGGGCACATAAACGCAAACTAACACCACAGGGGTATGAAAAAGTTTACCTGATATTATAATGTAACGTCCCTGGGGGTCTGAAATTATTTCAGAAGCTGTGAATAATATTTTTTTGTGAATTATTATCGCTGTACCCCTGGTCCTACTACTAAAAGAGGAATGAAACACTTGTCCTACCCAGTTTTTCCTGAGCAAAACCTGGTCCTGGGTGCGCAAGTGCGTTTCCTGTAGAAATGCGATTTCAGTATGCAGCCTTTTCAGATGTGAAAATATGCGAGCCCTCTTTACTGGTCCATTCATTCCTCTAACATTCCAGCTGATAAACCTGACCGTAGACACTCCAGACATACTAGTAGTTCCTATTATAGTCTTTTAACAAAGTGATAGTGAAGTTTGCATCTATATTGCAGAGCCACAACAGGGGGGGTGGCTGGGAACAAACAAAGAAACGCTAGGTTCATCTTTTGAACAATGACGAACCGCAGCCTCATTATGGTTAAACTTCCAATAGTCCATTAATCTGTGTCGCTATATTAGATTACTCCCATTGTTTCACTTTAACAGATAAACGCACCCACTGAGCATACTCACTTAAAAGGAAGAGAGAAAATAAACTGAAGTACAGTTACAGTCTGCCAGAATAAGATAGGCTATAATGACTCACTCATAGCTGGGCATGTCCCAAAATCCTTCAAGACATCTGTTATCAAACCATCAATTAAAAAACCAAACCTTGATCCTGATGTCCTTGCTAATTACAGACCCATATCGAACCTCCCATTTGTTTCAAAAATACTTGAGAAAATAGTGTCTAAGCAAATCTGTAGCTTCTTAAATGACAATAATATCCAGGAAACCTTCCAGTCAGGCTTTAGAACTAATCATAGCACAGAATCAGCCCTAGTTAAAGTCTTCAATGACCTCCTTATCGCATCTGATAATGGATATATATCAATATTAATCCTATTGGATCTTAGTGCTGCATTTGACACTATTGACCATGGTATCCTACTACACAGACTTGAACACATGATAGGCATCAAAGACACTGCATTAGCCTGGTTCAAATCATACCTCTCTGGTCGCTACCAGTTTGTACACGCTCATAATGAGTCATCAACCCATACCAAAGTAAAGTTTGGTGTACCCCAAGGCTCAGTGCTAGGTCCCCTGCTGTTCTCCCTGTACATGTTACCGTTAGTATCTGTTATAAGGAAACATGGTATCACTTTCCACTCCTATGCTGATGATACCCAGCTTTACCTTTCTATGAAGCCTAATGACTAAACTTGATGCATGTCTCCTAGACATCAAAACCTGGATGACTAATAATTTCCTTTGTTTAAATTCTGATAAAACTGAAGTTATGATGATTGGCCCCAAACAGCTGACCAACACTCTACCCCATCACCAAAACTTACTCAGTGGCCTGTCACTGTCATGTAATGCAAAAGTTAAAGACCTTGGGGTAATTATTGACCAGGACCTCTCTCTAAATAGTCATGTAAAACACATTTCAAAAACATCTTTTTTTCACCTACGAAATATTGCTAAGGTTAGAAAGTTCTTATCCTTTGAGGATGCTGAAAAATTAATACACGCATTTATTACTTCCAGGCTCGACTATTGCAATGCTCTGTTCTCTGGGTGTAGCAATACTTGCATCAAAAACCTACAACTAATACAAAATGCTGCGGCCCGAACTCTCACCAGGACTAAAAAATATGAACATATCTCTCCTATCCTTGCTTCTCTACATTGGCTCCCTATTAAAAGTCGAATTGATTTTAAAATACTCCTCCTAACCTACAAAGCCCTCAAGGGCGATGCACCAACATATATTAAAGACTTACTTGTCCCTTGCCACCCTCCTAGAACCCTAAGATCCCAAAATGCTGGTCTCCTTGTAATCCCAAGAATATCAAAATCTACGATAGGAGGAAGAGCCTTTTGTTACCGTGCACCCCTCCTGTGGAATAATCTCCCCCCCCCACATTCGACAAGCGGACACTCTCAATACCTTTAAGTCTAGACTTAAAACCTTCCTCTTTACTGTTTCCCATAGTTAGGGATGGTGCATGGCAAATCATCACTTCTCATGGGTCTTTTGGAAGGGACTGCCTCTGCTGTTGCCCCCAGTTGCGAGGCATGGCAGCCACTGACCATCCCTGCAGTGGTGCTGGGTTACCATGCATCATACCTTAGTTATGCTGCTATAGCCTAGCGCCGCCACACAACCTTCATGTGTCATGCCGTACAACTCCCTCTCTCTCTCTTTCAGCTCTCTCTCAATATTTATATGTATATTTATATTTTATACACATGTATGTATGCCCAAATTACACATTTGCTTTCTGATGTGTGAGCCTGGCCTAATTCACTATTTTCCTCTGTCCACAATTATCTTTGCTGAGTGTCATCCCTGCCTCATTCTGGCGGACTCCTCTCACCCTTCCCTTCCTGAGTGGACTACAACCAACACTACGGGAGGCCCATGTCAGGACCAACTCCCCATCACAGAGGACCTTCCTGGACGCTGATGCTGGGCCCGACTCTCCTTCCTGAGGCTTCGTGATTGACCCCCCTCACAATGGCGCTGTCAAATGGACCCTTACTGTTACCCCCATGACCCATCTCACTCCTTTGAGTTTGTCACTATGCCTGGCCGCTGCTACATTGTCCAGCCATAATTCCTGATAACCACCTATAGACTGATTACCATGTAATGTAAAAGTGGGATAATACTCTATTATGAACTATTATGAACCTTAGCTAAACCATAGGCAACTGATAGTCTGTCATGGTTACTACCGATTGTAATTCTTCTCCATGACCCCTGGCAGTTGGGTTAGCCCCTTGAGTCGTGGATCTGCCCAAGGTTTCTTCCTAGATTAACTGAACATAAGGGAGTTTTTCCTTGCCCCTGTTGCTCTTGGGTGCTCCTTCTGTGAAGCGCCATGAGACAATACTATTGTAAAAGGCGCTGTATAAATAAAACTGAATTGAATTGAATAATAGTAATAAAATCCAAGTGTCAAAAAAAAGGAAAAAGGTTAGCTACAGGCCTACGTTTCAATCTGCGACAGGAACAATATCAAAATTTGCCTGCCTGGCATGTTAACCCTTCTAAAACTAAAATCAATATAATAAACAAAACCAGCTTGCCTAGCTCATTAATAATTCTACAACTAAAATCATTGTGTGGAAAATTCAAACTCAGCACACAAAAACAAAACTGATAATTTCACCTGCATCAATGAAGAAGCAAATGTCTACTCGAAACCACTTTTAGTCAGCACAGTCCACTCTAATCGCGTGTGGCGATTCGGCGGTCATAAAACTCCTGGGCCTCCTCGGATGACGAGAAGCTAAATGTCTGATTGTTGAACTGAACTCGAAGCCGTGCCGGGTAAAGCAGATGGAATCGTATGCTCTTCTCGTAGAGGAGTTGTTTAACGCCCTTGAACGATGCACGCTTCTTTGCCAGGGTCGCCGACATGTCAGGGTATATCCGAAGTTTTGATCCTTTAAATTCCACCTCATGCGTCCGGGCCCACCGCAGTATTTTCTCCTTCTCTTGGAACTGGTGAAAACAGACCACGAAGGGGCAAGGAGGCTGTCTTTAGGCGTTTGGCCGAGAGAGCGGTGTGCCCGCTCCAGTTCGGGTGGCTTATCAACGACGTCTTTGCCAATTACTTCCAGTAGCATCTCCGACACAAACTGTATAGTGGACTGGCCTTTTTCGCTATCCTCCGGAATATTTAATATTTTAAGATTAGCCCTTCGAGAACGATTCTCTAGATCATCCACACGGTCGAGCAGGGTCTTATTTTGTTCTTCACAGCTCAATCTTTTTTTCGGCTGTGTGCAGCGCAGCAAAATTATCCCCAGCTAGACTTTCTGTTGCGTTTAATCGTTCCTGAAAGCTATTCAACGTCTCCGCAATCACATTCACGGAAGATTGTAGTGTGGCAACAGATTCCTGTATTAATGTAGAAATGTCCTCCTTCAGTGATGCTCGTTGCTTATCCAGCTCCGTCACAAGCTGGCTCATTGATATTCCGTCTGAGATTGAAGTCGTTTCAGTAGCTGCATTCGCCATAGTAGCTAGCTTGCCAGCAACGCTACTTCGGGTTGATGAATTTGCTGTGGAAGATGACCTGGATGTCTTGCTCGTGTAGAAGTTTCCGTACTTTCCTTTTACTGTAGTTGTTTTATATCGAACAAGTTTTTTGTTATTATTATTATTTTAAGTCAGAATGCCTAAAATGGCGTTTTTAAAGGACAACTTGAAAAGGTAAACTGGGAGCCCCGTCTACCTGTAGCCTATCTTCGCATGGCCAAACCGGAAGTCCGCATCTCCAAATGAGGAATTATCTCTAGTAACAGTTTCATTCATGTGCTATATCAAAGAAGCTATGAATGTTTGACCAAATGGCCAATTTGCTGCATCTGCTGCAAAATACTGCGTAAGTTGCGGTAAACAGAGTCTTTGGTCTCTTTTCTATTCTAGATAATGTAAAGTAACATAAAGTCACTACCTTCATGTTTATTTGATGAGTGATTGCGCACTGACTTGAAGAAAATCGAGAAAATCAATTGTTGAAGCCTGCGCTAACTGTATGTCATATCATATAAAAAGAAATTGAACCAAGCATCTCAGAACACCTTTCTCTGTTGTATGTGTTTAAGTGTAATTCTACATTATGGATGTGACTGAACAGAAGCAAATATAGTATTATTTAAATATTTTGTACAATTTGTTCATATATGTTCTACAGTCAAAAATAGGTCACTTTCTATGGAAATGTCTATACATGTCCAAACACAACCTGACATTTGTGACATTACTGACATTACTGGATGAATCTTAGGAGTTTTGTTTTCAATGGTGCTTTTATTGCAATGTGTTGCATTCTCACATTCTTGGATGTAATAGAGATTTTGTTAGTCAAAGCATCATAATTTCCTTCAAGGTCAGCATGTTCACCTTGGAAAAATTACATAGGGGCTATATGCACAAGGTGTGAGGGTGTACATGAGTCAACTTGTAGCCTACCATCACATAAGTCCATTTTGTAGAGTTAAAAAATAAGACTCAGATTCAGTAGATGAGAAACACAGTTTTTCAGCCTCCAGGGTTATCCCGCAGGTGCTGGACACAGTATGTGACTGATTGTCTAAAACATCCAATGAAAATTAAGAGTCTCCATGTGAGTTATGGAGAGAAACATGCAGTCCTCCAAATATCGTCATTCATACTGTCCCACACAGCTGCACTGATGCCTCTCCAAAAAAAGTAACAAGGTAACAAGTATGGTGTACAAAACTAGACAAAATGAAATTGAGTAATATAACACACTCACACAAGTGTATATATATATATATATATATATATATATATATTATATATATATATATATAAAACACGGAAAAAGTGGAACCTTGTTTCAAAGGATCACTACAATTTATCATTGCAAGGGGAAGAAAAAAACACCAAGCTTTACACTAATTAGCATTAAGGCAACCACACATAAGTCAACATGTCTAAGATCAAATGTTACCCATCTTTTAAAACAGTGAAGATGTGACTTAAATGACAGCAAACTGGTAAGAAATGGTATGGCTGAATCCAAATGGCTAACTTAAGCCCTGAAACCAAAAACACTTAAAGATGCCCTGCCATACATCTATAGGAAATTTTAAATTGTTGGTATGGAACTTTAGTTTGGCTGAAAACGGTACAAGGAGACCTTAACAGGGTCCTCTGTAACCTACGTAAATAGCCCTTGAGTAAAGCGCCTCATTTTTCTGCCTTTCATAATGAACCGTGCTCTGATTCGCTGCTCTGATGATATGTTGAGTGAATATATGTACATTAGTTTGCCAATTTCAGAATTGCAAAGGAAGAAGAACAAAACTTTTTGGAATATTAAATTTCAGAGGAAGAAATGACACGCACATCCACTGCCTGGAGATTGCAGACACTTCACAATGGTAGGCTTGTAAGGGTTTCATACAAGCTAACATAATCGGATAACTGCTTTGTTATCACAATGAAAACTTACAAAGCCTGTTGTATTCGCCAAAGTTGACATATCATTTTTTTCAGAAATAATGATTTCTCCAAAAAGTAACTGCAGCCATTTGTCCCTTAGCTCCTGTTATGTAGGCATAAAACAAAAAACTAGACTTGCTGTTCTGCCTGTTATCTTCATTTTACAGATATTAGGTGATCTTGCATAGTAGGATTCTGTGGGACGGGCACTAATCAAGTACAGGAGAGCATGGATTGGCGATAATTCAGTGCTATGCGGCAATGGCTTAGAGATAACATAACACAGACAAATGTTTCGTATTGGCCCGATTTCTCCATTTATTTCTTTTCATTGTCTGTTGCAGACAGTGAAGATAGTATAAGATTTTCACATGCACTATATAACACAAACTCATATCGATTTTTCTAAAACAACAAGTAAAATAGTTTTGTGTGGCAGGGCACCTTTAACTGGCGTGAACCAGCTCCATGAAGTCTTTAAGGCCTCTGGCCTTAGGGATTTAGATAATGAAATAATGGGGCAGATGGGGTCAAGAATACTAGATAAATATTATGATGTACGACATGTCTGATGTAAGCACAATATATCTCTTTCAATGCATCTTTGTCCTTCATTACAATTCCTCCAGTCGTCTACATTATTTGACTTTATGGCAAAGTAGATAATACATAACAATGAGGAATAAGCTAAAAGGCTGATTCAGAAACTATACTACCAAAACATAATTAATGGAAGAGACAAGTAACACCTGAAGAACAATAGGCATAGTTTTTAGTAGATCTGCAGTGCAGAATACAGTGAACCACGAGAATATAACGAGATGAGTCTCCGTTATTGTCAATGGACTATGGCCAAGTTCTCTCAGACGAACCAAGGATTATTTTCTCACAATTCACAGACATTAAATTACATTCATGGGATTCCTTTCTCACCACAATCCAGAACTGTTTTTCATGTAGTTTTTTTAGATTTTAATCTAACAATGGCCCCTCAACATTATTTTGAAATATAAAGTGCAAACTTAGATTGTATTTCTTGCAAATTCCTTGATGTTGCCATGTACAAAATTTATGTAAAGTACAGCAATTATGTTTTACAAAGGTTAATATAAGAACACTGTCATTAAAGTATGTTTTCATTTAACAGTGAGAAGTCCTCTATGCAAAATATTTGTTGATATATACATACAAGAGGCACTTCAAATTTGGTATAAAGAACTCAAGACTTTCTGAAAATAAGTCTGTATTTGTAAATTACTAATCGTAAGAATCAAATAAAAAGAAATAATAATTAAAAAAAAAATCTGAGAAATGCTTTGTTAAAGGTGCATAGCATATATTTCACTTTTTGTAAACCATTGTGAAACTTTCTGCCCAGTAAACATCACATGTTTGCTTGAGTGGAAAAAGTGGGGCTCATATTGGAGAGCTAGAGAGAGGCAATGAGGAGAACAAACACCAAGTCTATAATGCACAGGCCAAACAGGCAACTAGGTAACTAGGTCCAGGATGTCAGCAGGAAATAGAGGGATGCAAGAAAAAATGAAAATAACTCTACAATGCACACACCAAACAGTAGTAAGTGGTAAAGAACATCTGTCAAAGTAATCAATGCTAAATTTGTCTCACCCAGATGTATGAAGCTTACAAATGACAAGAGGGTTTGAACGTCATGAAGCTTTGGTCTTTACCTCTCAAATATCTATGGCTCATGGAAAGACATACCAGTTAACCAAAAACAGTTTGCTAAAGCACATCAATAGTGTTCTGTGTAAAATCAAGGTTCCACCTTTTCAGATTTATTTAAGCTTTCACAACAAAGAATTTAAATAATATGGCCTTTTAAAATTAACCCGTACAAAAACCAGTCCTTGCTGCTCTTCTCTCAGCAATATCACATTCATCAGTCGCTAAAACCATTCTCTCATGTATAGAGCAATCTGATCACCCACAGGAAATATGCAGGTATTTAGCAAAACTTTTAAATCTGGACATCCAATGTTAACATCAGATATGCAGTGTTTATCTCTCTCACAGACAGATAAACACACACCACACAATTCAGAAAACATCAGAATCAAAGAAAAATAGAAGTGAGTAGTTACGACCACAAACATGAAGCACTACATACAATTGAGTCTTAACAGATACATACTCACATTGTCTTTTATATACAGGCTAACTGGTTGAGCAAAGTCTTACATTTCTTTGTATGTCTGTGCTGTGCTGAATGCAAAATAACATGACTGAATCACTTGCATAACAGACTGAACCATTGTTAATAGGCACGGTAAATAGTGCTGGATATTTGGCATAAACTCATGTCCAATACAGTGGGGTTTGTTACAGGGGTAAAATAAATCAGGTCATCAACTACACAAAATGTAATATTATCCACTCCCAAAACAGGAAAGCCAGTTTCCAGAGAGGCACAACAGAAATGTTACAACACCTTCAAAGTTTTTTCTTTTTCTTTTTTAAAGGTAACATCAGCTGGTCAACACACCAACAAAACACTACGGACACAAGTAATCTGTTCATTTTGTGGCTTCCTTCTCTATATTTTCCCTAATGTGCGTTTATATTTATCCATCTATGTACTGATATTTAAAAAAAAAAAAAACATAGGTTAATTAATGAATTAAAAACAGGCTCAGGACCCAAAACTTTCCCCATTTCTTGGACAGGTAAACTAAAACAAACACAATAGTGTTTATACATTATATGACATTCTTCCTGTCCATCTAGCAAAATTTTAAAGCATAAAATTATGCTTTAATAACAAAACCATTTCCAAAACTGAAAAAAAGCATCACTCATTGAGTGCATTTACATGAACAGCAATAATCTGTCTGTTGAGATTATTCTGAATATTGTGATTACAGTGTTTACAAGACTTACTAATAAAATATTCCGTTCATTCTCCCATTTACATGCTTAACAACTTGTATGGCTCTAGCAGAGACGATTCATCAAAGCTCTGGAGTTTTAAACTATCGCTCAGTGTTTCTTACGTGATTGTTCCCACTGTTAAAATTCTAAAAGGATGATTGTACAACAGTTAGGTCCAGTCAAACTATTTAGCAGCTAATAATCACTCCACATTTTCCATTGAGAGAACTTTGATTAACTGTTGTGTTGATGATCAAACATAACTGAAAACTAAATGGTTGAAAATACAATTCAGTTTCTTAAAACTTCTGTTTCTTAAAACTGTTAGTTGGCAATGGAACTGTTGTAAAAAAGCCTTCGGCTTCATGCCTGCAGCCGTAACACACTCGTGACGATATCCACGAACAACCTCACTCCCACTCGTGTTATATTGCTTAAATAATATGATTATGGTGTTTCCATGTCCGCACCTCAATGATGCTGCGTAATATCTTAATTCGATTATGCCTCATTCCAAGTAGGACCTTATTTAGGTTAAGGTAATCAAATCAAAATATTCTGTTTAAATGACGGTGTCATATTTGGAATATGGTCCAATTCTGATTTCTATCGGAATATTAATGTCCATGTAAATGCACTCATTGACTGAATTCAAAATTTCTCATATCTCTTTACAAGCCCACAAAAGGCTTAACAAAATGGAAAAGGAAAGACATCCTGCTTTACTAGACTATTTCTTAATGTAACCTAAATGTCAACATCAAAGTGATATCCATTTGCAAAAGGATGTCATATGGAATGGCAGAAGAGAGGGCCTCTGAGCCAGTCTTTGAATACACAGCAGAAATAAATGCAAAAGCATGCGCGCGCACACACACATACACACACGCATGCACACACACACACGCACGCACACACACTAGAAGCTATACACATCCCAAACACTGACTAACATTGAGTAGAATAAAAAAAGAAAAAGTTGATCTTATCCTACAATTAAGTTGCACAATATGTGAGGAACTTTGTATATGCACAAATAGACACTGATAGGAACTATAACCTTGAAGTTTTGATTTCTCAGGGTTAAATACTTATACATCGCAATGAACAAGATTATTTTGAAGGAATCTTAATGTTGTCTAAATCATCTTGTCTAGGTTATTGCTTGTTAAGATGCACTGTTTCTCCCAGCCTTGAGGTATGTGAAAATATTGTATTAATCAGAATTGTGGATCCTTAGAAACTAAATAATATGGAAAAAACAAACAAACAAAAAGCATGTAGTGCGGATAGACAGTGTCTGACTGAAACACAGTAGTCACATGAGCAGTCAAAAAGCTGTTGTGTGCAGCCTTTAGTGGGATGACCAGTGACATAATCACACCAGATCCAGAGAAAAGTTTTGTGGATTTTTTAAACTCTTGGAATATAGTATTTAGTGCATGTCATTAGAATGCATGCATTAAGAATGTATGAATATTTCCTTGAGGTACTTTAAAAAGATTGAAGTTGAATTATGTTCACATACCTGATTGAACAGACTTCCGTGTTCTTGTCTTTTTTTTTGTCAAACTGAACATCCCCCGACAAGATTAGCTAGTTACATTGAAGATGTTTTTCTTCCACTCTGTGTAAAACATCACTTCATTGTGGGGAAATAGTAAATCTGACATAAAAGCATATGTCCCATTTATAGCATAGAAAACCTGATTCAAGGATTCCACAATATTGACGATTTAAAAGTGAGAGTTGTTTTAAGGTAGGTAGGTAAAAAGAGGATGTCTTTGCCTGTGCTGTACAACAATTCCAACCTGTATAGCAAACAACACTGAGAGGCCAACAGAAGCCTCTAAGGCTCTTCTTCACAGCTGCTGAGGGGTGGGGACACTCTCCCAAGAAAAGTCGTAGACTTTTTTTTTCCAATATGCTGTAGTGGCCCATCCTTAGGACATTTGTTCTGCCACTGACAACAAACCGATATGAATTCAACAGCCCTAAAATAATATTAAGAAGAGACTGGGAAAGTTATCCCATCAGGCACTGCAGAGGACAGCCATGTGTCACAGATCCAGCTGAAACATAAGCCTTCAATGCAAGGGAAATAAACACAATCCCTCAAAATTGGCCAAAACCTATGTTAACAAATCCTCCTAAAGGCCAACTTTTCTAATACTGACCCGTCTAGATTCAGATGCTACCCTGGTCCCCAAGTACCACTCAGAGTGACTGGGAAAGTACAACTAAGGTAACAGGTCCCTCAACCATAGATGGTGGTCTGTAACTGGATCTTCCTTCACACAGAAGTAGATTTTGAAAAAGGTGACCAAGAATGAGGGCTCCAAGATAAGGGAAACTTCCATAAGCAGAGTGTAGCCCTGAATTTAGAATCCTGCTGGTACACTGTAAAGAAATGTGAAGAAAATAGATCTCTATGCTGAGAGCCTCCTTGACCATATCCTCAAGGATAGTGCTGGAGTCACTCTGTCAGGAGCTGCTGAAGTAGGCTTTTCTGCTGTGACTGGGCTGACTGGGCTCCACTCTGTACTTTATGGGTTCCCATGGGAGCTGGCTGGCTGAGATAGGATTCACTCCCTACTAAGTTCACTGTGCACTGAACATCAGCAAACACCTGAACTTGCTGTACCTGGAGGAAAGACAAAATGAACATGCAGCATCAGGTAATGAATCCAGTATATTCTTGATTGCCTTAAAGTGTTTGGTGTAGTCAGGATCACCATTACATTGAATACCATTAATTTAAAGGATAATTACAGTATTTTGCACTTTGATCACCTTTTCTTGGTTGTCTAGGATGCAATAGAGTGGTCAACACCGAAAGTTTTGATGATTGGCCCTGTCTCGGCTATTTGGCTCATTTAGAATCACCTCTGCCTGCTTCAGAATGGCTTGCAATTGGCATCCTGTCCTTAAAACAACCATAAATGTTTTAAAAATGTGCAATTCACAGAGTGGTTAGTGGTGTTCGCTGATTGAAGTATTTTAGCGAAATACCGTTTCTGTTATGTTTTATTTGGCACTTTGTAAATTCTGGAAGCTATTTTCCAGATGTTGCACAACCGCGTATAAACTTCTGCCCCATATTAGAATCTGAAGCGTTGTACACTTTAGGAATGATGTCAGCCACTCTACTGCATCCTAGACAACCAAGAAAAGGGGCTCAATGAACATGAATTAAATTTTCTATACCTGATCAGTACATATGGAGCCAACACTGCAGATGCTGTTGTTATCCATAGTAACATGACCCCCCATCGGAGGTATAGGTCCAACAGTCCCCGAAGCACCAGCCATAGACACAGTTATACTCATGTTATTGTATAAACCCTGCTGTCCAAAGGCCTGGGGGGCATTCTGTCCAGCCTGGTTAAACAGACTTGAAAAATAGGAATACTGTAAATTAAAGGAGACATAGAATGGAAATGTGCATAATCATCCCTCTGCCTCCATAGACCCAAAGAGCAGAGAGGGAAACAATATACATATCTGAAAATGCATCAGGGTAGGGCTTCCTGCTTTGAGATGACCTGGTAATCACTGGAAAAGCAAAGGCTGATCGGACTAGTTGCCTTATGTGATGAGACCTGAAAGATGGTAATCCTAAAATCATAATTTATTAAAATATGCCTATTTAGTACATCTGCCATAACTATCTTTTAGCTAATTAATGGAAGCTAGGATTAAATCACATTAGTCCTTGAGCCAAATGAGGGTTCCCACTCTCTCTTCAGCATCAAATTTAAGGACTTTTCAAGGACATTTCCAGGCCTTTTCTTGGGATTTTAAGGACTCAGCATAAAACATTTTTTTTTTTTAACTTTTTATTGAAATGACAATACAGAATTCCCTAGTAGTAAAACCCAAATTGCAAAATGCTGGTGGTACAACAATGGGGCCACTGGCGATCTACTGGTGTTTTTGCTCGTTGGTTCTGAGGTAGTCAGCCACTGGCTTGCTGCTATTTTGCCAAATGTTATTTCCCAGGTAGCAAAAATATCATGCATGGGAAAAGAGCAGCAGGCCACTGGCGAACTGCTGATGAACTGACAAGCAAAAAGTCGGCAGACCACCAGAGGCTTACCATTAAGGGAATTAGTAAGGGATATACAGGATGCATTAGAATTGGACACACATTTCACTATGACTACAATGGTTAGCTTTGCTGAGATCTAAGCAGATGATGTGGGTTCTACACCTATTGTGGCTTGCTTTAGTTAAATGTATTATGGTGAGTTAAATCTATGGGATATAGTGGCATGCCGCTGGGGTCCTTGGGCTTTGAGCAGTGTGCCCAAAGGGGAGCACTAGCACTCTGAGGTACTCACATCCTGTTTGAGTACAATTGTTATGATGCTAAGCCAAAATCCTGGAAAACTGTATGCCATCACCTATGGTAACTACTGACTGTACTTTTCCTGCATGACCCCTGGCAGTTGGGTTGGTTTCCTCCTTGAATAACAACCACAACTGAGTTTTTTCTTGCCTCTGTTTCTTGCTCCTGGGAGCTTAATGTCTGTAAAGCGACATGAGAAAATGAAAATTTGTAAATGTAAATGTTGTAAATAACGCTGTATAAATATAATTGAATTTAAGAATTTAAGTGCATGTTTGTGCCACTTATGCCACTTATGTAGTGAAGAAAATAATGGAATGTATGAGACAAGAGTGAACCTGCATTCATGAAATAACTGTCCTGCTTGTTAACCCTTTGATCCCTAGGCTATTTTTGGGGTAATTTTACTACCTTTTAAGCTCTTATCTCAGTAATTATAAGGTCCATCAACACATGCTGTATGTAGATTTTTGTCAGGACAGTCTAGAATATCCAAATCTGGCAGTGTTTGATGTGATAGTACTTACATGTGACTTACATCAGCCTTGGAATCAAGACATAAAATATTTTCAGTCTTATATATCTTTTCACATTTGGATAGAGGAGGTTGTCTGGAAGCAATGTATCTGTTATAAGCCTATGGAGGGTTTGACTACAGATAGCAAGATGCATATCGTCACAAAGCTACATTTTAATTTAAAGTTAAAATTTTCATTTAAACTCATACACTAGATTGGTATGGTGATTGGTATTGGTTAATTACATCTAGATGTGAAATAACACTGTGACCAGTCCACTCTTCCTTCATACCATTCACAAAGTACATAGTCCTGTATCCAGCGACTAGAGAGCAACACTGTTGGAAGGCTCAGGTTGTGTAGTTTCACGTGATATGTGTATTAGGGATGCAACGTGTGCCCACGGTCTGGTATGCATCACAGTTTTGGGGCCACAGTAATGGTACAGCTTCGGTATTTTCAAAAAAAAAAAAAAAAAGGGGGAGGTTATAATATGGGTTTTCAATGGCTATGCCTGGTCTCTGTAGGTCTGCTAAGCCTACAGTTTATTATCAACTACCAGTTAGGGATGAGATTTTGATGAAAATTTCTTTTATTGATATTTCATAGAATTTCAAAGTTTTGCTGCCTAATACTGGGGAGAGGCGACTACTTCTTAAAAGCAAAAATGACATGCATTTCTCCACAATGTGTTGAAATATCCTGAGACCATAAATACCCTGTAGTAGGTCTATTTTTATTATTAGCTTTCTTTCAAAAAAGGCTTTTTAAGAGGCAGATCCAACATGATTTCCTCTCTACTTATTGAAACAGAAAAGATAATTATATTAGGTGATTTTAATATCCACATGGATGCTGCAACGATAGCCTGGCAATTGCGTTCCCATCTGATCACATTGGCTTCTGCCAAAATGTAAATACACCTACATATCAAGGTAACCACACCATTGATTGTGTACTAACATATGGAGTACAAATAGACACCCTCTACACCCTACACTAACTGACCACTACTGACCACTTTAAAAACCACATTAGACTATGTAGCACCTAACTCGACTTACTACTACAGTCGAAACATAACTCCCAAAACTACGGATGACTTCATAGAAAAAATTCTCTCTCTCCTAAACCCTTTATTGACTCAATATAGGGCCTACATTGGAAGGCTCTACTCCAAGCCCAACCCACCCAAGTTGTTCAATTAACTGATAATTTTGTAAATGTACTACACTCCACATTCAACACCATTACACCACTTAGAAAGAAAACCAGAAATCAAGAAAATATTGCCCTATGGTATACCACATATACTCGCTCACTGAAACAAACTGCACGTAGACGGAAGACGTAGAAGGAAATGGTATGCCACTAAACTTGAAGTGTTCCTCTTTCCTTGGAAAGATAGCTTAAAAGAGACAGCACTTAACAAGGCCTAATCAGCATATTATTCCTCACTTATACGCAATAATAAAACTAATCAGAAATTCCTTATTAACACTATATCCCATCAAACAAAAAGCAGGAATGAGATGACCTACTCGATTCCAATAACTAAGCAGCAATGACTTCATGGATAAAATTTAATCTATAAGACTTAATATAAACAACTCCCTTCCCAAATCCAGTGGGACCACATCTAATGGTTAAAGCTAGCTCTAGTCAACATTTAGCATACCTAGATTCATTCACACCCGCCAATAATGGTGGCTTGAACACATGATAGGCATCAAAAAGTCTGCATTAGCCTGGTTAAAATCGTACCTCTCTGGTCGCTATCAGTTTGTACACGGTCATAATGAGTCATCATCCCACACCAAAGTAAAGTTTGATTTACCCCAAGGCTCAGTGCTAGTGCCCCTGTTATTCTCCCTGTACATGTTACCTTTAGGATCTGTTATAAAGAAACATTACTTTCCACGTCTATGCTGACGATACCCAGCTTTACCATTCCATGAAGTGTAATGACTATATGCCAATAACTAAACTTGATGCCTGCCTCTCAGACATTAAAATCTGAATGACTAATAATTTCCTATGTTTCCTTCCTTACTCTGATAAAATTGAAGTTATGATGATTGGCCCTAAACAGCTGAACAACACTCTACCTCTTCATCAAAACTTACTCAGTGGCCTTTCACTGTCATGTAACACAAAAGTTAAAGACCTCAGGGTAATTACTGACCAGGACCTCTCTCTAAATAGTCATGTAAAACACATTTCAAAAACATCTTTTTTCCACTTACGAAATATCGCTAAGGTTCCAATCCTTTGAGGATGCTGAAAATTTAATACATGCATTTATTACCCCCAGGCTTGATTATTGCAATGCTCTGTTCTCTGGGTGTAGTAATACCTGCAATACAAAATGCTGCGGCCCGAACACTCACTAGGACTAAAAAATATTAACACTTCTCTCCTATCCTTGCTTCCTTACGTTGGCTTGCTATCAAAATTCGAATAGATTTTAAAATACTCCTTCTAACCTACAAAGCCCTCAATGGCCATGCTCCAAAATATATTAAAGACTTACTTGTACTTTACCACCCTCCTAGAGCCCTAAGATCCCAAAATGCTCGTCTTCTTGTAATCCCTAGAATACCCCCCCCCTCCCCCCATATATATATATATATATATTATATTTGTATACATATATGTATGCACAACTGACTCATATGATCACTGATGTGTGAGTCTGGCCTAACTCATTTGCTTCCTCTGTCCACAATCATCCCTGCTGAGTGTCATCCCTGCCTCCTTCTGACGGACTCCTGTCACCTTCCTCTCCTGATACGTCTGCAAAAATACTACACAGGAATGATGCTCAGTCACTCGTTCTCATTTTCCCTTGCTCTCCATCTCACCGCCACTAACCCGCTACTCTCTCTTTATTTACCTTTGTGACAAAAGAAATTTGCGTTATATTAGGCCAGAACTATGCATATGCACAGGCGTCCAGGAACTCAAGTAAATGAAGCAAATTTGGGAGCCACTATCTCAATAGGGGAGACTCGCAGGAAGTTCCCGGTAGCCTACTGGAGCTTGTGAGGGCTTGCAGCATGATGAGCAAGTTTCGGAAAACTACATAATAATTTAATAATGAACTGAAATACTGTGGTTCACATTTGCCTATTGAACCGTAAGGGGCATATTCCCTCCCTCTTATGATGCATGCCACGCACAGACCATTCAAGAGGATTGCTTAAAAATTTTAACTTTTCAAAAGATTTTCTGCCATCAGTTCTTGTTAATCAAATTAATGAATTCCTTATTGTTTCTATATTTATTTCTGAGCCACATTATGTGTAGATTCACAAACAAATTTCAACTTCCAACCTGCTCTTTAATAGAGCTAGAAAATTTTATAATGACAGCTAGTGCAACACTGACATGACTACACCTTCTTAGGCTTTTAGGATGTATACAAGTATAAACTCTACGCATTCTTTCTTTCTATTCCAATGCAAAATAGTGGAAAGTGCATATTTTAAAGATACCTAAAGTACTGGCATCTCGGCTTTGACTTGCTTTTAAGTTTATCCCTTACAAACATGGTGGACACATCCACCCAATAGTCTGTGTTTATCAGCTTATCATTTAAACAGAAACTACCATGTCCACAATGAGCTGGACTACAGTCAACCTCCATTTTTGTTCAGCAAAATGGCTAATATGGTGCTTCATCCAATACCTGTTGTTGCTTATTTCAGTTTGCTGCCAATTCTTATTAATGTCAGGAGATTGGTATACAGCTGGCTGTTGGGCCTGTTGCAACAAATCATTCTGTGTCGTGGAATTCTGAGGTGACAGTAGAGGGCTTGCTGGGCTAAGTTCTGGTGGGAAAGAGGGGTCCCCAGGCTGAAGTACGCCTAAAAATAAAACAAATATCTGTTGGATTTTGCACATTAACTTTAACATTAAAATTATTGATATACTACTACTAATAATAACAACAGCAACAACAAACACAGCAGCAACAACAATAACAGATGCATTTCCTAAAGGACTTACCAGTGCATGCAAAGCATTATAAAAGTTAAATTTAAGTCCATTCATAGCAAAATGAACTCCCAATGTGAAGTTCGGAATTAAATTTGGGTTGGCCAATTGTCAGTTGGTGACATAACAGCAGCTCTACCATGACAGCAATGTATGATAAAGGCAGTGATAACAAATATTTTGAATTTTGAAAGCATTTATGAGTTTTAGCAAGGACTTTTATGTTGGCAGATCCCTGTTGCACAGTTAAAACTTTTCAAAAATCAGTTGCTAGGATGCGGGTACGTTGGCAAGACATGCCACTTTGTCTAGCTTCTTGCTTATGTTTAGCTTTTTGTGATTTCTTTATATAAAGTTTTGTTCTATTTATGTTTATACTGTTCAAGCTGCATGCATTCACTGCTCATGGATATTATTTTTAGTGCGTTATGCCAAGGATAAATAGCCTGCTACCATGAAATGGGCTGCAACATCAGAAAATTCTGGACAATTCCGGCCTTCCTGATCTGGTCTTCCAACTGTCAACAACAACAGATGAGCCATTTCATTCTGAACTTTGGGACTGGCATAAAGGTACGGTTACACTGGCTAGACCTGATGTTTTGTCCTTCGCTGTTTGTGATTTGTCACCATGCTCCTGAATCAGCACCTGATGAATGACGTAGGCCTATGCAACATTCATATACATATGTATACATATTCATATACATACATCTGTAACATTCATTCAAATGCCTGTGGACTTAATATTCATGCTGTCTTTGTCAGTGTATAAAACGCTTTGAGTAGCCTCAGAGCTAGAAAATAAGCTATGTAAATACTTTCTAACAAGAAAGCTCTGGGAGCTCCACATTGTTTACTTCAAAGCTGAGGCAAGTGGACTTCTCAAAACTCTAATTTTCAGCAGTGACATTTAGTCAGAAAGCATTCACGAGTTCTAGATAGGACTCGATAGGATGTGGCAGAGCTCTATGCACTGGAAGAACATCTGACCATGAAGGACCTATTGTTCTGGCAGCTCCTGAAGCCTGTGTTATTATGCTAATTAGGGGGCTTAAAACTGAAACTTCTGCTTCGTCTATGTGATTATGCTAATTAGGAGGCTTAAAACTCAAAATTCAGCTTAGTACACAAACTTTATTTTGGCAGAGGTGTATGAACACAACAACATTTAAAAAGGATCTGCAGTTTTGGAAGTGCTAGGTTGTAAGCTTAAAAGCTGAGGAAAGCAGGTGTGTTTTGTTTCCTTAATTAGTTAGCAGATGACTGACTAAGCTAACTGAAGAGACACAGAAACTACCTAGAGGCTGCGGCCGGTGTTATTTATTTAGACTAACAAGAGGACAAGTAGAGTGACATGCTGTCGGCTAATGCAAGTGTGACAATGTTAAAGGGGACATAGAATGGATAAATAGAGTATTGTACCTTGTTCTCTGAAGCTAAAATGGAACATATTCTACTTCAAAAAGGAAACCACAGAATAAAGTTTTCAAAATCATTTTGATGCCACATAAAGCCTTAACAGGATGAATGGTAACTCTGTCAAACACTTTATTGTCAAAACAGTGCTATGTAACTTTGCCAGGTCGGGAAGGAAACCATACAGTCTGCTGCCACAAGACGAATAACAATGCAGTGTACTGCTTTGCATGCACAGTAGTAATAATAATAATAATAATAATGATAATAATAATAATGATGTGAAAGAAGATCACCCGGTCCCTCTAACTCCTGAAACATACCGTATTGTCCAGGTGAATTCACTGTTGCCCCAAATTGCCCTTGCCCAGATCCCATTATACTCTGATTCCCCAAGGTTGTCCTTCCAGGTAGCTTAGAGTCTAGTGGCCCTCCCATTGGATTCAAATGACCAGGTGAAGGTGGGGTGGTCCCTGATGCAATGCTGTATCTGGTTGAATAACCAAACTGTTGTTGTTGGCTCTGTGCTGGGCCCTGACCAGGCTGCTGAAGACCTTTAGGTACTTGATGGACCCCTAGTCCTGGAGCCATGTTCTGCCTCATCATCATAACTTTCTGCTGGAGAAGTTGTCGCTGTCGGTGCTGGAAACTGTAGAGCTCTCTCTGCCGCTGAGCCAGCATCTGAGCATTCAGTGGAGGCTGATAAAGTAATAATTAACAGGGTAACAAACAAACTCACATGGCCATATACAGTATATTCACCATACAAGTGCAGTAAAAAAACAATGCTTGTCTATGACTGTTACCAATTACATCTAAGACCAAAAGACAGACTTATGCATAAGGGACAGTGATGACACACCTGTAATAGCTGTAAGCCTGACTGATGTAGTCCCATAGACACATGCCCTCCCTGTGAAATTTGTCCCATCGCCAGAAAGCAATTCTGGAGACACAGATATATGCGTTTCACTAACTGGGGGTGCCTTTTTTGAAACATCACTGTCAACTCATTGTGCAAAGTTTAGTCATTAAAGAGGAACTGAAGTGGAAAAAAAGCATAAAAAATGATCAAAAATCTAAGCACATGAAGTAAAAAAAAACAACAAAAAAACATGAAAATATATAATTATTTCCAATACTGAAATTAACATCTGTTTGTATCAGAGCTGCAGCATGGTTCGATTACCTCACTGGCATGGTATAAAATTTATGCCTAATTCCGCATAGAATAAGCTAGGGAAGCAGGGTCATTGCACCTACTAAAAATGAGCAATATTAAGTGTGTGAACAGTGAATTGAAGTGAAGTCTTCTCTCTCACAAAGCTCTTCTTTATGAATAAAATCATACAGCCTATTTTTTTTTTTTCTTAGATAAAGTTTTATGCTTTGCTGGCCTAATGCTTAGGGCTGCAAGGCCACATAGACTGTGATTTTGGTAAAATGGTGTCAACAATCTTCGTGTGAGAGTCGATGGATACTGCTCTTTTGAATAAACTCTTCAGTGTTGGACTTATTAGTGTGGTGAAAAAACGCGGACATCATGATAACCTCTGTGAAAGTTACTGGACATTTTCGAGATCCGCCATGGTCATTTTGCTGTATGTGGTGGTGATGTAGCAAGCGTTATCTGTCTGGCTAGTCACTGACGGCATCTGAGGTGTTAGTAGAAACTGGTTAAAAAGATAACATAGTTGGTAGATGTCTCTGAAGCTGGCAATGGTTGCTGTAGCAGCTGAACCTACTGGTGAACATCTAGATATATTGAAAGTTTGGTAAGTTCTTTTAAGTTTGAAGTGCTGCTCACTCAAAATCACAGGGCTAGCTTGTTTAATGTTAGATGCAGTAACTTAACGTCATTCAAGTGGTTCATGTGTTCAAAAGTGTTTTTAAAACATTTAAATATCTCCTTACATTTACTAGCTTTCCATGTTCCAAGAAAGGAGACAAAACATACACATATCAGTCTACTTTGTACCCTAATGCTGACTGGACATTTTATGATGAGGTACAAAAATACACAGGTTCCCTTAATGCCATAGGGCTGGAAACAAGTGGGCGGCAGAATTTTTTAAAAATTGTCTTTGGTGGCAGAAGGTTCTTTGGGAGCAATGAATGAAGCTACCTCTCAAATTTTTAATACAGTGAAGGTTATGTTGGACAGAAGTCAACATGTTCTCATCACTTACATGCAAATCATACAACTCATTTAAGATTTTAAATCATACAACTCATTTAAGAAGGTTATCTATATCAAGATGTCATGGGATGAGCAAAGTCCATGATCAACTGATGTGCTTAAACTCAGGCTGTGTAGGACATTGGTAAAGTTTACTTTCTGTGCTATAGACATTTGTGTCTTTCTGACTTGTGGTTACTTCTAGCTCAGTGGTTGCAGCGGCATATAGCACATAATGCTAAATGTCCACCACTAAATATACACAATATGGCTATTTATTTATATCTTACATTTATCTAAATGACAATGTTTTAAGTGAAAAATGTAGTCAGAAAACATCCAATGTGTATTTGAAGCATTTGTCTTAGTTTGCGGTCATGTTCCTCATGTTTACCTAGTTAGCAGGGCTAACGACCTAGTTAGCTATCTACACTATTAAATAGATAAATGCTACATGACATTGTTGGCTGTCAAAATGCTGTCCATCGTATTAAAACAAGTTATTATTAAAGTTGTTAATGATGCAGATACATTTGCTAAAGTCTATTGTCTTATCTGCTAATGTTAACTTACTGTGATATGATCTGACTTCAGACAACAAGGAAGTGCTTATTGTTATGAAGTGTCTTCAAATAAATCATACAGGTGGACTACAAGTTATTTCAATCCTGTCAATCACATACATTTTAATTACCCCAGTGAATGACATTAAACCTCTGACACCTAGGGTTCAGGGTAATTGCACTACCTTTACTTTTAAGCTCTCATTTTAGTTATTATAAGGGCCATCTACACATACTATACATGCACCTTGTTTTTTTTTAGTCTAGGCTATCTAAATCTGGCAGTGTGTGATGTGATACTATATGTCTTATGGAAACCTTTGCATCAAGAAAAAAATTAAATTAATATTTTACATTTTTGCAAATATCACCATCAAGGAAGCATGCCAGTAGAAATGTCTTCATATTTGAATAAGGGCTGGCATATGGCAATACAAGAATCATGGTGGTGGTATAATGTATGACTTTGCAATTAGCTCAATATGTATGTACTGGCAGAATATTGTATTAATTTTCCTCTCTGTGCTGAAATCACATTTCTTGAATGTGCCCTGGCTATATGACAGACAGGGGTCTGAGAACAACTTTTAATATGGAAAGGAAATAATTTATTTTGGGGTGGGGGTGAATGGGTGTGTTGGAGACAACGCAAAAATGTGAAAGACCAGAAAACTCTGGAACTCCTGATCATGCAGAGGAATAGAATTCACCACTGGAATCGGGAGGATCTTGTTTTTTTTTATATATATATATATATGCTGTTTGCCATATTTGACTGCATCATGACATCATGAGATATTTCACTGAGATGAATGAGTGTGAAATGGATGCAGAGCTGTATTATTATTATTATTATTATATAAATTCAAAGCTAATTTTCACGCAAACCGTTCCTCAAAACAAGCAGCACTGTTGGAAAGTTCAGGTCATGCAGTTTCATGTGATATACGGATGATATCTGTGTGACAGAAAATAATGGAAACAGGAAATCAATGGAAATCAAAACAAATTGTGGATCGGGTTCAGACAGAGATATACCAAGCATTGATCTGTTACCTGTTGTGGTCCCTGCAGTCGTTGCTGGAGCTGGAGTCTTAGCTGGTTTGGGGCTAGGCGGAGTTGACTGGGTGTTGTAGGAGCACAAGCCATTCCAGGCCTCACAGCGATTCCTCCATGGATACCTCTCTGTGGTGATTCCAGGCCAAATACATGTGCTCCCCCCAAGTCTGAAGGGAACTGAGGAGAACCTTGGGAGAACGGAGTGGAGTATGCCGTCATCTTAGCATCCATGGTTACACTGGGTGCTGAGGAGGGCTGATTGGGGAGACGATGAGGGAATAGTTCAAGACATCCACCCTATAAAAACAAACAACCCTTCTGAGATATCTTAAATTTCCAACCATTTTTTGCCACTAAATGTTAATTAATGTTTGGGTTAGGTTTATTGTGTTTTTGGGAATGTCCACATGTGTGAGTAAATATAAGCAATGCTGAATTAATGTCAGGCAGATGGAAGCTGGACCACATGAAAGGTGGTGTCAGGGGAGAAGAGTCTATTAATTAATTAATTAATTAATTAATTAAAATACTACTACTAATAATAATTTGGTTGACTAAAATAACTACCGGAGCATCCATTCATGGCTATGGTGTTGGCCTGCCCCCTCCCAAGATATGCCATGATGAGAGAACAGAGGGAAAGTAGGACCCCTAGATCTCCAGACTCGCCACATTCTGATACCAACCCTTCACAACGCTTACACAACAAAACTTGTCCTATGTCAATGGACACAACCCAATTACATGCCCATATTCCCCAATTACATACACATATTTCCTTTAATGCAATGTGTACCTGTGGAAAACACTATGCTCCCATGTCACCATTAGAATAGAATAGGAAACTGAAATAAATAAACAACAAAGCGAAATCCAAGGATGACTGAAGCGAAAGATCACCTCACCACCACCACCCGCCGCCGCCACAGCAGAATTATAAAAACTTATTCTGAAGTCAAGCAAAGAGACAATACAACAGGCTAATAGGAAATGAAGATGAAACAAAGTTTGCTTGAACTTGCCACTTTTCGGTTGACCAAATCGATAATTTGTCATGCTGAGGGTCTAATGTAAGATGGTACGTTAAGCTACCCAACTTAATTATTTGTCATGAACATGCTTAGATTGTTACAGAATTGCTTTGATGCTAATGCAAGGGATCTCATGACTTAAAAGCAATGAATGTAACAGAAAATACTGAGGAATGAATGTTTCGTTATGAGCAACAGAACTTGAATGCTAGGCGGTGTTGTTAGTGGAGAGAGCCTAACTACCAGGCTAACTTGGAAACTGTGAATTAAACATCAAGCTAGCAGCAAACGTATCTGTTATGATGTCCCCAAGTTTGGTCATTTTAGTAGTGTTTTTGTGTTTGTGTGGAACTGTGAGTAGTATATAATTTTGAGTTCAGTAACCTACCTAACTAACGTTAGGTTGTTTGGATGATGTAACATTAGGTTGATGGTCAAATTACATCCTATGTAGTGGTGATTAGCAGGCCAGCTAGGTTGAGATCACAGAGAATGCAAGGTCACATTTCATATTGCCATTTCAAATCAACACTGAGAATATACTGGACATATTTACTGATTCAGTGAAGGAAAATTGCTTGATGCTACCATAGCACTGACTGTCTTAATGGCAGTCAAGGGGTTGGGGGTTAAGGAGACCCTCAAAGCACATACATCAGCTCCAACCAACCAATGGCAGTCACACCTGACAACCAGACAGGTTTGGGCTGACTCAAGTCGTCCCAGAGGCTAAGGTAGAACAGGTATAGGTGATGTAGAAAGGGCAAAGTGAATGAGGGAGGGAGTAGGGAGAGAAAAAGAGAGAGTAAAAAAAATTTGCTCCAGCTTCCATCCCCTTTCCTAATATGGATGGATCTCAGGCACAGAGGGTTGGGTCATGTTTGTAAATAGGTGATGAAAGATGACCAAGGGGAGAGTGTATCTTTGTGTTGTTTAAGTTGGGAGTGGATAGATTATCCAGTGCTCTAAAATCTGTTAACAGCTTTTTCCAATGGTTAATGTGTATATTGTTCCTTAATTTCCAGTTCATGAGGATTGTTTTCTAAGCAATAGTTTGCACTACTAGCTAATGTTTTGTTACTAGCTAATTGTTTATGGTGCTTAGTTTGGTTGTATCTCCTAGTATGCATAGGGAAGGAGTTGCTGGGATGTGACAGCCAAAGATGCTAGTCAGTGATTCTGTGACGTTTACCCCAGAGTGCAATGCTAGACAGCGTAAATGTATGTGTCTAGTTGTAGATGTCTTGTCCAGTTGTCTAGTCTAGAATGAATGTGTCTATGTTATTTTGTATGCACTAACTACTAATATATCTCTCATGAAAGGAGTATAGAAACAGAAACAGTGGCTGAGAATGCAAAGGATGCACCCCGACAGACTGATATCATTGCAGATGGAGTGGATGAATATATGCACTGATACGTGAGCAAAATGTGAGTACAGAAAATTGGCACACAATAGGTGGCTGGCCCAAAACTAAAAAAAATGAGTAATTACCACCACACCAGTACCTTCTGATACTACAAAACCCGTGCTCTACAGCTGTCGAATTACAAATAGGGCTTGGTCTACAAACTGTAACAGGATTTTCAGTCCTACAGAAAATCAACAGCCCATAAAGCTTCGGAACAGATTTTAATATCTCAAAGATCTGGAAACGGAATTTCCAATTGACCAAGCTTACCATAAACAGAGATCACAATACAACCAAAGACTTATGGGAGGAGACAAAAGGCAGCTCTCAACACCTCCTCATCATACAACCTTTGTTCTTGGTGACTCCACTGTAAAACATTTAAAAGGGGAAAGCTAGATAACAATACCACCACCTCTGCAAGCACAGCAGAGATATGTCAACAAGGACACTCAGCCATCTGACACAGACTACCAAGGACCTCAACCATCACATGAAGATTGTGAGCATATAGTATTAAGGCTTAGGACCTGATGACAGACAATCATACCAAGGCTGCACCATCCACAACTACCACCGAGACTTTCACGGAGACTCAGTCCTATTCCCCTGATTTCTCTTTACCATCCCCATCTCTCCTTTGCATGGATTTTCCTCAAAGTATGCAGAGACTGCTGCCAATAGCCACACTCCACACTTTTCCAGCCCAAGTCACTCAAGACAAGCAGTGTACCCAGTTCATCCCTAACCAACTGACAGACTGAATTGTGCTCGCCCGGGACCTTCAGCTGGCCACCAGTCTTTTTCACCATTCAAAGAATACATGACATCTCTCCTTCCACGACTAGTGAGACAGTGTTCAAGTCAACCAGGACCTTCAGGCTGGCTACAATCTTTATCACCACACACAAAGTACATGACATCTCCACTCGACAAAAGAAAGGTGGTGGGATCACAAATATATTCAAGGCCTCTTTTCAGTGCAAACAGTCATCACTTGATGATTTTGCATCCTTTGACTTGTGGACTTGTTTAATGCTCTACTAAATGCAATTGACTATTCAGGCCTCCAAGTAATTAAGCCAGAGTTTTTCTGAAGAGTTTGGAGAACTGTTGTCAGTCATTTGCTTAGAGTTTTACTGTCTTGTATCTGGGGATTTTAATTAGCATGTAGATAACTCAGAAAATACTTTTGCCAGAGAACTACAAGCACTAACTGTTATTTCAACCTGACTCAACATGTGCAGGGGCCATCATTACTGTCTACAACTGTTGTTGACTTGGGCTTATCTGATCATTTCTGTGTTTTCTTTCTTTCTTTCTTTCTTTCTTTCTTTCTTTCTTTCTTTCTTTCTTTCTTTCTTTCTTTCTGTGTTTCGCTGTTTCAGAACAGCTCTATGACTGCATGGTAGGAGAGTCATAAACAATAACACAGGTGTTTTCCTTGAGCAAACTCTCAATGAAATGTCAGACTCTGTAGATGAATTACTGAAAATATTTAATTCAAAGATATCCCAAATAACATAAAATAAGCCAGAACATAACATCTCAGCTGCAAATAACTCAAAATCTGCAACCACCTGTGACACAGAAAGATAATTTCAACGCAATGTCAGAATTTAACCTTAGTGATTATGAGACTATTGACAAAAACTGTACAAAATCTCAACATCTGAATTGGACATTGTCCACCAACATTTTCAAGTCTGCTCACCTCATATCTAAATGTGCTTCAGATCATAAACGCTTCCTTAGAGACATTTTTCCCGTGTCCCTGAAAAGAGCAGTTGTAATGCCTCTACTTAAAAAGAATAACCTGGATGCTTACAACAGCTACAGGCCTCAGTGCAGCTTTAAACACTGTTGATCACAACATACTGCTACATCGACTTGAAAACTGGGTTGGGTTCACTGGTATAGTGATCAATTGCTTAAAATCCTATTTCATAAGACAGAAGTTTCTTTATTGACATGGAAGATTATACTTCAACATCAATGTCCTTGCAATCCAATGACCTGTGGTGTCCCCCTGGCATTGATCCTTGGACCATTACTATCCAACCTTTATATGCTCCCACTTGGATAAATTATCAAGAACAATTTAATCCCCTATCATTACTATTTTGATGAGACGCAAATTTACTTTGCTCTATCGCCTAATGATTATGCCCCCCTTGAATGTCTTTATCAGTGTATTGACTGCATCAAAAAGTGGATGTCACAACATTTTCTTCAGCTGAACACAGATAAAACAATAAAAATAACTTCCTAATGCTAGGGTCCTCACAAGAACAAGAAGAATAGAGCACATTACTCCAATTCTAAGGTCCCTTCACTGGCCCCAAGTAAGCTATAGCTGCACCACTGCTTGTGTACAAGTCTCTAAATGGGGGAGGGCCTAATTAACTTTCTGATATGTTTCAGCATAATAACCCTAACTGACCTCTCAGACTGCAGCAGAACATTTTTCTGATTAAATCTGTCATTAGAACAAAGTGTGGTGAAGCAGCCTTTAGCACTATGCAGTTCAGCTATGGAAGCACTGTGACTAATGGAGAAGTCTGATTTCCATTTGTGATATGGTAGGCTTAATGTTAATATAATTAATGTGATATAATGTCTTAATGTGATTTAATTTTGTATATTTTGGAAAGATTTTTTGGGGGGAAGGTATGTTAATCAAATCCAAGATTGCTGGGTGGATGTCTAGGTTAGCCATCTTGATCTTTTTACTTGGATAGTTGATTTAATCGGTGGGTATTTAAGAAGTGTTTACTCTCCATGTCGTGCTTCTGAACCAAATAAGCAATTGAAGCTAGTCTTTTATCATGAATGATGCGGCAAAGTTGAGTCATGCTCTTGCCAATCCATGTGATGAAATTAAGTAGTTTTTTGTTGACAGTGAAATCAGTTGTTTCAGATAGGGGTGAGTTTCAATGGTGTTACAGGTAAATTAGTGATGTGATAAAATTTCCACCAGGCTGTCAGACTGGATGCTATTGTTGGTGCTTTGAAGGATGGATGTTTTTTGATTGATTAACTACAGGAAGGTACGTCTGAGATCTGGATATCCTTGCAAATAGTTTGTACTAAGTCTAAACAGGTGTTTCCTGAGGGGATGGGATGTAACCATTTGTATATGTATTAAAGCTGGTTGGCCAGTGCATAGTGGTGGAAGTGTGGTGCCTCTAGTCTTCCTTATATTTCAGGTTTTTGGAGGATGGTCAGTTTGATTCTCGGTGGAAATTGTGGGTTTGAATCCTAGCTACCACTGTTGTGCCCTTGAACAAGGCACTTAACCCTATGCTGCTCTAGGGGAGACTGGAACTAATTGATATTTGACAAATGTAAGTCGCTTTGGACAAAAGTGTCTGCTAAATGCATAAATGTAAATATTAATGATTGTTGAGTCTAGTGATTTAAACCAAAAGGGTGTAGGCGGTAGGGTTAGGGTTAAATATTTAACTGCGTAATATTGTCATTTTTACGACTGATATTCTGCCCATGATGGATTGGGGAAGGTTCATCCAGTGCTGGAGGTCATCGTCTATTGGGTTGAGTAGGGGGGTAAAATTTTGACCAAATAAGTCTGACACCTTGGGGGAAACCTTTATCTCCAAGCAAGTGATATGATTAGTGCATAGAGAAATATGGGATGAGTGGGCCATCACATCTCAGCTGTTGGAATGTAATGGAAGGATTGCAGATTTATTCCAACTGATTGAGTATTCAGAGATATTAGAGAATGTGTCAATGACTTTAATAGTTTCTTGCACTGATGCTGGGGTGTCTTGTAAGTAGAATATCATCGGCATAGAGGTTCATTTTTATGATGCAAATGATGCAAACTTCCTTGATAAGGGGGTTCTGTCAGATGGCGGCAGCTAATGGTTCAATGAATATGGTAAATAGTGAAGGGGGAGGGGGGCATCCTTGTCTAGTCCCCCGGTGCAAAGTGAAACTATGTGATGTTAGTCCATTAATGATCACTGTGGCCCAAGGTGATGTGTAAAGAATTTTAATCCAATTAATGAACAATTTCCCAAAACCAGACCTCCTTAATGTGGAAACAGAAACTTCCAGTTGACCCTATCAAAAGCTTTTTCTGCATTCAGAGTTGCTATAATGGTATTTTCTTGAATGGTTGAGGAATAGTACATTATGTTAAACAGTCTGTGGGTGTTGAAGGATGACATTCTAGCTTTAAGGAAGCCAGTTTGCTCTGTGTGGATAATAGATGGGGGTGACCTCTTTTAACCTATTGTGCTAATGCTTTAGCGATTATTTTATTGTCTGCACTGAGTTGGGAAATCTGGCAATAGCTGAATGGCATTGTTTGGTCCTTATTGGGCTTGAAATTGTTGCTGTGGTTGTACTGACTGGAAGTCTTGATTTTTATTTTGATTCATTGATAATCCTGATGAAAAGTGGAGCCAAATGGACCGGAATTGTTTGTATTGTTTGAAGAACTAAGCAGGGAAGCCACCAGTACAGCAGCAGACTCAGAACACATCCTTGGGGGGCACCAGTATTGAGGGTGATTATGCTGGAGGTGCATCAGCCAATATTCACTGCCTGAGGTCTATCTGACAGGAAGTCAAGGATGGGCCATGGGCAAAGAAATTTTTAAGCTTGATGACTAATTTAGTGGGCACTATGGTACTAACAATAAACAACAGTCAATAAACAACAGCAGTGCACAATTCCCTTTCCGTTTATTCAGGTGAAAGAGAGGGGAGTAAAGGACATGGGAGATGGCATCATAAGCGCTCCTATTTGAAGGCAAACTAAAGAGGATCTAATGAGCCACTGATGAGTAACACATGAGGGACTGATGAACAAATGATGTTTTTAACAAGCCTTCATTATAACTGAAGTCAAAGCTATAGGGCGGTGGTCATTTCAACATCTAGCATTGGCCTCCTAGGTGTAGGAATGAGGGTGGATCTCTTAAAGCAAATGGACTTAAAGTCAGTAAAAGACATCTGCAATTGCATGTTAAAGTGCGGTTTAAAGAAAATCAATAGGGTAAGGAGTTTATAATGTAATAATTATTACATAGCCATATCGTTGTTGAAAGCATTCTCTCCAAGTGGTCTTAGAACATACTTCACATACTTTGGTACAAAATGATGGAATATCAATCCAGCTAATGCTAACTGAACAAGGTCAAGGAAAATAAAACAAAGTGAGTTTTGTGCCCCAAGTGCCCCAATCATTTAGTGATTGTCATTGTCAAAAACCACATCAACAGTACCTGCCAACACAATATTTTATTGATTCAGATGTTACACATAACCAATATATTTTACAGCACAATTTTCCTGCTCACCTGAATTATCTTATCAATGCCAAGTGCACGGTCCAACTCTGCAAGTTCACTTTCATCTGTGCCACTTAAGACCGAAACCAGCTGCTCCAGCAAGGCTTTTTCATCATTTCGTCCCTCTGGGGTTGTGGGAGGGCAGAGCATCTCATCCATTGGGCAAGGAACACACTGTCTACTTTCCCAAGAAAAAATTACAATAGGATATCTGAATAATGGTAATGGCAATAGTATAAGATGGAAGTGTACTAGTAATGTCATGGAAGTGTAAGTACTACCATAAAATAAGGGTCATTCTAAGTCATTTCAGCCAAACTGAGAAAATCTTTCCACCATCACATTTAATTTTTTTTTTTATCTTAATTTTATTTTACTCTAACATTAATTATCCTAAAATGTTAGCCTAGCCCTTCTGTCTAGAATTTATTCAGCAGTTTTGCCTCAAAATTAAGCATTTAGTCATACTTAATTAAAGAATAAAGTAATAAAATATTTTGTGCATAGGGGTAATGGATATTGTTAAGAAATACAGGTCCTGGGAAATGCCTTTAACTTCCTCTACACTCAAGTGATCCATCTTTGCTGGTAGTGCGGTGTTGACTGGATTAGCCAAATAGGTACTATATGATTTCAAGAGAGCGGCCTTGTTTCAGCCAAGCTTCATGATCACATCTCTGCAGCATTTAGAACATTCTCTTAATTCCCTTCTCTAATTAAATTGCTTTTGTTATTAACTTAGTAGAGAGAAGTATTTAAGCACCGTTAATTGTAAATTATGCCAGCTTCTGAGCTACCTCAAGGTAAATAGTTTTAACTGACGGCTTTGGCTATTTAGACAATTATTTCTACAGCACTCAAATGGACAAAAGCTCTGTAGTTCAGAAAACTGAGAATACCATGTGGTGCACTTAAATAATCACTGATCATTTAGCCTCTGAGATGAAATTTCAGTATGTGTCTGTGACTGGCTAGGGCTTGGTCATGAGGTACCAGCATCTAGGTACAGTATATGGACACTGGCATTTACTGTGTTTGTGATTTGTAAGGCCACTTACTCTTCTGGGGAAGTCAGAGGGGCATGAGAGGGTGTTGAGGATGCTAAACCATTGCTGAAGGGCAGCGCATCACCCAAGGCCACTGGTGGGAAAGGCTGTGCATCTCTGATCTCCTCCTTAGGCAGCTCTGAAACATAAAAGCAAATAATTTAATTAAAAGGAAACTTCTAGAGCATTTCAACAGACAAACTGACAATGCTTACCAAATTTTATTGCTCTTTTCCTACTCACAACGTTTTGGTGACCTAGAACAACAGGGCTATAGGTTGAAATGCTCTAGAACTTTCTTTTAACACTCAATTATGACCAGGGTGAACAATTTGGTTATTGTTGTGTTCAATTTGATACCGGTGCTAAATAAATACTGTTAATACGGTGCCAGTGTCTGGGGACAGAACCTGGGAAAAAAAAAACAACTCAATTGTATTAATAATAAATAATACAACAACTAGATGTACTGCACACAGTAAATAATATGACTGCTGCATATTGCAGCATGTGCCATATGAAAAGAATCCTAAGAAGAATAATCGTCTTCATTATGTCACTGCCTAACTCACTCTCCCTCTCTGTGTGTGTGTGTGTGTGTGTGTGTGTGTGTGTGTGTGTATGTGTGTGTGTGTGTGTGTGTGTATGTGTGTGTGTGTGTGAGAGAGAGAGAGAGAGAGAGAGAGAGAGAAAGAGAAATAGACACAGAAATATAAAAGATACCACACTGGTGGATATGTAAGATTTTTGAAGTTTGAATTTTTAAAGTTTACGTGTGAAAGATAGAAATGGATGAAAAAAGACCACAAGATAAAAAAGGGAGCGAATGTAGGACAGGACACTAGTCACTGGTCACAGGGCATGTCCCAAAATCTTCCAAGACATCTGTTAATTCTCTCATATATTATTATTACAGAAAAAAACACTCTCATAGACTTGCTGGAGTTTCTTGATCTTATTAAACAACTCCAACACATTTATAGAGCATCGATATGTATTTTTCTTACTTTCATACCACATATACTGCGAAATATCTCCACAACAACATGGTCAAGCTGGTGACTTCGGAGATACTGACACAGGTTTCCCTATCCAAATGCGGCATTACTTTCCCTAAAACTCCTGACTGTAACAAGCCTGCTCTTGGTTAACATTCATCGATAGCATCTCATCTTAAACTACACAACTAGCCTACTTTCACACTAAATTATTCTCCCTCTACATGCTACCTTCCATGAAGCTTAATGACTGTACGCTAACAACTACACTCGATGCCTGCCTCTGAGACATGGGATTGACATCTGGATGACTATGATAGGCCCTAAACAGCTGAATAACAACGAAACTATGTCTCATCGAAACAACGTTTCACCATGATTCAAGTGGTGCTACATTTATTTATTTAGACATTTGACATCCACTGCAAACTTAGGCTACATTTAATGTACACACATTATAGATACACATAAACTGCGACAGAAAACAGACAAGACACGGCATAAGCAGACTTGAAACAGAGCATTGATTGTAAGTTAGGTTCACAGTGTGGTGGAGGTAAAACATATAGCATTTAGCAGCATAGAAAAAATACAGGAGTGCATTACAGTTTAGTATGAATAAAAATGTCATGTTTCATGTTCAACAGTTTGCTTGAGTTAAGATGCTCTTCCACATTCTGGAAAAGCAGGCGGTTATACTGCTGTACCCTTTACCTGATGGCAGTAAGGAAGAGGAAAAGTAAAGAAAAGTGCATGGGACGGCTGTTACTTAACAGTGTCCTTAACAATGTTTGTGGTTTTGCGCAGACAGTGGGTGTTGTAGATGTAGGATGGGGCCTGCCTTCTGCAGCTTCCGCAAAAAATAGAGATGTTGCTGGGCTTTCTTCGTAATGTATGTAGTGTTCTTGTTCCATGTGAGGTTGTCTGTGATGTACACCCAGAAACTTTGTGTCCTGAAAAATCTCAACTGGAAGGTTGTTTATGGACAGTGGAGTGTTTTTGCTTGGAGGACTTCTGAAATCAATAAGTTCTTTTATTTTGTCCACACTGAGGGACAGGTTGTTGTGAGCATACCAGTTGCTGACCTCACCTCCTCTCTGTACAGGGCCTCAATGACTCTGCTTAACAAACTCACCACAGTTGTGTCATCAGCAAATTTGAAGTGGTCTGAGTTGTGTGTATCTGCACAATCATGGGTTAGAAGTGTGAACAACAGAGGGCTGAGTACGCAACCTTGGGGGGGCTTCCTGTGTTAAGTAATGTGGTGTTGGAGGTTCATTTGCGGTGGAAATCCACTGCAAATGTCAAGTACAAGACGTGTCATGATTTCAGTTCATTTTCAATAAAGCTTGGCGAATTGTAACGTAAAGCATCTTGGGAAAGTGGTGCAACAGCTTGGAGCAGCTCCGTCTCCGGCTCTGCTGAACTTCATGCAAATTAATCCGTCAAATGCGTCACTATTAACCAATCAAAGCAGAGTGTAGTGCTTGTGAAGTAGTCATAAACCAGTCAGAAGCAGCAAGGAGCAGCCAACTAAAAATTGAAATGACACGTCTCACGTCCAAAATGTAGGAGGATTAGTGATTGCTAGAAAATCTGACAGAGCCAGTGGATCATTACTTTCCCTTACTACGCTGCTAGACCCCAGAATGCTGGTCTCCTTGTAATATCAAAATCTATGATAGGTGGAAGACCTTTTTGCTACCATGCATCCCTCTTGCGGAATAAACCCCCCGCTCCCCACATTCAACAAGCGGACACTGTCAATAAGTCTAGAATTAAAACCTTCCTCTTTACTGCTCCCCATAGTTAGGGATAGTGCACGGTAAATCATCACTCCTCATGGGGTGGACCGCCTCTGCTATGAGGCATAGTGGCCACAAGTGTGTTCATCTACACCACAATCATCTCTGCTGAGTGTCATCCCTGCCTCTGGACTCCTGTCATCTTCCCCTCCTGAGTGGACTGCAACCAACACTACGGGAGGCCCGTGCCAAGACCGACTATGAAAGCTCAGATAAGGAAATATCCACAGAAAATATGTTTACATTCCTTTCATCTACCAACAGACTTCTTGATCAGAGGAAAATTCTCATAAAACTGCTGTGTAATTCAGGGCTATTTCTGATGGCTTATCCATATCAATATTAGACATGTTAACAAATGCAATGTCTCAATGTATTTATGCTACCTTTAGGTTGCTGGTAAAGGTCTGTCTGCTCGTGTCCAAGTCCTTCGACTGAGCTATGGTCCTGCGCTTGAGTGGGGGTTGATGAACTGCAGAAGTCAAACATAGACTGCCCCTGAAGAGCAGATTCATTGTTGAATACTGTATGGAGAGAGTTGAATATACAGAGAAGTCAAAGCCAGAACAGGCTGTAACCATTTCAATAAACCAGTGTCATGTGCTGACAATTCATGGATTTAGAAAGCATTTTACTTGTTATTTAACATTCACAAGTCTAAGGGTCAAAGGAGTCTTGGCATGCCTTGAAATTTTTAATTTTTAATTTTACAGTCCAGTGGGATACAACTAGATTCAAGATTCTTCATTACATATCATTATACCATTATTATATTAGTATAAAAGAGTAAAAGTCGTGTGTGTGTAAATGTGTGCATGTATGTGTGTGTTTATGGGTGACTGTACATGTGAGAGAAAAAATGAAGAAAAAAATGGTAGCAAAAACTGACAGGCACAGGTTTAGGCTGTCATTGTTGTTTTGGTGATCGTAAGCCTTAAAGTTTGATGGAAGAAGCTGTTCTGGAGTCTGGTGGTTCTAGCCTTAAACCTGCGATAATGCTTGCCCATTGCTTGCTTGGTAGTCCATGACAAGAATAGTAGACTGGTGTCTTCTGTGATTCTTTTGGCCTTCCCAGTGCATTACCACATACAAGTTCTGGATTGAGGGCAAGTCACAGCCAGAGATGCCTTGTGATGTGCCCACAACTCTATGCAGTGCTTTTAGTTTGGCTGCAGAGCAGCGTCCATACCATGTAGGGCCCTGTGACTTCTGTGATGCAGAAAATGAGGACAGACTTACAGGAATCCAGACAGATGAAAACGAAATTTTCCAATAAAGATGGAGTAGTATAGAAATCTAAGTTTTTAAAACAACCCTCTACAGATTTTCAGCTCCCATGTGCCCCTTTTAATAATCCCCCCCCACCACACACACACACACACACACACATCCGACAAGTGGACACTCTCAATACCTTTAAGTCTAGATTTAAAACCTTCCTCTTTACTGTTCCCATAGTTAGGGATGGTGCATGGTAAATCATCACTCCTCATGGGTCTTTTGGGAGGGACTGCCTGTGCTGTTGCCCCCAGTTGTGAGGCATGGCAGCCACTGACTATCCCTGTAGTAGTGCTGGGTTGCCAGGCACCATACCTTAGTTATGCTGCTATAGCCTAGGGCCGCCACAATCCTTTCATGTGTTAAGCCGAACAACTCTCTCTCTCTCTTCTTGCTCTGGTAGCACTTGGAAGGTCATTCCACTAGTGTGGAACATCACATGAGATGTTCCTTGGAGGAGCGAAGAGGCCGGAGGGTAACATTGGGCTTGTCATCAATCATGACACCCAGGTTTCTTGCAGCCTTGATGGGAGCAACATATAGGGAGTCTATCTTAATGCTGATGTTGTGATGTATGTTTGCTTGGCTGTAAAGACCAGCAGTTCAGGTCTGGAGAGATATGTCAGAAAGACAGTCAGAGATCCGTGTTGACACCGTGGAGTCACCATGAGGAAAGGACAGATAGAGCTGGGAATCTTCTGCATAGCAGTGATAGGAGAAGCCATGGCCATGGATGATAAATAGACTACCCTATCTGGTATAGGCTGAGAGAGGGCAAGGTGTGGAGAGTGCGTAGATTAGGCCCTCAAACCCCAATAACATCTGACACAACTGGGTCTCAAGCCAAAGAAGTTTTGGATTCGGTTAAAAAGACCATACCCAAAATAATGAAAAATGTATCCAAAAATACTGAATTTGGGGAAAAAACAAAGAGCAATTTCAGAAAAAATAAAACAGATTTCATAGGGCCCTAACCATGCAGTGATGTCTCCAGTTAGGATGCTCTATGATTCCTCTAGGAATCTTCAGGATCTTTTATCTAATTACAAACTTCCTTAGTCGTCTGAGGTGGAGGAGACATTGTTGGGCTTTCTTACAGTGTGCTCAGTGTGTCCACTCCTGGTAAGGTCTTCTGTATTGTTAACACCAAGGAACTTGAAGTTGTTCACCCTATCTACTTTGTAACTATTGATGATGATGGGCTCTCACTGATCTCCTTTCCTTTTGAAGTCCACAATCAGCTCTTTGATCTTTGCAACATTGAGAGATACATTATTCTCCTGTTACCACTGTATTAAGCTAAAATTAACTTAATACAGGCTCTCATCATTCCAATTACAGTGGAGTAACTAGTGAAGCAAAGGGCAGAAAATTTCTGGGAACTTCAAATGGAAACTTAAAGGGAAATTCAAGAGTGAATCAACCTGTTGTCCTGTTTTTTTTTGCTGTCGGTAAGTATGAAAATAACAGAATATGTTACAACATAGACCAAACAGCTAAACGTCAGCCAATGTTAATTGATAAGGGCAAGGAAATTTTGTATTCCTGTGCTCCCCTCAATTAGCATTAGCTGCCAGTTCGTAAATTTGGTGCCAAATGCTGTCACCTAATGGCAACAGAACACTGATATCGATAATGATTACAATAAAAACATCATGCTGATTTCTTGCAACAGTAAAGCATAATAGTTTGTCTTTGCACAGCTCAAATTATTGCTAAATTATTCATTGTTAATAACATGTTTTGCTATTGATACAAACAAACTATAAAACTTTACCATGGGCATTCTACCTTGACTAAGAGCTCTGTAGCCTGGGTTAGAGATGTCAAAGTTCATCTCTTAGCAGGCAACAAAAGTCACAAAAATGAAAAAAAAAGTGTGAGGCAAACACACATATCAGATTTCTCCTTCACCTAAAGTTTGGCAGCATCAATTATTCAAACAACTTATGTTGTTATGATGTAACGTCACTGCAGAGATCTATTCTATAAATCATCATGGATGTGACAGAAGAATAGAAATCAAAATGCATGAAGGGGTTGTGCCTTTAATAGCATTGCAGTATGTTGTGTGCTATGTACCTGTCATTAAGGAACAGCATTGATACTCGACTGTATCTGCACCAAATCTGATTGTTTAAGACAACACTATGCAATAATATATTTCTTTTTACCAAGCAAGTGGTCATAGCAAGAATCTCGCATAATTAAAGGAGAAATCTGGTGTGTTCAATCCATAGACATGTTGTTTCTGTGTGCTGTCTGTAGGAAAAATAATCAGCAAATTTAATACAACATGGACTGAATAGCAAATTGACAGTTAACATTAACTGACTGGGGCATAAGAAAATGAAACTGAAAGTGAGTTCTGTGCCCTATTCAGTTAGTGTTAGCTGCCGGCTCAATATTCAATCTATGTTGTATCAAACTGTATTGTTCTTTTTTCTATAGACAGCACTTGGTGACCTTGAACAACAGGGTTATAGATCGATTCACACCTGATCACACCTTTAAGTGGTATTGAGTTTGGTCTTACCATGGCCTGGTGTTCCAGGGGGCTCTTCCTTAACACTAACATTTTTTGTTGTATTGTTCTCAGCAGAAGGGGGAACATCGTTCTCTGCTGCCTTTATCCCTCCTACAGGCCCAATGGATGGGAGCAGCTGGTTGAGTGTGTCCAGGTCAGATGTAGAAAAGTGCTACACAGACAGACACACACACAGACAGACAGACAGACACACACACGCACAGATATCAGCAATATACCAGTAAAAATTTTGAAAACACAGAAGTTATGTTTTTATCTTAACTTAGACTAATTTCACACAGTAGAATAAAAAACATGAGATAACTGAAATGACCATTGTGCAGAATCTAATATTTTTGCACTAAGTAATAGCTTCAGTAGCTTCATTTATACTCGATCAGTTTCCACTATCGGTCCTACAGGGTTATTTTACTGGACGTTCATGGTCAGTGCATGTCTACATAGGACAGGCTGGCCCAAAAGGACAATTTCCCCGAACTTTCCTAGGGACCAAATGAATACCAGCATCTGGACGTGTACTCAAAACAGCCCGATAGCAGCCCTGAAACTTGATAGCGGGAACTCATATAGGATTGTTTGTTGTAGCTCGGCGGGAATAAAGCACAGTCTGCATAGTATAAGAAGTGAGACAGCCTTCCTACTGGGAACAGCAGTATCCTATTTTTGTTGTGTTAATAAGTTATGGAGCTAACAGAGGAAATTCAATCTTGCTGGTGTTGTTTAATGTTAAATTGTGAGAAGTGAGAAGGTAATTCACAAGTTGGCCAAAAGCTAACTGGCTTCAGCTAACAAAATAAAAGCTAAGGGATCAGATAGGGTTTTGTGTCTGAATCTGGAGGTACTGATACAGCATATATGGATTATGAAATACTACAAGTTCATCAGTGCATTGGGCTAGCTTTAGCAAGGTGCTGACCAGATTATTAGGTTACTTGCATTATGTTAGCTGACATAGTTGCTAGTGATTACTATGTGTTAGGTTATTACAAGCCATGCTTTCATACCTGCTCATGTTAGGTCAAGGACTATAATAGTACTCTTCAGTTAAAAAAAGAAACATTTGTTTGGAGTTTATGATGAAAGGCTATTTATCTCTATCTCTATTTATCTAATATATATATATATATTTTTTAAGTATCTCTGACAAACAAGCAAAATTCTCCTATTAAAAATGAATGTGGAACTTTGAGAATTCTTCTATTGGTTTTATCAATTTTTTCCCCCTTTTTTTCACTTTTTTTTTTACACTGAAACGCTGGGGGACATGAATCTTTGTAGGCATGTAGCCCTAGTAGGATGTGAGCGACTAAAAGCTTTTTGATTGTTTGATCGTTTCACCCAACAACATGAAATTTTTGTGATATGTCGGTTTTACAGAGGAGTATCGACCAGCCCACAAACACTCCTTTATAGCATAGCGCCACCTAGTGATATGGGTAAATGCAAAAATTGGGATTTTGAATTGCCAATATCTTGGGCTGAGAAGGTGGGAACTGCACAAAATTTGTCCTGAACGATCAGCACAATGAACTCTGAAAGCTCGGCAAGTACCATCAAATTTGGCCAATAGGGGGCGCTGTAACTGTACAAAATGTCATTTTGCCTATTATCTATGGAAAGCTAAAGTTTGCAACCAAATTTTTTTATCTTGAAATCAAGCCCCACGCATTGAAAACATGGTCAACGCCCAGTTCCAATAAAAACAATTTCCATGAAATTTTAAAATCGCGAAAGTGAAAGTAAACAAATTCGTCATAGGCTGTTTTGGTATATATAATCTATAGACAATTCTGACAAAAAGTTATCAAAGGATTTATCTGGAGATGAACCGTTTCAAAGTTACATGTCAATCAAGATTCAAAATGTAGCTCAAAATTCTTCGAAATTTCATATCTTGGCTTCCAATTGCTCAAATTTGATTAAAGTTGACATGCAAACTCTAAAGAGCTTTCTGTCATGTGCACCAAATTTCGTCATGGGGCAATGTTTCTCGTCGAAGCTAGGTGCCTAAAATAACTGTTAAATAACTTGTCAAAATTTTTGCCCATGACAACGATTTTGTATTAGTATGCCGGTGTTACAGAGGCGTATCTACCCAGCCCAGAAACACTCACTTGAACCATAGCGCCACCTAGTGATATGTGTAAATGCAAAAATTGGGATTTTGAGTTTCCAATATCTTGGACCGAGAAGGTAGGAACTGCACAAAAGATGTCATGCACGATCAGCACAAAGACCTTTAAAAGCACAGCACATACCATAAAAAACTTCTTACTACTGTAGAAAGATGATTCACAATTTACTCTTACACGCTACACAAAAACGCAGAATGTCATTTATTCAAAACCCACACCCATTCCCACTTCTAGCAAATCATTTCCATACAAATTGTCACCTCACAACACTGACCTACCACAAACTCATCATACCAATGGTTCCCACATTTCAATACACTGCGGCAGTCATACCATGCAGTCATGTAGTACCATCTAGTTCTTTTCTCCATTGTTGTGTCAGCTGCCTACTCTGTAAACATTCCACAGGCATTTCAGCAAGCTATAATGATCAAACTATCAAACTAATCATCTGCTTAAACATGTTTTGTAAGTTATTAGTTAGTGTTTTATCAGTCTTCAGTACAATAAACTAAAAATATAGCAACTGTCAACAATATGTAACTATCAACATTCCTAGCAACAGCCTAGCAACCACCTTAACTACCCTAGCAACATCCTTGTAACCTCTGCCACAATGACAACCTAGCAACCAACATGACTAACCAAGCAACCAGCATAGCAACCACTGTTACCAGCCTAGCAACGGCCTAGCAACATCATTGAGTATCCTTGCCACTTTCTGGCAACCACTTCCACAATGATGACCAAGCATCCTTGATATCAACCAGCTTGACCACCATAACTACCCTAGCAACCACTTCCACAATAACAACCCAGCAACCACATCAGAACCATCATCATCAACCATCAACATTATTGATTAAAACAATGAATAACTCATTAATGAACCATCAACATTATTGATTAAAACAATGAACAACTCATTAAGCAACCATCAACATCACATCAAAGCTTGAGCAATATTAAAAACAATAAGCTTTTTTCCCCCTATTTTTTGTCTAGTCCATGAATATAAGACAACCCCCCTTTTTCAGAAGTATTTACAGGACAAAAAATATCATCTTATATTCAGGCTAATACGGTTTTACAGTGCATGCATAACCATGCACTGTTTTGCCATCTGGTGGAAAAAGTTACTTATTCTTTTTATTCTTCCAAGTTTTTTCTGCATGCAAAAACAAAATAACCATGTCACGTAGAAACTTCATTCAAACTTCATCTTGAACGTCTGAAAATGTCTAGGTCCTCTATCTGTTTTTCACCTTTCCATTGTCTGTATTTTTTGAATATCTACAATGAACCAGCGAAAATCTGTGTTGCTATGGTGATGGTGCCGATACCACAGCTCCTGCACTTGCTTTCACCCTTTCTGCTATTTTTCCCCATTCTTTTCACTAGCATTGCACTGAATCATACCTTTTAATTATCTGTTACTTTTTGTTTAGTTTGTAGTCAGTCTCTAACAGTTTGGAAAGGTTACACTAGTGCTTCTATTCAAATATGTGCTCCAGTTGATTTACTTGCCTACGAGATAAAGCTCTAGCCGTACCAGGCACCTCCATCTGCGGAGCTGCACCTCTTCTTTTGTTGTGTGAGGCAGAGAAAGAGTGGAGGGAAACTGGGGCTGAGGTTGTGAAAGTGATATTGAGATGTGGAAGAGCAGTGCAGATAATTGTTCATATATGGCTTGAGTGGGGGCCATGTGCTTGCAGAGGGCTACTGCTCCCATCTACTTGAATACTCTTCTGAAGCCCTATGTCACCCGACGATCACTACGCTCCTCTAAGGAACGTTTTCTAGCACGGCCAACACCTTGTGCAGGTCAGTCCAGACTCTTCTCATATCTGGTTCCGCGCTGGTGGAAAGACCTCCCAAGTGCTACCAGATCAACTGATACCCTCTCCACCTTCAAGAAACTCGTGAAGACTAAGCTCTTCCAAGAATATCTCCTGGCGTAAACTTTGAGAATGCACTTAATAATTTAATTTCTCTACACTGTGTTACACTATTGCACTTTCAACTTAAAACAGTGCAGATTCTATGTTAGCAATATGCATTCCTTGTTAGTTCATTGTGTTGTAGCTTGAATGTTATCCTCTTTTGTAAGTCGCTTTAGATAAAAGCGTCTGATAAATGCCTAAATGTAAATGTAAATGTAAATTCCGCTCCCCAGGTTCGAAGGAAGGTGGCCTTGCCTACCGATCATTTTGGTTATGTGGTGGTCTCCATTCTGATATGAGTAGGCCAAGTGATGCCATCTCCATTACAACCTTAGCTGGAGCTGAAGATGACAGCCTATATCATATGTGACGTCACTCCTCCGTCCTGACTTCAAACCAGCCACGGTTGCAGGAAAGTGCTGGATACAAACTGACTGACCATGTCTGGGTCTGTACGCTGCATGGATCCTGATCTCATTTGAACTACTGCCCATTTATTTGTTTTTTCTGTATCTTTCTCTTTCTCTTTTATTGAGCTAATACACTAATTTATGCAATTCCACTTCATGTCATACATTAGTATTTCAATGTATGTGACAAACGCCCTGATCCTTAATCAAATCACCATGATAAAAAAATATTTTCTTGGTACAAACTTGTGTAATATTAAGGTGTTAAAATTCCCAATGTGACAAAGTGACAAAGTTATGACAAAGTCATAATACCAGCACAACCTATGGCAACAGTGACATATTGTAAATGGTGTTGGTTACTATGTTGGTCACTGGGTTCTCATTGTGAAAGTGGTTCCCAAGAAGTTGCAACGGTATTTGAGGTTGTTGCGGGGCCATTATGAGGCCGGTTACAGTGATTGCTCTGCTGGTTGCTAGGTTAGTCATGTTGGTTGCTGTATTGGTTTCTGGGTCATCATTGTGGAAGTGTTTCCCAGAAAGTTGCAATGCTACTTGAGGTTGCTGCGAAGTTGTTGCAAGGCTGGTTAAAGTGGTTGCTAGGTTGCTTGATGGGTCATCATTGTTGAAATGGCTGCTAGAAGTTGCTAGGGTACTTAAGGTAGTTCCTAAGCCATAGCTAGGATGGTTATAGTGGTTGCTATGCTGGTTGTAAGGTTAATCATGTTAGTGACAATGTTGATTGCTGGGTTGTTATTGTGGAAGTGGTTTCCAGGAAGATGAAAGGATATTTGAGATGGTTACTAGACTAGTAGCGTTTTTTTTTTATTTTTTTATGCTGGTTGCTAGGTTAATAATGTTGAAATACCTGACAATAGAAACAGAACTCATCTGTCCCTATCCTTCTCGAGTGCATAAGCATAGACACGTGTGTGCACAGGCACACTCTCCATCTCGCTGTCTTCCCATCTTGCACATGCATTTATTCTTTATCTCAGATGATTTGTTACAGGAGACACAACCCTCTCCTTTTTGAAAGATAAATAGCCTTTAACTGTGAAGTTGTGTTTCATAGTTTTTAATTAGAAGCCAGTAAATAAGAGGTTTTGAGCTTTCATCCAACAAGATGAATAGATCAGCCAGTGATTCATAGGTCAGTATTTCTGAAGGTGGGGATCTCTGTTTGCTGGGAGAGCCTCTCTCTGTACATGCGTCCTCTTCTTTTTCTTATGGCTTTAACATATCCATATCTAAACATGCCAATGAACATTCACGTAATTTACAGTATCAACGCTGTTCTGTTATATGTTACAGACAATCACCATCAGAGGAATGCCCAATTCTTGCACAGAATTGGATTTTATAAGCATTAATTTGAACACTATACATGTCATATGCTGTAACTTATGAGAGCAAGCTTGCTAAAATTAAGATTTCATGACCAAACAACTTCACAGAATCAGTTATGATTAGGTTTCTGTATTTTTTAGGAGTGCTGAGTAAAGATGGTATCGATAGTGTAAAATTGCTCTATGTAATTGAACATGTTCTTTTTGCAGTGATGAGACGATCATGTCAGATCCTCCTGTCAAATCCTCTTCGCTGTGAAGTCCCTACCCCTGTCTGTCAGAAAGTCACACCAGCTGTCCCGGGACCTGTGTGTAACATTTTTACATTTGGCCTCCATGATGCAATGCACGCCTGGACATGACATTCTGGGCAGAGAGTGGAAAGGGACCCAAGGTGTAAATTAAGTAGGTGTAAACTGTGGGGTCCATCACTATCCCTATCTAGTTGTGCACCAAGAAGTCACAGAAGAATGGACATTAACCTAAGAAACCCTTTTTGACCCTTAGTGACAGGTGTTTTTTTGTAATTGCAGGTTAGCCTATATATTCTAAATTGTTCACTGTGTTCTTACCGAATCACGAATTATTTATGTATGAGTACATATGTTTATTCTTTTTACTTTTAGTCATAGTATGCATTTTTTACACCTTTATACACCAACCTTTATAAGGCAAACATAATGTAGACCACTCACCACAGCTTACATTTTCTCTTAACAACTTTTCTTGTGTTATAATTCAATTAAAGTATGCTCTTGAATGTAACGTGTATTTCAATGTTAACATGTTGTATATAACATTTCAAGCAGTGTTTGTAGAAAGACGACAATATGAAATTAGTTCCAGCTAGGTATGCTACATGAATAAAGTAAACAACTGTAACCTTGCAAGCTGCCCCAAAAACGCTGAGACGTGGGTCGAGGTAATCAACTTTGTGTTAACTCTTAGGGGAAATTTAGGCTACAGATCATCATCCAAAAGTGGCGTACACTGTTTGATGCTATACAGGGAGTGTCATCATTGCTGTTTGACACTAAACAAACAATATCCTTTGTTCATGATTTGCCAACCCAAACATGTTTTATTCAACTGTGCAATATGCTCTTGTTCCTAACCCCTCTCATAGATTCTGAGCAATCTGAAAACCTCCTCTCATTCACATACAATGTTGTAATAAGTCTACCAATATAACTGACACAGTTTTATCTCACTATACCTCATATGGCTCATTCTTTTTGAGCAACCTTTAAGTTGAGCACCATGTATGAATGGCTCAGCAACATTACATTGGGCACTTACTTTCTACCAAAAGAGCACGGTAAGGAACACAAAAGAATAGGTTAGATAAAAACTGTAACATGTTACAATAATCTGAAGCTGTCATCATTGGCCAACTTTTCAAAGTGCATTTACAAGAAGCTAAATTACTTTGAATGCTTAATCTATCTGGATTCACTTTTAGCATGCTAGCACTACTGACATCTAACATTACCTCCCATAGTTAAAAGATAAATTGCTCATCGAACAGCTTTAATCCCTGATTCAGCTAGGACCGTTTAGATGACACCTCTCTGAACGAGTAAACTCACATCTCGAAAAACTACTTCAGGTATATTTATTAAAGCTAAAAATCTCTTTGAGACTTTTTGCTCATTGACATTGTTGATATAGGAAGTGCAATGACAGGAAGTACCTTCCCTCTCACTTGGAAAAAAAACTCTCAACAGTATGTAACTACCAACTTTCCCTCGTAACTGCCTTGCAACCACCTCAAGTACCCTTGGAGCTTCCAAGGCTATCAACTGCCAGAAACATCGGCATAGTTTTAGTTTTATGTTAGTCATGCTTTTGTATTAAAATCAGGGGTTTCACTTTGCACTGTTACAGATAAGACCCTTTCCCTTTAAAATGTAGAGTTGCTCAAGAATACTATTTTCCCCAAAACTTTGGATTTAATCAATGCATGGATTACATTCAGTGAATTTAAGGTAGGTCTAAAAATTTGTAGCCTAGGCTTGGCTTCTCACTGTATGAAGCTCAAGCACGATGAAATCTGTTTCTATCGTGAATTGCAGATTTTTTTTTGGTTTTTCTTTTTTTTTAATTGCTCATCAGCATTTAACATGTTTGGTAGTAGTAGCCTATCCGATTTGAGCGAACAAGATGCCCTGAGAGCTGTGGCTTGCTGTCCACAATTCATTCATTCGCACACACACACAGAATTGACATAATCCCTATTTCAACCTGACACCAATGCATTCATCATTATGATTACTGATCCGCCATGAGCCAACCATTTCAACTGTAGTCTCTCTATATGGCTCTGATCCTGCCCCTTGATGTGGGCCTATTCTCAGGGAAACTGTTTCAGGTTTGGCCCTGTTTAAGCCTAACCCTGTATAGTGTAACTTGCGACCTCGGCCAGACCTAAGTTTCAAGCACCAAGTTTGGCCCACAGTATAAACAGGGCTATTGAGCAATTAGTTAGCAAGAGAGGCTCTTTCATAGCATGCTTTTTAACTAATCTAGAGGTCACTTCTTATTTTTTGGAGACCCTAATAATGCTCCTTTTTTCTGCTACTCCAGAATATTTCTTAACAATGTCCTAATGAGCGGAAGGCAAGTAGAAAACAGTAAAAAGCCCTTTCAATAGACTCTCGGGGTACTAAGTTCTTGGTACTTTGCTTTATTTGTAGTGACTATTATTATTCCTATCCTGATGCACTATTTTGAGCTTTTTTTTGTGGTTGAATACTGGCAAATTGGATAGATCTGGCTTATGGCTCCCTGCATATTTACAGTCAGCAATTTGGCTGTTGGTGCAAAAGACAGTGAAAGTTGATGCTGCTTTGATAAGTGTAATCTAGTCCTCAAATGGGTTTTTGACTATGGGTTCAAGTTTCACATAAACTGAAACCCTTCCAATTCGCTTTAAAATCTCTACTACTTTAAATTTTACTTTTAGTGTTAGTTTAAATTATTACAATAGTTTAGAAGCAAGTTCTCCTGACATTTTCAAGACCACAATGATGATTCATTTTATTCTCTACATTTCCAGTGCCTGTTGAAGTCTACTTAATTGTGTTATCCTTGTATATTCAACCAAAGTTTAAAATCTAGCAAAAAGTATTAATGAAAAATTGTGTTGAAAAAAAAAAACAACTCTCAAATACTGTGTGTGTCACTACAACAATAATTTGATTGCAAACGTCAATTTCTAAACTCAAAGTGCAAACTTGCCATTTATACCCTAACACACTAAACAAGGGGTGAAAAATACCCATAATAGATAAACTGACATCACTAAATATCTGGTTTGTAACAAAAACTGCTGTAACTGCTGAGCTTTATTACACAAAGAGCCACAGACATCTGCTTACATCTGCAAATCAACATTAGCAACACTATTTGTTATATATGTTTGTATGTGTACATTGCATCATACCGAGCTATTAGGCTTCTCGCTCTCTTTTGGAGAGTGAATGGCTGCGGTAGCAGCACATGCACTCCCCATTTCTCCATTTCCTTTCTTCTCTGCCTTCACACGCACTGTTTGCAGACTGAGAGCAGCTGGAGGGGGAAGGTCTCCCAGGTCCTTCTCATCTGTGTCAAGTAGAAAGCGCAACAATTGATGGTCTTGAGGCTCCCTGGAGCCACAAGTGGGGAGACTTGTCAGATTAGGGCTGGCTGGTGGCTCTCTCTTGATGTCAGGCTCCTTCCTGTTGGCATCAGCCTGGTCCACAGGGGTGTTATCTTGCAGAAGACTATGTAAAATTTTGTGTCGCTCTGTCAGCGTACTGTGTGAAGCAGGGCATTGGGAAGATAGAGGTGGAAGATGAGAAGGCTCTTGATAAGCTAATTGGGTACTTGACACCACAACTGTCCCTTCCAGCAGCTGGTCGAGTTTAAGGTTGCACTGCATAGCTACCTTGGAGCCACTATCCCTGATCTGTGTCTCCTCTGTGGATTTTCCTTGGGGTACACACATTTGGGAGTTATTGTGAGTGAGCGTATGCCTTGGGGGAAGGGGTGATGACAGGGAAAAGCTTATGGTGGTGCTTGTTCCTTCTCCACCTATATGCTGGCAGGAAAGCACACCTGCTGGAGAGTGCAGGCCGCCTGGTCCACAAGAAGGGGAGAAAGGCTGCCCTCCAGGCACACGGGGACTACCCAGATTAGGGCTGCCTTGTGTTGGTCTGGGAGAGGTGAAAGAGGTAGGGGTTACTGTAAGGGGACTGCTCAATGGAGACAGGCTGCTGACTTGTTGAGGATAAACACCACTTGGGGTCAGGTACCCTCCATGGCTTGTAGGTGTGGCTGGACCTGTAGAAGCACTGGTGCCATTGTTCAGATGTAGGTTGTTAACATTTTCGCTGGCTGGTTGGACAGCAGGGGAACGACAAAAAAACTGACTGGAACTGTTGGGTGGTGGAAGGCTGGGGGTCGAGTTTTCCTGAGAGCTAGCAGTGTTGTGTTCCCTGAATGGGGACAAAAACATAAATAGTTGGGGGGGGGGGGGGGTCAACTCTACTTTGCTTCCCTGAGAAATGTCCTGAAATTAATCCTTAAAAAAACAGCAAGCTATCTTCAAATTAAATTTGAACCTGATTTTCTATTTTTCTTGGCTTAAAGTGCAACTTGAAAGAAAGAAAAATAAATAAATAATCATTTTCATTAATGTGTTGAGAAATGAAGCTAGAACAGATTTTCAAAACCATTTTCAATTAAAGATACATATGTCTATAGAGTACACTGTATTTATAGCTTTTTATAACTGACATTATGAACATTACATTACTAGAAGGAGGCCAGCCATGTTGGTCATTAATATCCATAAGGAATAATGTTAAGATAAAATAAGACGTTAAGAATTTGATCCCCATTAAGGAAACTCGCTTATCACAACAGCCAAGGAATAGATCAGAATAAAAATGAAATATATAAACTTCCAACTAAAAAAGCAATCAATAAACTAATAGTCAGTAAATTACTAGGCATCTGCCTTTTTAAGCCTAACAATTATGAGCCTCTTTGGTACAAACGGACAAGGATTGGCTAAATGAGGTCTTCATTTTGCTGAGAAGCGAGCATGGTAAGTAAGATAACTAACTTTAACACTGGTAAATAAATACAGACAACTACCTTAATGTAAACATGTGCCAACAACCACCATATAAGTGTGCTAGTTCGGAGTAGCCCTAACAAACAAGGATTGAGAAAGCAACTGACTACCACTGCACCATATGTTACCCAATTCAAAACGGTCTACATCGCACCAAACACACTTGGACAGTATTATAGGTGTGTCACTGATAGCTAATTGACATGAATGGCTAACTAATGTGCATCAAGCACATTAGCATCAAGTTCCCCCTGGCATAACAGCAGACAGTTACAGCTATAGCCAGAGCCGGTTTACAGCTTGTCTGTGTTTTGCTATGGAGCAGTAACAAACTTTTTGAATGTGTCAACCATAGCCAGGCAGTTATCTTTTCACCACACACATTAAAGTACAAGCACTCTTGTGATGTGGCAGGCTAGGTCACTAGATGGCATGGTGTTTTTTTGCCAGTTGCTTTATAGGTCGGCTGTAGTTTATGTAGAGCTGTAGTGCCTTTTCATCCCCCATTCTGGTGGAAATCCTAAACAGTGATTAGCATCATTAAGGATGTAACGTGGCCAAGTTGTCAAAAACTATTTGATTAGCAGGGTACTGCATGATTTCATTTGGTAGAGCAGACAGTTACTGATGTTTTATGCTTTTAAATATGACAAGATGAAATTGAAGATGATGTGCCTGATGCTCCATGCTCCAGCAAGGCACAGTTAGTGAAAGACAGAGACAACTCCCTCACTCAAGAGGAACTTTTTCAAAAGATTTCCTGCTGTCAAGTCTTGTAAATCATATTAAATCATTTTTAAATGTTTCTGCATTAATTCCTGAGAAACATTATATATAAATTGACGCACACATTTCAACTTTCAAGTTGCTCTTTATATCCTCTCTGAACTTGACAGGTACCTGTCAATAGTGTGGATGCCCATGATGAAGGGCTGTACATCAGGATTAGGAGGGCAGCAAAACTTGCAACGTGTCTGGGCACTGAGAGAAGTTCCATCACTGAGCGTAAAATGGTACAGTGGACTGATGGCTGTACCATGGGTCATTACTACAAGAGACAAATAACAAATATACTTCTGTAATCAATCCTGATTTGTTTGGTTAAATAAAACTAAATGTGACAGTGACAGGCTTCGGTAATAGATGGCTTAACGATGGTCCTTCATCAAAAATGTGAAAGAAATTAAGAAAAAAATAATGTTTTGTTCTTACCCTCGTGAAGGAGCTTCTTGGCATGGGAGGGCTCCTTGTCCTGGGGCTGGAAAAAGGCATAGATGCATTTCCTGACCAGGTCCTCCCAACCTGGCCGACCAGTGGCTCTTAGAACGCTTGTCTCAATGGAGATTATTTTCCCTGTGGCACAAACAAGATATCTGAGTAACAGTAACAAAGCCTTCTTGTACAGTCTATGGTTCTATGTGGACATTTGGACTTTTGATGGACAAAATGTCTCAGAAAACTAGCTGTACCGAAAACTGTACACAGTATGACTGCATGTTCCATCATAAGATGATGCTCTCCATCACAATTCTTGACACATCTTTTGAACGAAAATTCTTACAGGCTTGCCTCTATGAGATATACGTATTTAAACATATGTCAACACACATACAGTACATATGTTCACAGTCTGAGTTCTTCAAGTATGAGGCTATGTCCAGACTGGGATTCAAGTACTTCAAGTATGAGGTTGTGTCCAGACTGGGATTCATGTAAAAACGAAGTGCTCTTGTGTGGACAGCTGAAAACGCAAGCAAAGTAATACACTTCGATTGACCATCCCTAACTATGGGAAACAGTGAAGAGGAAGGTAAGTCTAGACTTAAAGGTATTGAGAGTGTCCGCTTGTCGAATGTGGAGGGGGAGATTATTCCACAGGAGGGGTGCACGGTAGCAAAAGGCTCTTCCTCCTATCGTAGATTTTGATTTTCTTGGGATTACAAGGAGACCAACATTTTGGGATCTTAGGGTTCTAGGAGGGTGGTAAGGGACAAGGAAGTCTTTAATATATATTGGTGCATCGCCCTTGAGGGCTTTGTAGGTTAGGAGGAGTATTTTAAAATCAATTTGACTTTTGATAGGGAGCCAAGGTAAGGAAGCAAGGATAGGAGAGATATGTTCATATTTTTTAGTCCTGGTGAGTGTTCGGGCCGCAGCATTTTGTATTAGTTGTAGGTTTTTGATACAGGTATTACTACACCCAGAGAACAGAGCATTGCAATAATCGAGCCTGGAAGTAATAAATGTGTGTATTAATTTTTCAGCATCCTCAAAGGATAGGAACTTTCTAATCTTAGCAATATTTCATAGGTGGAAAAAAGACGTTTTTGAAATGTGTTTTACATGACTATTTAGAGAGAGGTCCTGGTCAATAATTACCCCAAGGTCTTTAACTTCTGCGTTACATGACAGTGACAGGCCACTGAGTAAGTTTTGGTGAAGGGATATATCAACCCGAATTAGCATGCAAAATGACTATCCCTGGGCTGTACAGTCTAATATTAAAATTTTTAGCCATGTGAGGCGGTAGCGAGTAAAACAGCGCCCAGTCAAACCTCCATATATGACATGAAATGTTGCCACCAGGAGGCTTGCAGCACTTGGCTTGTATTTTAATCTGGCTGACTCCATCTATGGGCTATTAACTTGGCTATTAAACATTGTCTGAACTAGCTGTCATTCCTGTGGAAGACACAAAGTCCCACGTTGCCATCAGGGTAGCTAGCAGCAAAGCCCTGTTACAGAGACCACCTCACCACCAACAGTTGTCGGAAGCCGGGGAAAACTCATTGAGAAGTGAAGAAAAGCACAGATTAAACAGGAATAAAACCACGATATATATCAGCATTGCTGGAAATGGCTTGTGCCAGCTAAAAGCAAAATCAGCCATTTAAATTTGTGGGTGGAAAAGAATTAGACAATGTGCACAGGGACGCTGGGAGGATGTGGTGTGAAGCATGGGCAGACTGCTTACAGATGACCAATGTCAAATGCTTCTCTTGGACGCTGGGCAGTTGTTTTCATATGGAGAGAGCCTTCATTTCGGTCTTGCCGATGTCCCGCTCAGTATTCAAATATGTTGAACTTTGTCTGTGTTGCAGAGGTGATTTTAGCAAAATCAAGCAACGAGGCGATTTCTTCCATGTTATGGCTCTTGCATATATCAGTCAAATGCAAAATTCCTAGTTGCTAGCATTGCTAGTTCCTTTTACAATTGAAGGAAGAAGGGACTGTATTAATTTCACCTTTTTTTGATAGAGTACAAAAATGACTTTATGCAGAGCCTTATAAGCTCTGTACATAGGCTATGGCTCTGACTTTATGCTGGCAATATTACCCTCTTTTGGGTGGAGTATGGTGTATGAATTTATGGCATTTACTACACATGGTACCTTTAACCTGAAAACATGGTACCTTTAACCTGAAAAATTAATATGCATTTTGTGCATGTTTAACATAGGTGGGGAAGTATTGTTGTGACTTTCTAATCAAACACTCATATGATACCTAAGTTTTGGGAATCCATTAATAAACAGCACGGATCTGATCTTATTGAACCTTTTGTTTGCAATCATTCTCTCGATAGAGAATGGCATCCTCCACTCTCACATAGTCCTAGTAGGTAAACTGGAGGGTGTCAAGGGCATGGCAGACCCAGGGTCCAGATGGAGCAGTTGCTATTCAAGGATCTTCAATAAAGGTACCCCAGGCAACATTTTAGGATAGGACATTTTAGGACAGTTTTTAGGATAATTTACCAGCTTTATAATCATTTCAATCATGTAACCTCATTACGGGAAAAAAAGCTATCTTTGTACCCTCAGGTGCTTCTTTAAGCAGTTAAAACACTTGCATTTTTTTTGATTGCACCCAAATATCAAACAAAAGCGAAACTGAATGAAATCACGCTTAATACCACTTACCGCTTATTACCACTCTTATTATTGGTCAACATAACTCTATGAAAATGATCATCACTGGTTCCTATTCTTTGTACTGGTGAGGATTTATGTTATATCTTTTAAATCATCGACTATAGATTCGTAGGAAATTCCTAGAGATTCGTAGGAAAAAAAAAAGAAATTGGTTAGGTTGTGCCTTCTTGGGAACTGGTATCAGGCATGATGTTTTTCACCGTGTAGGTGCCCTCCCCAGACACACACTCAAATTGAAGACATAGGCTCCCCAGTTCTAGAGCACAGGCACCCCCCAGGACCAAAACCTACTAAAAGGTAAAACTCAAGTGGATCTACATGCCCAGTGAGTTTCACAATGCCTGGTGTTTAGGTGTGCCAGGGACAAAGGACCAAAAATCACTGGGGAAAAAAAATAAAACAACAAGCAACACCTGCAATGGTCATACAAGAAGACCTCAAATAGGGTAGAGCTAGAAGTGTTTACTAGGCTGTTGCTAGGATAGTTATTGTGGTTTCTATTCTGGCGTGCATTCAACGACACCGAACCATTATAGTATAATGGAGGTTTGAATGACACAACAACCCAAGTCTGATTTTTTCCTGAAAAGCTGTCCACTGCTGTCATCAAAACTGCTAGGTGTCCAGGTGTTTCAGAAGTGCTTGGAGAGTAACAACATCGCAAAGGTAGTCATGTTAGTTAAGCTAATAAGACATATTTAACAGTTGTGTATAATAATCACTGACACTATTGAGTTCAGTATTTGTGTGGACTTTACATAATAGGAGCAATTTCAATGAGTTTGCATTGAAAACTTTATGCAAACTTTATGCAGATGCAGTTGGTTACTAGTTGGATGGATAGATAGATGAATGGATGGATAGATACTTTGTTTATCCTGTACTAAGGTGCCCAGTAGCTTATACAGCATATACCACACATAGGCACAGAGACAACACAAATTGACTATATATCCTAGTGTGCGTAATGGAGAAGTGGTTGCTAGAATGTTTCTAGGGTACAAAACAATACAGATTATATACACTCCAACCTGACAGTGTGGCAAGTGTTTAGGAGCAGGGTAAGCTTACAAATGTACCTGTTGGGTCTTGCTTTGTAATGAAGGACTCCGTAACAACAGGATTTTGTTGTAGACGGGGTGCTCGACAAGCAACACAGATAAGGCAGCTCTGCAGGTCTGTGGAAAAAGGGTTTCATTTAAGGGTTAACCATTGATGAATTCCAAACAGTGGAAGCATTCAGAATATTCACACTATTTCAACTTTAATTCAAACTGTATTCAGTCATTCAATATATATATACCCATCTAAAGAAGTTACGTTAACACTTTGTTTGTGTATACATAAGGGTGAGATAAGCATTATAAATGGACTGCATTTATATAGCGCTTTTCTACTCATACGAGTACTCAATGCGCTTCCCAGAGTATGCCTCACATTTACCCATTCACACACATGCATTCACACACTGGTGGCAGAGGTTGCCATGCAAGGCGCCAACCGGCCACCGGGAGCAGTTTGGGGTTCAGTATCTTGTTCAAAGACACTTTGATGGGGTCAGGCAGAGTGAGGCTCGAACCTGCAACTCATCGGTTGCCGCCCCCATGCTATAAACATGACATGATGCATATCATAAACATAAATGACACTTCATTATGACTAATCATTAAGAAGAGAAAGTTCTCTCAAAGTTTTAGCACTATATGGATTTTGCAACTAGAGGGGAGAACAATCTAGACTGCACCCTTCCCCTACCTGGGGCACTCAGATCACATCTCTCTTATGCTCATTCCTGCATACCAACCACTAATCAAGTGCACAAAAGCAACCGTTAAGGAGACAAAGGCCTGGTCTGAGAGAGCATCATGAGCCCTCCAAGACTGTTTTCAATGCACAGACTGAGAAGTGTTCAAGCAGGCAGTCACCTATAACTGCCACAATAATCTAGAGCAGGGGTCGTCAAGTAATTTAGGCCACGGGCCAGATTTTTTTTCTCCCCACTAGGCCCGGCCTACAGCTTGGTTAAACACCCTGCGGTAAGAACCCTCAAAGCTTTACTGGCAAAAAAACAGGTTGACATGGAGTATGGTCAATATAAAAAGGGTCTACAAAAATAACTAATCACAACAAATAAACCATGTGGCATGTGCACAAGCCCATTGATAGTCTCTTTTAGGTTGATAATTGAATTTTCTTCATGGACTTTAACTATTGAGTTGTCTGCAACCGTAAAAGGGTCAATAATGGCAATAATAATAAATAAATTACTAATAAGTCAAACAATCTTTTTCTACTTTTATTTGGAAATACTACGTTGGCCGTCTCCTTACAATGTTACAAATGTTTGTTTTGGCGGAAAATACGTGCAAAGACATTTGTTAGCTTTCAACGATGTCTCTGTCAAAAGCTCTTAAACGTAAAGTTGACAGCGAGAACAGGAGCTATAACGAGGAATGCAGAGACAAATTCGCCTTCATCTTACACGGGTGTAGTAATTGTAAGCCTATGTGCCTCATATGCAAAGAAGTTATTGCTGTTTGCAAAACATATAATGTCAGGCGGCACCACGAAACAAAGTAGTGTTGCCTATCCACTTCGATCAGAGGCACGAAAACACGAAATTGAAGAGCTCTCAGATGGTTATATGAAAAGCAGCAGCATCCTAGTTCGAGATCTGACATCACAAGAAAAAGCCACAAGTACGTCCCTAAAGACATCTTGGTTGCTTGCACGACACAACAGGCCTTTCACCAATGCAGAGCTTTTCAAAGATATCATGATTGCCGTGTTAAAAGAGCTAACTGATGGCAACTCTATGGATGCGGTCATTATCTCTGTTAAACAGGTACCCCTTTCCGTAAGGTCCGCGACCACAGGAGGTGGAATAATAATAAAAAAGACTCGGACGTTGCTGACCCGTGACCTAGGGAAATACTTAGTCATCCCAAACTACACTGGCAAATGGATTGACAATGTAACATCACTACGACCATCACCATAGGTCCCAATCAGACACCATGGATGACTGCAGAGGTGAGAACACTACTGAAAGCCTATAGGTCTGGGGAATAGGCTAGCTTTGAGAAAAGTGAAAGCCAAGCTGTCCTGGGCCATCAAAATAGCAAAGCACACTCACGCTCAGAAAATTCACAACCACCTCACAGATACCAAAGATGCACGCTGACTATGGCAGAGAATACAAGTCATCACCAACTACAGACCTGCTCCACCCTCCTGTGATGGTGATAGCTCCTTCCCAGAAGCAGCACTGAACCAGTTTTACTCAAGATTTAAAAAACAGAATGACACAATGGTTAGAAAATCCAGCCCTCTCCCCAGTGATCAGGTGCTTTGTCTGTCCAGAGTGCTTCAACTTAGCATTTAACATCATCATTCCACAGCAGCTGGTAAAGAAACTGGATCAGCTGGGTCTGAACACCACCCTCTGCAACTCCTGGACTTCCTACTGGGGAGATCGCAGGCAGTCAAGACAGGAAACAGAATCTCCAACACCACATTGCTGAACACAAGAGCCCCTCAAGGCTGTGTGCTCAGCCCCCTGCTGTTCACACTAACCCATGACTGTGCAGCAACACAGCTCAAACCACATCATCAAATTTGCTGATGACACAACTGTGGTGGGTTTGATAAGCAGAGACAATGAGGACCTGCACAGAGAGGAGGTGACGCAGCTCAGCAACTGGTGCGCTTACAACTTGTCCCGCAATGTGGATAAAACAAAAGAACTAATTTCAGTGATCACACTGATTTCAGAAGACCTTCTGGCAAACACACCCACTGTCCACAAACCAGCTTCCAGTTGAGACTGCTCAGGACACAACGTTTCTGGGCGTACACATCACAGACAACCTCACACATTACAAAGATAGCTCAGCCATGCCTATTTTCTACTGGCTGCAGAAGGCCCAGCTCCCCTCCCCTGATAACCTTAGTTTGACAGCAGGATTTGGTAACTGCACTGCTGCAGAAAGAAAGGCCCTGCAGAGGATTGTGAGGACAGCTAAAAAGATTACGGGGACATCTCTTCCCTCACTCTTTGACGCTCTACAACACCCACTGCACAAAGCCACAAGCATTGTTAAAGACACACCCATTCCATGGACTGTTCTCTCTAATACCATCAGGGAAAAGGTAACACACTATAACTGCCCACACCTCCAGAATGGGGAAGAGCTTCTTCCCTCAGGTAGACTGTTGAACAACAGTCAACATCACACTGAACTGAATGCACACCTGCACTTTTTCTGTGCTGCTACATACTCTACATTCTAAGTCCACCCCATTGTGAATCTTACAACAATTAGTAGTCTTTTTATTAGAAGTCTACTTAAGCCCTGTCTTGTTGTCTGATACACTTCATGTATATTTATAATGCTTGAGCACTAAATGTAGCCTAAGTGCACTAACTGTGGCCTGTTTCAAATGTCTTTCTATATATCTTAAATGTGGCACCACTTGAACCCATGGTGAAATGTTGTTTTGTCTCACTATATAGTATAAAGTGTATATGGTTGAAATGACAAAATCCATTTGACTCATTAAGCATCATTCGATTTTTATAACATCTGCATCCTAAAGCCTTTATTTCAAAAACCAAATGACACTTGATGAAAACAGTCATAAGCATGAATGAATGAAGCATGAATGAATTAATGTCCAGTATATGTCATGTCATCTCTATAACGAACTTGTATCACCCTTATGTGGACCGATTTAGAAGTTTCCAAAGTTACATGTTGATGTTTCCAGTACCCTTGATAGTTAATATTAAGTTGTGAAGATACCATTTGCTACCCTGGTGATATTTGTTTTTGTTGGTAATATAATATTTTTTTCACTGTAATGGTTAACTGTAATGCTTAAAATTGTTGTGTGGGTGTCGTGACAATAATGGAATAATCTTGTTTGAATTTATATAAATGAAAGTAGAAAATAATTTAATACTCATGGGGATAGAAAGTGGTCTTCAAGCACACAAATATCCACATAGGAATAAGTTAATACACTTTGTGTGGTAAGATAATACCGTAATTCCTTAAATATTGTCCGGAGCCTTTATTTATTTCAGCTGCACCAGACACAGGCTTTTATTTCAGGTAGACTTTGTATTACAGGCATGCCTTTATTTCTAGATGTAGGCTATCCTTTGTTGGATATGCAGGCATGCTGCGCCTGCAAAGCCTTTGTTTTCTTAGTTACAACAAATTGAGCCCAACAGACTTTTCTACTTTGCCTAGATGAATATACTAATGCATACCTTACTAAAGTGTTCTGCTAATTATGACCAACTGGTTTGACAGAACAGATAGCCTATTTAAAATGTTTACTTTGAAGCCGGAATGCCTGTGCACAGCAGCATAGAAAACCAATGTCTATTTTCATCACTGGGAATACCCTACAACTGTGGGAATTGTTGATAAAACAAGACCTCCATCTATTTCATGCTTCAGCAAATGATCCTGCAGCTTATTAGATGACCAGTAACAATATTTCATGGTAAGCTTAGCGATCACTATTTAGGTAGATGTGAAAACGTTAATCAATGAAAATAGTGTTAACAGTCAAAGAATCGTCTTCTTGACAATTTTATTTAGGGAATCACTGTACTCATACTAAAACACTAATAAATGACAAATAGCGAATAAAGGTACAATAGAAGTCTGGGTAAGTTAATTAAAATCCTGAGAATTTAAGATAAACTTGAAAAATTAAATAATGAAATAAGCAAATAAAGGTGAAATATACTGAGGAAATAACTAATGAATAAAAAAAATTGAAAACATACTGAAGAGGTAATAAGAATTCAAGCTAAACTTTTCCCTAAACCAAAACTGATGCCAATAATGATATTTTAAATCCTTTTAATTTACTTCCACTTGTCTAGTAGGCTAACCGGTAAAGTCTTAAGTAACTGACTATCTTCTGATCCATTAGATTTCCAACAATTCTCTGCTTTGTTCTTCATATTTAGCCTTTGCTTGTTATTTTGTAAGGTCAATAAAACTGCTCTTCTACAAAAATGCTTTAAGCCTTTATTTTACATGCATGAGTAAGTATATGGAATTATACACCTAGAGTTGGTTGGCTGCAGCCTAAACCTCCACAAAATGAAAGTGGCTGATGGGCTTCTCACTGCAACATCTGCCCCATATATGTCTGGATGAAATAAAAAAAGGCTCTATTAGTGCAGTTCTCCTTATAGCACTTTTTTTCTAGCAGAAAAACACTGGAAATCACATGATCCAGTGCTTGTCCAGCGCTTTCTCAAAAAGACGTTCTGTTTGTTTCTATGGCAACTAGTTTGACAGCATAATGTCTTGGGTAGTTAGCTTGCTAATGACGGACACCATCCAAACTACAGCACAATATCCTTATGTTAAAACAAGGTTTTAGGTTGTGTAGATACAACTTCTCGCTAGTTTTATAAAAACAGAGGAAAAGGCCAAACTAAAGATATTTCTGGCATACGGAGCTTGACCCAACGTTACTGTCAACTTTTTTTGGCTACGATAGATTAGCAGTAGTCCTGACGTTGCGGTGCCTTTCTAAAAGGCAGTAGTATAAGGTAGTAGTACAACAGGAACAGTTATTCTAATCAATAATATTTAGAAAAGATGGCCTATTCTTTGGAACAAAACCCAAAACTACACATACCTAATAGTGTCCAAATAAGTCCTCATTATGTCTTTTTGATTGAGAATAACTGTTCCTGAGAATAACTGTTGCTGTTGTACTACCATCGTATAAGCCCCTTTCTGAGCAAAACATATTGAGATCAAAACTCACATGCGACAACTATCTTACTTACTATGAATAAGCAGTAATTAGGAGTTTATATTGGAGAAAATACAAAATTTCTGAATTTTCTTTACATTATATTTACACATATGTGTAAATATAATGTAAAGAAAATTCAGAAATTTCCAATATATATATATATATATATATATGTGTGTGTGTGTGTCTGTGTGTGTGTGTATGTGTGTGAGTGTACAAATATAAGATAAAATAATTAAAAACAAAATAACAACAAATAAAAAACAACCACAAAAAGTAATCATGAGAAACTAGTACAGGGTGGGGTAGGGAGGTTGGTAATTAATGTAATGTCTTCAATTGCTCATTCGAAATTAGCATTGGAGTAGATTCCAAGCAAGGTGAGCAAACCAACTCTAATTCTCCTAATTGAGCAAGGGTGCGTTGGAGCGGATTCTAAAACGTAGAGGCATCACAACAGAAAGCTAACTTACCCAGCTCAGTGCGAACATTAGGAACTGTAAATTGAAAATAACTGCTAGAGCGGGTATGATCGGGAGTGCCAGTTTAATAACACTACAATTGATGATATAAATGATGGGAGTTTACCTATGATAACTTTATAGATGAACAGAACCCAGTGTCTCAAATGCCTTTCAATGACAGATGATAGCCAACCAATATTGTCATACAGGATGCAGTGGTGGGTGTTAGCTAGCACCAGTTACAACTGACTGTTTCAAGAGATGTAAGACAGGAGAGGGGGACATTCCTATAGATTACATCACCATAATCTAGCACAGGCATAAAAATTGCTTCAACTATCTTATTCTACTAGAAATGGGGAAAGTAGTTTTGTTTCCATAAAGAAGCCCGATCTTTTGACTCAGCTACTTTAAAAGGCATTCAATATGGAAAGAAAACATCAGTTTCTCATCTAGCCAGATGCGCTGTACACTGATACCTGTTCAATATTAAAATCATTTAAGGTGCTTAAGCGTAAGCTGCTAGTCAACATTCTTTGATCTAGAAATTAGAATAAATTTTGTTTTATTACCGTTTAATACTATCTTAGTAGTCTACAGTCTACAGGGCTTCTTGTAGAGCACTGAAAGCTAGCTATGAATTCTCAAGTGCAAGTTTGATAGAATCAGCAATACAGTATATTTTGGTATCGTCGGCACAGAGATGGACACGACAGTTATTGAAAGAAGACGCCATGTCATTAATGCAAATGGTAAAGAGGACAGGTCTTTTGCTAATGGCAAGAAGTCAGAGTCAGATTTAACCGTTGATGTTACACATTGGAACCTCTTGCTAAGATAACTTTGGAACCAGTTGCAGTCATTACAGTCAAAACCAATGGCATTTAGTTTTTGTAAAAGCAAATTATGATAACAGTATAAAAAGCTTTCAAAAGATCTACAAAAGGTGCAGTATGGTGCTTCCTTCTGTGTAGACCCAATACTATATCATTGGTGACCAGGTTCGCTGCTGTGATTGTACTATGTTGTGCTCTGAAACAAGATTGGTGTGGGTCTAATAAGGAGTAACCCAAAAGAAATTATTTCAATTGGTTGTTGACTAGTGATTCTAAGATCTTTGATAAGCAGGGTAATTTGGAAATTGGACAGTAGGCCATCCCCACTTTTATACAAAGGTGTTACATGGGCTATTTTTCAGACCAGTATGTGTACCAGAAGAGATGGAGAGGTTAAAGACACAAGTTAGCTGCTTTGTGATAAGGGGAGCAGACAGCTTTAGAAGAAAAGGGTCTAAATTGTCCTCACCAGTTGAGCTCCTGGGGTTCAAGGCATTTAGTGCCCTAGACCAGACCAAACACCAGAGTTTTGAGTCATCTTGACATTCTATGCAAACATGTCAGGCTAATTTAAAATTGGCTTATGTGATTGATTTGAAATTATTAACACATGGAGTTAACAACCTGCTGGATTGATTAAAATAATGACAATTTTTTTTTCTTTTTGCAAAATTTAACTTCCAAGTTGAAAGTGTTCAAAAATTGAAAGTGACAAGTGGTACTGGCTTACTTACACAGGTTTGATTGGTAGATACTTAATATTGCCAGAGTAGAGGAGGGGAGAATCCTGAGTTGCAGAGTCCAAGACATTTTCAGAAAATTGTAAAATGATTGATTTGTTCCAGTTTATGGTGTAGTGAGAGATACTGAGAATTTCTTAATAATGTTAAAAGTTTCATTAGGTTACAAATGGATTTTGTAAATAAAGTAGTAAATCATAAGCATGTAGACTAGCAGCGGGTAGCTTGAGGGCTGGGTGGGATCTCTATTGGGTCTCAGTAACAGTGCCATAACAGCAATATTCATATGTGTAGGAATGGTAGAAGTGGCTTTAATCTGTGTAGTTACTGTTGATTAGTGGTAACAGTATGTTCTGAAAATAGTGGTAGAATTCCGCTGGTAGTCCATCTGATCCAGGAGATTTGTTATTTGTTATTTTGTTTAGAGCACTAATGAGTTTGCTGAGGGTAAGGGGTGCATCTAGTTATGCTACTTGTTCGGCTGTCAGTTTGGGTATCCAGATTGTTAAAGAGTATAAATCACTGTAACATCACTGTAACAAAACACGGTTTATTTCTTGTGAGAGTAATTGTGCCTGAAGAGTCCACCATTGGTTGGAGATGGTTTACCAAATACTTATTGTTTGCTTTGTTAGTGTACTGAAAATCATTGATGAATTAGAAATTGATTTTTTTTTTGTATGATGCCTTCCAATTCTGGTTTGAGTTCTTTTTTGGTATACTGGGATTGGTGAATAATTTGTTCTGTTTTGTCATTTTCTGTTCTGTTGTATTTTCCAATTGTCGTTGCATTTTTTCCTGTATGGAGAGTATGAAATGATGATAGAATGCCCACTTTTATGTGTGAATGCCCACTCTTTGCCTTATTAGTGTTATAAAATCAGAGTCTTATAGTGGTGAGGTACTAAGGCGTCATCTTGTTGAGATTTTGGTGTGTGTTTGAGTATGTATAGACAGTATTTAGTATGTATGGCATGATCACTAATGACAATTGGGTGAATTGTATTACCTGAAATATTTGGTATAAGCGAGTTACTGACAATAAATAGGTAAATTCTTGATGAACACTGGTGACCTGAGGATAAGTATGAGTATTCCTTTAAAGATGGGTTTCTCATTCTCAGTCTGCTTTATTAGGTTAGTAGAGTGCCAGTTCCTTGAGTTGCTGTCCAGATGTGCTTGAGCAGTCAGTTGTTGGGTTGATGTATTAAAATCTCCAGCTATAATAAGGCTATCTGGACAGTGAGGAAAAGAAATTGTGAAAGAAAACTGGGTCATCGCTGCTTGGGCCACATATATTTGTGAGTGTGCATGTTGTATAATTGATAGGTGTGGTAATAATGACGAATATTCCATATGGATGAATGGATGAATTTGATGAGATGGTTAATTACTTTGAGTCTTTTTGATTGAGTGCGGAAGCCGCATATATTCCATGTGATTATGTTAAGTGTGTGCATGTTTAGATATTATGTGTGTCTAGGGTATACATTAGCTGTGTCTATATGAGAGTTGCAGGGAGGAAGTGAAAAATAAGTAGGAGAAAGAAAGAAAAAGAAACATTATTTAGAATGTATGTGTGTATGTGTGTGAGAGAGAAAGAGTTAGTAGCCTATTGGAAAAGATAGGGAAAGCCTCTAAAGAGAAGGATGGAGAGAGGGAGGGAGAGAGAAAGAGAGAAAGACAGAGAAAGAGAGAGGTGCAGCCTTAACAGCCTACTGAAAAAAGGCGTTAAAAGGTTAACACAATGCATTGGTCATTCAGAGGTGTTTGCATGTTAGAATGACCACTGCAGCAGTAGGCTATGGGCTAGTCTATGAATCATTATAAAAGCCATGGTGTGGAACTCTAAATAACTGTATCTATATGGAGTTTATCAACCACAAGTACTGCTCGCTTGTTGTTGACACGGTTTTCTTTTAAAATTGAGTAGAGAACTTTCCTTTGTTTGTTAATCTCTTGTGGTTGTTCATTCCATAGTTTGTGTTCTTGAGAAATTCCCCTTTGCTTGTGTGATTTGTGTAAAATTTGAGAAAATGTGTGATTTTTGCTATGATTGGTTGTGTTCTATTGCCATCTTGTTTGCCAGGGCAGTGCACATGGTGAAAAGTGATGTTTTGAACAGTGTGTTGACAAAGGTTTTGATCAACAGTATGAGGTTATTTGGTGTAGTTTCGGGGATGCCTGAGAAGATTAGGTTATCATGCATCAAGTTTGAATATCCAGAATGGTTTACTTGTTTATTTTTTTAGAAGTCTTAGAGCGATGGACTCAAAGCTAACTGAGACTGAAAATGAGTAAAGGATATGAGAGGTAAAACAGGATTCAATATAGATTGCAACCCTTCAACCTTTACCAATTCTGTAAATTCTAAAAATATTGAAATCATCCAAGGCCAACTCTGTGTTCTTTATGCTACTCTTAAGCCAAGTCTCAGTGATGGCTGGTAGTGTTGGGATGAGATACAGTAGAGTTACTGGATGGTGAAACACATAGATGAAGTTTGATAAAGTTGCCGCCCACTGAGATAAGCAATGTGTTTGGTGGCAAGATCTATCATGGATCATAACCTGACTACTAGCAGATGTACAGTGATGATCAGGTGGTTCAACTTAAGGTAGGTAAGGTTAAGGTAGGAGGAGAATAAAGACCGGTCAAACTTAGGAGTAAGTCAGAGGCCAAAAGTTACAAAATTGATAAAATTAGAGACTAATTGCATGGCTCCATCCCTATTCAGATGGAAACCATCTCTCCCATAGAGATTATGCCTTGTTCAGGCATAACCAAAATTCCCCATAATATTACATCCAGCTGCCAGACAAAACATTTTCAGCCACAAATGGAGGCTGAAGAGAGGGCTAAAACATTCAGAGCCTTTGGATGGAGATAGGAGATAGGCCCAGAAATAATACAGCTCTTATTTACGTTCTCAATCACGGATTTTCAAAGTCCTTGAAATTGTAAATGTAATTTCTCAGATATCCAGGCAATAACATAATTTGTCCTTGCAAGGACAATGACCATATTGACTGAGGGATGATGGTCAAAAGGCAATTGGATTAGATTAATAAAATAACTTTAACCTTAGCACTATTGACATAGTAAGAGACAGCTGCAGGAAGTTGAACTTTACTAATAACAGAGTCACCTGAGACGAGGATATCCAGAGTCGTGAGAGGATTTACACTCACTATCAGATTAGATGGGAGAGAATGTGCAGCAGAGACCAGGCCTGGTGGAGCAGATGGTCTGTCACCGTGTACAATAATCAAGTGGTAGTTCGACCTAGCCTCTGCAGAGCTAGGCAGAGGGGCCTGTTGTAGCCTGTTCAGACATGTGGAGTAGCGATGATGAGCATTGTTTAGAAGATTCTTGATGGAGCAGAGCTCAAGTCTCAAACTGGACACATCAGAGGCCCAGGGGGTAGGGCACAATCAGGCTCCAGTCGTCCATGACTTGAGGGGAGTAGTCATGATCCAAGTAAGACACATCAGGTCGGGTTAGATAGCCTAGTCACACGGTTAGGTTGATACCAGTGTCTAGGGTTTAGTAATCAGGTTAATTGATAGTATATGCGCTGTAAGAGAATGCGTTTTGAGCACTTTTGCCAGGTAGAGACTTCAGGGAGGAGCAGTCCAAGTCAACGTTTTAGTGAGTCCACTGTAGGCAAGCCAGTAGTTTGGCCAGGTAGCCTAGCCACCAGGCTAAAAACAAACCTACCTAGATTACCCACTAGACAGAGCAGAATAGTCCACTGAAAAAATTACACAGGATTTATAAGGTTCTGACAGTCTGCAGCATAAGGTGAAAAGAGATAAAAACTGCGAGCTACGACAGAGCAACAGCGTACCTCTGCATAGCCTGTGTTCATGCCTGCGTAATAGGGAGGCTTGTGGGAGCTCTCCAGGCTTGTAAGCCTCATTCTCACAATAAGCACAGTTGTCAGAAGCGTCTGGGTGTCAACTATGACAAATAACGTTACCCTAAAAAATACCTTCTGAGCTCTGTCAAACCAACATGGCCTCTAAAGCCTATGCATATTGCATGCATTTAGCCATTTCGCAATAACAAGGAAACATGGGTATGCAGTGTGTCTAAAAATGCTACAAGACATTTCCTTACCTGCAACCCAAACATGGTTTTTGAACTGCATGGGCCTGAATCTATTTCACCACTGATTCAATATGGACCTACCTGCACACATGCAACTGGACTACCAGTTTCCTGGAAAATATTGTCTGTGTGGGCACTACACTAGTAAAATCCAAATCATGCAAAATATGTACTAAAGTTGTCTTGCCTGTTTAAAGGTTAAAACTGCTAAAATTTTGTGTGTGCACTAGAATGTTTATTTCTTACCTTCACCCTCTTCCTGTACAGACCAAGATTGAGACACAGTGAGACACTGCATAGACTCATACTGTTGACGTGCCTCCTGATTCTCTGAGTCTACCTCATCTGGTGGCCTCTTCAGCAAACGACAGTTAAAGGTATGACCATTTCTTCGACTCGATTCTTGAGGCCACGGTACTCCATTCACTGCAATTATCACACATAAAATGAAGGTTTGTAGATTATTACATATCAAGTCAATAAGTCAAATTGTCACCATAGTGTCAGACTTTTGCTCATATTTTGTTCACAAGGTGTCGTCATACAAAAAACCCATTGCTAAAAATGGTGCATCCAATAACTCAATCCGATTCCATCACCATTATCTCTGCTTAGCATAATTCCAATGGAAATGGACCTTAAATGACAAAATAAGCCTCCTAACTCCTCATTGACATGTTGTGACGTGTGCATTTAGGCCAACAACATGTAGAAATATGAGACGCAAATTGTTCCTGCTTTTATATGGGACAGGCCTGTAAATGGGACAGGCCTTTTAACTTCTTTCACAAATTTTTGCTAGGCAAATATAGGAAACATCAAATATATATATATATATATATATATATATATATATACACACTACAAATCACCTTCTTCTGCATGACTTTATTCTACCCATAATAGACGATTAACTCCAGACGATTAACAATTTTTCCAATATTAACTCCTAATTACTGTTTATTTGTAGATAGTAAGTTAGCAGATTTTAATATGCTTTGGTTAGTGTGGGCCTTATAAGACGGTAGTAAAACAGGAGCAGTTATTCTCCTTCAGTAATACTGAGAAAATATGGTCTATTCATAGGAACAAAACCCAAATCTACAAGTTCTAATCCAAATAAGTCCTAATTACATGTTTTTGATTGAGAATAACTGTTCCTGAGAATACCTGTTCCTGTTGTACTAGCACCTTATAAGCCTCTTACTGAGCAAAGCATATTAATATAATAATTTATATACAACAACTATGAATAAGCTGTAATTAGGCAGTAATGCTGGCGAATTTCTTAGTTAATAGTCTACTATGTATGTGTATATATATATATATGCATGTTAATATATATGTGTGTATGTGTACACACATATATGGTTCATTTTTTTTCTTTCTTAATCCTTTCATGTAAAGTTGTAAATGCTTCAAGAATACAAAGTAAAAAAGTCATTCTTAACAATTTTGCCAATATTTTACCACCAGAGACATTTCAGTAGAAATATCTTTTCACATTTGGATTGACAGAATATTCATTTTTTAATTAATTTTCATATTTTATTGCACAAGAAAAATGGCGGTGCAATAGACTCAATCCTCTGTTTTTGGCCTGAGTGCTATGCTTGCATTGCTATGCTTGCAATATAAATTTTGGGATGTGGGGGAATATTATACACCATTGGAATCAGTAGGATCTCCTGTTTATTTTCATATGCAGTTTGTTCGTTAAGTTAAGAAATCATGACATGAGGGCGGGAGGAATGGGTATGGACTCAGCTGTATTACAGTCATGAATTTTGATAAAAATTCAATGGTAATTTTCTCATGAACCGTTCACCACAGAAACTAACAAGTAACACCATAAGAAAGCTCAGTTTGTGCAGCTGTCTACACAAGTAATTTAACAGAGAAGAGTTGATGTGTGAATTCAGCAGCACGGTGCCTGGCTATCGGTTTCAAAGGGTTAACTATGCCGTGGTGTTCAAAGCATAGAATAAAGCCTTCAATAGAAATTTATCATTTGTGCAAATAAGATTATTCACAACTTCATTTAATGAGATTATTCACAACTAGGGCTGTCGAAGTTAACATTCATAGTGCATTAACGCAATTAAATAAAATGTCAGATAACAGCATATCTAAGCAACACTGACCTGGACACATCTTAGTAAGGAACACGCTACGAAAGAAGGCTGGTGGTGTTCACATTAACATCTCCAAGGAATTGTGTTACACAGTAATAGTGATGGGGAACGTGAACTAACTGGCTATTAAAACTGACAAACTGACTGCCCTGGTAAGGAATCAGAAGTTGTACAGGAGATATAGTCTGATATGCCTTATGGACAGAGAACTTTCTGGTAAGGAGGAGGGTGGTGCACTGGCGCTGTATATAAACAACAGATGGTGCAATCCCAGTCATGTTACAGTCAAAGAGACTGTATGCAGTAAGGATGTGGAGTTACTAACAGTTAGTCTCTGGCTGTATTACATGCTAAGGGAGTTCTCACATGCCACTGTTGTCTGTGTTTACGTTCCAGACACTGTGTGTGACGTCATTCACTCTTCAATTGCAAGGCTCCAAATTCAACACAGAAGATTTTTTTTACGATCTCTTGTGACTTTAATAATGCAACACTGGATTCCATCCTCACTAATTTCTACCTATTTGTTGAATGCCCAACGAGGAAAAAGAGGACAATAGACCTCATAGACCACAAAAGACAAGAGACCCTCTGTCCCCACTGGGAAAGTCAGACCACAACCCCATTCATCTTCAGACAATGTGCAAGACACAAGTACAGAGACTACCGGTTATTACACGCAAGTTCAGGAACATCATAAGCAGGAAGAGGCCTTGAGAGACTGTTCTGAGTCTACTGACTGGAGTGTGCTACAGAATGGAGAGGAAAGACTATGTTGCTTCCCTAAATAATAAACCTTGGGTGATGTCAAAAACCTTGTTTAAGGATGGTGATTTGATGGAGCTGAAGCGTGTGCAGTGGGAGCTCAAAGACAATCTGACAGAGGCAAAGGCAAAGGAAGAAGAAGGTGGAGAGCTGGAAACTACAGGAGAACAATATGAAAGAGGTCTGGCAGGGATGCCATTGTCACCACCACTAAATCTCTTCCGCCAGTGTCTAAAAATGACTGCACAATCATTTACATTTACATTTATGCATTTAGCAGACGCTTTTATCCAAAGCGACTTACAACTCATCAACTATCAATTGTTCAGGGCCAGTCTCCCCTAGGGCAACTTAGGGTTAAGTGCCTTGCTCAAGGGCACAATGGTGGCAGCCGGGATTCGAACCCACAACTTTTCAGGCTACTTACACGCTAGCCAGGTTCCTTAACCACTACGCTACCACCACCCCAATCAGCCACCCCCCCCCCCCCCCCAACCAGACACTTATCACTACACACTGTTAAGATGGCCCAGATAGAGTTGTGCTGTGGAACTATGGAACTATGAGAGGTACTCCAAAATTTTTTTAATTAAAGTTGCTGACCCCAGGTTCACTATGCCATTGACCCCCTACAGTTCACTTACCTGGAATCTGTGGGAGTAGAGGAAAACATTCTCGATTTACTACACAGAGTATACTCTCACTTGACTGTGCTGGGATAATCATGTTCTTTGACTTTTCCAGCGCTTTCAAAACCATTCAGCCCCTTCTGCTGAGAGACAAACTATGGCAGATGAGAGTGGACCCAAGCCTGATGACCTGGATCACAGATTACCTAATTTAAAGGTCCCAGATGCTGGCTTTTACCATTGACAGGGGGGATGTGGAGACTCTCAGTACATACAAGTACCTGGGGTTACATCTTGACAATAAACTAGACTGATCTGTTCATACATTTTAAAAGAATGGGCAGAACAGGCTTATTTCCTTAAGAGGCTGAAATCCTTCAATGTCAGCAGCAAACTCCTGTTTATCTACCACTCTGTCATGGCCAGTGTCCTTTTCCGTGCTATGGTATGGTATTGTTAACAAAGAATGTACTGACAAATTGACCCTGTGGGTGGCAACAAGGCCACTTTGAATGGGAGATGTGCCTAGACTGTACGAGAAGAGAGAGGTTAGATAAGAGAAGAACATGGAGCCGGTGAGAGGCAAGTCAGAGAAGTTTAGGTTGCTCACTCTCAAACTGAGTATGTGTTGCAGTCAGGCAGGCAAGTTCAAGGTAGAGGGTCCTGCTCTTGTAGCGACCGGCAGTGGGTGTTTGGCAGGTGTTTGGTGCACGTCTTGTGTCTGTGTCTCGTACGCGGAGGTAATTTGGAACTTTGGAAGTTATTCGTGTTTTATTGTCTCTCATGGCAAGTTTACCACATAATGGAGATCCTCTACCTGCAGGCAATACTTTTGATCCTGGTTACTCAGATTCAACCAGAATCCACTACACTTGTGAATTTCTCCAAGGCCTACAATGAACACAGAAAACCCCAGATCTCTCAATGGATTATCTCCTGGGTGACAATTCTATCCCATTGACAAGGATAGCACATCTACAATCTTTGGGCGTGCTCCTGGGGAAGTCCCCCGTAAACAAGAAAGGAGAGGAGGCATCCGAAAGCGCATGAAATTATGGTCCTGGCAAATGTTCTGTCACTGTGGAATAAAATGGACAAATTGCAAGCCAACATTTGTCATCTGTGTGAATTTAGGGATGCCTGTGTCTTAGCGTTCACTGAGACTTGGCTGAATGTCACAGACTCGGATTTGTCTGTGGATATCAAGGGTTTTGGACCTCCTATTCATCTTGATCGAGACTGTGAGGTAATGGGCAGAACGCAAGGTGGTGGAGTCTGCTTCTACATCACTTTAGATGGTGAAACAACATCACAGTAAGGGAACGCGTATGCCTTGCACACACAGAACTGCTCTCTGTGTCACTACGACCACTCTATCTCCTGAGGAAATTCCCTCAACTTTTCGTCACATTCATCTACATTCACCCCAAGGTGAACGCTAAAGCTGCCGCTTCCATAATCTTTAATGTTTTCTTGAATCTTTAATGTTTCAAGATCTCCAATCTATCTCGCCGTACTCACCAAATTTTATTCTGGGGGATTTTAACCACTGCAACAGGGACCCTGTTAGGATTTTATCTGTATGTCAACTACCCCACATGAAAACTTTAGATTTCAAAGAGCCGTATAAATCTGTTGCTGCTCAGCCTCTTGGATCGTCAGACTATAACATTGTCCACCTTATCCCAACATATAAGACTGTCCTGCAACATGAACAGGTGGTGAGGTAAAGGGTGGACGTCTGGACTGAGGAAAACTCGCTTGACCTACAGGGATGTTTTGATTGTACTGATTGGTCTGCGTGTATAGACTCCTCTGAAAGCACACATGAACTGATGTTTGTTGATTTATCGAACTCTGCAAAGACTGTGATTCCCACCAAGGACAAACCATGGGTGTCTTCTGACTTGAAAAAACCAATTAGCCAAAGGAAAGCTGCTTTTAACAGCGGTGATGATATCAAGTTTAAAGAACTTAGAAAAGTGGTACAGACAGAGGTAAAGAAAGCGAAAATCAATTACAAAGACAAGATAGAAGCAGAATTCAGCAGTAATAACCCTAGACTTGCCTGGAAAATGACTGGCTGCTATGGGAGGGAGGACAGTGAAGTCAGACTTGCTGCTCAGACAAACATCTTGCTGACAGCCTAAATGTTTTTTTGTCAAGCATGACTTCACAGAACAGAAAAAAAACTTTAGGGACATAACTAAATCAGGCCCATGTAACATCACTTTGGACACTGGTATAGTTGTGAGGATGCTAAGGCAGACTCATTGTAGGAAGAGTCGGGCCAGGATCAGATCTGTGAAAAGGTGCTCAAGACCTGTGCGGAGCAACTTGGGGGCATTTCCATTTACTACTTATGAGTCTATAGAACAACAGAGGATTCCTGCCATTTGAAAACACTGTTGTTGTTGCTGTTGCTAAGTGCTCAAGCTCCAAGGCCTTAAATGACTTTAGACCTGTTGCATTAACTTCACTAGTAATGAAGGCCTTCAAGAACGGTAGCTGAGGCCATTGAGCAGGTAGTTCAGGCTAAGGTGCAGGGGTTCTTGGACCCCTACAGTTTACATAGAGAGTAGGTGGGGGGGGGGGGGGGGGGATGCCACTCAGATGCTGTTGAACAGCCTGGAGAGCCCTATGTCCTATGCCAGACTTCTTTTTATTAACACTGTATGACCATCATGTGCGCAGGAAGGCACTGGCAACAGTGGACTGTCCTGACCACCCCCTCTGCAGGGAGTTTGTGCTCCAGTTTGTGATCTGAATATGCTTTGGTTAGTATGGGGCTTATAAGGCAGTAGTACAACAAGAACAGTTATTCTTCTTCAATAATATTTAGAAATGATGGTCCAGTCATAGGAACAAAACTCAAAACTACAAGTGCCTAAAAATGTCCAATAGTGTCCAAATAACTCCTAATTACGTCTTTTTGATTGACAATAACTGTTCCTGAGAATAACTGTTCCTGTTGTATTACCACCTTATAAGCCCCTTCCTGAGCAAGGCATATTGGGATCATAATTTATACACAACAACTAGCTTATTTACTATGAATAAGCAGTAATTTGGAGTTTATATTGGAAAATATCTAGTTAATGGTCTACTATGGGTAGAATAAGCTCATCAAGTATAAGGTATTAATAAGCAACTTGCAATGACTAACAAATCAGCTAGTATGTTATTAATATGCATGGTAACAAGCTGCTAATTAATGATGAATATGTGTACCATAATCTAAAGTGTTACCGAAGTTACAGCTAGATGTAGTGGTGATCAACTGGCCAGCTGGGTTGAAATTACTGAGATGAAACTAGAAAGGTCTCAAACATTTATCATGTCACTATTTATTTCAAATGAACACAGAAAAAAATACTGGTCGTATTTGCTGGATTGGTAAGGGGGAACGGACTTTTTGCTGAAATACTGCCCCCACTGGCGTATAGTGTATGAATGTAATATATGGCTTTTACAGAAATTACTTTTAATGGCTATACCTGGTCTTTGTAAGTCTACTACATTCCAACATCCACCAGTTAAGGATGAGTTATCTGCCAATTTTCTTTAAATTTCTTTTATTGACATTTCATAGAATTTAAAAGTTGTGCTGCCTAATGTATGCTGGAGGGCACAGACAACTTACTGAAAACCAAAAATTACATGCATTCTCTCCACAATGTGATGAAATATCCTGAGGCAGTACATTTCCTGCTGTAGGTTTATTTTTAATATTAGCTTACTTCTAAAGTAAGGCTCTTTTTGAAGTAAATCCAACATGATTTCAGTCTCGATAACTTCAGGAATTATGTTGTCTTTTACTTCTACTGTTAATTGTTGCTGGTAAGAGATTAGTCTATGCTTTTTCTCCCTTCTGTACAAGAGGGTGTAGGCTACAGTAGACTATAGTTTGAATCGTAATATGACTTCTGAGACACCCTAACCTTCAGAATTAATTTTAGGGAGTCTCACATCAGTTGGCCACACCCATTTTTCTGTCAGATTATTTACCGTAATTTCCGGCCTAAAAGACGCACTGGCGTAAAAGCCGCACCCACCGTTTTAAAAAAAAAATCAATAACAGTACACGCATTGGCCGCACCGCCTCACAAGCCGCAGACAGTCAATGTTACAATGTTTTCAATGTTTTCAACTTCTAACAATGTAGCTAATTAGTTCGTGTTAAAAAAACCCCGCAATGTTTTAACAGTAGCCTACGGGATTCCCTTCAAATTTCTCATCAATTCCCCTCAGCTCGCCTCCTAAACACACAGCCATTCACAATTCATCCATTCATTATTGGTATGACGCCATCTATATTAACCAGCTCACGCTTCAAATGCTCTTAACACATAACCAGCATTTTAACAGGCGTACAAACGTATCGACCTAAAATCACATTGAGAAACTTTAACAGAAACTTTCACAAGCACACAGCCATTCACACAGGCTAGTTTAACAGTTAGCCTACCAGACGCTATCGTCCTCATTCTCAGAGGCACTGAAACCATTAAACTCCTCTTCTTCCGTGTCAGGCAGCCGGTAAAAATCCATAAATTGGCCGCATCGTCGTAATAGCCGCAGGGGGCAAAACGCGTGACAAAAGTAGCGGCTTATAGGCCGGAAATTACGGTAATTATTATTTTATTATTTTATTTAAGTTTTTGTCACACAGAAAGCATACATATATAACGTGAAAGTGCATAGCCTGAGCCTTCCTAGTCACTGTGATAAACACTTGAGAAAATGCCTGAGAAAATTAGCTTTGTATTTACATAAAAATAATAATATTAATTCAGCTCTGCGTCCATCTCACACCTGTTCATCTCACAATATATGAAAATGTTCAAAAATTTTATCAAAAATCACTTTACTCAAATATGGCAAACCCCATATGAAACAGCAGATTCTGGTCTAGAAACCACATGATTTTTTTTGCATTGTCTCTGTCAGGGCACATGCAAGTAATGTCACTTCAGGACCCAGGCTAGCAATAAAGAGGATTATGATGCAGCCCTGTACCCGATTCTTCTCTTTGCAATAAAATGTGAAAATTAATAAAATATTCTGTCAGTGCATATACTTTTACTGTACTGTCATACAGTATCCCACCATTATATTGCCAGATTACAGATATCCCCCTCTATCCAAAAAGAGGGAAAAAAATTAGGTGAAAATATAATACTGCCATATTTGGATAACCTAGATCAGCGTTGTCAACACAGTGGGATGAAATAAAAAAAACTGTGTCCAAGTCGAGGACCGGACATATTCAATATTTATTATGAACTTAAGTTTTACAAATGAAACAGAAAGTGGCCTAAATCTTGGGCCTAATGTAGTATTAGCATATTGTAGTATACTACTAGTCTTGCTAGAGATGCGCTAATACAACTTTTTTAGTTTGCATATTGGTCAATACCCGATACCAATCCAATATCCCCACTGAATTAGGGCATAGGCATCATCCTCAGCTTTTATTTTCCTACTCTTTTAACTGGGCATTATTTTCCAAGCCAAGACAAAACAGAAGAATTATGTATTATGTAATTATGTATTTGATGTTTATGGGCCTAGGTCTAATTAGGTGCCTATCACTTTAAATTTCTTGGCACGAACATAACACTACAGGACTTCAGTAAAACAAACTTTGTTTGTGGTGGAAATCAGTAGGCTGCTGCAGATGCTGACTATGGTTTCTATTGCATCAGTTTAAATGAATATTCATAAAGAACTTAAGCAGAATTTTCATTGGGTTATAGGAGAGATGTGTCTTGCAATATGCAATTTTCGTTATCATTTTGGTGAGTAACCTTAAGCTGCTACATTACTGACAAGTAGACTCAACATGAATTAAGTTCGTTAACAGGAACAGGAATGTTAGATATTTGCAGGTTTTTCATTAAAACTTACAGTAAATGACCTTAACTTTGATAATTTTATTAATAGCACTTATAATAGCTACAGAAAATGTGTGATCATATCTTCTGTACCTAGCTGTCATGCTCATACCATGAGATTGCAAGCCAGATGATCACACAGTAGTGTAGTAGCGTTGTTGCTACCATTAAGTTTAGGACACTGGATGGATCGGACATGGATCGGCTAATTTGCCAATACCCGATCCAAGCATTTTTTACTGTATTGGTACCGATATTGCTGCATACCTATTGCAATAAGATTTATTTTGAATCGCATTCAAAGCATACTCTCTTGCAGGCCTTGATTGACGTAATACAAGCGCAGCAGCAGTCCATTGTGGTACTTACAGTAGTAACGGTGCATGTGAAATACCAGTGGGCCAGTTCTGATAGACATTAGATATTATCTGGGGGGCCAAATAGAATTACATTGAGGGCCAGATTTGGCCCACAGGCCTAGACTTTCCTGAAAAAAAACCCAATATATAGCATGGGTAGATGACTCTTACAATGACTGAGATAAGAGCTTTAAAGTAAAGGCAGTGGCATTATTCTGAAAATAGCCTAGGGCCCATAGGGTTAAAACATTACGCTCCAAAGAAGCTTTTGTTGATGACTGAATAGCCTAATGAGACAGAGGTTGTCTGTTATGTTTGCAAAAACACTACACAGGACGCTCTTAGTCGCACTCTCCATCTTATGGTCACTCATCCGCTAGTCACTTGTTCCAACTCTAAGTTTCTATTTGTGTTATATTAGGCCAGGCCTACTTGCGAGCATCTAGGAAGCAAATTTGGAAGCTGTTATCTAAATGAGGAGACTCTATGAGCTCTGCAAGTGTAAGTTACTTTTACTGTTTGGATTTGGAGAAAATTAACTTTATTTCAAGTCAGATAGCTACCACTTAGTACATAGATATTAACAGGGTTACCGGGGTTACATTTTAAATTGAGAAGTGGTAGTATTTCACTGAATGACAACCAGCTGGACAACATTGCTGACATTAGTTTAAGGTTAGGCTACCATAATATATTAAGTTTAATTGATGTCCAAAAACTGTTCTAGTTAGCATAAAGGTATGTTCATATATAGTTACTGCCATTAACTCGAATTGGACTCTGAGCACCCCAACCCACTTCATTCACACCGAAGTAGTATTTTTTTGTAATGGAAATGTAACGGACGTGGTACCAGAACCAGGAAGTAGTTGAGTACAGTAGAATAAAGCAGGTACTGTGTATGGAAAAGCCCTATTAGATGCCTTTTACTCCAGAGATTTTACATAAAATGCTTTGTGTAAATAGTCTTCAGTTTGCATCAGAATCTTACATGGCAGCAATTATTACATAGCCTACTGCAGTGCCTTTCTGAGTGCATCTCTGTTCCAAGCATCGCTTACAAAAGGACTACTGTCAGCTAAGCAGAGCTTCACTCTTACAAGACCATTTTGCATGAAACACGCTTATTGGTTGAAGGGAAATGCAGACTTCCAGATGTGTTTGAGACCATTTGTGAGGGCTTTGAGCATGACGAGCAAGTTTTGGAAAACTACATAACAGATTCATATTTTAAAAATGTACCGAAATATTGACATTCACATGTGTTTATTGAACCATAGGGGGCATAACGGTCAGTTCGGTAGAAAAACTTGAGCCACTGCATCCCTAATACCAAATAAAATCCCAAATATCATGTCTGTATTACTAATAGTTTTGACCAAGCCTTAACGTGACCAAGCCTTTTTGTCAAAAGACCCCTTTTATATGGCATGCATAGCCTTGCAATGTGGTGACTAGAACAAATCAAATCAAACTAAGAATCAGAAGAAAAACTGAAAACTCACCCAAGCTCTTAGGCAGCAGGCTGCGTACAAACTCATTATGGTCACCCACATGGAGGATACTATAGACACTGGAGGTCATCAGTTCTTCTTGGGTGTAACCAAGGTAATTGGTCACATTCTCAGATACAAAAACAATTCGACCCTCTCGGTTAACCACGAAGAAGAAGCCATTCAGGGCCTGGAAGGAAATATAAGAAGATACACAGTACCACAAGAAGTGAGTGAAGATCTGGAGACAGTGAGAAACTATCACCCACCACTATCTTTACATGAAAAGCCATCTGGATGTCACATTGCTGAACTATATGGATAAAGGTATGGGAAAATAACATGTTTCATTCAGGCGCATTATCTTAGATGTCCAAAAATCAAGCACCTCACCACACAGTTTGTAACCTGGACTGTTGAATTGCAACAACGGGTCGTTCCGAAGAGCTCAACGAATTCAAGAATGGATCTTGCATGAAAAGCCACAATCTTGCATGAAAAGTCAGAATAAATTGACTTTTTCATCACCTGTCACTGGCGCATGCCACTGGTCACAGAGAAAGATTTACAAGTCTTTGAATTCTGAAATTAGCTTGATTTATGTGTTGAATACAACCAATTATCCTACTCATTTGATTAGCTATTGCCAATAAGCTGAGTAGCTTAGGCTAACTGTGCATTTGTGCATTAGTGCCTGGGGCTCATTTATTGAAGGCCAATGACCTGAAAACACGAACAATGGCAGCTACTGATGTAATTTTCCTCGTTACGCGAATGTTTAAATCGTGCCTATACAGCCTACAGTAGTTCAGTAGTAGTTTTACCGCTTAACCCATTAATGACCAACAACTAAAAATAGCACCTTAAGGAAAAAGCCCCACACAACTTTGTCTCCCTAAGGTGTAGGAACATGAAATTGGTATGAGACCTCTTGTCAAAATTGAAAATGGAAATTGCTCATATTTATCATGCAGTAATTGGTAGATAGTTGTGTTTCTTGAAGACATGCACACAAAACATAAAAATAATTTAAACAATAATTAGACATGAAATTTATCAGATTTATACTCAAGCATACATATCCTTAAAGTACATCTTCTCCTATATCCAGTGTTACCAAGCACTAGCTCTGAGATACTGCTCAATTTCTTCTATTTTTAGTTGTTGGACACATGGGGTATCTAAGTAGTCAGTATTCTATTCTAAATATAAATATTTTCCTATTTGGTTTTAGGGAGACTTGATAAGAAATGTAACTTAACCAGCGCATCTCAATATGAAAAGAATATCCATATTACATAATTTCTTATCCAAGATAGATATTTGTGAAACTTTAAATATCATTTCCCCTTTCACACACACTCATACACGATTTTATGCAAGATTTGCTAGAACTTTGTTACCTACCATTTGGACAGGTCTCAAAATACAACGGTAGATAACGTAAACACAACAGCTGGAAATAATGTGTCTGTATGTTTGTGTGTGTGTATTTGATGATGTTGGTGTGCACTTTTTTGTGTGAATGGGGTCTGTATGAGTAAGGGATGAGGAGCCAAACAGTCAAAGATGCATATTACATGATCATTAAATCAGGTATTGGTACCTTTGGCAGTGTGGGCATGTGCAAAGTACTGCTGGATGAATGAAATTAGCATCTCTATAAAGTCTGACACTACAAGGAAGCATTAGGGTGCTCTAAACTTTCCTGGTAGACAACTTTGGACTAAAACTGATGACATGGCTCCCCAAATCACTGACTGGAAACTTCGTACTAGACCTCAATCAGCTTGGACATCCATTCTTCTCCAGACTCTGAAATCTTGATTTCTCAATGAAATGCTGTAATTTCAAATATTTTAGACTTCATCTGAAAAGAGGATTTTGGAGCACTGAGCGACAAAGCAGTATTTGTACTTACGGCAGTGTGGGCAGTACTATTGGATGAATGAATGAAATCAGCATCTCCATAGTTTATCACTAGAAAGAAGCATGAAGTGCTCTAAAATTTGAAACAAAAAGCTTTAAAGCAAAATAACTTGGCTTAATGACCATGTAAATTCAAATTTTGTGAGACTAATTTTGGGGTCAAATCATCAAATTAACATGAATAATGGCTAAAGATACTTCACTTACTTTATAACAAATCTATATATAGTATGAGTTTCATGTTTACACTGAATTACTGAAATTGCTGGAATTACTGAAAACTTCTCCACAATATTCTAATTTCTTGAGACCTACCTGCAAGTTGTGGCTTTTGATAGAAATATGTGGAATTTTGGTGGAATTGGTGGAATTAGGGGAAAGATAGATGGCCTAATTAGCATATTTAAACATACAATTACAGAGAATTTGCAGTACATTTTCCCTAATTTCCTAATCTCCTTCATGTGTGTGAGCAACTAGTAATGTTTCATAGTGATATCTAAGTTGTAATTTTTACCCTATTCAGCTGTAGTGTCTCACCTTAAAGCCAGTATCACACTAAGAAAAACATGCAATTATGATTATTCTGTTACTAACACATCTCTAACAGTTTAGCCCTTATGTATATCAAATCTGATGAAGATCTGTCATTCATGTCTTGTAGACACATTTTCATAGAAAATAGAAAATCATTGACCCCATCTAACCAACTAAAAATAGCTCCTTCAGAAAAACCTTTGCTGTAGCTACATACTTTGATGATTTGAAAAATTCCAACCGATTTGTGCTCAGCTCAACTTGTAGTTCAAGTGGTGTAAACATTTTTTTACAATTTCACTATGGTCATTAATGGGTCAATTGCTCGACAATCATGCACCATCATCTCACAGAGATATGCTCGCTTGTCATAATTTCATGACAGTTTATCTACAACTACCTCCTTCACAGTGCATAAACTTTCTTCTTTTGGCATGCATGATACTTATACCACTGTCAATCAACAGTTTATAAACTGAAGCTATGACTCGAGAGAAGGCCGTAATGCTGTCACATTGATGCTGATAGTCCAGAGCGAAGTTGACATGGAATGTGCAGAGGAAACTGCAACATTGTCATATTGATGTCGGTAGCTTACACACACACACTGCTGGGAGAGATCTGCCTTGCATTTGGAGAGAAATTCACTGACACCAGAAATTGATTCTGTCTGTGACGATTGTAATAATCTAACCTTGTGGCTGATGAATTTAGTAGGCTACAGCTACAGCTAAAGGGTGTCACAAACATCAGCTAAATACACGCAAAAATCAGAAGATGCCAATATGTTTAAAATGCAAAATATCAGCCCAATATATTGGTCAACCTCTACTCTGAATAGACAAAAAACCTACAGACACTTCAAAACCTTGTGGAAAGTATTCCTAGAAGAGTAGAAGCTATAACAGATACAAGGTTCACAAGATTAACTCCATGTTTTAAAGGTTCATATAAGTGTAATGACAAGATGTCCCAACTACTTCTCTCCATATAAGGTATGTTGTAAATGTGGATGGTCCCAGCTTGAGAACTATCCTTTATCCACAATCCATCTTTGTACAGAGCTAGTCTGCATTTGATCCCACTAAACTTGTTGTCTCAGGAGGCATTTAACCTGATCCATTCAGCGAACAGAGGGAGGAGTTGAATGCAAAGCTAGAATGCTATCAGCCAACTCAGGCTATCAGTCCAGGGCTTATCCTATCTTTTTAAAGTTACATACCTCCAGCAAGCAATTGTATCTCACTAATGAATGTCCAGACCCTCCGTGCGAAACAAAGTGTAGAACGAGGGGCTGGTTTTATTACTAGACTAGGCCTGCCTGTGCATACCTGACATTATTTGTCCTATAGGAAATTTTGTCCAATACTGGGTCAAATGCCACTATACATTGTTGTGAACTGCACAATTCTCCTCCATGTAAAGCTATCTGTTGGTTTTCCTCCATACTGGCTTGATTAGAATTTTGTTTCCAGTCTGAAGGGTTACACATAATAAACCTGGCAAATTGGTCTTACGAACATTTTACTTTTTTTATTAACATTACTTGCAGTTTTTTGACTTGCTACATGTAACTACCCTGGCTAACATCAGATTGATGTTAAATTTAGATTCAGCCTAAATCCTACTGGTCCATTTCATGAAGGGCAGTGATTAATAAACTTGACAAATCCTTTTGGCAGTACTGAGTTTTAAATGCAGTTGCTTGAAAATACATGACAGGATACATGGATACAGTCAGTGGAGGCAATAGCTGTGTAAAAAGCTGCCTTTATGATGTTCCCTGGTTTGTATAAAGCCACTTGATATCAGATAAACTGAAAAAGCGCAATGAGCTCTCAGACTTAGCCGGTTCCTAGGCTAAACTGTAGCAGCATGTTTGATATTTTTAAATTATTTTCTGAAAATTTTGAAGGTGCCAGTAGTCAATTTGGATGCTGAATGGCTGAAACACTCCAAATGCAGACCCCCTGCTGAATGATCACTCACCACAAAACTGCTCACCTCTAATAACAGTGGTCCTAAAGTCTCTTTTTCCACCATTCCTTGACTGCTTGATGATATGTCACTCTTCTGCACCTCGTCATCTGGCAAAACCAGATCAGCCTTTTCCGCCATTTCTGAAAACAAAAATAATACAAATTACTTAATATATAGGCTACATACCCTGTATCTTGGAAATCAACAAATCCTAAGCAATGGCTAAGCGATTGCGAAGCATGCAGTCCAAAGTCCTTGAAATAGATGGTAAGTGTAATAGGTTTGTTTGTATTAAATGTTATAATTCACAGTATAAACAGCAATCAAAATATGTTCCCTTCCCTGTTGTCCAGATTTATCAAGTGAAAAAGCCACCTGTGCATTGGTTAATGTGCATTCCGAAATGCAGTGCGTGATCAAGGTAAAAGCCATTTAGTAAAGGCTGTAGTTGCGCTAACTGTTAACTAGCTGCATATCTTTCTGTATGAAGAGGTAATAATGTCTCTGGGGGGGGAGATAGCACCCTGATTACAACTACAAAACTTGATGTAATTCTGTTATTGGTTGTAATCTGATTGAATGGCCTGTGCTTGTCCAAACTCGCAGATCAGAAAAAACTTATATTTGAGAACCCCTGCAGTAGATGCTCAAGAAATTGTCTGTCCTAAGGAAAATGGTAAACAGACCAAACAAAGCTGACCCATACTGACCTGATATGCAGCAATTTTGCAAATATTCCAATTACTGACATATATTTAATTCCCCTTTCCAGTATGGCCAAGTATGGTACTGATTAGTAAGTCTGTAAACAGGATTACACAAAAAGTGTACATGTATGATGTTAAATTTGGGATCAGATCATACACATGGACCAACTCAACACACTGCTTCATCTGTTTGTGATGCTGTGAGATACTGTGGCACCAAATACTTCTTTGCACTACAATTGTTGGATTTATTTGTATATATAATTGTCGTGTAAGGATGTAAATTATTCAGCTGGTTTACCTTGCTCACGGCGCTTGATCTGCTGGATCTGATCCACAGTGGTCTTAAGAAGGTGGCACTTGTCTGGCTTGACACTCAAGCTGGAAATGACACCCATGTTGCCTGAAAGTAATTCTGCCAGCTCATCTATATAGCGGCACTCCAGCTCCCGCCTCTGCTTCTCCACACTATAGATCACACAAGTACAGAAAAAGGAGATCAAATGTTGCCATTAAGATTTAAAGAAACATTAAAAATAAAATGTGAACGCTTTTAATAGCAGTTGTTAACATAAGTGGGCTATTCCAGCATTATGAATGAGACATTTGCACAAAATGCCTGATAGCTTTAGCAGGCATAGTTGTATTTCATTATTTTGTTTGTTTTATTTTGAAGCTTCTATAGCTGTATACAGACAAACCATCAAAATTCATGATGATGGTTTGATTTACATCATAAACACGTGCCATTTTATTAGCATTATGGATGGGACATCAAATGGACAAGCTTTTATGGGAAATTAGAATTAGCTTCATACCAAGGACACCTGAATGAAAACAGTAAAAAAAATGTTTTGTAAAGTTTGTAAATAAGTTACTTTTGATTTAATTATTTTGGAAAACTGGTGGTACAGATGTGACACATTTGTATTATAGATCAGGCACATCTAAACCAGGCCAAAAACTATACAGTATATCTGAATGGTGAATTCTAACCTAAAATGATTGAAATAGTCGGTTCAGTAATTTGATGTTTGCATGGTTGTGTCTGAAAGCAGCAGTCAAAACGTTGCTGCTGTCAAGTCAAGCATTAAGTGCTGCATAAGCGGCCCAAATATGTCTACTTGTCAGTATCCTAGATTAAGTCAAACCATGAACGTGAGACTTTAAGTAATGACAAAGTGGAAAGAGCAAATTAATCAGTCTGTAAATCAGTCATGGGCCCCTACTCTAAAGCTAGGAACAGACCAACCAATTATTAACCCTGACATTGATACGCTGGAATGTCCAGGCCAATCATAGGTAATATGAAGTAATCAACAGTAGCCGTGGTGTTCAGTCATGGCAGCAATTGCTGCGATTCTTTCCATTGTTGATACAATTATGACTGAGTCAGACTCAATCAAACATGTCTGATATCATCTTAACTGGTCCGTTCTATGGTCATTATGCTACCCATTGACATATGACATTAAAACGCTGACAACTCAAACATTAGATTTGTGCTCATAATCAACTCCCAATTGTGCCAGACTTGGTCTGTTTGGCCATGATCCACCCTGTCGCGTTGATTTCCCCCATGAACCCTAAGCCTCCACTGGAGCAGAGGGCAGATTCCGCCCTCCGAGGTTCACAGTTCTTCCAACGAACCAATGCAGACATATTGTGACAGGAGATATCCTAACTTCTCACAAAAGACATAGTTCCCCCCATGGACTGGTTGCAGGGCTTTTACAGCTGTTACTTTGTCTTCTGAAAAGGGACGGCATGACACCAATCCTAGATCTAAGACACCTGAATGGTCATCTCATACTCATTCAGTGTCACATGCTTACCTTGAAACATGTGATTCGCAGCGTACGCCAGTAAGACTGAGTTGTCACTATAGATGCGAAAGACGCATTTATTCACATTCCTGTGAGACAGACAGTTTCTGAGTTTCGTGTACTACTGTTCGGACATGCACTCTTATGCATGGCAGTGGATCTTCTATTTGAAGATACTGTCTACATGATGTCTGCACTTATCATTCTGTTTCTTTTGGCTAGACAAAGTTAAGAGTGAAATGAAGGAGAAGATTATAGGTAGGTATACACAGCCTTGCTAAACACCTAAACATCACATTATAGACAACAATACAAAACAAAACAATAAGATTCATTTGTTATTAACTTTACCCTCAACTCTGTGTATATTATTGTAATTAAATTATAACTAAGTGTAGATTTATTTAACGTTTTAAAAAATTGTCTTGGCTGAACCACGCAAAGTTACTGTACCAGACAGCAGTAGTAGTGGTGATGATTCAATTCGATTCGATTCAATTATATTTATACAGCACCTTTTACAATACTATTGTCTCATGGTGCATTACAGCAAGGAACACCCAAGAGCAAGAGGGGCAATAAAAAAACTCCCATATGTTTAATTAGTCTAGAAAGAAACCTTGGGCAGATCCACAACTCAAGTCGCTAACCCAACTGCCAGGGGTCATGCAGGCAAAGTACAATCAGTAGTAACCATGACAGACTACAAGTTGTCCATCGTTTTAGCTAAGCATCATAATAGTTTCAAAATATTGTCCTACATGGTAGTCAATCCATAGGTGGTTACCAAAAATTATGGCTGGACAGTGTAATGGCAGCCAGACTTAGTGTTAAAGTCAAGGAGTGAGTGGTCATGGGGGTAACAATAAGGGTCAATTTTGATAGTGCCATTGACATCACCACCTGCAAAAAATGCCACATCTCTTCTCTGGATACAAAAAAAACAAGAAAAGCATTGACCATGGCTCATCTGTGAAGGCAGAGCTGATGTTGTCAACTAATGGAGAGGACAAAGGCTGTCTGGACTTTTGGCAAAGGCATCAGAAGGCTTTCCCAAGGCTCTGAGGGTCCTGGCTGTACCTGCCACCAGTGCACATGTAGAGAGGCTGTTCAGCCACGAGGGGATCATCATACGCCCTCAGAGCCAGACTTAGTGCAAAGATACTGTCAGAATTAATGTTTTTGAAATGCAACTATTCTGTTGTCTAAACCCTTTCCCAGGATATAGATCATATTCAAGGTTTGTTGCCACAAATTTTTTGATGTAGATGTGTTGATCATCTTTTGGCAGACTTTGTAATCGCTTCATTTTGTTATTTTCCTCATTATTTGCAGTTGTTAAAGGACAGGGAAATTGCCAGTTCAGTGGCTTTGGCACCATGATTGGCGGTAGAACATTGTCAAAACAGATTTTACACACAAATAAGTTTGTTAATGTATCCTGTGGTATTTATTTCACAAACATTTATCAAGTTCAAACAAAGCTTTCACAATGTTTCTTCACATTGCACATTGAAGTAGCCCTTCTAAGTGCATGTTCTGATCAATTTTGATATTGTAGAATATAATAACAGATGACATAATACAGATAACTACAGATATAGTACCTCAGATAGCTGTTGATATCTGGTGAGAGAATGTTCATTTCCAGAGCTTCCACTGCAGGGCTCAGTGAAAGACTAATGGACTGCACTGGTTGTCAAAAGATTATGAATAGGTATTCCATTTCTGGGAACGTGATGAAAAGGGAGCGGCCTCCAGCTAATTTCTCCACATTTACAGAGTGCAATTACCAGGTGTTCCAGGACAGATATCACTTGCCTAGTTGATTTTGAGGCTATTACTCAAAAATAAAAATATAAATATGTTGCTTTAAGCCCAGCACAAAAAAGATCGTATGCACAGGTCCATGTCTGTGAATAGTAGTCCATGTATGTTTTTGTAGTGTAGTGTGTAAAGACATCACCCTGATACAAACTTGTGTTGCCATAAATGTAATCACACATAGCCTTTTCCTTTGGTCACTGCTATACAGATGTACAATGAGATTAAAAGCAACTCAAGCAAAGTTTAAGGCTTTTGGGGAAAAAATAAAGACTGATCTTGAGTTTGTTAGTCCTTGTACTGATGCACCTGTAGCGCCTCCCTGAGGGCAGCGGGTCAAACAGGTCAAACCCAGGGGAAGAGTTGTCCCAGGGCGAGAGCTGAGGCAGCGGAAGGTGTAAATGTCCAACAGGGAAGGGAGAGAGGGAGCCAGTGATCTTCTGTGCTGCTTTGAGTACTGTCTACCGTGGTACAGCTGCCATACTATACTGTGAAACAGTACTTCAGCATGCTCTCAATGAATGAGCAGTAGGTCAGCAACAGGTTGAAATGCAAGTTGTGAGCCTTCTTGATGACCGCTGTCACGTTGTCTGTCCAGGAGATGTCAGCGGAGATGAGGACTCTGAGAAACCAGAAGGTGTGGACCCTCTCCATGCACTCGCCGTTGATGTAAGGGGGGCTAAGTCAGTGTTGTGCCGAAGTTGACAACGATCTCCTTGGTGATGCTCTCTCTGAATTTCCAAGTCATAGATTAACTGTTGCGTTGCTTGGCAACAGGAGATACCTATAAATATGCATTTTTAAGCCTAGTAATTATGAGCCTCTTTGGCATCAAACAGAGTGATTTAGGGAACTAGTGTCCACCAATAGCAAATTAATTTGGTTGAGGAGAGAAGTGGGTATGGTGAATAAGATGAAACTTTAACAGTAGTAAATACATACAGGTAACTACTTTAACATAAACATGGGTTGGCAACTACCACAGGATTGTGTTAGCTAGCAAGGAAAAAAACTAAACTGAATACCGTTGTACCACCTGCTAGCTATATAATATAAACTGTCTAACCCTTTGAGCCCAAGACTATTTTCTAAGTTCTTATCTCAGACATTTTAACTGCCATCTACAAATGCTACAGCTTATTTTTTTCAGGGTTATTTCGCATGCACCGTTAAAACGGCAAGTGCCACAATGCACTGCCGCTGTGCTGGTATTATGCCAATCGACGCCCGCAACAGAGTATGCTTTGCATGCTTTTCAAATTAAATTTTATTGCAATATTAGGGATGCACCGATCCGATATATCCAATATCCTAAACTTAATGACCGCAACAACCCCGCTATGCTACTGTGCACTCAGCTGGCTTGCAAGGACATGGTATAAGCATGTCAGCTACGTGCAGCTGTAAAAGTATGAACACACATATTTTCTAGGTATTGTAAGTGCTATTAATAAAATTATCATTAAGTGAAGGTCATATACTGTAAGTTTTAATGAACAACATGCAAATATTTAACCCGAATGGTTCCTGTTATCAAACTTAACTCATATTGAGATTGCTTGCCAGTAATGTAGCAGCCTAAGATAAAACACATCTGAGACAAAGACAAAGATTCTGCTTAAGTTATGAACATTTATCTAAACTGATGCAATAGAAACCATAATCAACATCTGCAGCAGCCTACTTCTTTACACCAGCACCTTGGATAGAAACAAACTTTGTTTCACCGAAGTCCCGTCGTGTTCATGCCAAGAAATTTAAAGTCAGAGGCACCTAATTAGACTTAGGCCCACAAACATCAAATACAGTGAAATGACACCGGCCCACACTTTATTAAAAAATAAACATAATAATTCTAAATATCCATTTATTATATTCATCTCTGTGTTATATTGTTCTGTTTTGGCATGGAAGATAATTCCCAGCTAGGAGAGTAGGGGAATAAAAGCTGAGGATGCGGAATCTTTATCAGAACTAAAAAAGTCAGATCTGTGCATCCCTAGCATTAATAGAATAGCTAACAGGGCTAAGACTTAGGCCACTTTCAGATTCATGTGTAAAAGTTTTAAGTGTAAAAAGTTCTAAAGTTTAGTTCTTAATAAATATTGAACATGTCAGCCTTTGACTTGGACCAAGTTCTTTTTTTTTATTTATTTATTTATTTTTTTTTTTTTTTTTTTTTTTTTTTATTTTTTTTTTTTTTTTTTTTTTTTTTTTTTTTTTTTTATTTATTTATTTATTTATTTATTTATTTATTTATTTATTTCCGCCCACTGTGCATTTGAGTTTGAAACCAAATCCAAATCTGACAGTGTTTGATGCGAAACTACTTACATAAGGCTTACATCAAGCTTAAAAGAAATAAAGAAATAAATATTGCCAGTCTTATAATATTTAATATTTTTGCAGATCTCTCACAATTGAAATCATGTCAGTACAAATCTCTCACATTTGGAAAAATTGTGCCATGGTGTAGCGTGAATAGGAAGGTTCAGCAGGGGACAGAGTTTAGTAGGGTGACAGCTGTGGGGAAGAAGCTGTTCCTCAACCTGGTTTTAGTCTGAAGGCTACTGAAGCGCCATCTGGAGAAGAGGAGCTGAAAGGAGGTGTTGGTTGACCAGGACAGGTTGGGATTCTGAATCTGGAGACACTTTCAACAGTCATACTGTTGATATGGATGGGGTCATGAGTGTCTCCCTTCTCTCTCCTGAAATCCACAATAAGCTCCTTGGTTTTGCTGGTGTTAAGGAGCAGGTTACTATCAGCGCATCATGCAGCTAAGTGCTTTAACTCTGCCCTGTAGTCAGATCATTGCCACTGAGACCAATCACCATCATCTGCAAACTTTATGATGGAGTTGGATCCATACATAGGTCTGCAGTCATGGGTGAAGAGGGAGTAGAGAAATGGGCTCAGCGCACAGCTCTGGGGTGCACCAGTGTTGAGTTTGATGGTGGTTGTGGCCTCACCTAACATGCTGGGGTCTGTTGGTCAGAAAGTCCATGATCCAGTTGCAGAGGGAGGTATTGATTCCAAGATCCTCACGTTTTGTGATTAACTTGGAGGGGATGACTGTGTTGAATGCTGAGCTGTCAACAAACAGTATTCTTGCACATGTGTTCTTGTTGTCTAGGTGTGAGTACGCAGTGCAGCGCAGCGCTGTGGATATAGCATCATCTGTACTCCTGTTGCTTCAGTAAGCAAATTGGTGTGGATAAAGTGTGGGGGGCAGACATTTCTTGAGGTGTGCCAGGACCATTCACTCAAAGCACTTTATCACAATGGGAGTGCCACAGGGCAGTAGTCATTCAGGCACTTTGGAGAGTAGCATTTCGGCAGTGGCAATATAGAGGTGGTTTTGAAGTACGCTGGTACTGCTGCTTGGGTGAGAGACAGGTTGAAGATCCCCAGTAAGCTGCTCAGTGCAAGCTCGTCCAGGAATGCCATCAGGGCCAGCAGCCTTATGTGTGCTGATTCGGCTCAGTGCATTTTGAACGTCTTTGGGGGAGAGAGTAAGCATCTGGTGGTCATCAGAGGGCTTGGTCTTTACAGCCTTGTCCTTATTGTACATGTCAAAACGAGTCATTTAGCTCATTAAGGAAGGGCACATCCATGGCAGTTGATGTGGAGTTGCTGGTCTTGTAGTCTGTGATGGCCTGGACGCCCTCCCACATGTGTCAGGGGTCGAAGGTGACAAAGTGTTCCTCCACATTCAACTTGTGGTCATGCTTGGCCTTCTTGATGCCCCTCTTCAGGTCTGCCCTGGATGTACTATAGGCCTGTGAGTCACCTAATCTGACAGCTTCACTGCGTGCCTTTAGCAAAAGCTCTGATTAGAAGCTGTCTGTCTCTCTGTAGTAACTCTGACAATTGTGGTATTGATATATTCCAATACTGAGTAAGTGTAACAGTCCAAGTCTGTATGAGTGCCACAGGTAGCCTGAGAGGCAAACATACTCCAGTCCGTGTCTTTGAACCTCCCATGGAGTACAGAATCTACCCCTGCTGGCTATAGCTTGATGGTCTTTACAGATGGCTTCACACAGAGTGGTAAGTCCTTGGGGGTGAGAAACAAAGAAAGGTGATCAGACTGCCCCAGGTGGGGGAGGGGGGTTGCCATGTAGGCTCCAACAATTTTAGTACAATGTTCCAAGATTTTGTCACCACTGGTGTGACAGGAGACATGTTGGTTAAATTTGGGGAGCACTGTCTTGAGGTTGGAATGGTTAAAGTCGCCCACCACAATGAATGCAGCCTGTGCATGAGCAGTTTGCTAATGGCTGCATGAAGTTAAGTCACAGCAAACTTGGCATTAGCATCCAGGGGTATATATATGCAGCTTAAATCATTGTAGAAGCAAACTCCCTTAGCAGATAGAAAGGGCTACACTTAACCATGAGAAACCCTAGGTTAGCTGAGCAGTGCCTTCCAACAATGACAGAGTTTGTGCACCAAGGATTGTTGGGTATTCCACTGTGTAGCCATGTTTCCATGAATATCATGACATTACAGTCCATAAGTCTTCTATTGTGGGTGATCCAAAGTCATAACTCATCCATTTTGTTAGCCAAGAACCACTTATTAGCGAGGAAAATACAGGGTAAGGAAAGCCAGTGTGGTGTTAGCTTTAGCCTAGCTCTTAGCCATTTACATTTACATTTATGCATTTAGCAGACATTTTTATCCAAAGCGACTTATATTTGTCAACTATCAATTACAACAGCCTCCTCGAGAGCAACTTAGGGTTAAGTGCCTTGCTCAAGGGCACAATGGTGGCAGCTGAGATTCGAACCCACAATTTCCAAACTACTAGCATGCTAGCCAGGTTCCTTAACCACTACGCCACTACCACCCCACTTAGCCCTCCATGCTTCCCCACCTTTCCATGCTACTAGCCCCCGATTTTTGCCCCATGGTGGAACTAACTGGTGCTAGAGGCGGTGTCAAGGAAGCAGGCTGGACTTGAGTCAGGATTCAGCACCGAGACAAAATAGTCTTTACATTAAGTAAGTAATTTATTTAAAGTGTTGTGCAGCTTTATTAGATTTGATTTGATGCTTTAGCTGCATTTGATACCAATTGTGCATTAAAAACATGAGAACGGCTCAATAGCGCAATCATTTTGACAATGACTGCAAACACTAAAATATTTAGTTGAATGAGCTATATAGGCTTTTTAATAAAAATTACAGATGTGTAGTATGGTACATCCAGTGTGTCATCAAATTCGGGTTGAACTCGGATTATTAAAAAAAAAAGCATGCTGTTTAACAACTTCCCCAAGCAGTGGAACGTAGACAACACGGTCACGGTTACGGTCATAAAACAGATATGAATTTTTAAGCATGCTAATGTAAGCCTAAGCTACTTGAGACAAACTACTGGAGAAGTTGTAAAATTATAGGCTACCTAGTGAAAAAAATATTTTTGAACAAATTCTGGTTCACTCCAATCCAGGTTCACTATGCATGATGTCCACATCAGTCAGCTTTGTGGGCAGGGTTCAGGACAAGACAGAGTGGTGGCGGTGGTGGCGCAGGTGGTAGGGTTGCTGTTCGGCAACCGAAGGGTTGCAGGTTCGAGCTCCCCTCTGCCTGACCCCATCGAAGTGTCCTTGAGCAAGATACTGAACCCCAAATTGCTCCCGGTGGCAGGTTGGCACCTTGCATGGCAGCCTCCGCCACCGGTGTGTGAATGCATGTGTGTGAATGGGTGAATGTGAGGCATACTCTGTGAAGCGCTTTGAGTACTTGTAGAAGTAGAAAAGCGCTATATAAATGCAGTCCATTTACCATTTACCATTTACAGAGGGGCTATTGGCCTGACAACACGGTTTGGGCTTAGAAGGGCTGGTGGTACAGGCAATTAGCTCGACATCACCCTAGCCCTGGCCCGAGTCCACTCATGACACTTCTATCAGTGTTATTGGAATTAACAAATCATGGAAATTAATATTAGTCTAAAACCAAGCCAGCAAACAAGTCATCTCATATCTGTTTCATTCACTTTTACAGTTTTACTTATTTTCTCTACTTGCTGCAGTGCTTTTTCACTTGCATGATAAATTGACTACTACTTCTCCATCTTTTTCTCCCATGCCAAGCCCGCCATCACATTTTTGGGGGAGTTAACCATCTGTATCTATAGGCCTGATGGAAGTGGCCAATGGTCAATTGCTCACTGACAACCCAGACAACCCACTCTAGAATATGGTAATGGTAATTTGTGTTTGATGCCAAAACAGTAAGTAATGTCATGCTGTAAAGTTTTTGGTTTTACTTGGTGCTTTCCCATTTTCCAACCAGAACTACACATCCTATCCTGGATAGATGGTGGGAATACCAGTTGTTTTAATCCACACTTTATATGACTAAATGCCAAATTACTTAGATGGTACCAAAACAAATTGTTTGTTAAAAAAAGGATCCCAAAAAGTTAATGTTTCTTTAAAAACCCATATGTTGTTTTTGATAAGATTGTTGGAAGAAGCAATTTTTCACATGGGGAACCTTGCAACAACACAGCAGATGAGTAGATACTTTAGAGTATCAGAGATATACAAAACTCTAGTTTCCAATTATATTGCCATGAAGAGTCTTTTTTTAACTGGACCATATTACTTTATTAGCTATACATATAGCCAATCATATGTATAGCCACCAGGCTAAAAGCAGGAGAGTAGCCTTCAAGTTATCCCATTACATGAAATCAAAACACTCTATATAACTCTTTGTTTCCACCTCATCACTCAATATAACATAATGGGAAACAAACAGCCACTATCCCTTGCATAAAAACTCAGCATTTAGTGGCTGGTGCATCATGCTTACCTCTGCCCAGATGTGTCACATGGTGAGCCCTTTCTTTTGCGTGACTCTAGGGACGCTGGTTCAAGTGTGCGGTCATCAGTGGCACTCATGTTGAGCTTCAGCACATCAACTAAAAACAGAATGAGATGTCCAAATATGTAATTGTGTGCGCAGTAGTGTATCCATCGAATATTTTTGGAATCAAGTATTCAAATTTTTTCATCAATTAATCGAGTAATCAGACAAAACCTATTTTTGTGCTTTTCTGTGCGATATCAATAGTGTTATGCAACTTGAAAGGCCTGTTAAAATGACCAAGCAATTGGCTATAATTCCTGATCAAAAAAGGTTTTTACATCAACTCCAACACTCCCCTTAAATGTCGGAGCTTAATCCTTTAGCTGCAGAGGTTTTTTTTTTGGATTTTGACATCTAAAGTTCAAAGGGCTGTAGCTTGATATTGGTAACAGATAGAGCCTGACTGTAAATGAGATGAATTTTGAAGAAGACCTAAAGTTTATATTGGGAGTACATTCACCCATCTAATTTGCATATTGTGATGTCACTGGGAGGCAGCCATCTTGAATTATGGATTTTGTTTTTTTAATTTAGAATATTTTGAAATATTGAAATAATTTCATAAAGTTTGCTCTCCTCTTATTTGTTATTATGTTGTACACTTACTGTATGGTCAGAAACACCATAAATTGTAAAAACCACCAGTGTAGATTATAGCTAATATAGGGCCATATAATAACAAACGCATGAAAACACTAGGCAGATTTTTTTTGCCCAACATGACATCTAAATTTCAAAAGGCTGTGGCATGACAGTGTTGATGTTGGGTATGACTGTAAATGAAGCAAATATGGAGAATGACCCACAACTTGTTTGGAGTATCTGATTTGCATACTGTGATGTTGAATTTTGGAAATTGTCATGAAATACAGAGTATTTTGAATAATTGGAGGCACTAATCTCAGCATGCTCATCAGCATTTTGGCCAGTGCACATGGACCACTGCAGCACATAGCTTGACTTGGCTTCGCTCAGAACAAATACTTTGTAGCCGTATTTGTCTGGCTTGTTGGGATCCCTTGAAAGCCATGGTCATTTCATCCAACAACAGCTCTTTACGTGGCCCATATACTGCTGAATGCGTGGGATGATTAGATCAATAATTGGTCGCACCTTGAACAGCCTGTCATGGCCCGGCTGCCACCTCCCAATGTACTTTTGATTGTTACTGATATGGAGAAATGACAAAATATTTTTGAAACCTGTTTCTGGACATTATTTTTCCAAAGCCTGATGTATATGTTGTCCCACATTCCCTCCAGTAATCAACCAGCTCATGTTTTTCAACTAGGCCCACGCTCAAATTAAGTGCCATAAAGGCTTTTATTTCAGGTATTATGGTGACGTTATACCACTCATTGAATTGTGAATTTGGCTGAAGGTCATGGGATGCTAAAAATTAACGGGCACACCGATTTGTTTCAATTGTAAGCAAATTACAAAACTCATCAGTTAGAAAATGGAAGAGGAAATTTAGGGCCAAATTATCACTGCTTATGCCTCTGACCCGCTTGTACCCAGTCAGGTCATCAAATGTCTTTATCCAGTCACCACAATGTTCGTCACCATCACTGCTCAAATGGACCCACCCGTCATCATTATCGTGTGCACCTGCAAGTGGAACAAGCACCACGGAACGTCTGCCTCTGCCTCTACCTCCCCTACGGATGCTGCTAGCTCTACCCACTGCCTGTCTCTCGCGGGTGAAACTGCCACCATCATCCCTGACACAACCAGCTCCTCGAGTCACACTTCGACCCCGTTTACCTTTCCCACCCTCCCCAATATTCCCTTCATGGATCACACTGTCACCACTACACCGCAACAGAGCTTCCTCATACACAAGCACACCGTGAGCAGCATGGTAGAAAGCTCCCACACCTAAACTTTTTCCAGCCTGATTCTCATTACATTCAGTGATACTACCACGTCCCCCAAACCTCCTACGAACAATGCCACCAGATTCATTTGTGTCACCTTCATCAGTGTTAGGGAAAGGGTTGGAAGTGTCTGCTTGTGCACTGCTGTGCCCTGACATGCTTTGCCCTGCCACGCCATTGAAAGACACAGATGCACTGGGAGAAGAAGGGTCACTGAGCGACAGATCGTCATCTTCTGAAGGTATATATTCGCCTTCTAAAGGGATCTAATTTAAAGAATCATATGAACAGCAGTCAATGGAAACATAAAAATTATTTTCTGGTCCCCTTTGAGATGTAACATGAATTTTATTCAATTTTAATTTTCTACATTGAGACAGAACTATTTTTTAACAGACTTTGAGACATATGTTAGGTTTGTGTGAGGCCGCTCAGCAGACTACACTCTTGTCTGGGTTAAAAAAACGTCACCATAGATGATAAGGTTAACTGCCATGCTAACTAACGCTTTTAGCTTGCTACCTGCTCAGGTTACTCAGCAGCAGTTAAATGGAAAGCTACACCTTACATCAGGGGTATTCAATTAAAAGTCACCGAGGTCCGGTTATTAAATATTGCTCAAGTAGAAGGTCCAAACCAAAGTCCCGCATGTCCACATTTTCCAAGGGTAACAATATTTATTTTTAACTTCAAATGCAGGAAATAAGACGACATATTCGAGCCTCTTTTATCATAAATAAAAGTAGTCCCATGCAGTCAAATGAGTTTAAGGCTTTTATTTCAAATCAACCAAAAGTGAAACCTCAGAATGATGAGTCGGGCTGATCTAGCAGTTCGTGGCTCTCAGGCTCTGTGGCCAACAAAAAACAGACGTTTCGAAGCGGTGTCATTGACTACCAGCGCTACATTGCCGTATTAACTGAAGTAGCAGTGCCCACTGTAAATAACCACGGCTGTTCAAAACCGCTCAATGAAAACTACACTACTTATTTTGGCATTGGTCACGGGTCCGGACAGAACCATCTCCCGGTCCGGATCCGGACCCGGAGTCCGCTAATCCGTGATGCCCACCTTATGTGATATGTTTTACTCTGTGACTCTATTCAGCTCAGTGGACTCTATCATAACAAAGAGTAGTCTAAAGTTGCTACAAGACCTGTTGCTGGTATTCTTGTGAATCACAGTAAGACTAGCTTTATCTTCAGTGTTGTGACTACAAGGCTGTAGTCACTGGAATTACAAACTTTAACAACGCTCTGATTCAAAAGTCATGAGATGTACTGCAACTTTCTTTACATGAAAAATGTTTAAAATTCACAAACATCATATGTTTAATTTAAGGTTTCTGGGATCTAAGGAGTCCAGCAGGGTAGTAAGGGACAAGTAAGTCAAGTAATATATGTTGTAGCAAGGCCATTGGGGGCCTTATAGGTAAGGAGGAGTATTTTAAAATCGATTTGACTTTAACAGGTAGCCAGTGTAAGGGAGCGAGGATAGGAGAGATATGTTCATATGTTCTCATGAACCCATACACTGATTTTCATTAGAGAATTAGAGCTTATATCCATGCAATCTTGGTAATACAATACTTTTATGTAATAAAAGAGTAATGAATCCCTCTATTTAATTCTGAAAGACTCAGTCTTTTATATATACATTCATGTTGGCAGTTAATATAATTAGATTTAAATTGTTCTTCCTTGTGTCATTTTTAGCATTAATTAACTGTTATGGTAATTTATTGGCCCTGTCCCAACTTTTGAGACATGTTGCAATTATCAGATTTCAAATGAGCGTATTAGTAGAGCGGAAAAGTTCACATAATGAGAAGTATTATGCATTTTATGACTAAAGCATAAAATTTAGCCCAGTGTTTCTACACATTTTGAAGTTTATTTTTGGACATGGTGGCACTTCAGATTTGACCTCTGGAGCAATATATATAACCGTATAATATTCACATATTTGAGGAGTAAAATATTTGTAGAAGTCTTTCCAGAATTCTACTGTGAAGATCTAGGGTCGGAACCCGTAACCCTCTAGCAAAGCTTATTTTCCTATGATTGTTGAAGGCTTAAAGTAAACCATCAAGTTGCAAAAACTATGTAGCCCACACATGACCAAAAATGTTTTTTTATGATTTCTGTCATCATAAAGTGTGTGACAGTGCATATTTGAATCTCCTGTTCATCCAGTGATAGAGGACAAGTGCTGGAGCGGTTTGCCGCTTGTGTAGAACAGGTGATCACATTTATAGACGTCAAGGCCAAAACTTCCCAGAGTTGGAAGATCCATTTTGGATAGTTGCACTTCATGATTGATATAATAACATCTAAATTCATTAAACACAAACCTGGAAAAGGAGCACAGAGCCGCTGGAGAAGCAAGTATGTGGTTTAAGGGCAAGATGAAAGCTAAGCCTCCACTTTGGCTAAAGATGTAAACTTTCTTACCATCTCTGAGAAAGTTCAGAGGATAGAAGAATAGGCTTATCAGACATTGTCATCAGAATACAAAAACCATTCACTCAGATTCTGCAAGTTCATGCTCGATATAACAACACCAAAATTTGTTAAACACAAACCTTCAATAGCCTCTTGAGTAGCCAGTATGCAGTTTGAGAGCAAGATGTAAGTCTCCAATTTGTCTAAAGAACTTTCTGAGTGAGTTCAGAGGACCTAAGAATAGGCTTATCAAATCTTATCATCGGAATACAAAAAATGTTTGAGAAGATTCTACAAGTTCTGAAGGGAAAAGAAATACACTCTGTCCCTTTCTCTCCCCTGGCTACTGATACATCAATATCAAACCTAACCTTGAGATGGAATTGGCCAAAAATGGGGGGGCTGGGTTTGGAAGGGGGCAGGATAAAGTGCATACATTGCCCACACATTAACAAGGGGCACATACAGTACATAGAAATGCTAAGAGTAGACATGTACGAAAACTGAATGTGTTTGTTAGCCTAGCTGGCAAATGCCATTTTAGCTTATACATAGCTTAGAGCAATCTTAAGATGCCCACATATTTGACACTCAAGATTTTCTATATAAAGAAAAATCAGTAACACTTCACTGATGAATTTATTTTGAAATGAGTTTATATTAAATTATTAAACTATTAAAGTAAACATAATAGACCTTATTTAAATCTCTTATTCTGTCATTTTTGGCTTGTTGCCATGCCTAGAATTTGCATTATGGGACATGGGTATGGCTGTGTGACTAAATTAATGTCATCCTTTCTTGTTATTACATATTTTTCAATGTATTTAAGAACTGTTAAGTATGATGTTAATCATCTGTTATGTAGTAAATTGCACTATTTTCTATTTCACTTAGTATATTATATTATTTTTTACTTTTTTTTTTTACTATGTATTAATTGACTGTTTCCTAGTATTATCATAGTATGATTATTAGCAGGGCTTTTGCCACCTGTTCTTCTACTTTTACTTAAACGTTTAGTTTTTTAGGCTCATCTAGACTCAAGATTTAATACTAGTATAAGAGTAGCCTAGAAATCTAGATGCGGGTACGTCTAGCCACGCACCATTGCACGCACCTTAGTAGGCCTATGACTGATCTTACAAAGGCTTGGTAAGACCAATCACAACTGTACAAAAGCCCACTCGCTTCTAGCTGGCTCTGTCCTAGTAACAGTCCTGAAATCTGTGCTGCTGGCTCACGTTTATGATGTCCTTACCCAACATCTACACTGACATATCTGCACCTGTTGCCAATAATGAGTATTTAACCTACCTAGTCGGACGGCGATCCCGTTTGCATCTGGATATGGCCGAGTTATCAACTCCTGTCACCTGATATATTTCCTGCTAAATATCCTTGTGTGCATCTTCTAAACCACACCCCTTGTTTCCTGTATTGCATCATAGCTAAACTGCCTAAAGACTAATAAATGCCCATTTGGGGCTCAACGGATTTCCTTGCCGGCATCCTCTTTCTAACCCCCCAACTATCTGATCGTGGTCTGCCTGCTCCCCCGTTTCTTTCCTAAGTATTCCAGTGTCCTAAGGTTGTCCTGAGGTTTTAAATCACACTATAGTGTTCCTGGTGTGTAACAGAATATATTTTGGTTCATAACCTATAACGCAATTTCTTTCTACTCTTTCTACATTCTTACCAAGAGTCACTAACATTTTCAGTTACACTTAGGCCTAAGTAACAGATCATGTTCAAATGTTTCTCCTGAGCATATCCCTCTGGCAAAATAAACAGTGACTGCTACAACTAGAGATGGTTTAATAGGAGGATGTGCATCACTTAAAAAAATCCTTGATAGAAACATATTGCAGCAGTTCGAAAAGATTGCATAGTTGAGAAACTGGAGCCCATCGTTGGAGGTGGTGTGACTTGTTTCTATCGTCATGGTAGTAGCCATGCTGCAAAATGGAGGAGCAATGGCTAAACTGACATTTTAAATAATGTCATTTTAACTTGAGCAATCCAAGAGTAGATATTGATATTATTCAATTAAGATTTAAAGGTGCCCTGCCATTCATCTATAGGGCAATTTAACTTGTTCTCTAAGGTCTCCAAAAGTAGTATGTAAATTGATGATGAGCTGTGCTCTGATTATTTGCCGTTCCATGGCAGCATTGCACAGCATGTTGAGTGAATAGCTACATTAGTGAACTGAATAGCTACAAATGTAAAATTTTGGAATATCAGATTTCCGAGGAAGCGGTGGAAGACATAGCCTATGATGACGCATATCCATCAACTGCCTGGAGATCGGAAATGGACACTTAAACAACAGTAAGATTGTAGTGTGTAGAGTTTCACACTAGCCAACATAACCAGGTAACTGTTTTGTTGTAGGTAAAAAGGTAGCAAGGTTACTGTCACAAACACATGATAAAACTGAAAAGTCATTATTTTCAAAATGGGCTGGACACAGAAATAGGCTAATAATGGACCTCTTCAAACTTTAACTGCAGCCCTAACACGCCCTGTTGATGTTATTCATGCATAAAACTAAAAATGACACCACTGCTGCTCTGCCTGTTACCTTTATTTCACAGGATATTCAGTGACCTGGCACAGTTAGGATTCTGTGGGGCGTAATCAAATACTACTTATATGTGACTGATTTTTCGAATTGACCTGATTTCTTTTCATTGGCAGAAAAAATAGTAGAACATTTTCACATGCACCATACAACACGTACGAGTCATACAGCCCTATCATATTTCATTTCGTGTGGCAGGCAACCTCTAAACAAGGATTCCCACCATGCACTTTTGAAGTCAGTATGACAAAGATCATTGAATAAACCAAGATAGAACATTAGTATGAGGGCAAACATGAATAGTTTCAGATTGGCAGTGTCACATTATGTCACAACATGCTGTTTTTACCTTCTTCACAACAAACTTTATATTGTAATAAATTATAAAATGATATGATTTTAATTCTGTGAACTGTAATATTGACTGAAAAATTAGTTCTATGTGTCTATGAACAAAGTTCACAAGCTAACCAATTTGTGCATTCAACATAATGGCAGTAACTATGGCAACATACATAAGCTGACTAGAAGATAACAGTTTTTGGACTTTGCATTTAAAAACATATTGTCGTAACCTAACTTTATTTAGGACAAGGCTTGAAATTGTCACAAACTCTTGTGAATTATGACAGGTGAATGCAAAAAACAATAACTCCAGTAAGATGTAATAACCAGTTTATTGGTAAAATTCTACATGTGTTCCATTCTCTTCAGAGCAATGACTCTGGTCTGCATTTTCCCACATACCCCTTGCAAAAACAGAACACAGAACTAAATGAATGTTGGCACCTCTCGCTCCACTTTAGCCCTCTCTAGTACAACCTGCTGTTCTGAAGTTGATCTCCCCAATCATTTAGATAGGGGAAAGTAGCTGCCCGAAGGTGTTACCAAGACGGCTGCCGAGTGATGGGACTTGCCGAGAAGGATTTTACTACAACAAAGAGTATAGACGCCCAAGAGGCAAAACTCAATAGAATGCTGCATAGCAAAAGTTGCTCACATGATATGACAGTGCTACCACCATTATGGACTGAAAACTATGGACAAACGAAAAATAAAAGGTGTCAGTTGCGCTGAACCAACTTAAAAAAAACGCATTTGAAGTAACCTTAATTTTTTTGAGGCGTCATATCTAAATACGAAAACAATTTAAAATACATTAATGTGAATGACCGATGTTAAATAACAGAGTGTGATGTGAAGTAGTGAAGTATATAGGCTTATATAAATGTGTTATGAGCCTCCACCAATTGACTGCTAGGCTGCGTCATTACCACTTACGGTTGCAATGTTTGCAAAGCTGAAATTATAAAATTACTGCAAATCCCCTCATTTACCCATATCTATATTCATGCATTTTCCTTGTTTACTTGTTCATGAAATTACCAGATATTATTGGTATAGTGGATTTAATAGTGGCAGACACCGTAATAATTTATTCACAATGTTTATTTTGAAAAATTAAATAATAAATAAACTAAATAATAAATGCACATTTCTAGAGACGGTTTATTATTTACAAAGAATATCACAGAAACAACTTGACAACAACTTGGTTTTTCAACATCTCCTTCAGTGAAAGTGCACACTGTGAACGTTTCAAGGGCAAGAACAAAAACAATCCGTGAACGTTTAATTACTGGAAGAAACGTATAAAAAATTAATTTAGAACTAGTTAAGGAGACATGTTCAACATACACAATCACACAGACTTCATTTATAGAATGTATAGAACTGCAACTTTACTCCAACTATTGTGAGGTTTCTGTCATTTCTGTCTTGTATGAAGTGCCACTTAACAGTAAATAGTAATAGACATCAAAATCAAATTAACAGTAATAGACGACAAATAGTAATAGTAACTGAAATCAAAGCCATCAAGGACAATTTCTCTACCTACTATACCATACCTAACTCAACATGCAAAAACAAAAAAAATCAACTGATCGCTATTAGGCTGTGCTGTGACTTTTGTATATTTTTGGAATCAAGAGTTCTGTTGATTAATCAAATAATCGGATAAAGCGTACTTTTGTGTTTTTAAACAATAAGCAATATCGATAGTATGTCACGCAACATGACAGGTCTGTTAGCAATTGGATATAATTCCTGATCAAAATTGTTTTGAGTTAGTAATTGTAAATTGGCTAGCATCAACTTTTATGCAATTTTGAAGCTCTGCTTTGTGAATTGCTTTTAACATGTGGATGCTTTCTGTACATGTGCTGGAGTGTTGATGTTATTAAATGATAGCCCAGGTCTGTTTCACAGTGTATGCACCATGGTGTTCTCCTTATGAAACATCAAATGTGCACATTTTCTACCATTTACCCACCGTGAGTTTGATATTCCAAAATTCCCAGACTGTAAAAGAAACCATGCAGTGTCACAACTTTAAATGTGCTTCAATAACAACACTCCAGAGCTTAGTAGTAGGCTATGAAATGCGAGATGATATCACAGCAGAGACTTTTTCAAAAGAGTATCTTTGTTGATGCTGACTAAAATGACGGCATGTCGAGCTGGCATAGTCTTGCCAATGTATGAGAAACACTGCATTTATGACTGAACAAATATATATTTATTTGATTTATAGTAAAACAACGCTTCAGCAAAAAAAATGACGAATTTTCACAGATGATTACATTGAATATGTCTATAGCTCTAGTAGTTAGTAAGGTTTGTATGTGTGTTGTAACTTGAATGTTAATCCTGTTTTTGTAAGTCGCTTTAAATGTCTGCTAAATATAAATGTAATGTATCAAATGTACACATTCAACAGTAAATAGTAAGAAAGAAGGTAGAAGTGGTAGTTAGGCCACAAACTAGGCCAAAAGCAACATGTAATATATCAATGTGAGGTTAAAAGCAATATGTTGGAAAATGCAGGATATAGATACACTAGGTTAATATACTTGACAATTTGAACTAACTGGACAAAACAATGTGTACACGAGTAGTGACAGAGCATTTCATGCAATTCCCACAGAAATGGAAAACGGGCAGATGCATGCATCAGAGCACACCTATTTAAGCTTGTGAGATTCCCTGTGCTGATCGGATTTGAAGCAGCCAAAGAGGCCATTGGACCTGTTGTCCGGTCTTATAGCTTTTGAGCAAGCTACTGAGATCTTTTTTAAGGTCAGAATACACCCCAATGACATGTGCTGTCAGTTTAGGCAACATTTACCTCAGATTATGATGGAATAATACAAGTTTATGTACCTGGCTAATCTATACATAGTCTATAAATAGAGATTGGTGTGTCTGGAAGAAATGCAAGTAGTGTGTAGCAATCATTCAGAAAAATTATTGGTGGTCTATGCACCACTGCTGCAACTATAGCAGGTGATGAAAGACCTGCTACTCCATCCTCAGAGAGTAGCTGTTATAATGAAGGACCTGATACGGGTGGTGACTACAGGGATGATGGTCTGGCTAAAATGTCCTTCCTCCTTCTCCAGAGCCTGCAAAACAATGAATATGCACTATTTCACTTTACCTCAACACATCATTTGTCCACCAATTAACTCCAATACCAAGATTTAGTCAAAGATCTATTTTGGTGATGCTGGACATCACTTTAGAACAGTTAAACACTGACAGAGCTATTTTCACATAAAGCATTCAATAGGGTAGTACTATTTCCACATATGAATTAGGCTAAAGCTGAATTGATGTTGTACATAGGCTACATCAGTGTCACCGCTGTAGTCACATTGATGATGCCAGACCATTACCATTAACAGTATTTCCAGCCAGGTGAGGATGAAATTAAAACAAGGTCTATTTCATCTGCCACTCAGTGAACTCATTATAAAATATGTATCATATTGCTATGTTTCTGTTGCAAGCTAGAATAGATAGACTATGACAAGTCACACTGTGTAAGTGGTGACATCTGCATGCTCACAGCAGCAGGCATAAATATTATTACATTAAATAACTTCAGATTGCACCGATAAAACTGATTTCACACTATATTCAATTACAGTCAGTAACAGTAGCCTACACGTGCACGTTTGGGCACAGAGCACTCATGTTTTAATAAAGTAGGCTAATACAATTTGATGTATTTGCCTTGCCACCTACTAGGTGAATGCCAGGCGTTAGCCTTGTGTGCAAAATAATGTTGCCACTAATTTATCCACCACATTCAATCAAACCATATTATAATAACAACATGTATTTAGAAATAAATACAGTAGGCTGTATAATGCACAATTATTTTATGAAGTAAAATATAGGGGTGCTAACATTCATTGCCAGTCTACAAGTGCAAACTTGTGCACTGCATCCAGGCATACAGTATTAAATTAAATATATCACACTTCAGTAAATTATTTAGTAAATTATTACCTGTGTTGAGCCATAGAAAAGCTATGACATGCTGAAGCACTGGTGTTGCGTTAATAACTGAACTGTTTACAGCATTTCTTCCACTTCTCCAAGGCCACTTCTGTCTGGTCGTATCATAGGGTTTCATACACAGTGCTCACAAACTCTTCTTTTTTCAGCAGCTTTCAGTCCATAATTGCAGACGTGCCTCCGCACCGCCATCTATAGACTCTTACCCATAGCACAACAGAGTTTTGCCTCTTGGTTTCTATACTCTTTGACTACAACTGACAAATGCTTTCAAACTTAAAGTCCTTGCTGAAAGTAATGAATGCTTTTAAAAATCCAATTGCCTTTTAAGCATACAATCTTCCTCTCCAATCTTTTCCTGTGCATACAGCTCTTCAAAATAAAAATTATTGCTGAAACTCAGGAAAATTAAACACTACAAGAAATGAAAAAGTTGAGAAGTAGGCCTGATAAAAGGCATGTGGTCTGAGAGTGGTATATATGTGTCTATGTGAGTCCTATATTCAATAAATAAGTTGAGAGTCGTCTTACTTATCTACACATTTTTGAAAATGGTAAGTTTTTTGCAATATTCACTCACAACATTACTTCAAATCATGATCAGAAATGCAAAGTCAGTTCAGAGTAGATGTACATGAAAAGAACTGAAAATCGTAACATACTTCTTGGATCTATGGCTCCAAGTTGGCATTCATGGGTGGTTGCGATCCTCTGGAGGGAGGGCAAGAGCAGGCGGGCTAACCCTAGGTCCAGTTTATGTGGGGCTACAGTGTCATGCCCTCACTTTCATGAATCACCATCTCACTGCTGAGATGGTAGAGCATTGGCACTGACATTTACCTGCAAAGGAAAATAGAAGTCTTATATGTTTGACGAACATTAAAATCTTGTTTACTTTTTCTATTGGAGCACACTTAAATACTGGTCATAAAAGTGCCACAGGCTCATATGGCATCAATATTGTTTTAATTAACATTTCTTTTATTTGCAACGCAGCACAATTCAGTTGGTGGAGTTTCCCGTTGCCATGTAAATTGAAGCAACTGCCTCTTCACACGTCACAAAATTTCTTTGTGCAAGGAGGGAGTATTGGCGACAGGAACATGGTGAAAGGGGAGGGAATGATCAGGTAAAAGATGTTTTTCTTATTTAAAGTAGTACCAGGCAAGCCTGTTTCTTACCTCCAGAGCTCCCCCTACAGGCAGCGATTAAAAAAAAATTATTATTAATCCATGTGGATTTGTTTGCAAAGCAAAAAACAAGAGTTACATTGACAGGCTGAATAATTTAAACGTAAGATGCTTCCCAGCCGAGTTTAGAAGAATCGAGAGGCGTTGTCTAGTGGCACTGCATGTATAATTACGTATAGCCCATGCAGCACTGGCTCAATTTACAAAACAAAGAAGGCGGGACACCCAGAGGAGCTTGTGCTGGCTGCTATGCACATTTGTGCAACCATTCAATCGCAAATTAAGTTGATATGCATGAGAGTGTACTAAATGTGGATGCTTAAAAAATCTAATTCTAGTGTGATGGCGAAATGAAGCCTCAAGTAGATCTCCATTTCTTTATTATGCCGTGTATAAGGCTGAAGCTTTGAAACATGAAAGAGAAGGGGGGAAAAGCAATATCTAGTGGTGTTCATAAATTATAGGATCCATGAACCAGAGATTGCTAGCAATACAATGAAAGCTTGACAATAATTGTTGCTGTTATTACAGCTCTATAAGCTCCATACTAAGCATATTAATATCTTAATATGCAACTTAGTATGAATAAACAGCAACTGGCAGTTCACATTGGAGAAATTCTTAGTTAATGGACTTCTAAGTGATTGGACTTAGTTAATGGACTTCGTAAGTGATTTGTAAAGACCAACAAATGGCTATGTTATCAATTTGCATGTTAATAAGAAGCTAGTTAATGGCAAATATGTATGTGCTAATATAACGTGTTACAGTTTGTTTCACTTCAGTGAACATAAAAAACAAACCTTAATGCTTACACTTCCACATGTCAGTTTCTGCATTCCATCTCCCATCCACGTACCAAGCACAAGTAACCTTGGATATCAACTGTGCAACAGTGGGTTGCTCTCATGATGCATCACCACCACGTCCTACATTCCGGGTTGAACTTTTTACACCGGACTCGCCTCACGAATAAGTAAATAAGGTCCAAGGCGGGTCATTGGAGGGTTGAGTAGGCACCTGAACCCATCTTGGTCAGTGTAAAAGGTACAGATGCCACGCTACATTTGAATAATAATCAGGGGATATTCAGCAGTGTAAAAGGGTCTAAAGTTAGACCAGCTTGCTTATTTGTTTGTACATAACACTCATTTAGCATATTTTATTTATACAAATTGCAGACACTCTAACGTATTCTATGCTCAGGTGTTTTTTGCATTACCTTTCTCATGTGATGGCTACCTTGTAACAACGTGCTACTTATTAATTAGTCAAAAGAGAATAACTCCAGTCCAAGTTTGTCATCCACAGCTATCAGAATCAGATGCCTCTCCTTTTTCGGATGCTAAATGTCATCAAATCCTGGTTAACGGTGCCTCTTGGGTGCTCATTTTTATAGACAATGTAATATTTTTAAACACTGCTGATACTGAACAGCAGCTGCTGCAAACAGTCAGTTGTAGCAATCAATCAAAACAAATGAATGAATGAATGATTTTTTTATGGTGCTAGCGTAGCTGAAAACGCAGTGAAGGCCCAGCATGGGATATATGGGAAAAATATTTTATATAGTGACATTACATATTTTTGTGATTTTTCACAACCCCCATGTTCCTAATGTTCCTGTAGTATGATAACTGTGCTCCAACATATAATAATACTAAGACTTGTTAGCAGACAAATACAAAGACAGTATTTTAAGTAGCCTTGACTCATTGGCAGTAGTTAGTAACCATTTTGAACAGTTGTTTTATTTTTTTATATATATACAGCTTAACTTATGCCTATATCACTGGAGAAACCCTGCAGGTATGCAACGTTAACCAATAATATGTATTCTGTATTAACTTACTGGTCACACATAAAAGCTGGTTTAAAAATAATTATGGTAAATGATAAATGGACTGCATTTATACAGTGCTTTTCTACATGTACGAGCACTCTCACATTAAACATTTCACACATCAGTGGCACAGGCTGCCATTCAAGGTGCCAACCTGCCATTTGGGGTTCAGTATCTTGCTCAATGACACTTCGATGGGGTCAGGCAGAGCAGGGCTCAAATCTGCAACCATCCGGTTGCCACCTGCGCCACCATCATCCCATAAATAGGCCAATCTAAGCGCTGAGGAAAGTATGATTGACCTTAACAGGATTAGTCCATGAGCCACGGGCCACAAAATGGCGTAATCATAACTTGAAAGCTATCCATCTTTTGAGTATATTTTACATGAAAGCAAGTTTGATTTGCTCTTGCACCATGAGAGAACACTATTGTAAAAGGCACTGTGTAAATATAATTGAACTGAATTTTGCTATGACCCACTCTGTCAACGATAGGTAATGGTTTCTTACTCTATGTTGCATCAAATTTTCAGGTTCTTTTTCCTACAGACAACATTCAGTGACCTTGAGCAATTGGGTTATTGACTGATTCACACCAGATTTCCTCTTTAACCTAGCCTGCTATGGTTATGGCATGCTATATTTTAGCATATCCTATCTTAGCATAATTTAACAATTAATTTCACCCCAAGGCTACTTGTCACACTGGCAGTGAATTATGCAAAGCTAGGTTAAAGAAATAAAGAAATAAAAAAGCAGTCAACCTGTATCCATTTTTAGTGAGATGTAACGCCTAGCAGTATACAAAATGACCTTCGCACATTGCTGCGTGTGCCATCCAAAGATGGATGGGTAGGGATAGTGGTGGCGTAGCGGTTAAGGAACCTAGCTTGCATGCTAGTAGCCTGGAAATTGTGGGTTCGACTCCTGGCTGCCACCATTTTTGGCCCTGATGTAGTTGATAGTTGACAAACGTAAGTCGCTTTGGATAAAAGCATCTGCTAAATTCATAAATGTAAATGGATCATACTCTTGACATTCCTTTTGGAAACGCAACTGTTACAGGTTTGCCCATTTGAGTTACATGTCAACACATACAGTTCACACATCACAGCTTGAATACCTTCTGACATAATGGTTTGTGTAATCAAGCACTAGGGGTGAAGATATCCCCAGAGACGAAACAGCTTACATGCTATGAGACCAGTAGGGCTACATGCCCACCAAGTGTCATTGGTCCCATGTGACAGTGTCCTCGAAACCGTAGACGGAAACTATATACAGTGGGGAAAACAAGTATTTGATCCCTTGCTGATTTTATTGGTTTACCCACTAAGAAAGACTTGATCAGTCTGTAATTTTAATGGTAGGTGTACAACATGTGGAGACAATATCAAAAAGAAAATCAAGAAAATAACTTTTAACTATCTATATTAATTTATTTGTATTTTATTGAGAAAAAGAAGTATTTGATCCCCTAGTAACCATCAAGAGTTCTTGTTAATACAGACAAGTTAGACTCTCCAAATTTTCTTGTCACCTAAATTGAAGACACCTGATATTTCTAGTGACTTGTAATAAAAGCCACCTGGCCACAGAATCAATCAGTTTGTCAGACTCCAAACTCTCCAACATGGAAAAGACTAAAGAGCTTTCTGTGGATTTAAGGGAGAAGACTGTAGACCTGCACAAGACCGGTATGGGCTACAAAACCATTAGCAAGAAGCTGGGCGTTAAGGTGACAACTGTTGGTGCAATTGTGCGCAAGTACAAGACTCACAACATGATCATCAATCGACCTAGGTCTGGGGCTCCAAACAAGATCTCACCTCGTGGGGTTTCCAGGATCATGAGAACGGTGAGAATTAGACCTAATACAACACAGGCAGAGTTAGTGGATGATCTTAAAGCAGCTGGGATCACAGTCACCAAGCAAACAGTTGGTAACACTTTACACCGCAATGGTCTAACATCTTGCAGTGCTCGCAAAGTACGCCTGCTTAAGAAAGCACATGTGCAGGCCCACCTGAACTTTGTCTTGGAGTGACTGGGAGAAGGTGTTATTGTCAGATGAGACCAAAATTGAGCTCTTTGGCATCAATTCAACCCATCGTGTCTGGAGGGAGAGACATGCTGCTTATGACCCCAAGAACACCATCCCCACTGTCAAGCATGGAGGTGGTAACATTATGCTTTGGGGGTGTTTTTCCTCACAGGGCACAAGGCTACTTCACCGCATCAATGGGAGGATGGACGGAGCCATGTACCGTAAAATCCTGAGTGAAAACCTCCTTCCCTCTGCCAGGAAACTTAAAATGGGTCGTGGATGGGTCTTCCAGCAGGATAATGACCCAAAGCATACAGCCAAGGCAACCAAGGAATGGCTGAAGAAGAAACATATCAAGGTCATGGAGTGGCCCAGCCAGTCTCCGGACCTGAATCCTATAGAAAATCTATGGTGAGAGCTGAACCTCAGAGTTGCCAAGCGACAGCCATGGAATCTTGATGATTTAGAGGTCATTTGCAAAGGAGAGTGGACCAAAATTCCTCCTAATATGTGCAGAAACCTGGTCATCAACTACAAAAACTGTCTGACCTCTGTGCTTGCTAATAAGGAGTTTGCCACAAAGTACTAAGTCCTTTTGGCAAGAGGGTTCAAATACTTATTTTCCTCAATAAAATGTAAATAAATTAATACAAATTCTTTAAAGACGATTTCATGATTTTCTTTGTGATAGTCTGTCTCAGCATGTTAAACTACACCTACCATTAATATTACAGACTGATCGAGTCTTTATTAGTGGCCAAACCAACAAAATCAGCAAGGGATCAAATACTTGTTTTCCCCACTGTATATAGGCCTACACGTTCTTTGCTTGCCCCATGACACCCACCCCCTCCAGTGTGTGCACCCCTTTAGATAACTCATGTCCAAAGATATTTTATTATTATGATATTTATTATTATTACACAACCTTGTTACTTAGTTAGGCTACATAGTTTGGCAGATGACTTTTGTTTGCAAGGGTGCAACAGTTCTGGAGTTATTGTGCAAAACCAGAGACTGAAATGGTAAATGGACTGCATTTATATAGCGCTTTTCTACTCCTATGAGTACTCAAAGCGCTTTACAGAGTATGCCTCACATTCACTCATTCACACACATGCATTCACACACCTGTAACCAAAATCCGACTGTATGTCAATCCACTCTGGTGGATCTACATGCCCAGTGAGTTTCATGTGGTTTGGTGTTTCAGTGTCCCAGGAACAGTGAACTGAAATTTGTGCACATTTTTTTCTCACCCAATAGGTGGTTGAGGGCAGCTTTTTGAGACCCATGTATAATGGTGTAACTTTATGTTGAACTATGTGGAGATTAATTTGTTATTAATTTGTAATTAATTTGTGGGGATATTGGGGATCTCTGAATTTGCTGGTGTTTTTGCTCATCTGTTCAATTACTCATGTTGAGTTGAAACCATGCCATTGCACATCAGTTAGTAGCTGTCGGAGGGAGGGGGTGTTACTGAGTTGGATTGAAAATTTGGGTCATGACTTACTGGTAATGGGAAATTGTGGGTCCCAAGGCCAGTCCAGTTAAGACCCACTGTACTGCAGCTAAGTTTGAGTGTTTCATGGAAGTGATTCACACCAGGGTGAATTAAAAACAGCAAATGAATAAGACATGTGGTGCTTGTTAGAGACAGAATTCATGATTTTATTTGAGGAGACATAGAATGGAAAAAAATATTTTTGCCTTGGCTTCAATGAATTACAAAAGGCTGTGCATAGCCAAAGAGCTATCATGAACATGAGACATGGTTGTGTCCTCCTTCATATGAAAATCTTGAACTTAGAAATAGCCACTATTGGCAAATGACAACAAAGCTTTTAGGGTGATGTCAAATAACACAGAGCAGTTGTAGTTCAATAGCAGTTACCAAAGAGGGTGTAATTTATTTCAATACCCAGCCTAAAAGGTTTTAACTGGGCTTTTAAAATTGCACTTAAGCTTTTTGACAGATTAAAGTTGATTATATTCTAATTTAACATCAGAGAACAGGGTAACGTACTTCGTTCATCGATTCTATGTCCCATTAAAAAGCACTTTTTTCTCTGGCAGTCCTCCGGCAGCTTGAAGCTATTTAGTCATATATGGTATTTCCCAAATAGAAAATACCATAGGCTATATATAGCAAAAGACCAGCAGGCCACTAGGGGGCAGCTGGTAAACTGACAAGCAAAAAGCCAACAGACCACCAGCAGCTTGCTATCAGGGAATTGGCACTATCGCAAAGGATATGCATTACAAATTCAGCAATAGGACTCATGTTCTACTACAAGAGATACGGTGGTTAGCTTGCCGATATCTAAACAGATAAAACAGGTTCCACTCCAATAGGGCTCACTTTAGGTTCATTTAGTTGGTTTCAGATGGTTGGGCCAGTAGCTAGACATGCTGGTGCAACCAGCATGATCAGATGGTCAAAGTCAAGGTACATTTTTGTCAATTCTTCACATATACAAGCCATACGAGGAATGGAAACGTTCCTTACTACATTACGTTTCTTAATACAGACATTAGACATTGAACATTTAAGACAATTGAGTTAGACATTAACCATTACAAAAAAGTGCCAGAAAAGACAATATGGAGTACTGTAAGGTATTGGCAAATGGTAAATGGACTGCATTTATATAGCGCTTTTCTACTCCTACGAGTACTCAAAGCGCTTTACAGAGTATACCTCACATTCACCCATTCACACACATGCATTCACACACCAGTGGCAGAGGCTGCCATGCAAGGTGCCAACCTGCCACCGGGAGCAATTTGGGGTTCAGTATCTTGCTCAAGGACACTTCGATGGGGTCAGGCAGAGAGGAGCTCGAACCTGCAACCCTTCGGTTGCCGAACAGCACCCCTACCACCTGCGCCACCACCGCCCACACCGTATTGGTGTTCTTACCTATCCTAAGTGTAGCAAGTCACATACTTATGACAATAACATTTTCCCTAACCACTACAGTAGTCTTCAAAGTGAGATTGCACACAGTGCAATGTATAATAAATAATGTATTAAAAAATTACCTATGCAGCCCTACTAAAGTACACATACACAGACAAGTGAAATAGATAGGAACATACTTGAGTCCAAAGTGGCTAGCAGCATACAGAGTGGTAGAGGTAGCATACTGAGTGGAGGTGAGAGGTGCAAATATAGATAAATGTGAGAGAGGGAGGTGCAAATATAGATAAATAGGAAGGCAGCAGTATGGAACCGTACAAGTGGGTAGGGTGTCAGAGACGTTGCCCTGTCTGGGACACTTCAGACACAGACACACACTAGGCAGTTCATATTGCAAGTTAATAGTGCAGAAAAGTGCAAAAAGGCATAGTGCAAAGAAAACAGCATAGACATATAGGAAGGTCCAGGAGGGTCTGACACCAAGTGTTCTTTGGGGAGTACTGTTCTTGGGCAGATTCCTAGTTTCCTGGTGGCGCAGGTTTTCTAGTTTCCAAGCATTACATTTACATTTATGCATTTAGCAGACACTTTTATCCAAAGCAACTTACAAAAGAGGATAACATTCAAGCTACAACACAATGAAAGAAACTAACAAAGAGTGCATATTGCGAACAAAAAAACTGCACTATTTGAAAAGTTGAGAGTTAAAGTTGAAAGTGCAATAGTGTAATAAAAAGCGCAGCATAAAAGAGAAATTAAGTTGTTAAGTGCATTCTCAAATTTAAGCCAGGAGATATTCTTGGAAGAGCTGGGTCTTCAAGAGTTTCTTGAAGGTGGAGAGGGTATCAGTTGATCTGGTAGGACTTGGAAGGTCATTCCACCAGCGTGGAATGTGAGAAGAGTCTGGATTGACCTGCGCTAGCAGCCTGGTGGTCGGAGCTGTAGGTGGCAAGGGGGGAGGGGGAATAGGTGGAGAGAGGAGAGTGTTCAGCATCCTGACGGCCTGGTGAATGAAGCTGTTGGTGAGTCTGGTGGTACGGGACTGGAGGCTCCTGTACCTCCTTCCCAGAGGCTTGCATCATTGACAATTGTGAGCACTTTGCGAGTGAGGTGGGTGGTGTATATGTTTAGCGGGGAGGGGAGTGGTGCCCCGATGATTTTCCTAGCTATGTTCACAACGCGCTGCAGGGCTCTCCCGTTTTAGTCCATGCAGCTTCCGCGCCAAACAGTGATGCAGCTGGAGAGGATGCTCTCAATGGTTCCTCTGCAGAATGTGGTAATGATGGGTGGTGAAGCCCTTGCCCTCTTCAGTTTGCGCAGGAAGTAGAGGCGCTGCTGAGCTTTCTTTGCCAGTGATGCAGTGTTGGTAGTCCAGGAGAGGTCCTCACTGATGTGCACCCCCAGAAATTTTGTGCTGCTCACTCTCTCTACAGCAGCACCATCGATGGTCACTGGTGGGTGTTGGGCGGTGATGGTGTAGTGGTTAAGGAACCTGGCTAGCATGCAAGTAGCCTGGAAAATTGTGGGTTAGAATCCTGGCTGCCACCAATGTGCCCTTGAGCAAGGCATTTAGCCCTAAGTTGCTCTAAGGGAGACTGGCCCTGATGTAAATTGATAGTCACTTTGGATAAATGCATCCGCTAAATGCATAAATGTAAAATTTAATATAATATATGTATTGGGTGTGGCCTGTCGAAGTTGACAACAATACTGCACTCCTTGGTCTTGCTGACATTCAGCAGGAGGTTGCAGGTCTACCTCTTTCCTGTAGTGTGTCTCGTCGCCCTTAGTGATGAGACCCACCAGAGATCTTCACACGAACTTCATGAGGTGGTTGGTGCTGCAGTCATGTATCAGCAGGGTGAAGAGCAGAGGACTGAGCCCACAGCCTTGGGGACCCCCTGAGCTCAGAGTGATGGTGTCTGTGGTTTTGCTGCGGACATGTACTGCTTGTGGTCTCTGGCTGAGGAAGTCTAGCAGCCAGTTGCAGAGGGAGGTCCTGTGACCCAGCTTGTCCAGTTTGCAGATGAGATGTTGTGGTATTATGGTGTTGAATGCTGAACTGGAGTCTATGAACGGCATTCTCACGTACGAGTCTTTTTTGTCCAGGTGGGTGAGGGCTGGGTGGAGGGCAGGGCAGATCACATCCTCTGCGGAACGTTTGGCTCGGTATGCGAACTGGAAGGGGTCCAGGGTGGGGGGGGGATTTAATGTGTGACTAGCCGTTCAAAGCACTTCATGATGATGGGCGTCAGTGCCATAAGACGGTAGTCACTGAAGCAGAATGGTGATGATTTCTTTGGTGGCGGCTTTGAAACATGATGGGACAATGGCTTGCTTCAGAGGTGTTAAAGATGTCTGTATAGGCATCCTTTAGCTCCTCTGCGCACTCCTTCAGCACAAAAGCATGCCCAGCCTGTCAAACTGGACACTGCTGGAGGTGCCTGATTGTGCAGGGATTTAAGTTGTAAGTGGCTGGTAAATGACCACCAAAACCAGCTAGAATTGCCATCATAAGCTGGTCAAATACGCTGCAATAGGAACAGGGGACGTGTATGTGTGTGTGTGTGTGTGTAAAGCTGAAATAGAGTGGGTGTAAAGCTGTTGGAATGGGGCAGGGCGGTGTGGTGGGGGGACATGATCATGTGTCACTTCTGTATTGAAGAAAGAATGTATGAGACAAAAGTGAACTTGAATAAAAATATATGCTTATCTTGCTTATGTTCTATTTTGAATCAATTCTTTTATATAAAATGTAGATTTTAAACTGTTAAACTGTACATGTTAGCCTTTATTACAAAATAAAAACAATTATACAAAAGACAGCTTTAACCATCTAACCTAGACCAGTTATACCATCTCTGCAGGGACAAGATAATACTTTTTGAATATCAGAAAACACAATCTGACAACAGCCCTTTCAGTCAATCAGTACTCCATTGCCCCCATATCATTGATGTTTACTTTTGTCTTCAAAAGTTCCAGTTGAAAAGACCTCACACATAAAAAAAAAAAAACAATCCTCCTTAATTTAGCTCATCAGTACTCCATTGTCCCCACAAAAGCACAAAGATGTAGTATAATCTGAATGAAGGGCTAAATGAACTTTAAGAAGAAATGCCATCATAGATTTTGGCAAAGACATGACACACCCTGTAGACAGAACTTAATCAGGGCAATCATTTAATAATTTCATCCTATAGGATAATGAACCAGTACAAACCTATGCAAAGCCATCAAAAAGGTAGTCAGCCAGAATTCCGACAGCAAATGGAATTGTAAATGGAGAGGCCAACACAGTTTCTGTATCTTGAATGTTACAACATTTTGTGGGAGTGTAGCCTGATCGTGCATTGAGGAAGAGTTCATCAAGCCAATCTCATGTGGGAGATGCTCCAAAAGCATGGGTGAAATCTCATCAGATTACCTGGAGAATTTGAAAGAATGCCAAAGGTCGGTCTAGTCATCCTATCGCCACCTAGTGCTTCCTCTCAATTTAATTCAGTTCTGCAACTGTGCCAGTGAGCCAGTCGTAGGCCTCGGTTTGCTCCGTCTCTGAGCTGAGCTGAGACAGGCCAATCAGCGAACAGAAGGAGAGCTGAAAGCGATAATGTTGAATTCAAATGATCCGTTCCAGTGAGTAACATGCAGTACGTCACAACCAAACAGTAGCGACTGGTTGAAGCAGAAAGCTTTTGCCCACCGTGGAGCAAATACATGCCAGTTGCTAGGTTTCAGACACTCTGCACAAAGTGAAACAAAGTAAAAAGTGGCTGATGCATCACACTAAGATCTGTCAGCCTGTAATAGCCTCAAAAGGTGATTTCTTTTTTAATGAATGCAAAGTTTAAAAGCATCATTTCAAATAACATCTCTAAAAAGAACTCCATGTCTTATTGATTTGCTTTGTTTCCTATTCACACAAATTTCCAAGCAATTCTAAGCAAACTTTTATTTAACAGGCTATAGGCATGTGTTTGTGTGTGTGTGTGTGAAAACTCAAGAACGTTTTGGAAAAAAACAAAGACAGTTGACGGTTGTGGTCGGCTGAACGTTTCTCAGGTAAGGGAGGAATTAACAAAAAATGCACAACTGCATTATCCTTGCCCTTTATTTCAGCACTCACATTTAATGTGACCAGTGGAGACTTCCTTGGCACTGTTTTACTGATAGCTAGGTTATCAGTTATCAATTATCAATTACAAGTAACGTTACCCAGTTCGATGGCTGCATAAAGATTTTCCCTGACGTTACCTAAAATGTGCCACAAATCGTCCGTTTTGATTCCATTAATGAACTCCTTTTAAAACAAGTCAGTGTTTGGCTAGTGTGACCTAGCTAGCATTATGTAATGGAGAGGCTCATTCAGCATTTAGTGCTTGAACAGCATTAACTTTAATTTGCAAACACACTATACTTCACCGTAATACCATTTTAATAAACAGACACACAGATTAGGAGTTAATTAGTTAAACATAAATTTTGATATTAGCAATATTAGTGACAAGATCCCAATATTGTTGTACTGAAAAGGTGAGTACCTTTTCATATATTGCATAGTTGGTTTTATGAAAGGCAACGCTAGGTGGAGCAGAGAAAGTTACAGTTTTTCACCACATAAGGTCAGTCAAGCAAAACAATGATTTCAAAATGGATTTATGAATTTAAAAATAGGGCATCTTTAATCGCTGAATTGATTTTTAGAACCTAGCAACCTGCAATTAACTTCCTCTTAATGGTACAGGCGAAAAAGTAGAAGACATACCCTTGATCCACCTACATTCACATGCATTGTGCAACACATTATGTAGAAGGGTGGGACATTACAACTCTTATTACATCTCATCTAGAGTGTATGCTTTCAGAAAAAAAAATTTTTTTTGTATTTGGACTGTCACAGACCAATATATACCAGCCACAGACTTTGTTTACATAGGAGTGTGGAACATATCGCAATGAATGTCACAATTCAGCTCACCTAAAAGGTATAGGCTTTAAAAATATAAAATTCTTGATGGTTGAACTGGATTAGCTTTAGGTTACAGACCAAAATCTATCAGCCATACATAAAATCCAATTGGGCTGAGAATAGCTTATGGTGTAACAATATATAATGTGATCCAACAGTTATCCAGACAAGGTGGTGCGAGGGTAGTACCGAATAGTGTTCCACGCAGAAAATGCCTGCTACCATCATTGGCTGGACAACTTCAGGAGCTGAGGAGGGTGCAATCAAGTGATGGTAGCTGGTTTGATGAATTTATGCCCATGGTCATACCACCTCAATGTTTGATTTGGCATTGCATGTGTGAAACAGTGTTCTTCTCTAACCTGGCCCCATCTTGTCCAAATAATTGTTGGATCACATTAGAGAGAGGTGATGTCAAAATTCATGCTGCATCAAAGACTTTCAGAGTTATTAACTGTGCAAAGTTTTCTGTAAATCTCTGGAAGTGTCCTGGAGATATCACACAAACAGCATTATATGACCAAAATGTTCCATTCATGTCAATGGAATACTTAAAAGGCTAAAATCAAAGCTGCCAAATCCTACTTGCCACCGTGTAAAAAACGCACGCGAAACATACATGGCTTTCAGAAAATCAGTGGTAATTTGCCCCCCACCCAACTGTTATGGTGACACCCTGTGGCTAATGGTCTCGATGCCAAAAAAATGTCATCACGCGTCGAACTATGTCACTCTTTCATACAAGTTAAATCTGTGCAACTGTAGTGAACTGTAGTGATTCAGGTAAAATTAGGCTACTGTAACGCAAACATTTGTTGCACACTAGACTTGCAATACGGTACGGTGCTGCTGCACGTGTAGCAAATGTACCAACCTAAAACAGGATGAATCATAATAAGAACCAAAGCAACAGCTTTAATTTACATACCTGTTAAATCGCCTCGGTGTCGATTCTTCAAATGCTGGACAACTTCACGCTAGCCAGCTAGCTAAATTATTGCTTGTTTGCTAGCGAGCAAGCAACTCAACGATTTAGATGCATACATTCAGATGCAAATAATGAAAAAGGGAGATCACGTGCCTCGTCGGAATGCGTTCAGGGCAATCCGATAATTTTGTCAAAGAAAGAGGTGACTGACAAAAGATTTTTTTTTAATTTCGAAGACGTTGTGCGTGTTGGAAATGTACAACCCTGCAATTACAACTAACGTTAACCAGTTTGATGGGTGCATAAAGATTTTCCCTAACGTTACCTAAAACGTGCCACAAATCGTCCGTTCTGATTCCATTAGTGAACTCCTTTAAAAACATTTGATAATGAACTATTCCCCAGTTTCACTTGTTTGTATTGCATCAACTGTTAAAACAAGCAGTTTAAAAAGTATTAGTTCTCCCGTTGGTATCTGCCCACCGCCATTTTCAACCTTAAGACAAATAAACAGGGCAATGTCGTACAAGCACGTACCATGACGTCAATGAAGCGCGCTCACGCGTTTTCGTCTGCGCATGTCCATGAGCGTTTCCCGCAAGACAGATCTGCTTATTTTCGCCATTTTTATTCAATTTATGCTTTTATGCAGTTTATGTGTCTTTATATTTTCACTCAACACATTTATAATAGGGAACTCGACTCAATTTTCCAGGCAATGTTTGGTTTAATTGTCTACTTGCCAGCAGAGTGAACCTAGCAATGTTCAAAACACCAAAGTTGTGTTAAAATAGTCCCAGCATTTAGAAACCGGGTGCTAATTCGCTTTCAGTTCCATTGTATTTCAATTCAGTTGTATTTACATAGCACCTTTTACAATAATATTGTCCTATGGCACTTTACAGCAAGGAACACCCAAGAGCAGCAGGGGCAAAGAAAAACTCCTTTATGTTAAGTCCTAGTGAGTGTTTAGGCTGCGGCGTTTTGTATTAGCTGTAGGATTTTAATATAGGTATTACTACACCCAGAGAACAGAGCATTACAATAACAAATGGATGTATTAATGTTTCAGCATCCTCAGATGATAGGACCTTCTAACCTTAGTGAAATTTTGAAGGTGATAAAAGGATGTTTTTTTAAATGTGACCTACATGACTATTTAGAGAGAGGTTAATGGTTAATGGTTACCCCGAGGTCTTTAACTTTTGTGTTGCATGACAGTAAAAGGCTGCGGAGTAAGTTTTGGTGATGAGTTACAATGTTATTCAGCTGTTTAGGGCCTATCATTGTAACTTCAGTTTAATCAGAGTTTAAAAGTACATCCAGATTTTAATGTCTCAGTGGCAGGCATCAAGTCTAGTGGCATGCAGTCATTAGGCTTCATGAAAAGGTATAGCTTAGTGCAGCATAGGAACATAGTCAGCATAAGAGTGGAAAGTAATGCCATAAGAACAAAGGTAACATGTACAGGGAGAATAACAGGGGTCCCTAGCACTGAGCCTTGGGGTACACCAAACTTTACTTTGGTGTGTTATGATGACTCATTATGAGCATGTGTAACAGATGTTATGCGTTGTGTTGAAAGCAGCTGACACAAACTCCCAATCAATGATTTTATTCTGAAGATAGATAGACAACAGAAGTTGCATCACGGTCCAATCTAGCAATACTGCCACACTTGTGCGGGCAAGACGAACTGGGCTCTATGTATATATAATGAAAACAAACATGTACCTGAAGATAGATAGACAACAGAAGTTGCATCACGGTCCAATCTAGCAATACTGCCACTAAAAGTATAGAAACACTTATGTTAGCATACACGGAATATAGACTTTCCAAGCTAACAGTTTAATACTTACTGGACAAATGCCCTAAATACACAATTCTGTTCACATTTAATGGTCTATCAAATTCTAGGTACATATAGATTGAAACAAGGGATAAGTATGTAAGTAAAATGATTGAAATATCAAGTTTTTCTCCAGTGTGTTAAACTCATAACCTACCACTTGTGCGGGCAAGACGAACTGGGAAGAGCAGAACGCATCATTACCATAACAGCTATTTCCTTAAAGGCACAGAGCACCATTAAACCCTTAACAATGGCAAGTGGAAGCACTAAACCCGTAACACATGTACAAACTGGTATCGACCAGAGAGGTATAATTTGAGCCAGGCTAATGCAGAATCTTTGATGCTTTTCATGTGTTCAAGCCTGTGGAGTAGGATGCCATGGTCAATAGTGTCAAAGACAAGGAGAAAGGCACCCCACTTCAGTCGATCCCAGCCTAACTGTTTCATCTGGACAGCCCAAGAGAAATTAACATTTGCTGTCAACAAGAAGTTAAGGGTTACGAAATATCTGTAGTTACTTTCACGTCAGCAATCTACCTTTGCAGCTAGCACTCTAACATTACCAGTCAGTACACAGTCTTAACATTAATGGGACAGAATAGAATAGAATAGAATAGAATAGAACGCCTTTATTGTCATTACACAGAGTGTAATGAGATTCAAAGCTGCCCCATAGAGTGCACACATAAAATGGATTGAAAAGTATGTACAAATCCAATATGCAAAAGAAAAATATGTATATATATATTTACACAACAAAAGATAAAACTGTATAAATAAAAAATAAAATAAAATATAAAATAAGTAATAATAATAAAAATGGTTTGTTGATACTCTGGTGGTATAGGTAAAGTGACATGTGACAGCAGCATTCAGTAATAAATATTGGTTGTTGATAGTGCAAAATACAGCTTACAAGTGGCCTATGACAAGAGGTGCATGTGACATCCAGTGCAAAGTATGTCAGTTTCTCAGTGCAGACTAGAGTTGAGTATTGTGACAGCTTTAGGGAAAAAGCTGTCTCTGAGTCTATTTGTTCTGGCTGGTATGGACCTGTATCGCCTGCCAGAGGGTAGCAGGTTGAACAGATGGAAGCCAGGGTGAGTAATGTCCTTTATGATCCCTTTTGCTCTGTTCAGACATGACAACAGGATGACAGGACTCTGTTCAGGATGACAACAGGTGAGAAAACAAAATGAAGGATCTAAAGAAAACCAAGCTAGTCACCAACAGATTTTGTCTTTGTCTTGTTATCATACGCCAAGCTAGCAATTCGAGTTAGAACAGTTGCTTGCTAACTTTAGCCAGAGAGTTATCACGTTCTTGGAGTTAATTTCTAAGCTGGTATTTGCATTTATTATACTGACGTGACATTATCACTATTCAAATTTATTACCTGTCTAATGCGTATTTTATATACAAATATGTGGGAATTGTACCCACAGTTAGTGAAGCATTGACCATGTGAACTTGCTGTCACAATAGTACTAGGTATGGCCTGTAGAATACTGACCGGAATAGGGTCCAGTGGACAAGAAGTAGGACTGCTGCCTGTATGAAGCTTAGACACCTTGTCCTCTGAGAGAGAAGTAAATGAAGAAAAAGAAGCAGTAGGTTTAGAGAGGTTCAGAGGAAGAAGCTGTGGTGAAAGGTGAGACAGGATCTGTATAGCTACTGATTGTTGCAACTTTGTTGATAAAAATACAGCAAAGGTGTAGGTTGGTTGGGGTTGGTTGCTGGGAATGGAGGTGGTGGGTTTAGTCGAGATTGAAGGTGGAAAAAAGTTTTCGGGTGTCAGAAGCATTGTGAATCTTGTCATGGTAAAAGGCCCTTTCTGCAGAAGTGACACTGGATGAGAATGGTAATAGCAATGCCTGGAACTGTGATAGATTGAATGGATTATTAGTTTTGTGCCATTTCCTCAGCAGCTCTGAAGTTGGTGTGAACTGAGTGTCTTTCCACCACAAGTAAGACTGAGTGGATCAAGCAGGTCTTATAGACCGAGGGCACAAGCAATCCAAGCAAGAGCTCAGTGCAAAGCAGAGTGACTCTGTGGCATCATCAACCTCAAGAGACGAGGTGGTGCTAAGAGGTGGAAGAGCCAATGCCACAAGGGAGGAAAAGTGAATAGGACACCAGTAACACCAGCAACATTTTAATTTAGTTTTTAGGTTAATTTACCGGCTTCGTACTCTCTTTGGTGGTTAAATGGCTTATTACAGGGTGAATGTAGGCTGTCTTGGCTCCCATCGCTTCTTTGCGCAGTTACAGCACTTGCAAGATGTGAACAGTGCCCCCGTGTACAACAAAACCAAAACTGAATCAAACCGAAATCATGTTTTTAGGGACTCCCTAAAAACACAGCATTTTGCCAGGTGGGTGTGGTTTTGTAGGACATAGCAGTGCACGTTTTCCATGAACCTCTGTGTGGAATACACTTGTAGTGTCAGTGCTTTGACCTGCAGTTAGTGTGAGATGCTGGAGCGGTAACCATATTGATGGAGAGGACTGGAGTATTTTCTGTTATAGAGGTGGTGTCATAGAGTTGGTTTATTTCACAGCAAACCTTCTAATGTCACTCAAGCAGATACTTAGCCAACTCACAACCTATCTAAAGATTCTTTTGTTCAGACCGGTGCTGCTCATACAGCAGACTCACTTACACATGCCGGTATTGTTTTTAAAAAGCTGTGGATGCAAATATATTGGGCAAATAAATCATGGGGTTGAATACAGCTACCTGCGCAATTATTGTGCATTCGTGTTGCTTACGATGTAGGAGGCTACGTAACCTCTCTTGAGTGCAAGGCTCACCATAGCTCGTGAGACAAATGATGAACACTTATGTTTTTAGCATTTTTGTGTTTTAGCATTGGACGGACGCTTATCGCTGTGGTCTTGATTCTCATGGTATGGACCCTCGCTGGCTGTAAGATTTGACTGGACGAAGAATAAAACATAAACAAATTACTCTTGTTTGTTTTATTGTGTTTGCAATGTTTGGCATTCATCTGTAGAAAGATATATCAGTTTCTGGCCCATGACGCAGCAGTACTTTGCTGCAGTCGTGGATATTGTAATGTGTAGTGGTCACACACAAGTATAATTCAGGTATGTATGTTTTGGGCATAAGAAAACTATTGTGTTGCGATGTCCCACATTATCAGCCTCTGGCAGGGGTACTCTGTTCGCTAGCTAGCTCGTGAAGTAACCTGATGATCTTAGGTTTGCGCGCGTACATGTATGGCTGCAATCTTAATTTTCTTTTTAATCGCCCTCGCTGGCTGTAAGATTTGACAGAATGAATAATAAGAAATTACTCTGTTCGCTTGTTTTATTGTGCCCGTAATGACGGACATTCAGGGGTAGAAAGTGCATTACTCATCAACTTCTGGCCACCCAAGTTAAACTTTTAGGCTACTTTGCTGCCATAGTTGTGGGTTCTGTAATTTGTTGTTGGACCATACAAGTATAATTTAAACAAGGTGTGTAATTTGTAAGAGAACAGTTGAGGTGAGAAGTGTAAGCGCTTATCAGTATCAGTAGCAGGGGTGAAATGTACTCTAGTTGGCTTATGTTCGCTGGCTAGCAAGTGCTAACTTATTGTTACGCGGTGATCGGAACACTCATGTAGCAACATTCCAGTCACACTGGTGTGATGGTACGCGTTTGGGGACAGTTAGTGGCCTACGTTCTTAAAGGTTAAAGGGTGTGTTAGAGGTTAGGTACTTTGATTAATGTGTAGAGAAATGGACAAAAAACTGATCTTCATTGAAATAAGTATTAAAAATACACGAATAAAACATTTACAGACGCTTTTTGTAACCAACTTCATGAACATTCCAAAATAGAATTTGGTTGAGAATAAGTCACGTTGGGTAAACACTGAAGATTCCCCATAGGGAATAATGGATTATAGTAATAATGGATAACAGTATTTTTGAGACTGGTGGGGTTAAAAAAAATAAACTCATATGCATTCCTTGGATTTATAATTATGAACCTTTCTGGCATCTAACAGACAAGGATGTGGAGAAATAATTCCCATCAACAACAAATCAATTTATGGTTGATGCAGTGTAGTGGGCATTAGGCATTCTTGGTGAGTAGGCTAAGCTAACACATTCAAGTTATAGGCTGCTATAAGTAACTTGCCATTGCAGCAGAATATAAATAATTAGAATGAGAATTCAACTGAATTATGTTTATATTATGCCATAACAGGCATAATCTTCCTAAAGCTTTCTATTATTATTCTATTACTGTCTAATCAATTAGCCTAATATGTAACATTGGTTCCGTCAACGTGCAACAGGGGCAAGGAAAAACTTCCTTGTGGTAATTAGTACAGTAAGAAACCTTGCCTAGATCCACAGCTCGAGGGGCCAACCCAACTGCTAGGGGTCATACAAGAAAAGTACAACAGTGATTATCATGACAGACTACAATTTGTCCATGATTTTAGCTGAGCATCATAATAAACAACATTATATTTGTGGGACAAATATACAGCAGCTTGTTGCAGACTGACTCTGCCTCTGTGAGATCAGAGGGCAGCACCTCCAAATCATTTCATACTGACCTTTTTTTTAAGAATCACATTCCTATATTTCACATAACCTCGCACACACAATATAACTGATACATTTCAACATTATTAGTGCATGCATTTGCGGAAAGTAGTGCAAGAACCATCGTGGTCTGAAAATCCATCAGATCAGAATGAAATGTTTGGAGCAAGAGAAGGAGGTTGTCAAAAGGTACCCGTGACCGGTGGTCTTTTTAAGCAGAGGATGACACAGTGGATTGAGGCCAAGAGGAAGTCGTTTTATTTTCTTCCCGCCAATAAGCACCCAAGTGCAATATTTACAGTGTACCCCATAACAACAAAATAAATAATGACATGAGGGTCAAAGAAATACAAAAAGAGTTTCAAAAAGGAAATAAAATACTAAAGAAAATAACAAAAATGCAAAACGGCAAATAAATAGCAACTGCCAATAGTGTAATGTCTCACACACTGAGACTGAGGCCTAACACCTACATCGGGTCTGTTCTGTTCGTTGGCCTCCCTAAGAATGGCAAAACCACCTCTTTTACAGAGGTCCATCAACCCCGCCCACAGTGGACCATACCACTCACACAAGTAACGACAGGGCATAAACAGTACTGGCCACACAAATCATAATAAATCATTCAGATACACTGCAATATTATACCCAAAACTAGATGTACCGCATAGCGATACATGGTATGACCGCCGCAATGTATTGAAATGTGAGAACTGTTGGCATGACAAGTGTGTGGTAGAACAGTGTTGTGAGGTGGGAATTAGATTGGAAATTATGTCTTGGAAGTGGGTATGGATGTGTTTTTTGAATGAATGAGATTGTGTGTGATTTTGTAGTGTGTAGGAGTGATTTATGAAAGGGTAGGTGTTGTCATAGTATGTATGTAGCCTACATGTGTTAATTTGAACTCTTGCCACTTGGTGTTTGTGTAGAGATGGTAGTCATAAGATTGTCTTGTATGGAGTATTATATAAAAAAAAAAATATATATATATATAGGTCTTTTGACACCTATATATGGCGATAAACAGCGCCCCCTATGACGAAATGTCACAAAATTTAGTACACATGACAAGAAAGCTGTTTAGAGATGGCATGTCAACTTTGACCAAATTTGAGCAATTAAAAGCCAAGATATGTACTTTTGAAAAATTTTAAGCTACGTGTTCAATGTTCATTGACGTGTAACTTCGAAACAATTTATCTCAAGATAAATCCTTTGATAACTTTTTGTCAGCATTGTCTGCAGATGACGTATACCAAATTTGGTGAGATTCTCATTAACGGCCTATGACGGGTTCGTTCAGATTCATTTTCGCAATGTTCAAATTTCATGTAAATTCTTTTCGTTGGAAGTGGGCGTCGACCAGTGTTTTCCATGCGTGAGGTTCAATAGATTTCACGATAAAAAAAAAAATGTTGTAAACATTAGCATTCTCTAGATAATAGGCAAAATGACATTTTCTACAATTACAGCGCCCCCTATGGACCAAATTTTATGGCATGTGCTGTGGTTTCAGAGGTCTTTGTGGTGATCGTACATGACATATTTCGTGCAGTTCCCACCTTCTCGGTCCAAGATATTGGCAACTCAAAATCCCAATTTTTGCATTTACCCTTATCACTAGGTGGCGCTATGCTTCACGTGAGCGTTTATGGGCTGGGTCAATACGTCTCTGTAACACCAACATACTAACACAAAATCGTTATCTTGGGCAAAAATGTTAACGAGTTATTTAACAAAAACTGTTTTTTGACACCTAGCTTCGGCGATAAACAGCGCCCCCTATGACAAAATGTCACAAAATTTAGTACACATAACAAAAAAGCTGTTTAGAGATGGCATGCCAAGTTTGACCAAATTTGAGCAATTAAAAGCCAAGATATGTACTTTTAAAGAATTTTAAGCTACGTGTTAAATGTTCATTGACGTGTAACTTCGAAACAATTTATCTCAAGATAAATCCTTTGATAACTTTTTGTCAGCATTGTCTGTAGATGGCGTATACCAAATTTGGTGAGATTCACATTAACGGCCTATGACGAGTTCGTTCAGATTCGTTTTCGCAATGTTCAAATTTCATGTAAATTGTTTTCGTTGGAAGTGGGCGTCGACCAGTGTTTTCAATGCGTGAGGTTCAATAGATTTCACGATAAAAAAAAAAATGTTGTAAACATTAGCATTCTCTAGATAATAGGCAAAATGACATTTTCTACAATTACAGCGCCCCCTATGGACCAAATTTTATGGCATGTGCTGTGGTTTCAGAGGTCTTCGTGGTGATTGTGCATGACATATTTCGTGCAGTTCCCACCTTCTCGGTCCAAGATATTGGCAACTCAAAATCCCAATTTTTGCATTTACCCTTATCATTAGGTGGCGCTATGCTTCACGTGAGCGTTTATGGGCTGGGTCGATACGTCTCTGTAACACCAACATACTAACACAAAATCGTTATCATGGGCAAAAATGTTAACGAGTTATTTAACAAAAACTGTTTTTTGACACCTAGCTTCGGCGATAAACAGCGCCCCCTATGACGAAATGTCACAAAATTTAGTACACATGACAAAAAAGCGGTTCAGAGATGGCATGCCAAGTTTGACCAAATTTGAGCAATTAAAAGCCAAGATATGTACTTTTAAAGAATTTTAAGCTACGTGTTAAATGTTCATTGACGTGTAACTTCGAAACAATTTATCTCAAGATAAATCCTTTGATAACTTTTTGTCAGCATTGTCTGTAGATGACGTATACCAAATTTGGTGAGATTCACATTAACGGCCTATGACGAGTTCGTTCAGATTCGTTTTCACAATGTTCAAATTTCATGTAAATTGTTTTCGTTGGAAGTGGGCGTCGACCAGTGTTTTCCATGCGTGAGGTTCAATAGATTTCACGATAAAAAAAAAATGTTGTAAACATTAGCATTCTCTAGATAATAGGCAAAATGACATTTTCTACAATTACAGCGCCCCCTATGGACCAAATTTTATGGCATGTGCTGTGGTTTCAGAGGTCTTTGTGGTGATCGTGCATGACATATTTCGTGCAGTTCCCACCTTCTCGGCCCAAGATATTGGCAACTCAAAATCCCAATTTTTGCATTTACCCTAATCACTAGGTGGCGCTTTGCTTCACGTGAGCGTTTATGGGCTGGGTCGATACATCTCTGTAACACCAACATACTAACACAAAATCGTTATCTTGGGCAAAAATGTTAACGAGTTATTTAACAAAAACTGGTTTTTGACACCTAGCTTCGGCGATAAACAGCGCCCCCTATGACGAAATGTCACAAAATTTAGTACACATGACAAAAAAGCAGTTTAGAGATGGCATGCCAAGTTTGACCAAATTTGAGCAATTAAAAGCCAAGATATGTACTTTTAAAAAATTTTAAGCTACGTGTTCAATGTTCATTGACGTGTAACTTCGAAACAATTTATCTCAAGATAAATCCTTTGATAACTTTTTGTCAGCATTGTCTGTAGATGACGTATACCAAATTTGGTGAGATTCACATTAACGGCCTATGACGAGTTCGTTCAGATTCGCTTTGGCAATGTTAAAATTTCACGTAAACCGTTTTCGTTGGAAGTGGGCGTCGACCAGTGTTTTCAATGCGTGAGGGTCAGTAGTTTTCACAATAAAAAGAAAATTGCTGTAAACATTAGCATTCTCTAGATAATAGGCAAAATGACATTTTCTGCAATTACAGCGCCCCCTATGGTCCAAATTTCATGGCTTGTGCTGTGGTTTTAGAAGTCTTTAGGGTGGTCGTGCATGACATATTTTGCGCAGTTCCCAGCTTCTCGGTCCAAGATATTGCCAACTCAAAATCCCAATTTTTGCATTTACCCATATCAGTAGGTGGCGCTATGCTTCAAGTGAGTGTTTATGGGCTGGGTCGATACGTCTCTGTAACACCGACATATTACAAAAATTTTGTGTTGTTGGGTGAAAGGTTCATTGAGTTATTCAGCGAAAACTTTTGCCGGTCTCCCCCTCTTTGACGGACACTGGCACAGTGGGGGGGGGGGCCCTTGGGGGCCAAAAGCTCATATTCGCTCACAAACTTCTAGGGCTACATGCCTACAAACATTCATCTCCCCCTGAGTTTCAGTGTCCCAGGAATCGTTGACGGAAAATCGGTGAAAAAAAAAAAAAAAAAAAAAAAAGGGAAAAACGTGCAGCAACACCAATATGACCGCTGAAGCTACCACGCTGACACACGTAAGTGTTTCCTTTGTTATTTGCACCACCTTGTAACTTTATGCCATCACACGATAAAGTTGACATTTAACAGATATTTGTGTCTATTGTTTTCTTCATCCAACCTTTTGTAAGCTGTATACGGACAGAGTAAAACATTCATACAATATTGGTGCGTGCACTCACCAAACATCTTCACAACATTTCCCTAGCCCTCACGGGAGATGATGAAGCAAGCACAAAGTTACCATATTTAACATAAGATGTTCATGTTTTTCAAACAGTGTGATACATGTTTTCTGATTGTGCATAGTCAAGAACACATTCAAAACAGGTGCGTAACTCACGTGATGCCGTGACACTGAGTTGCGGCATCACAGAGGTACAGCGCACAGGTCCTGTACCTGGTGAGACGCAGGAGGAGCCCGGCCAGGAGGCAACCCACAAAGCCCAGTCCCTCCACGTACCTCAGACTCCCAATCCTAGCAGAGTAATTCCACAGCAACGGATTAAGTGGCCCCCAGCCAGCAAGAGGAATGAGTGGCTGCAGTTTGACGAAGACATGTCCAACATCATCCAAGCCACAGCGAAAGGAGAAGCGGACAGCAGACTCCAAACGATGACGACCATCATCTTCACCTACGCCTCAGAGAGGTTTGGGAATGTGGACAAAGGAAAATCAAAACCCACTCCCTACATAATGAGCTGCAAGGCCAACAGGATACATCATCTGCGCCAGGAGCTTCACTCCCTCAGGAAACAGTACAAGACTGCTACAGATGAGGAGAGGCAGCCCTTACCAGAACTGAAGAACATCCTGTGCAAGAAGCTGATGACTCTTCGCAGAGCAGAGTGGCACCGGAGACAGGGAAGAGAGAGGGCACGGAAACGAGTAGCGTTCATCGTCAATCCCTTTGGCTTTACAAGACAACTGCTTGGGGACAAGCACAGTGGCCAGCTCGTGTGCCTCATAGAGCAAGTGAATTGTTTCCTACAGGACACCATGAGCGATCCCCTGAGAGACCAGGAACTGGAGCCCAATAAAGCTCTCATCAGCCCAGGCCCCCCAACAACAGAATTCAACCTGAAGGAGCCGAGCCTGAAGGAGGTTGAGGAGGTCGTCAAGGCAGCCCGCTCGGCATCGGCACCAGGCCCCAGTGGCATTCCTTATCTGGTCTACAAGCGCTGTCTGGAGCTTCTACGGCACCTGTGGAGGGTCTTGAAGGTGATTTGGAGAAGGGGTAAAGTTGCCAATCAGTGCAGGTGCGCGGAGGGAGTTTGGATCCCCAAAGAGGAGAACTCAAGAGACATCAGCCAGTTTCGATCCATCTCACCTCTGAGTGTGGAAGGAAAGGTGTTTTTCAGCATCGTGTCACGAAGACTGTCTAAGTTTCTCCTCAAGAACAGCTACATTGACCCATCAGTACAGAAGGCAGGGATCTCCGGCGCACCTGGCTGCTTGGGACACACAGGAGTCATCACACAGCTAATCAGAGAGGCCCATTAGAACAGAGGCGATCTAGCTGTTTTGTGGTTGGACATACCTAATGCCTACGGGTCCATACCACACAAACTGGTCGAGCTCGCTCTCCACCTCCACCATGTTCCCAGTAAGATCAAGGACCTCATCCTTGATTACTACAATAACTTCAAGATGAGAGTCATTTCTGGGTCAGAAATATCAGACTGGCACTGCATTGGGAAAGGAATAATAACAGGCTGCACTATCTCTGTTTTCCTCTTTGCCTTAGCCATGAACATGGTGGTCAAGTCAGCTGAGGTGGAGTGCAGAGGGCCCCTGACCAAGTCAGGTGTACGACAGCCCCCCATCAGAGCCTACATGGATGACCTGACTGTAACTACAACGTCGGTCCCAGGGTGCAGGTGGATCCTACAAGGGCTTGAAAGACTCATCACCTGGGCAAGAATGAGTTTCAAGCCCTCAAAATCAAGATCCATGGTACTGAAGGAGGGAAAGGTGATTGACAGGTTCCGTTTTTCCATCTTAGGAACTGTCATTCCAACCATCACAGAGCAACCCGTCAAGAGCTTGGAGAAACTGTTTGACTCCAGCCTGAAGGACTCGGCAGCCATCCAGAAGGCCAGCTCAGAACTTGGAACCTGGCTCACCAAGGTAGACAAGTCTGGCCTGCCTGGTAGGTTTAAAGCCTGGATCTACCAGCAGTCTATCCTGCTCCACATCCTGTGGCTCCTGCTGATTTATGCAGTCCCCATAACAACAGTTGAGTCCCTAGAGAGGAAGATCAGTGGCTTTCTTCGAAAGTGGCTGGGCCTTCCTCGCAGCCTCACCAGTGCTGCCCTGTATGGAACAAGTAACATCCAGTGCTGCCTTGTATGGAACAAGTAACATCCTAACATCCAGAGTCATGGCTGAGGCAGAAGGCACTGGTGGGAACTGTGGCAACAGGTAGAGCAGTATTGGGGTAACTTCCCAAAAATCCTCATCAGCCAGACCCGTGGAAAGGAGAGACACCACCTGATCTAGGAAGAAGTCAGAGCAGGAGTGGAGGAAGTGCGAGTGAGCAGGGCAGTGGGGCTACGGCAACTAGGGAGCGTGGACAAGGTGGGAGAGCACACTGCAGCGCAGGATCACCTGGGCAAACATCCTACAGCCAGATTTCCAGCAGGTCCACTTCCTGGTGCAAGCTGTCTATGATGCCCTACCAAGCCCAGCGAACCTCCATGTGTAGGGGAAAAGTGAGACGCCTTCCTGCCCGCTGTGTTCTGGTAGAGGCTCCTTAGAACACCTCCTCAGCGGCTCTCCCAAAGGGCCTGGCGGATGGTCGCTACCGCTGGCGCCATGACCAGGTGCTTAAGGCAGTCGCAGAGAGCGTAGCCTCAGCCATCAGCTCCAGCAAGAACCATCATGCTACAAAGAAGGCAGTCCTCTTTGTCAAAGCTGGAGAAAAACCCAGGGTGCACCAACAGATGCCAACAGGCCAACTCCACACAGCATCTGATTGGCAGCTGCAGGTCGACCTCGGGAAGCAGCTGAGGTTCCCCCAGCACATTGCAACAACAGCCCTCCGCCCAGATATGATCATAACCTCTAAGTCTTCAAAACAGCTAATCATTCTGGAGTTGACAGTGCCCTGGGAAGAACACATGGAGGAAGCCAATGAGAGGAAGAGGGCTAAGTACCAGGAACTGGTGGAGCAGTGCAGGGAGAAAGGCTGGAGGACCTTCTACGAGCCTGTAGAGGTAGACTGCTGGGGATTTGCAAGGCGGTCTCTGTGCAAGGTCCTGAGCTGCTTGGGCATCGTAGGAGCGGCGAAGAAGAGGGCCATCAACTCTACAAGTGAAGCCGCCAAGAAGGCCATCTGGTGGCTTTGGATGAAGATGGCTGATCCGTGGGCTGCTACTGGGACGCAAGTCAGGGCTTGATCAACCCCGGCTGGGTCGCCTGGGCGAAGGTGTATGATGTTGCTAGACCTGAAATATCCGTTGACACCAGGATACATCACGGATGATGCACCACAGTGCATTCATGTGGTGTTTCTTGAATAGTGGGCTACCTATATTTATATTTATATATTTATATTATATATATTTATATATATTTATATTTATATTTATATTTATGCATTTAGCAGACGCTTTTATCCAAAGCGACTTACAACTCATCAACTATCAATTGTTCAGGGCCAGTCTCCCCTAGAGCAACTTAGGGTTAAGTGCCTTGCTCAAGGGCACAACGGTGGCAGCCGGGATTCGAACCCACAACTTTTCAGGCTACTTACACGCTAGCCAGGTTCCTTAACCACTATGCTACTATGCACTATGCTACACCTATATAGGAAGTCGAGATCATCACCATGGCAGAGAGGTGTGGAGATTGGGGACGTGCAGGAGAACTGTAAACCCAAGGCGGTAAAGTACAGGATGCATTTTTCATGTAAATTAAAGTACCCACTTTAGACATGGGGTTGTGTTACATCTGGAGGCCACCAAGACCACACTGTCCCTGCTGTCTGATTAGATAAAGGGTATAAATTGACAAACTTAGTAAAGTAATCCTCAACTACAAGCACATACTTGTTTTCCTTACTTGTCAGTGGTAACTCAACTATGTCTGCTGCCACTCTCTCAAAGGGGCAGGTTGCACAAGAGCTGCTCATCGGTGCCAATGAGATAGCACTGGAGACTGGCATGTCTTTACACCATTGGTTCTTGAACTGGGGTCCAGGGACCCCCAGCACCTTGCTACGGGGGCCGTGAAAAAGTTTGCTACAAATCTAGCATTTAACAGAACAAATGGATGTAAGCCTGTATTGTTAAATTTGGAATTTGGGTCCTTGGAATTTTTTCTACTCTATGAGGGGTCCCTGGTCCCATAAAGTTTGAAAAGCCCTGCTTTACACTGCTCACACAAGTTCTTCTTCAAATTGGTAAATAATGCTTCACACTCCACAGTCAATTCAAAAGTTTAAATTTTCCCCATCAGGTGGCTAAGAGGGGCTGTGTGTCTGGCAAAATTGTGAACAAAGTGCCTGTAATATGGGCATAAGCCCACAAAAGCCCTGACCTCTGATTTCCTGACCTTCTCTGTGTTCTTTGGATCGAGCTGGAGACCACACTGGGAGATGACGTGGCCTAGAAAAAAATGTGATTACCGGCGAGGTGACATTTTGACAGATTCAACTTTAGTCCAGCAGCCTTAATCCTTGAAAAACCTCCCTAAGCTGGTAAAATGCTGTTCAAACATGTTACAATACAGAAGTACATCATCTAAGTGCACCATGCAAATGTTCCATGGCAGACCCCTTAGAACTAGCTCCATCATCCTCTGATAGGTGACAGGAGTTTGACAACCCCATAGGCATTGATCGCCACTGGTAAAGGCCCCGCCCCGGAGTGAATGTGTTTTTTTCCGCAATCCTCTTCTGCAACCTCAGATCCCGTTCGAAAAGTCTAATGTGCTGAAGCACACAGTGCCAGCTAGTGCATCAAGCATGTCATCCACCCGTGGCAGAGGATTAGATTAGATTAGATTAGATTCAACTTTATTGTCATTACTCACTTTCTTACTGAAGTAACTATGTGTGCCACATTCAAGTTTGAACTGTTGGGGATATTGGGCTCCAAATATACAGCATAGTCAGTGGAATAGGTCCCAGATGAGCAGGGTGGGTGGACACCCTGTGTCAGTGTGTTGGAATGGCTACATCACAGCATATGAAGTCTTTAGCTGTTAGAAGTGGGACGGTGATTCCCCACAGCTGTAGTTTGGCATGGGCAATGTCCAGCATGGTTTTCAGCATAAAATCCCACCCAAAAATACTGTTTGTGTGGTTTCCCTTATCACGTGAAAGGTGTGCTGCCATGATTCTGTGCCCAGACACAAAACAACAGAAATTGTGCCTAAAGTGTCCAGAATTTGTCTATTCACTGCATGAGTACCGACATAGTCTTCCCCCAAGGGACAGTTACGAAATGTAGGGACTGACATGAGGAACTCAGCGCTAATGAGAGACACACTTGAACCAAGTGACCAAGCAGAACCAGGACTCTCGCCACAGGAAACTGTAAATGGCCTTCTGTCCGATGGGAATCTCCTGTCTGGCGAACAGCCATGCTGCAGCCCCTGAGATCCCAGCAACTGGCATCCATGACCTCCACAGGTGCAGTAACATGAGCTCCCCCCTGGTGATGGAGAGCCATGCCATCCACCAGCACTCGTCCTTGACCACAGCCTCTGATTCTCTTCCGCCATCATTCAGTAAAACTACGTACTGCTTTGTTAAGCTCCCACAGTCACTTTCTGAACGCAATCTGTCCCTTGACACCAGCAGTATAGCCAGCTGTGACATTTTTAGATGCATAATCCTGTCTGACTGCTTCTTGAGCATTCTTACATCTTTCAGCAACTACCAATGCCTCCTCCATGTCTGTGGCTTCCTGTTTGTGACACTTTAGTCAGAGCTCAGGATCGAGGCCAGCGAGGAAATGCCGAGTCTTTTCTTTGCCAGTTGCGTTCTTTCTATAGTCAGGAAAAGCTTCTGAAACAAGCCGTCTGATTTTGGCCGCATACACCACGAGCCTCTCATGCTGAGCGCGTGGGTGGGCTGAAAGGTTAGCTCTGAAACAGTCCAAAAACTGCTTGCCACCTAAGGCTTCTTTAAGTCTCTCAGTTGGTAATCTCGCTCTACCCAATGACTGTATATATAGACTGCTGCTACAAATGTAACCAAGCGTAAAATAATAGGCACTTATTTTATATTGAATGATTACTGAACACTGACTTCAGATCTACTTTACTCGTCAGTTGGAGCAAGAGAGAGACCAAATCATACGAAAGTGGGAATAGGAAGCCTAAATTCCGGACCTTCCGGTTTGCCCCCTGGGATCTATCGACTGAGAATTTTTTAATAGTGGTGAATGGACAGAAAATAAAGGAGAACATAATTTTTCATGTGAAGAAAGTTGTAGTTGAATCAGAGCATTGTTAAAAGTTTGTAACTCCAATGACTACGGCTTGTCAGTCACATACGTGACACCACTGAAGATAACGCTATTCTTACCATGATTCACAAGCATATCAGCAACAGGTCTTGTAGCAGTTTTGGACTACTCTTTGCTACAAAAAGACCATTTAATCACCTAGCAGGTAGCAAGCTAAAAGTGGGCCAGACTCATGGACCGATGGAGCAGGATGTAGATGGGCATGACTCATGGGCAAGATCATAAAATACATTCACTGTCTGAATCTGTCTGATAAAAATCTGTTACAGAAACAACAGACGTTTGGTAACCCTTGATTTCTTCTCAAAGGTGCGTCTAGATTTCTAAGCTATATTAGTTTTGTAGTACATACTAATGGTCAGTGGAGGAGTTAACAAGGGTAAACTACTTTGAACAAATTGTCTTTATTATCAGAAATTCACAGGGGGAGCAACGAGCAATGTGCTGAGTTTTAAGCAACACTCTGTAGTGGAGGCTTTATTTCACTTATCTTCTGGTTTGATAGATCCACTTTAAACCAGGGGTCTCTAACCTGTTTTCCTCTGAGAGCTACTTTGACAAAATAAACATGGCCAAGCCACTCTGCTACTGTACATTAGTATTATTAGTATTATAGTATTACAGTAGTATTATTAGTATTATTGTATTATTATTAGTATTATTTATAAACCTATAAATGTTACATTCTTTACCATCTTTCACACTTACAGCACAGAGTGCTCTAAAGTCTCATCTAAATTTGTGGGAAGAAATACATTTCCTGATCTTTATTGGCCCCTTTATTTTCCATAGCTACAACCAAAGCTGGTATATATTATATTAACATCAGATAACAGTAAATCTGTTAGGGAATTATTTTGTACCAGACAGGACAAGAGTATGTTATTAGATTTTACATTTCCTTGGACCCTTTGGAGAGCTACTCTTAAGCAGATGAGAAACTACTGGTTCTTCCCAAGCTACCTGTTGGGAGACCCCTGAATTAAACCATTATCCCTCACTCGCTTAAGATTTGCTCTCTGAGATTCACATGCGTAGTTACTATAGCATCCTATAGCAGTATAGTAATAACTAGGCTTTGTCTCAAATGAGAAACAGATTTTATTAAGTTGCATTATTAATGTTTTTTATTAGGCAATTTGTGTGATTGATCACAAGTCTTGGAAGACTGTAAACATGCTATATTATATAGGTGGCGCTGAGGAGGTGGTCCTGGAAGGGAAGTGGCAGAGAATTGGCAGTACTCTACTGTTGTTGCTAGGATGTGTGTGGTTGTTGTCCAATGTCATCTCCACTACACTAACCCATGACACTGAGGCCAGACTGCTCTATGCTGTTTGCTTATTATAATGAATGTATCAGCATAACAAATCATTATTAGAATGTCAAATTAAGGTTTTGCTCCTATGGTCTCTCAACTGTAGGATTATTGTACGGTTGGTAAGCTTACTCCAACACAAATGGTTTAGTCTAGCTTTATCAACCACAAGTAGCAGTCTGACATGACAAGGTGAATTTCATGGAACTGTTGGCAAGTGTTCCAAAACAGCAGACAAATGGCAGATACCATCAACAATAGTGCAGTACAATTTTTTTTTGGTTGGCGTGAACCTGCAACTGACCTGACTGCCCAGATCAGTCAGACTGGGATGGACTTAAATGGGATGCCTTTCTCTTCGTCTTCAACTGATATGTTTGAATGTCCAATTCATCCACTGTGATGCAATTGACCTTGGATGCTTAAGGAGTGTCCATATTGTCAAAAAGTTGTCGTTGTCAACAATAAACTAGTGTGACTAAACCCATGCTTCAACAGAGAACGTCATTGTATTTGAACCTGCCATGGACAGTGCATATGTCACTGTATTTTCACTGGCCACTTGTTAGTATTACTAAACTCACACTTTGGATTGTATGTCACCTGGCACTGTGAATGTATGTATACTTGTATTGCACGTTACCAAATTAACACAATTGATTCTGATAACTTGCAGCAGTGAAGCCACTCCATGTGGATGTCCCTGAACTCACTCCCATGTGATGCCTTCACTTTACCTGTTTTGATCACAAACCTTAATCTGTCCAAGGACCCACATGATCTGCTACTGCTTTATGTTATTTTATGTTTTAGACACATCATTTGAGTAGGAATGAATTCTTATCTCACAATAAAATCAAATGTTGCCATCACTTATTGGCACTTCTTTAATGTTAAAGATTGACTTGTGGACCGTGTGATCATAACCTGTCATTACTTTTAAAAATGTCATGAAATGTACAATGTGCATCAATAGAATAGGACTAGTTATTTCAGCTAAATTAGAAAAAAATAAATAAAAAATCGGTGACATGTCAGTCATACTGGCCGTTTAGACATACTCCAGTGAATTGTAAAATACAAGTTAGGGCTACTAGCTAGTTGTATTTTAACTGTACTTATATACAGTTTACGATTTTAACACCCCTCCAAATGTTCTAATGGTGTCATATCTACTGATCAACAAGTAGTTGTCAGACTTGAAAAGCAAAGCTCCCTTAAATGTCTGCTTCATAGTCACTTGCTTTAACAAGCTGCTATTCCTAACTCAGGCATGGGCTACAGCTAACATTTTACTACCACTCAAGCAAAACCTAGCTACCACTGGTAACGCATAGTTCTGTTGTCAAAAAGCACAAAAAAAAGCATAGGCCTTTAGACAAAAAAAAAAAAAACAGTACGAGTGAATGTATTGAAAATTTTAACATCCTACATTATTACCAGACTTGAATTATCATTTGAATTCCAACAAGTATTTATTCCCTGATGAAAAAGAGTGTGTAGTGAAATACTGAACAAATAGCGACCACAGAATCCTTATGTCTTTCTAGAATATGATGAAGCCTTTACATAGAGGGTAGGGTATCCGGTGTTAATGTGAGGACTTTAGGGACATTCAGCATACTATACCCATGTCCACGTGATGTACCAAAATCATACAATGGCATAACATTTCTTATTTTAGAATATAATGAACAATGTATAAACACCCCACACAACATCCTAAGTAAAAAAAGGAAATGTATTTAATGTAAACACATTCCACAAATCACTTAAGTCCCACATAATATACCCCCTTCAACATACCCAACATACTCTGTAGACTGGAAGAAAGGAAATTCACAAGGATATAAACAAAAACACTTCCCAGTTTAAAATGAACATGGTCTGCTCAGTTCAGTTTTCTTATAACACTGTTGATGTCCCCTGCTCGAGGTCCAGCGGCCCCAATCTCTTTCAAAAGCCCAGCCTGGTCCCTAGCTGCATGGCGAGCCACTGACAACCGGAAAGGCAAGAGGAAATTACTGGCTGCCTTAAAGTTCTTTCCAACTGAATAAATTTCATGGATGAGGTCCTCCAAACAAATGATACCATGTTTACCTGATGAGAGAAATAAAATGACAATGTGCTATGAGTATGCATATTTCATGTCCTGATAAGCATCTGTAAGAATGGGTGATTAATCTTACCCATATGTTCTTCAATGACTGTATTGTCAGTGAGGGCAACCTTCCTTTTGTTGACTGTTGCTTGTCCTCTCTTTAGGATTAGTTCACGCACTGATTTCAAATTTGGAAACCTTGGAAGAATGCAAATATGGTGTTGCAAAATAACAAAAATAAAAAGTTACTGATAAACAACTAATCAACAAATACATAGAATAGAGATAGCTCTATGCGTCATTTGAACAATCCCCGTAGCAGGAAATTGCTAATTCACACAGCATTGAGTTTGCATTACAAGAAAGGGTGTCCCAATAGTTATCGGGGTTTTTTTGTTTTGTTATTTTTGTTTTTTATGAAAAACACGCCTCAAAGTTGTTTTGTGACATTAAGTTAAATTTTATCTGTAGCCGAACTAAAATAGGGGCTGCCAGGAGGTATATCTAAAGACAACATTATGGGTCCTCCTACATGCAGCAAGCACTTTCTGGTAAGGCAAATATTTTCAGTAAATATTACATATATATAATATTATAACATAATATAACATTTCTTAAATGAACCTGAATAAAGCATTTTCATGGCAGTGTAGAGCTGCTGAAGTTAGCTAGTTAGCTAGTTAGTTTGCTTCCAAGTGCCTTCCATACTTAACACAGGTATGCAAACTGGTCACGGGTGAAAAAAGTGAGAAAAGTGTGTGAGCACGGAAATGTGTGGTACGCACTGACCTGCTTACATCGCAGATATCACATTTTTGTTAAGTGTAACTACCTTGACTTATTATATGCAGAGGCAGAGGGAGAAGGAGGAGCAGAGACACATACCTTGACTATTAAAAAAAAAAAATCAAATCACTAGAACAGAATCTGAGCACTTTGATAGTGATAGATAAAACTCAAAGAGTACAAATGTATAGTATCCCAATCCCTCCCTCTGAAATACTCAATTTAACACATAGTATGAGATTGTGGAATCCATGCCTGAGTTTGCTTTGATCCACAGATTTATGGATAATCATGAGGCATAGACAACCTAAGCCACTGACCTCAGAAAAGTACCAACAATGTAACTGACAGTTCAGTTGTCTTTTTGTGAAAATCACAATGATAGATTTTTGCTTGTTCTAGCCTCTCTTTTGTTAAATCTACCAGCATCGCTCGATCCCAATGATAACTCTGCTAGTGGGCAAATGGTCATGGCGTATTTACAAAACTGAAATTTTACCTTGCCCCCCCATCAGCTCGGCATGAATTGAGTGGATGGCCCAAACAGCAAATTTTGCCAAAAGGTGAGGAGTTGGCATGCTTAATATCCGGCTCATTTTACATGGGCAAGGCAGCTGCAGCCATCCATAGACAGAGATGTATCCTGGGTTATACGCAGTTTATGCTGGTTAGACGCAGTGTCCAGCATCAACCTGAGATCAACAACTGTTGTGATTGTCACCAAAATGCCTCTGTGTCTCACTCAAAACATGCCGGATCAAGACGCTTGCAGCCAGATCTTGTGTGAAACAGATGGTTTCACACAACTGCAAGAGTCTGGTTTTCAACCCATTATGACGTCAATCCATTATTCCCATTGGTTGGAATCTCCTCTGACAAAAATGACCTCCTCGTTAGACATGTTGGGAATGGGCTTATTTTAATGGGCTGACTGGCTAACTTAAAATAAAATTCTGCCCAATAAAATGGCCTTATTGCTTCCAGGCATGGCTTGCTTTAAGCCAGACAGCCATCTCAAATATGCAAGACTTGGGCTACAACTCTGTTCCTCTTGCATTTCAACAATCATTTATTAAAACATCGTATAATTTATTTTGTCAGTCATCATGTTCATTTTAATGGTTAAATCCCCCATTGTTAAAAACGATCCCCTATTTCAATGCAAACACGTCTAGTGTAGCTGCAGCTGAATTGTCCAAGTTGTCCCTTGTGTTTTTCCCACTTTGCCAACCATTATCAGCTTCATAAGAGTGATAAACTTCTCTCAAGTTTCCAGTCTATTTTTAATGACATGTTGTGATTACTCCCATCAAGCAATGTATACCAATGTAAAGGTTTGAAGGCTATATTTGGATCGACCAGCTGAAGGTGCAGTTAGCAATGATTTGCTTCCATTTTCTCAGCAGATCTTAGTGTTCAGCTGATATGCAGCCTCAATTTAATACAATGATTCATGAGTTGTTTTAGGCTACAAATTTAGTTTGTCTCCTTGTTGCCAATGCATTTGTCACAGCAGCACAAATATACAGAAAACTATTATGGAATATAATCAAGGCATCATTATTAATATTGTTCAGCTTAAAATGGTAACCTGCACTTGAAGTGGAGCTCCAACATGTTTCTAGATCTTTTCATTTGGTGCAAAAATGACAAAAATCACGTCATCATGAGAAATGAGCGAACAAGTCCGCTAATATCATAAGCATACAAAACATGCATATTCTATAGTGTCAAAATAAAATCCCAAATATGCCTCCTATCCAATCAGAGGGCAGAACCATTGAAACTGAATTTGCTAAACTCTATATATGACACTGCTGTTCATCTTATATACATATGCGGGGTTCCCACTTTTTCTGCATCCAATTTAAGGACTTTCCAGGCCTTTTCCCACAATTTTAAGGACTCAACATGAAACAGGTGTTTTTGCCCATTGGTTCTCTGGCAGTCTGCAGTCTGACGGCAGCTTGAGGCTATTTCACCATACATGGTATTTCCCAAATAGCAAAAATACCACAGGCTATATGGCTAAAGAGTGGCAGGCCGCTGGAAGACCACTAGGAAAATGCCAGCAGCTTGCCATCAGGGAATTGGCACTATTGTAAAGGATATGCATTAGAAATATAGCAACAGGACGCATATTCCACTGCAACTACAGGAGATACTGTGGTTAGCTTTGCTGACATCTACACAGATGATGCAGGTTGCACTCTCATTATGGCTTGTTTTAGTTTTGTCTTTAGCTAGCTAAACATGGTGGTGTGACCAACTTGATTAGATGGCCAAAAAGCATGTTCAGCCTGTCAAACTGGACATTGCTGGAGGCGTCCGATTATACAGGCATTTGTTGTAAATGGCTGGTAAATGACCAGCAAAATACTCTACAATGAGAACAATGGGACGTGTGTGTGTGAAGTTGGAATTGGCTGGGGTGGTGGGAGGGCATGTATTGAATTGTTCTGTATTGAAGAAAAAATGGAATGTATGAGAAAGATCAATCTGAATTTATGAAATAACTATGAGAATATTTACACATTTATCTTGCTTATTTTCTGCTGCTTTTTTAAGGTAAAATCTAGACTTCTTCATTGGCCTTTATTAGTAAATAAAAACAATTTTACAAAAAACTACTTAAACCAATTTAGTCCTGAAAATACCTATCTCTGCAGGGGCAACATCATACTTTTTGAATATCATAAAAACACAATTTGACTATACCCTTTTTACTCAATCCCATATCATTGATGTTTAGAAAGTGAGGGGTTCAGGGGTTTCTCAATTGAGGGCCAACCCAAATGTGGAAGCCAAATTCTGTTTTAATGCCATTTCAGAAGAATACTTTTTGAAAACACAATCTTAATTTAGCTAATCAATACTCCATTGTCTCCACAATGAGACTAAACTAAAGTAAAAACTAGAGAGTAAGAGGGACTGAATGAAATAATATTCTAGGGCAATATATGACTGGAAAAGCCACCTCTAAAATTTCAGATTTTCCAGGATGCGTGGGAACCATGTGCGTGGGAGTTTCCATTTTGATTAGAATAGTTTTGAAAACAATGTTATAGAGACACAAATTGTTTTGAGCAAAGGAGAAATATTGTACTAAAATCATTTAATTCCTATGTGAATAATGTGCTTTGAAAATGCTCATCTACACACAGGGACTCAGATTTAAATCTGAAGATGTACCCATCCATTCCTCTATCACCTGTCTTATGAAAAAAGGCATCACCTAAAAATGAGCTGTCAGACTGATAGTAACCCACTAGACAATAATGCTACAGGAGAAAACTATAAATAGAAACTACAAAATGCATTTTCAATAAACTCACCCCCATACAACATATGGCTCAATCGTCTTCAGCATCTTCAATGATGTTTTGTTAATTCTAATAAAAGTGCCGCTGAAAATTTTGCGCAGTCGGAACATGTGGAGCACTTTCATAACTTTTGGACTGACACCTTTTATCCTGGATAAAAGAACAGGTGAAAGACATTTTCATTACTGCCTATTCAAGTCTGGGCAGATCACCTTTAGCAGTATCAGAAATGGCTTAATGAGCTCAAAAGTTCTCTTACTCTCTGATTCTGACAACAAATGCCAGGCTATTTTTAGGAGGTGGCAGGTCAGTATGGGGTCTACGATTGGCTCTCTGAAGACGCCTTTCATCACGATGTTGCCTTTTTCCATGTCTGAGGAAATCTTCCAAACGCTTGAACCGCACAGGTCGTCCTTTTTGTTCCTGGCAACATAAACACAAGGAAGTGAAAACCAACACTACTAGCCTACATACAACATCAGATAGACAATGTAAGACAAATCAATAACCATGGCTGAGTTTCAACATCTTCTCAGCAAACTAAGCCCTGAGCCCTCACACACTTAGCTAACGCTATTTAGTGAATGGGTTTGCAAGGCTGTGAGTGCTCACCTTGCTGTTGCATGATTGGGACACCACCTGTGATGAATCGTTCAATTAACAACACTAAAGTCAAGTTGCAACCACGCTTTTTTGATGGTTGCATGCTTCAGGAAAGGGCTCAGAAAGGATGCAATGGAGCCCTCATACAATTCAGATTTTGACAGCGGGACAACCCTAAACACTCGCAAACAGCCTGAAGTCTGTGAGTCTGTAAGGGAAGACATTGAGACTGGGCCACAGTCAGCAAGATCTGTGCCCTTCCACAGAAAGTTATATACCCAATTACAAGGGCGTAGAATTAGGATGGATGCAAGTGACGTGTCCCCATCAATATCAAATGATTGCTGGATTGTCTGGAGCGGTGTGAGGCTGTTTAGGAAACCAGACCCATGACATCACGATAGCCAAATTGGATGGGATGAACTTCAGGACATACCAAACATTTTTCTCATATACAGCAAGTCTTTATCTTAAACCACTTTTAAGCCACACTCTTTTGAAATTTTGATGCCAAAGCACCAAAAAAGCTCTAGAAAGCACTATACTAACACCAGTTAATTTGTCAGAAAATTCAATAGTAAAAGTGCTAAGCTGTATGCACCTGGACTTCTTTTTTGGAGCTTGAAGACATTTCATTTTTCATGCAAAAGGATCTGATCTGATCTGATCTTATGGTAGAGATATAGCTCCTGGTTCTCTACCATCAAATGAGAACTGAAACAGCTTTTTGGAAGCACCTGTGATTGTTTGGTGGAAACATGCAGAACAAGTTCTAGACTGGGCACCGGCATGGCACCAGAACGGTGGAAACAAGCTATTAGAGCAGCCATGGTTGAACCAATTACGTTACCGGGGCAGGCATGTAAAAAACTCTGATCTCAATGATTGTTCACTGACCTGCGTGTAAGTTGGAAAATAAGCTTGACCATTAAATGCAACCAACAGATCTCACACAACCTCCATCTATGATCTCATACTGAGATTTACTTTTCACTTACTAGTATGATGACTTGACAGTATGATTTGATTATTAAATGAAAGTTACCAGAGTTCTAAGACCACATTTTCACACACAAGATAAAATAGTCCATCCAATAACACAAACAGCAAAACAATATTTAAATTTCATAATAATCATTTTATATTAATCCCACAAGAGAGTCAAGGGGGGGGGGTAGAGTGTTTGATCTTCAGAAGAGGGCAGGGAAATGAGAGAGTTGGGGGCTTTGAGCTTGATCATGTCCAGATAAATGTACTAGGATTCGGTATTTGGTTTCAGATTTGGCCGAACCTGAGACCGTGGATTCGGTATTTGGCAGAATCCCAAAAATCAGGGTTTGGTACATCCTTAATCAAAATAGGTACAGATCTTAGGGCTGCCAACATTTGGGCTGGGTTTTGAGAGAAATGTAATGTATATGCGCACATATATTATTCTTCATCACTGTAGGTTCAAGAATGACAGCATTTGGTACAATGTAGATCGAATTTGCAAACAGGCAGCCAATGCTAATAGATGCAAGCATAAGAAAACAAAACTTCCATGCCTTCAACAGTTAGTGCCGGCTGCCGTTTTGCTATTTGGCCTACACTGCCCAAAATTCTGTCTCATACCTCATTCTCATACCTACGGACAGCACTCGACAACGTGAAACAATAGGGCTACAGGCTGATTCACTCAGAATAATAAAACACGCTCTCCAACACTATATGTCATAATATGTCAACAACTCAGATGCCAGGGTCTGAACCTGCACAAAGGCTTGGCCACACATCAACCCCCAACTCTATCTGGCCTCCAAGTCTGGTGACTTCACAGACTTCACATAATTTCACTTCTGTTTCCTTACCATATAACAATTACAGAAAAATTAATTAGAATTTTTAAAAAAATAAATACAAGTCAAATTTGATTAATTAAAAATTATGTTCAATTTCCAACCTTATATTTAGGCTGCAGATAGAAGTTATCCATTTTGGCTGAATAGCAACCACAGATGAGATGAGAGCAACCATCCAGAAACTTTGCAGTCACAAAGTGGTTAATGCCCCTTTACAGGTTAAGAAAAGTACTCCATTCATTTGAATGGGGATGAGGGGTAGCAGTTACATTGAACACCTTCTTTTAAATTCACAGGGCATTAAGCAATTTGATAAACAACGGTTTTAAAGACTTGTTTTCACCTAACTGATTGGTGCTCAGAATATGTACATTAGCAGCCAAGTTTGCCAGCATCCTGATGTTGCTGGCTAACTAGTATTTGGTAACATTTAGTGTTAGCTCCAGTTAGCTCACTAAGCAACTAACAACTGGAGCAACTAACTAGGCAAGTGGGCTATATCAGCGTAACATAGCTAACTGGTTGACCTTACTAGTTGAAAATAAGATCATATGGACATGTTAGAGAGTGAAAGTTGACATATGGGAAAATTCAGATGCAACACATAGCCTACACTCTACTTAAGGCCATTTTTAGTGACCATCTCTAAATTCAAGATGGACATATAGAGGACACTACCATGTCATGACTGCTAAGTAGTGATGCACGACCTCTCCTAACTCAACAAAATAAAAATAAAGATAAAAATGTCCATTCTATGCTCCATTTAACAGTAAAAATGGATTGATAGCATAAGAGTTTAAAAACCTTACTTTTTCAGACTAGGGATGTCCAAAAATGCTATTCGATAATCACTGAGAATTACTTGAATATTACCGCATTGGTCCGAATAGAAGACAATCCTGAATATAAGACAACACCCCAAGCTCATTTTTGTAGGAAAAAAGAAAACTTCTGCAGGCCAAATTTCGCTTCACATAGTAAATTGTTTTATTTGAAAATGCTGGTGAAAACTCATTGGAAAACATTTAAAAAAATTTTGAACATCAGTACTGTAAAGTAAAGCATTAGATCAAGTTAATTAATGTGGATAAATGTGTCACATTTAAATTGAGTGAATGGTAGACCACCATATGAATGATAATTTTCCATGAAAGTGCTAACAGTACACTGTAGGCTATCTACCAGGCTGCTCAAAAAAAAACATCCATCCCTCCCACTCAAGCAGAAAACTACAGGCCTGTCTCTTCGTCCCTTCCTTTCAAAACATTGAACGAGCTGTCTTTAACAGGTCACAGGATTTCTCTCTAAGAACAACCTCCTTGACTCCTACCAATCCGTCTTCAAAAGTGGACACTCCACTGAAACGGCGCTTCTGTCTGTGACGGAAGCATTAAAAGAGGTCAGAGCAGCAGGTTAATCCTCAGTACTCATTCTGCTGGACCTATCAGCAGCATTTGACATGGTCAACCACTGCTAGGGCCCTATGAAATCGTTTTTTCGGATTTATTCTTTGCCATTTTGGATTTTTTAAACTTCTAACCCTTTAAAAGTCAAGAACAGACACAATGATCTTTTCTTATTACTTATTTCATCTGTTTACAGAGCAGCACAACACTCAGGGCTAAATAACAAGTAAAAAACAAAAACTGAAATGGCTGAAACTAGTCAAAGTTCAGACCCTTCCTAAAAAGAAAAAATTCTCAAACTCAAAATGTAATTTCTCTCAACGTTGTTCTGCTAGCAGCCTAGTTTCTTATATGCACTTTCGATTTTATGTGGTCGTTGCTTGTGTCTTTACGTGTCCAGTCAATATTTTGCTGACAAAACTTGTTGCTGGCTAGACGCATAGTAGTCACACGATATTGAGCAGTTAGTTGTGTATTTCTCAACTTTTTTGACGGTGTTGACTTGTCGGCTGCTCGTTTCACGTTCGCATCGCAATCATCCAGCAATCAATCCCGTGTGGCAGGAACATGCATATTTGTGATATGGTTACTAGGTAACATAGCACTCAACTTAGGCAGGCCCATCATTGGCAGTCGATTGAAATGGGGTTTTATATGTTTTAAACTGAGAAATGCTGACGGAAATAATGGATTTTTAATGTTATCACAAAAAAAGGGAAATTCCGTGCAATTCCGTGTTTACAACAAAATTCCGTCTTCATGTCTAGATTCCGTGTTTCCGTCCATGTTTCCTGCATCGCGGAAATCATAGGGCCCTACACTGCATCCTACTGGACAAAATGACCAACATGGGCCTCCACAGTGTCAACACAGATCTCGGACTGACTATCTGTCATATCTGCATGGATGAAAGGACAACTAAATCTCTCCAAAGCTGAACAGCTGGTCCTCCCAGTCAAACAAGCCATACATCACAACATTAGCATCAAGATCGACTCCCTGTTTGTTTCTCCTACCAAGGTGGCAAGAAACCTAGGTGTCATGATTGATAACCAACTGCCCTTTGCAGATCACGTTGCCTCTGTGGCTCAGTTGTGCCGTTTTTCCCTATTAAACATAAGGAAGATCAGTCCGTACCTAACCCAACATGCAACCCAGCTCCTGGTACAGACCCTGGTTACTTCTCATCTTGACTACTGCAATGCCCTTCTATGAGGTCTTCCAGTCTGTGCTGTGAGACCGCTACTGATGATCCAGAATGCAGCTGCACGTCTGGTTTTTAACCAGCCAAAAAGGTTGCATGTCACACCTCTGTTCTTTGAACTCCACTGGCTACCCTTACCCGCTCACATCAAATTCAAGGCACTAATGGTGGCCTACAGGGTGATTGATGGTTCTGCTCCCATCTACCTGAATACTCTCCTAAAGCCCTGCATCACCCGCCGACCACTTCGCTTGACCACTCTTGAAGACCCAGCTCTTCCAAGAATATCTTCTGGCTTGAATTTTGAGAATGCACTTAACCTCTTCTATTTAATCTCTCTTTTTATACTACACTTTTATTATACTATTGCACTTATAACTTAAAATAGTGCAGTTTTTATGTTAACAATATGCAATCTTTGTTACTTTCTTTCATTGTGTTGTAGCTTGAATGTTATCCTCTTTTGTAAGTTGCTTTATGTAAATGTAGAGGTCTGCATAGAGGCTGCAGCCTTGCGTGTCAAAGGGGGGGAGCTCTGACTGCGAGACATAATGGTGATTCGATTCTCTCATACTGCACAGTAACTGATTTTCAACCTTTCTTTGCAACAGTAACAAGTGTTGTAGTGAGTTTTCCTTAGTTTGATTATAGACTACTGCTGAAAAGACAGCTTCTCCAAGAAGTCTGTGTAGACGCTGGACAAGACTCATTCACGCAGTGACAGTTCATTGCGGTGCATCGGAGACTTTTGTAACTTCTGTAAGTGCCAAGTTCGTGCACATTTAAACACCGCATCCTGAATGGTATCAACACCGGCTCAAAGGAATGTGCATGTGGTTCAGTCATACTTTTACACTCAAGGCTAATTCCAAATTTGTTCAAGACCATCACTTACCTCTTTATCCTGTGTGGCAGCTTAAGGGCAATTAGACGCTGCTGGTTCATTTAAGACAAACATTTTTGGCGCCCTATACTTTTTTTCACTAGTCTGTGAATACAAGATGACTCCCTTTTTTCAGAAGTGTTCACAAGAAAAAAATATTGTCTTATATTTGGGCTAGTATGGTATTCGAAAATCAACCTCCCTCAATGCACGCATGCATGCATACACACTTGCAAACTGAAATGACGACAAAAAGGGAGGAATGACAGAGGGAGAATTTGTCATTAAGATTTTTTTTTAAAGGATTTGTAGCAAGTCGACCTGATTCATCAATCAACACATTTTTTTGTCATTACAAGTAAAGTAAATTTAGCAAAATTCAATTTTGCCTACATCAGTGCCAGTAAGAGAGCATCTTTTAATCAACGCAGCCTGCATGACAGTAAATACGGCCTAGCTTTAACATTATACTAACAGGTCTTCATTAAGCAACTCATCTATTGTTTTAAAAATGACGCAATCCAGCTGCTGAGAACACTCGCTCTGGTGGCACAGATGTCACAGAACACTGAAGTAGCCTATGCACTTGCTCAGCGGGGGAGGCAACATCATCATTCCTGTCCCCTGATCATTTTTTCAGAATTTCTTAAGTCAGTGATTCCCAAACTTTTAACTGCCTTGTACCCTGAGACACTATGTCCTACCAAGTACCCCCTTTAACACAAAAAGCTTGCAACAAAATGTTTTATTCATAAAACAAAATATGAACTCAAGTTACACACATAATAGCGTAGTGGCAATTGTATTGGGGACTGGTGAATGCAAGATATTTTTCCATATACTGCCTTATGAATTTTTTGCTTGAGAGAGCTTAGAACCTATTCACAGATTTATTTCGTGTACACTGTAGAATTGATCTAAGTACCCCAGTTCGACAACCACTGTGTTAAGTTATTGAGAGAATATGATTTACGATAGTCGAATTAGCCATTTGACTGACTATGGTATATTGAATATTTGAAAATCGTTAGTCATCCCCATTTCAAACCTTGGTCTTTTGTCAGATTTTTGAGTTTTGTCATTTGGTATGACACCAGCGTATTATACTAGTCTTTTTCAAAGCCATCATATTGAATGAAAGACTTACCTTTCTTCTTTGAAGAAGTGCATGTTTTGCCTCTGTTGCTTTAATTGCTTGATATGCCTTTCTTTTCTTCAGAAGGTTCTCAGGAACAAGTTTGATCACCCTAGGAGATCTGTCCGAATACATGAAATCAACAAGGAAGCAAAACATGGAAATATTGATGCATTTTAAACAAAGTCCATTACATTACCATGTAATGTAAAGTGGGATAATACTCTGGAACTATTATGAACCTTTGCTAATACCATAGTCAACTTGTAGCCCATCATGGTTACTAATGATTGTAATTTTCCTGCATGACCCCTGGCAGTTGGGTTAGCCCCTTGAGTCGTGGATCTGCCCAAGGTTTCTTCCTAGACTAACTAGACATAAGGGAGTTTTCCCTGCCCCTGTTGCCCTCGAGTGCTCCTTCTGTGAAGCCCCACAAGACAATACTATTGTAAAAGGCACTGTATAAATAAAACTGAATTGAATTAAATATACAGATCTTGAGAGGCTGATGGTTTCGCTGGGCGCTTGCCTGTTATGACTCCATGGTAATGACTAAACATGATGTTAGGTGAGCAAATGTGCTAAAATCCATCTCCCTCTCCCTTATACTGTTTGTACATAGATATATAGATCTATTTGTTAATCTATGTCAGATGGCACATGCACTAAATGGGCTTAGTTTAGAAGCCAGTAAGTTTTGACCTTTGATTCAACTAAAATGTTGGAGTTGGAATAAAAACCTGATTTGGTCAGGAATAATAGCCAATTACCTTGTCAATAGGCCTTTCATATTTCATAACACACTATTGACATCGCTGTTTAAAAAAACACAAAAGTATGTTTTATCCAATTACTTGATTAATCAATGAAAAAAAGTCAGAATACTCAATTATAGTAAAAATATTTGAGAGCTGAAGCCCTACTCGAAAACTAAAAAAAAAAGCTCCACTAACAAGACATCAGAATAGAAGATGCAAAGTATCACTTGCGTCTATTTAAAACCAACGATGGAAAAACCAAAAGAACAAATGGGGAAGAAAGTGCCAGGAAGGTCAGAATGATGAAATTAAGTAAGTTGGTGGTATTGTTCTAATAAACGTACAAAACAAAAACCTACTTGTGCTCCTATTTTTTTTCCCTGTTCTCCTAAAGGTTTTAACTTAGGTGTAAGAGTGCTCCTGAAAAAAAAGTTGCCTGTATAAAAGCCCTGAATATCCTGTTGATCTATTTGTGTATTTTATATCCATATCTGACAACCGTTTCAATCATTTTTGTGCCATAAAAACTAAGCCTGAGTTTTGTTTTTCTTCCTCCACTGGTTACCATGCACCAACAGCTATCGCAACATCTTTATCCCAAATCACACATAAGCCTAGAACAGTATACATTTCTGTCAGGCATCAGCTGTGTTGTCATCAGTCACTTAAAAATTTATGGCACCATGTTTCTGCCACTCGACTTTAATGGTTAATTGAAGTTGTTGTCTGTCACAGTGGAAATTTTCAGAACAGAACATGACCAGGACCAGCCACAGCCTGCACCTCTTGGAGATGGGGTAAGCTAGTTCCAACTTTAACTGGTTTTGAACTAACTATTTAGCTTCACATGTGCATATGATTCCAACATTCAGCATCATACAATAAATATAATAAAGATACGGCCATATAACCTGTTGCTCTGCTTGTCTCTATTTTATATCCATGTCTGACACAGCATTTCAATAATGTTGGTGCCATTGAAACTATGCCTGAGTTTCTTCTTTTTTTTGTTCCTCCACAAGTCACTACACACCAGCAGCTGTCGCAATATCTTCATCTCATTCCCACAACCGGATGCAAGCCTAGCACAGTCTACACCTCTATCAGGTATCAGTTGCATTGTCATCAGTGATCTAATGGACAGACATATTGGAATGCTTTGGTGTTCTATTAAAAACATTTTGCCACAGATGTAATGAACTCTTATATCACACTGTGCTCTTATTATTAGTACTTGGATTTTAACCATTTCAATCACATTGCAGTTGCAACAGGGCTGGAAAAAAAAAAAGACTGAAGCTCCTTTAGCAGACAACAAAACATCTGTGGGCAGCTAGTTCAAAAAGAGCACAGGTAAACAAACGGATCAGTCTAAAGTTAAAACCTTTAACCCCGAAAATACAGGGATGGACCAAATTTACTGCATTGAATATTGGTCTTATCTTGTAAAAATCAGGTTTGGTATGAATAAAATCTTTCTAAATTTTATTTTTTGGTGTTCAGGTCTGGCATGAAAACTCAAGCTGTTCAAACCTGATAGTTTTCTGTTTTTAGAGATCGACTTCATAACTGCCGAAAATATTAATACAACACTGGCATAATCTATGTTTAAAACAACTCATTGACTAAGGCTACTATGTTGCTACTAATGTTGATAGGCTAACAGTGTTCTACTTTTTTGGGTTTCACACTGGAGCAGTGCTGAGAAGACTGAAAGCTTGTTAGCCACAAGCTGAATAAAAATGAATAATACTGTCAACTGATATTTCAGATTTGCTGACTCTTTTTGTTGGGTGTAAGTACCAGTACATATTAATGACGTAGGTAATGTTCTGGGCAAATGAAAACTGCAAAGCATGTATGTCCAATAAGTAGCCAATTCTTTCATGTGCTGGCGACGTTTTGGCAACCTGAAAAAGAAGGTTACTAGAACGTCACCAGTACGTAAACGGGTTGCTGCAATGGTCACTAGGACGTTACAGTTACGAACTGGCAAAGTCGGAAACGTCCTGATGACGTTTCGGCAACCTGTAAAATAAAGCTGCTACAATGTTGCCAGTATGTCTTTCACTGCCACGTTGCCAGGACGTTGCTGTTACGGACTGGCAACGCCGGAATGTTACGTTTCGGTTAAGTGTTTGGTCGTGAATTTATGTTGCAGCAACGCAACTGTGTTAGCTGGGTTTTCTTATGTGTCAGCTAGTACTTTCTTATACCTACTGACAGCACTTTGTAGCCTCAAATAACAGGGATATGGACTGATTGACTGCATTTTTCCTTTAAGCCTGTGCCCAATCACGAGATGAACACATTTAACCTGTATGGCATTTGGCAAAATAACACAAAAGGCTATAGGTTAATTCCCTCCGGACAATCCCTTTAAATTGAAACAACGATGGGCAGCGGATTTTTTTCATGGGCAGCGAATGTTTAAAACGGTCATGAAATGTATACCAAGAGGCCATCCACACGGCAACGTTTTTCTATTAACGGAGAAGTTTCTGTGCATTTTGGCCTTGCGTCCACATGGTGCCGCCGTTTTGGGTGACCTAAAACGAAGGTTTTTGAAAAATCTGAAAATGCAGTAGTTTCGTTGCTGTGTGGACAAGCAAAACGGAGCTTTTTGAAAATGATGACATTGCCAATCTGTCACCGTTACGTGCCCAGTAAAGCAGTAAAGACCCCGGCACACAACAAGTGGTAAAAACAACAATGGAGGACAACGGAGTTGTGTTTGTGCACTACGCACATGTGCTCTCTGGTGTTGGTGTGTCCAGTGGATCTGGCTGTATCTGTTTACTGCGCCACATATAGGTGTGGAATATGTATTACATCGCTTTCACTCAGTGTTCCGTTGTCGTGAGGACGCAGATATTTTTCGCTCTGGTTCGTGTGTAAGTATGAGGTTGTGCACATCCATTCAAAATGGACTACAGGCTATTAACATGCGCCTTGTTTATGAGCATGACTAGCTTGGACCATGGTGAGATATAGGACACACTACCACCTATTTCCGTGAGTAGAGCCTCAACTACCAATTCTTACAATTATAATAAAAATATCGCATTACCTATTGTTACGCCACACGTTCCGTTAGTCTAGCAAATCGACGTTTAATTGACGAGCGAAGACACTCTACCGGCAACCTGACATGCCTGCTTCTAGTTACATAAAAAATTTAATTAGGTATGATGACCAGAATCGATAGAGTTGACAACCACGCGTAATATGGAAGCAACTGTCTTAACTTTGGAGAGTGAACTGAAATGTAATTAGTCCCACTAACTTCGCTGATAGCGCCTCTCACGTTATGAGCACATACCTTAGTATCGAGATTGTTGTTTTAGCTGGTTTCAAATCACTTAAATGTTTGACATCGGTGAAATACTAAGTTCTGTGCTAACGGTACTATTACTACGATATGTCATAAATAATAATTCAAGAAGGATTACTTAGGATAGAAATACACGTACTTCGACTCCACCGTGGTGCTCCCGTCCATCTTCTTGCCGTAGACTACTACGGGCCAGCGTACGCTTAGCATGCGTGCTATAATTTCCGGATGTTCTTCGTCTTAGTTTAGGTGGGTCACATCTCTTTGGTGCATACTGCCACCTGCTGTACAGGAGTGTGTAAAGGGACTGAACAGTCTACCTCTGTTTGAGCCAGGGTCTTCAACCTTTTTTCCTCAGACTTTCCTACTTCAACAAAATGAACGTGGCCGAGAGCTACACTACTACTTTTTCACATCTGTATTATTGATAGTCCTGAAGGTAAATGTTACATCCTTCAACATCTTACTTACCTACAGTAAAATGCAAAAATCCAAAGTGTCATCTAAATTGTAGGAGACTTGGCAAAGAATCATCAGGATATTTGATTTTATATAGATTTTACCTTTTGTAATACAATGTAATTTATTTACATTTCCTTTGACCCTTTGGAGAGCTACTCTGAAGCAGTTGGCAGGCTCCTTAAGCAGTAGCAGGCAAGCCTATGATTTTTTACCTCTGGAACTGCTGGCGTCAAAAAAAAAAAAAAGGTAGTAACAGTATTGCACATTTTCACCAAACCCTGAATTTGTTAGCAACCAAACCATAGGAACCAGCGATGATTTTATGTTGACTGACAAGATTATAAAAGCAATTTTCAGTTCCATTAAGCTTAGGTTTTGTTTAACACAACCCGCATTTTCAAACTGCAAGCGATGGTAACTGCGCGATTAAATGATAGAGGTGCTGAAAGAGCTTCATTCACCCTGTAATGAGCAATTTAACCATCAAAGTGACTATGAATCTGGTAAATGTACCTATCTTGCCTGGTAAAAGAGGAATAGAAGGAAAGGATCCTAGGTCCGCGTATGGTCCATGTACTTCCAAAGGCAGAAGACGAAGGGATATAGGTAAGAGATGACGTAGGCCTATTGTCCACCAGACATTATGTATCATGTATGAAAATCTCAACCAAACACAGGAATTCATCTTCTACACAGGCCATGGCTAGTCACAAATGTGACACGACTAAGCCTTTGCATCCCTGTAGACCAACGTCCAGTCCAAGACATTCAGGACACATGCAGCAAAGTTAAACTGCACCATAACATTTCAATATTGTCAGTGCTCAGCTCCAGGACTGCCATGATGGCCTGTGTGTGTGTGTCTTCCGTGCTGCCATTTTGTTTTGAGAGCATGTGCTTTTGATGTTTGTTAGATCCCTGCCCACTCTGGCCATGGGCCATTCCCTGTTTTTCCCTCAACTTTCTGTCCACACCTGTCCTGCCAATTAATCTGCTTGTTACCTTGTTTTCTCCTGTCCAATGACTGGTCAGAGCACTCCTATTTAATTTTTTTAAGTCTTTTAAGTGCCCTTTGTTCTGACACCTTGTTCAGTTGTGCCTGAAATTCTGTTTGTGAAACTGCCTGTTTTGTCTACTGTCTGGTAAAGGTCTGTTCTCTGCATTGCCAGTCCTGTGGATCTCTTGATTTTCTTTTCTCTGCCTGCGTTCCCTGGACACTCTGGAAGTTTTTGTTGGACTTTTTTGTTGACCTGCCTAGGTTGGAGTTTCTTTTTGGTTGTATCTTCTTTGTATCTTCATAACTCATTGTGGTGACTAAAAAGAACTGAAGTAAACAAAAATAAAACATTTAAAAAAGCTTGATCTCTTCTGGTTTCTGGTCTCCTTTTGGACTAGCCTGACAAATACTTTGTGTTTGCTGTTAGTATAACATCCCAGACACCATACTGACTCCATAGCGGATCCGTCATGGAGGTACCGGAAACACTGGAACGGAGTCTATTTGCACATTGCGCCAAGTCGGCTGCGGTGGCGACAAAACGCATGGAGCATATGCTGCGGATGCTTTGTGGGCCCACAAATCCCACAAATCACATGGTGCATCCGCCATGGATGCTTTGAGTACCTCATCCAACACTGCCATGGACACCATCTGTATCCGCGCACAAATGAATGGTACATCTGCCCCAGGTCCATTTTGGACCTGTTCATATCCGGCCTGGACTTGCACTTTGGAGCCGTCGTAAATCAATTTATTCAGCACAGCTTCCTTATTGATCTTAACAAATCTAGTTACAGAAATATGCCCAGATTCTAGATTGAATTATAAACGAGTTTCAATAAATTTACACAACCAATCTGTTTAACTAATAAATTCAATTAAAGACATAATAAAGTATAATCCCATCATGTGGCTACCTTGTGATTCAGCAGTAGTGTACAATATTTTCATTGTGTTTGGCATAAGTTTGGTTTATATGCACAGCATATGAATTCAGCTCTACTTTATCTCATCAATTACAAACATTAACATATAATAAAAGAAGTTGTGGGTAGATGCAAAGTTTCCTGTAGATCAAAATCAGTTTTACCTCCTTGACTCCTTGAGCTTCTCACATTTAATAGCTGATTGATCCACAGTACCATAGCACCTCAAGCCTTGAGATATCAGAAGTGGCAGTACAGTTCATGGTTCCTCCCCATCTGAAATCATACAAGCAGATTTCAAATAAAATGAGTTGTGTTGAAATATAATGCAGATATATGCTCTCATCTTTGGTGACTTCAAGCAGGCATGCTGTGCACAGGCTCTGGTCTGTCACAAAACTGACTTGACTGCACCACTGATAATTATGCAGGGTGATGTATTTAAACAAATCTTGGGGAAACATGTTCTAAACATGTATTTAGGCATCAGAAGTGAGCTTTGCAGACAAACGTAAATTTTATTGAGGCAGAGAGCATTCTGCACATGAAATGTGAAGTGTGTTTGAATTTTACTTTCAATTCCTTGACATGGCAATGGCAGCTCCAGATATATCAGCCTATGGTTACTGATGTGAACATAAAAATGAACACATTTCATTTGGTTGTAAACACTAATGTAAGGACCATCAACATTATTAAACCAAAGATCTGATTAATCAAGATTAAAACAGCATGTCTTACTCAGGTCAGTGAGGTGACCTTGATTCATTCACACCCACCAATATATCAGAAATTACTTCTTTGATCTCCTCAACTAAAGCCTCAACATGCTTACTGGATCCTATCCCAACACATCTTCTTAAGGCTGCTCTCCCTCTACTGGCTGAGATGATACTTAAAATGATAAATGACTCACTCATAGCTGGGCATGTCCCAAAATCATTCAAGACTTCTGTTATTAAACCACCTATTAAAAAACCTAACCTTGATCCTGATGTCCTGGCTAACTACCGACACCCTTCCATTTGTATCAAAAGTACTTGAAAAAATAGTGTCTAAACAAATCTGTAGCTTCTTAAAAGTAAATAATATCCATCAATCATAGTACAGAATCAGACCTAGTTAAAGTCCTCAACGACCTCCTTATCTCATCTGATAATGGCTATATCAATAGTAATCCTATCGGATCATAGTGCTGCCTTTGACACAATTAACCATGGCATCCTACTACACAGGCTTGAACACATGATAGGCATCAAGAATTCTGCATTAGCCTGGTTCAAATCGTACATCTCTGGTCGCTACCATTTTGTACATGCACATAATGAGTCATCACCCCACACCATAGTAAAGTTTGGTGTATCCCAAGGCTCAGTCCCAGGGCCCCTGTCATTCTCCCTCTACATGTTACCTTTGGGATCTGTTATAAGGAAACATGGCATTACTTTCCACATCTATGCTGACGACACCCAGATTTACCTTTCCATGAAGCCTAATGACTGTATGCCAATAACTAAACTTAATGCCTGCCACTGAGATATTAAAATCTGGATGACTAATAATTTCCTATGTTTAAACTCTGATTAAACTGAAGTTATGAGGATCTGCCCTAAACAACTAAACAACATTCTACCTCTTCACCAAAACTTACTCAGTGGCCTTTCATTGTCATGTAACACAAAAGTTAAAGACCTCGGGGTATCTGGACATAATCTGGACATCCCCATCATTTGATAATGTTCTTTAGACAAGTGCAGGTGGTCTCACTAGTCATGTCAGGTAGGTGGGCTATTTCCAAGTAATAAAAAATTGTCAACAACTAGGTAGTTTTGCTTTTTGTACTCACAGATATCTGCTCCTATTTTCTGCCATGGCAGAGGCTCCTTCCTCTCTGTTGACCTGGTCTGCATGCATTCAGAACATTTACCAGGTCCTGTATTTCTTTTTCCAGCCCTGGCCACCATACTCTCATGCATGCCTGTTCTTGATGGCTCTATGTAGGTGGTTGAGCATGTCGCATCATGTAGTGCTAGATGACAATCGCCATACAACACCAGCCCTCCGTCAGGTTGTTTCCCTATTGATGGTAAGCTTTGGCCTGTACATGGGCCCTCCCCCTGTAAATTGTCTATCCCTGAGCCACCAGCCTTTTCACCACTTGTAGATTATAGCCCATGCTTGTCTCCTGCCTGATCTGCTCCAGCTTGGTGGGAAAAACAGGCCACGCTGAGTGAGCTGCATCTTTGTATGCCGAGATCTCACAGATGAGCTCATACACTTCACTCTGGATTGTTGGCAATGTCTGTTGAGAGAGTGTATTGGCCTGGCACATACTCTGCAGTAAGATTATACTTCATCATGCGCATGAGCAGGCACCAAAGGGGCACTTTGTCAATGTCTTTATTGTTAATTAGGGGAACTGGTGGCTTGGGGTTGGTGTAAACCGTAAAATTCTTGAGTCCATACAGGTAGTGTAGACACATATAGGTAGTTCACAGGCCAGACTGCTGCTAAGCATTCTTTCTCAATCTGTGCATAGTGCATCTAAGCGTCGGTCAACATTCTTCAACAGAATGGTACAGGTTTCAGTCCGCCAGTGTGTCACCCCGCCCAGCTGGTAGCTGCTGGCACCTGCACTCACCACTATAGGCTTGCTGATATCATAGAATGGGAGAGTGGGTGCTGTGCATATGTAATGTTTTACCTTGTTGAAGGCACTGGCCTGTGTGGTGTCCCAGGTCCAGGCAGCCTTGCATATCAGGAGGTCATTGAGGAGCCACCAGTCTCTGACATGTTGATGACAGTATGTCATCTATGGTAGGTGGCACATACCTTTGTGTTGAGTCGTTTCAGGTCTACACAGATCCTCACCTGGCCAGATTTCTTAGGGACCGGAACCATTGGCGTACACCACTCTGTTGGCTCTGTGATTTCCTCAATTACTCAGTTACATTTCAGCATTCTTTCCAATGACTTTGAGGAACAAAGAGGTCAAGTGTTTACACTGTACAAAACAGCATGTTCTCTGGAAAACTGTGCCATGATCTGTGTTCAAGTCATGTCACTTCTGATACCCTGTGCAGCAATGCAACAGATCCAAAGGAATGTTTCTATTCAAGTTTTATTGGCCAATTCTCAAGTACAAGGTAGCATGCCTATTGTCAGGTGGTGAATAGCTCCCCCTTTAAACCTTCCCCCTCAACACCTCCTCAATACACAAGGTATTTGATCTGGGGTCCACCAGCGCTAAGGTGTCCCGGGACCTGATGTGCCTACATCAGGGGGATCAAACGGTGGCGGACTTTTCTATTGAATCCCGAACTCTGGCGAGGTGTAGTGCCTGGACACAGAAGTGTTGGTGGACACATTCGTCGACGGACTAGCGGATTATGTCAAGGACGAGCTTGTTTCCCACGACATTCCTTCGACTCTTGCCGGTGCCATTGATTTTGCTGTGGGGATCGACTGGCGCATCCAAGCCCGCAGACGGGAGAGGAGGCTCCAGTCTCGCCCTTCTCCATCATCTGGCTGCTACCAAGGGGGCTCATCGGTTCCATTGTCTCCGCCAACCTGTTCCCAAGCAGTCTGAGCCCATGGAGGTGTGTCGCGCCGCTTTATTCCCAGAGGAACGTCAGCGACGTCTTACTTCCTGTCTGTGCTTGTACTGTGGGGGTGAGGCTCAGCGTGTCATTAACTGCCCAGCAAAAGCCAGAGTGTCATTAACTGCCCAGCAAAAGCCAGAGCTCACCGGTCGTAGGGGGCGGTCCGGCTGAGCTCAGTAGCACTACTTGCCCCCCTCATCCGTAAACCACTGCTCCAGGTCCAACTCCAGCTCACTGACTCTATCCATACTGTTGCTGCCCTGGTGGATTCTGGGGCGGAGGCCAACATGATGGACGCTGAACTTGCTCGTCAGCTGGGCGGCCACCGACTGCCCTCACCTGTTTCTGTCCGGGCTCTTAATGCACATGCCCTTGGTACCATTTCCTACCTCTCAACTCCGGTGACCATGTTGATATCAGGCAATCACCATGAGGAGGTCCAGTTCCACCTGCTTCGTTTCCTGGACAACCTCTCGTTCTGGGCTACCCATGGCTCCGGCAGCACAACCCCCGACTGGATTGGAAGACCGGGGTGATATTGGAGTGGAGTGGGGACTGCCTGCCTACCTGCCTTAGAGAGGCCAGCTTACCTGCCGGAGGCCGCCTGCTGTTCTCCTGACATCACAAACATCCCCGAGTGCTACATGAATTGAGGAACGTGTTTAGCAAGTCAAAGGCCACTTCTCTGCGCCTGCACTGTCCTTACGATTGCTCCATCGGTCTCCTGTCTGGAACGGCTCCACCAAAGGGGCAGCTGCACCCCCTATCTGTGCCGGAGTGAGCAGCCATGGAGGACTACATAAATAATTCTCTGGCAGCCGGAATCATTCGTCCATTGTCCTCTCCAGCCGGGGCCGGGTTCTTTGTGGGAAAGAGGGATGGCTCTCTTCACCCGTGCATTGACAACCAGGGATAAAATGACATTACAATCTAGAATCGCTAGCCTTTGCCACTCTTAACCTCTGCGTTCAAGCTGCTCCAGGGGACGACTGTTTTCACAAAGCTTGACTTACAGAACACTTATCATCTGGTGAGGATAAGGGACGGTGACGAGTGGAAGACGGCATTCAACACCCTGACTGGACACATTAATACCTTGTAATGCCCTTCGGGCTTACCAACGTTCCAGGTTTTTTCCAGGCATTAATCAATAATGTCCTCTGGGACATGTTAAATAAATTTGTTTTTGTCTATTTGGATGATATTTTAATTTTTTCCAAGAACCTGTCTGAACACACCCGCCATGTCCAGTCTGTTCTGAGCCGTCTTTTAGAGAGCTTACTCTACTTGAAGGCAGAGAAGTGTTAGTTTCACGCTAGGTCGGTGGCTTTCCTGGGATACACTGTGGAAGGGAGCATTCAAATGGACCCCGGAAAGGTTTCGGCGGTGACTGCTTGGCCGGTTCCAGAGACACGGAAGAAGCTGCAACAATTCTTGGGGTTCACAAACTTCTACAGGTGGTTCATACGGAACTACAGTGCCTCACCGCTCACCACCTTAACCAGCACTAAGCTCCCGTTTAAGTGGTCTTCAGCTGTTGAGGAGGCATTCAAGATCCTCAAGGCTCGGTTCACGTCTGCCCCAGATGCATTCTCCAGATGCCAGATGCGGATCGACAATTCCTGGTTTGGGTGGACATGTCGGATGCCGGAGTTGGAGTTGTGCTTTCCCAGCGGGTGAGAGAGGAGGGCAAATTACATCCCTGTGCTTTCTACTCTCGTAGACTATCCCCAGCGGGGCAGAATTACAACATTGGCAACTGGGAGCTACTGGCGGTTCACTTTGGAGAGTGGCACCACTGGCTGGATGGAGCTAAAGTCCCATTTTTGGTCTGGACAGACCATAAGAACCTTGAATATATCCAGTATGCCAGACGGTTGACTCCTGACAGTGTCGGTGGTCCTTGTTTTTTACTCATTTTAATTTTACACTCTCCTACCTCCCTGATTTCTGTAATGCTAAGCCTGACGCTCTTTCTCGCATTTTTCACAAGGATGAAGTCTCAACTGAGTCTCCTTCTGAGCCCCTATGTTGTTGCCACCCTGATGTGGGACATTGATAGGCTGGTGAGAGAAGCGAATCTGGATCAATCGGGTCCCAGCACTTGTCCCGTTGACCGGCTCTTCGTTCCGGAGAACCTGCGGTCCCAGGTCATCCAGTGGCTTGTCATCCTGGCCCAATGTGCATTCACCACCTACTCGGCCAGCGGTTCTGGTGGCCCTCTCTGAGGCCCAGTACACAGCCGGCCGGACTACTCTAGCCTCTTCACATGCCCATGTGATGGTTATGGTTTTGGTGTGTTTACGGTTACCAACCACCCCTATTTGCTAGTCAGGAGGGAGAAGCCATTTGTGCCACAGCCCTCGCCTACGCTCGCCGCTGCCGACGAACCTGGTCCCGGGCCCGGACTGCCCTTCTTAAGTCAGTAGCCAGCTATGTAGTAGCAAACTATGAGAGTGCACCCCAACATCCATGTCTCCAGGCTGAAACCGGTCCATGACAACCCCCTGGTCCCAGTTGTACTACCTCCCCTCCATCCTCGCATCGTTGATGGAGGTCCTGTCCACACGGTTCGGCGGCTGCTACAATCACAACGGCAGGGCAGGGGAATCCAGTACTTAGTGGATTGGGAGGGTTACAGTCCTGAGGTCCTGGATTCCCTCCAGGAACATTGTGGATCACACCCTTATAGCTGATAGCACCCTGAACAGCCCTCCATCTCCCGGGGTAGTCCGAAAGGAAACTACTGTTATACTAACTATTATTTTATGTATTTATGCCGACCATATTAACATTTATCAACATTATGGACAATAATCCATTTGCTAAAATTAACCACACACTCATTACTACACCAAGATAGGCAAGAAAACTGGGGTGGGTGCCAGGGGTGTAAATTAACGTTAGCTCGTTGGTATCAAACTAAGTTCCCTTGATGGTGAAAAAAAAAAAGAAAGTAATAATAATATAGGAAAACCATTATTTTATTTATGTATTGATTTATTTCTATGTATAATAATAATAAACTCCACTGGCTACCCTTAGCCGCTCGCATAAAATTCAAGGCACTAATGGTGGCCTACAGGGTGATTGATAGTTCTGCTCCCATCTACCTGAATACTCTCTTGAAGCCCTATGTCACCTGCCAATCACTTCACTCTTCCAAGGAACGTTAACTAGCATGGCCAACACCTTGTGCAGGTCAATCCAGACTCATCTCATGTATTCCACGCTGGTGGAATGACCTTCCAAGTGCTACCAGATCAACAGATACCCTCTCCACCTTCAAGAAACTCTTGAAGACCCAGCTCTTCCAAGAATATCTCCTGGCTTGAATTCTGAGAATGCACTTAACCTCATACTTAATCTCTTTTTATACTCTTATTTATTACATTATTGCACTTTTATTACACTATCACACTTTTAACTTAAAATACTGCAATTTTTATGCTAGCAATATGTAGTCTTTGTTAGTTTCTTTCATTGTGTTGTTGCTTGAATGTTATCCTCTATTGTAAGTCGTTTTGGACAAAAGCGTTTGCTAAATGCATAAATGTAATGTAAATGTAAATGGATGGTGGAAGGTTCATCCAGAGCTGGAGGTCGTCATCTATTGAGTTGAGTAGGGGAGTAAAATTTAGACCAAATAAGTCTTACAGCTTGGGGGAAATCTTTATCCCCATGTATGTGATATAATTAGTGTAAAGAGGAGTTGGTAATGAGTGGGCTATCACATCCCAGCTGCTGGATTGTAATGGAAAGAGTTTTCAGAGATATTAGAGAATGTGTCAGTGAGTTTAATAGTTTCTTGTAGTGATGCTGGGGGCTCTTGTAGGAAAAGTAGAATATCATCGGCATAAAGGCTAATTTTATAATGCAAATTTGATTGAGTTTGAGAGAGTGAGCATCCTGGTCTAGTCCCCCGGTGCAAAGTGAAATTATGTGATATTAGTCCATTGGTGATCACTGTGACTGAAGGTGACATGTAAATAATTTTAATCCAATTAATGAACAATTCCCCCCAAAAAGGAGCTTCCACTTAAAAGCTTTTTCTGCATCTAGAGTTGCCATGATGGTATTTTTTTGTATGGTACAGGAGTAGTACTTTATGTTAAATGGTCTGCGGTTGTTCTACCTGAGATTCTACCTTTAATGAAGCCAGTTTGGTCCATGGTTAATGGATGGGGTTAACTCTTCTAACCTATGGGCTAGGGTAACCCATTAAGCCTATGTACCATTTAAGCCCATTTTCAACTCAAATTTTACAAAAAAGTCAAATTTTACAAAAAAGAAAAAAATATATTTTGTGTTACTTCCTCCCTTGTGTTACAATCCCCTCAAACAGTATTTTACTGTTTTTAGCCACTTCCTTCTGAATTGAATTGATTTTGAAATATTAGGGGTAAATGATTTGAAATTTGTATTTTAAGACATAATACTTTTAAGCAGGTAATTTTAAGCTATTTTTCTACATTTGAAAGATGACTTTTATGCGCTAATGCACAGAACTAATCTGTCAGTCAAATCAAAAGCCTTGTTGATTGATTGTGCTGAGGCAAAAAATTAAACATGTCAGGTGCGTACAATGATTGTTTTGTAATCAATAAGACATTATTATGCACATAAACACATCTTTTATCCCTTTAAAGAATTGAATATTTTCAAAAAATTGCTGTTTTTTAAATGTGGGCTTAAATGGTACAGTGCTACAAACTACAGCCAACATTACAGCCATTTCGTTTGCAGTGAGAAATACCCTGCTGACAATCTAAACATAAACACGAACTTAACATATGAATATATCATCCTCAGTCAAAGTACCATTTATAAGTGCATTATAGAAGTAGAAGTTAGGCCTGCAAAGTTTAGGCTTTGTATGATGAAATGAATAAAGAAATAAAGGAGGAATCAATAACAGAATTAAAGAAAGGACAACTGTAAAGAGGTTATGATTCAGTCTACGGGTAACTGTGTCTGTGCCTTTTCACAGTCCCTGTAAGTCCCACATAAATGAGGGTTAGGACTTCACCTGAGCAGACCTACATCTAGTTGAAGAGTTATTTTTTCTAGTTGAAGAGTTATTATTTATATTTTTAACATGTTACTGAATTGATGGATTGCTGTATTTTTTACTCTATGTAAAGCAATAATGTATTAGATTTTATTTAAAAAATATACTTAATGGGCTTATTGACCATGGGGCCAATTAAGCCAATACCAGATTTTTTACATATTTTTGTAAAAATTATATCTTTTAAAATCTGAAAAAATGAATGCATACATTTTTAATTGAGAGATTAATCTTGCAGTTTAACAAGTTATATACCCTGAAAACCACGCCAATATTGATGAAAAATATCTAAACTTAATGGCTTAATGGGTACACTTAATCCAAGGCAATTATATTATTGTCTTGAGTAGGGAGATGAGATGATAGCTGGATGGCATTGTTGGGTCCTTATAGGGCTTGAGGAGGAGTGAAATTTTGGCTGTGGTGGTACTGACTACTGACTGGAAGTCTAGATTTTTTTTTTTGATTCATTGATCATCCTAATAAAAAGTGGGGATTGTTTGTAGAACTCGGCAGGACAGCCATCCTGGTGCTTTATTGTTGGGTGTGTGTTTAAAAGCAGCAAACAGTTCATTTCGAATAATGGGGGATTCTAGTTTATGTAAGGTAAGTTCATACTATTGACGAATGAATTGATGGCTTCCTGATTGGGGTTTATTTCAGAAGTATATAGTTTTTCATAGAAACTCTAGAAAACTTGATTAATTTCTTCAGGTGAACTTCCCTGCTGAGTTCTTTATGACTGAGATTGTTGCTTTTTCTTTGTTCTGTCTAATTTGATTTACTAAATATTTACCAGATTTATTGCTGAAGTGGAAGTTTATCATAAATTGTGTGTGTTTATATGAAGTATTTCATTGAGTTTGAATTTAAAATGTCTTAGTTCATTCTATGTTTCTTCTGATGGGTTGCTTGCATTAATCTCTTCCAGTTGTTTAATTTTATGATTAAGTTCTATTTCCTGTTCTTTTTCTATCTTTTTGTATACTGAAAATTTGATTATTTTGCCTCTAAACACTGCCTTTCCTGTCTCCCACAAAAGGCATGGGGGTGATCCAGGGTAATCATCCATTTCTAGAAAGCATGACCACTCTCTCCTAATAAAACTGTTAAATTTTGGGCCTTGCAAGAGGGATATATTTAAGCGGCATTTGTTACTGGATTTCTTTGGGGTGGATTTATTCCATTTGATTGTTATAGAGGCATAATCACTAATGCCTATGGGATGTATTGTTGATTCAGAGATGTTTGGCATAATAGAATTGCTGGTTAGAAAATAGTCAATGCGGAAATAAGAGTGGTGGACTGGTGATAAAAAAGAGTGGAGTATGGGTTGGTTATCTATACTGGAGTAATTAATTTTCAGCAGACTTTTTACTTCTACTCCTTACATTTTCATGCAATTATCTGTACTTTCTACGTTTTACATTTTAAAAATAGTCTCGTTACTCTTATTTCATTTCGAAAAAATTGCGGATGTGTCGGTATAAGCAGCTAAAATAACGATAGGAGAATACTGGTAATGTGAGCAATCTGGTCTACTGCAGACTGCAAAGTGTAGCTACGATGGCGCACCTGACGCACAACTAGGCTCACAAGATATGGCTATGTGATCTTCAATTATCAACCATGCATGTTATTATCAACACATGGAATATGGTCTTGTTGTAACGTTACCTACCTTAGTCGATCGGTAGCCCATCATTTCTGCGGCTTGAACTGAAGTTAGAGTATGTTAAGCGTCACTTTTTTCTATGGAAGGCTATATAGGCCATAACGCATATATTTGTTTTGTTTACTTAAAGTCCACAGTCATGTATGAGTAAAGCATTGGTCATAGGAGGAGAGATGGCTGGTAGGGGGAACAGAGTATTGTGTATGGGCTTATATTTTGTTTTGCTACATTGCTATATTGATTTAGTGAGGAAAAAACAATTGTGTATTACTATATTAATCATTAGAATTAATCATTAGAATTCATCTTTAGAATCATTAGATTGACTTATTAGTTCAAGTAATAACTAGATGTACCGCATAGCGATACATGGTATGACCGCCGCAATGTATTGAAATGTGAGAACTGTTGGCATGACAGGTGTGTGGTAGAACAGTGTTGTGAGGTGGGAATTAGATTGGAAATTATGTCTTGGAAGTGGGTATGGATGTGTTTTTTGAATGAATGAGATTGTGTGTGATTTTGTAGTGTGTAGGAGTGATTTATGAAAGGGTAGGTGTTGTCATAGTATGTATGTAGCCTACATGTGTTAATTTGAACTCTTGCCACTTGGTGTTTGTGTAGAGATGGTAGTCATAAGATTGTCTTGTATGGAGTATTATATAAAAAAATTCTGTTGTGAAAGTTGTGTGTAGAAGTGAATGTATGTTGTTGTTTGACGGAGCAAAGTGATGAGCAGACACAGGTTACATTTTGTTTGGTAGGTCTTGTGCAAGAACTGGGATGGAAGGAGGCTGGTACATTGGGATAAGGATGGTTGTGTGAAACACCAGGAGTGCATGGAGGATGTTTATAGTAGTTGATCATGGTAGAATGTTCAATGATAAAGGTTTTGTTTGTGGGTGTGTGTTTGGTGAATATTGTGAAATAAAAGTGTAATAAAAGAGCAGTGTGAATTTTGTATAAGGTAGTGGCTTTGGTGATGATAAAGGAAGGATGATATTGTTCATAGTGGGACAGTTCATAAGAAAAGCTACTGCAAGGTGTTGAATATAGGTGTGTAATGTATGATCTTGCTTGAAGGGTGTTTTGGTGTTGTATGGGATTAGGCATGAATTTTGGGAAATGTACTGAAAGGGGTTGGGTGTGGGTGGGATATGTGACATGAGAAGAAGTATACGTTTTACTTGTATGAATGTGGAAATTCAGTTAAAGGTATGATGTATCAATATGTGCATGAAATTAAAAGCCAAGATATGTACTTTTAAAGAATTTTAAGCTACGTGTTAAATGTTCATTGACGTGTAACTTCGAAACAATTTATCTCAAGATAAATCCTTTGATAACTTTTTGTCAGCATTGTAGATGCTGTAGATGACGTATACCAAATTTGGTGAGATTCACATTAACGGCCTATGACGAGTTTGTTCAGATTCGTTTTCGCAATGTTCAAATTTCATGTAAATTGTTTTCGTTGGAAGTGGGCGTCGACCAGTGTTTTCCATGCGTGACGTTCAATAGATTTCACGAAAAAAAAAAAAATCTTGTAAATCTTAGCATTCTCTAGATAATAGGCAAAATGACATTTTCTACAATTATAGCGCCCCCTATGGACCAAATTTTATGGCATGTGCTGTGGTTTCAGAGGTCTTTGTGGTGATCGTGCATGACATATTTCGTGCAGTTCCCGCCTTCTCGGTCCAAGATATTGGCAACTCAAAATCCCAATTTTTGCATTTACCCTAATCACTAGGTGGCGCTTTGATTCACGTGAGCGTTTATGGGCTGGGTCAATACGTCTCTGTAACACCAACATACTAACACAAAATCGTTATCTTGGGCAAAAATGTTAACGAGTTATTTAACAAAAACTGTTTTTTGACACCTAGCTTCGGCGATAAACAGTGCCCCCTATGACGAAATGTCACAAAATTTAGTGCACATGACAAAAAAGCAGTTTAGAGATGGCATGCCAAGTTTGACCAAATTTGAGCAATTAAAAGCCAAGATATGTACTTTTAAAAAATTTTAAGCTACGTCTTCAATGTTCATTGACGTGTAACTTCGAAACAATTTATCTCAAGATAAATCCTTTGATAACTTTTTGTCAGCATTGTCTGTAGATGACGTATACCAAATTTGGTGAGATTCACATTAACGGCCTATGACGAGTTCGTTCAGATTCGTTTTGGCAATGTTAAAATTTCATGTAAACCGTTTTCGTTGGAAGTGGGCATCGACCAGTGTTTTCAATGCGTGAGGGTCAGTAGTTTTCACAATAAAAAAAAAATTAATTGAATATGCATGAAAATTATTGAAACTAAGAGTGTAGTCTTTTGTGGTACACTTTATACTCAAAATTTTCTTTTTCTGATTTCAAATTATGAAGCTCATCACCAAAGCAGATGAACACAAACACGCATCTGCAAAAGCATCCTGATTACATCTGACAGGACTACTCGTGCAGGCAGAAGGCTCTTGCACCATCCAGGGTAGGAAAAGCAAATGGACTCACACAGGATGGATACCAGAGGGTGTATATTAATCAGAGGTTACAGCAGGGGTATGATGACACAGGGATGACTTGGGTCTCGCTGTTGACCAATGGGTCCACCGCTTAACCATGAAGAACCTGGAGTGCCTGCATAAGATCCACAATGCAGTCCACTATAACAATGGAGGTAAAAGATGGACATTCAGCCCTGTCTCATCTGCAGGGATTGTATAAAATGCGTCTTTGATTTCCAGTTTCTGGGTATCCAAATTAAGGAGAACCTAAGCGTCAAACAACACAGCACTCATTCTCATGTTGGTGAATACCGGAAGGACCACTTTACACTGAACCTGCACTGAGGAGCACTTCACAGACAGCAATACCAGGCAGGCACTCAAAAGCAAGTAAAGCATAGACTCTTCCTCTCTCTGTCACACACGAACAGACTCATCCACACAACTAAAATAAACCGATTAGGCTAATTTTAAAAAGCACATATCTGTCACTGTATTCCAGAAGTCCATTGGATTTACTGCAGCAATACTTTAAGCATTTATTAAGTGTATTCAACCATATGGTGAGGACTGCTTCTTATGTACCTGTAGCCCACATGAATTGCACTGGGTTATTGGGTGTTGTTCTATAGTAGTAAGTGTCCTTATGCTAGTCATGCATGCCAGTGTATTGTCTTAGGCACTGGCTAGCTTCTTTTACTCATAAGGTAAAGAAAAGAACGAACTATTTTGATGGACTAATTTTGTATTTTATGTTATGTGTGGCATTTGTTGTATGTTATGTGTGGCATTTGTTGAGTTAAAAAAAGTCGTAGATATTTTGTAATGTAATGTCATTGTGTTATCCGTTGTAGTAGCGATCTCTTTTCTGATCATGTGCACTATGCATGGTAGCACGCGTAACGTGCTATGGCATGATGTTAAAGTGCGTGCAGACAATGTTCACAGCTAAGAGGTTATTTTAAAGGTCTAATGTTTTCAGGCTTACAGCCAATGTAAAGATACTATAAATGTAATTCGATGTGATATGCACAAAGTTGCTTGTTTACTGTTGAGATAAGGTATTAAGTTAGCTCTGTGAATGTACATGACTGTTTACTTTAATTACAAATGACTGTGTCATTCTACTGAACTGATACTGTATTGCACAGTTGTTTCAGTACTTGATTTACATTAGATATAGAAACTGTATTTAAGTTTAAGTGATTATACTAAAGTGTGAAGTGGGAAAAAAAATCCTGCATGACACTAATGAGATATTTTACGCTGCCGTGTGCAGATTGTTTTTTTTTGTTGCACACGTTCTGCCCCTTCTGAGTGAGGGCAAGAGACATACAGCGAGCCAGTGATTCTGCTAGGGAGTGTGATCGGTGTGGAGTGTGTCCATCAACCTGCCAGCCTGTGACATGGACCAGTCCGAATGCAATTCCTTGGATTACAGATAAGATTTTTGTTTCTCCCATGAGATCTCCATCACTTACATACTACCCGGGTAGTGATTAGAAAAAAGGCCTTATTGTCTTATTTCTTTTTTTTTTCAACAACACAAAGTACGTACAAGGAACATCATCTTTTTTCCATTCTTCTACTTTTTTCCCTTTTTTCTGAGGATTTAGAGGATTCATTACTTGAACTGTAAACTGAGTATTGGGGTTGAAACTAAACATTGAACATTGAACGACTGACTTGACTGAACTGTTTACATTGACTGATGACAAGGGGGTGTTCTCTATTGTGGTTCACGATATCTTTTGTGTGTGTGTCTAATAAACACTGTTACTATCTTTTCCTAATCTAAATACTGGTCGTTGCCAATTCTCTCTTTATAGTCGAACCTAACCTTGTTTCTCAGGTAACATAGTAATCCTATATATGTGTTAACTTAGTAGCGTTACATACCTCTGTTTTATACCAGAAGCTGATTAGAAACTGACCATAATACCACTGAACTACTCTTGCTTTTGCCGTTTTTTGCTCTTCTTTACAATCGCTCTTTTTTACCCACCACCAGAATTCACATTTGCTTTAGTAGGCATGGCAGCTTAAAGAGTTAGCACACAAGGCTCATAGTTTCTCCTCTAGGACACAGTAATTGATGTAATTTGATTGTCCATTAAGTTCAAATGGGCCTATTTGAGCATAGTCTCCACATCATGCAAGCAGTGGCGTTTTCTCCTGGAGGCCAAGGGAGGCATGGCCTCCTCATAAATATTCAATAAAGAAATATTCAAGAGTTTAGATTAATAACGCACATTTTAGATTCCAAATTTGCCGTGTTAAACTTACTGTTGTCCTGTTTTCTTTGATCGGAGTAGCAGCAAAACAGCGCCTCCGAACACTACATTTATGGGCTATAGCCTACGTTACGTTTCAGTGCTCAGCTCTATCCTAGCTTATTCGCATTAACAGAGTATACCTAGTGAAATACTGCCATCTAGGGAGGCCAGTTTTACTTGGCCTCCCTACCTAAAGGTTTTAGCCAATCAGATTAAAGCTCGGTTTCCCGCCAAACACTCATCAAGGTCCATAAACAGTGAAAATAAAACAAATGAGGAGGCCAGCTTCAGTGTGCCTCCCTCACCAGTACGTCATCAATCATAGACAAGTTGAACCCATAGACTGTATGTTACGTTATATACAGTCAGTGGTTGAACCAAACAGTATATAAGTTGAACCTGTCACGATGGATGGCGACGATGACCCAGAGTTTTTTTTTATTAACGATTTCACAAAGCTACCGTTTGAAAGGCAACTTCAAATTAAAGAGAAGGGCAGGTCTACTCCGAAGCTTGACTTGCTCAGGGAAGAGGCAAAGGCAATACACGTAGTTTTCATGAAGGTAACTATGACCGAACAAACTGGCTAACAGGGAGTGCTAAGCTCAGCTGTCTTTTCTGCTGGCCTTGCCTCTTGTTTCCTTACAGGCTATCTTTAATGTAAACATTAAACCACTCAGCATGGCCCGACGTGAGTCTAACTTTTGTGGTATAGCCCCGAATGTTTTAAACAGCTAGTGACGCCCCTGCTAATTTGTATTTAAATTCATTGCTGACATATATGGGTGTGACTTCATTCAGTAGCTTGCGATCTCTCTGGCCTCCTCTGTAAAACTGGCCAAGCACCACCACTGATTGCAAGTCATGTTGAGCCTATGTACAGCACAGTAGTGAAATGCAAAATTGGGCAAAAGTACAAGGCAGCCTGGCTAGATTTTTGAGATGAGTCTTGAAATACATCCCTGAGTTTTTGCAGCTATTGTTGAAAATCATAGTGACACAAAAACTAAGAACCACAGTAATGAGCTTCAGTGTCAAGAGAATGTTGTTATTCTTAGTACGCATATTTAATTTTGTCTCTTTATTATTTCCAGGTCATTGTCAAGGCAAAAATGATACTGTGAAGACAGTGAGGAGTAAGAAGAACCAGCCACTTGATGGCTTCTGGGAATAAATGGGTGTCTCCACTGCTTTGCCCGCCAAGTGGTTCCAGCAACCACGTTCATCATCTAGCCACCACCTCCAACCACTTCAACTAACCTACCAATGGCATTGCATCCATTTCCATAATGGCAACCTATTAACCATAGCAAGCACCATGACTATACTTGCAACCAGCACTGTGACATGAGGGCCACCAGACAGGGTGATTGCTGGTTACTACTAGTCCACAATTAATAAGGATGTGGAAGATTGGGTAATGATTTTCAGCTTTATTACTCTTTGATCTATGTAAAAATTTTCTGGACATTCATTTCTTTTATAAATATTGAACATTTACATCCACCAGGAGGTTCAAGGCCAATGTTGAGTGGCATCAAAAATACACCATGGCGTGGGATGCCTTGGAGCCCCTCAAAGTTGCAAAGTTGGACACTGCAGTCTTCTCGCAGATTTGCAGGGGGACCTAATTGTAGCCCATGTCTATAGTTCCCTACATACCTAAGCAATATAACACTTGTATTGGAGGCCCTGCTTGCTTGTTGGTGTTGTTTTGCAAGTACTCGGTATATTTCTACTACAGTGCTTCCACACGCAACTTGATTGAAAAGTCAAAAGTGTATTTTTTCAATAGATTTCACATCAAGTGACCTTAGGACCTCAAATCAATGTGGGATGCTTTGGCTACATGGGAATACTATGAGACACCACAATTTTTTGGGATTTTATGTCCCTGTCAAGTTGTAGTAATATAAAATTGAAAAAGCATTACTTTCCATAGCAAAAAGTCTATTTTTAAGAGCCACAAAATCCCAATAAATTGTGGTGTCCTAGTATTCCCATGTAGCCAACACATCCAGCATTGATTTGAGGTCCAAATGTCACTTGATGTGAAAGCTATTGAAAAAATACTTTCTTCAATAAAAAAAACCCAATTGTTTTAAATTATATATTAATAGAAATTTTAGGGTGCATAAATTCCCCCCAAAATGATGGTGTGTCTTAGTATGTAGTAGTACCATGTAGCCAATGCATCCTGCATTGATTTGAGGTCCCAAGGTCACTTCATGAGAAAGCTATTAAAAAAGACTTTTCCCTTTCAAAACAAAAGTATTTCAAAAGTATTTTAAAAATTAACCATGTACAGTACACAACAGCTTTTTTTTACTTGACTTTAGTTAAATGTGAATTTCAGTAGAAGGTACAAACGAACAGAATTGCCCAAAATAGCACAATACAAACAGAATATATTTAACCTGCTCTTCACTGCTAATAATTTTGTTGTTGTTATTAATTCACAGACATGTTTAACTCAAATTTTATGAAGCCATGTGAGTCCATATGAATCAGAGATCAAAGGAAAAATAAAGCCTTGGGATTAATCGGTTTCCATTGCACCACTGTGAGACTCTTTAGAGACCATTAGTCTCATTAATTTTCCATGGAGCTTTTCAATCTTCTTCACGTCTTGTGCTTGATCAGTCTTGTACTGCAAACACTGAACCATTAGAAACAGAAAAAGTGCAGCTGTTAAATGCATCACTTTGGGAACACAAGCAGAAGCCCAATCAATCAATGAATAAATCAATCCATCCATCCATAAAATGTTGCCCTTACCACAGAGTCATCTGTAACTTTTATGCAGAGATTCCCATCACAGTGTCTGTATTTCAGAACCACCCTAACCTTAAAAGCAGAGGCAAAAACATTAAAAAACAGTAATGAGATTAATGTTGGGTTGTCTCAAACGTTGATTTTTAAAAAATGATTAATGATTATTATCCCATTACTCACTTAATATAACAATGAACTTAAACTAAATTTTGAAAAGTCGGTCTTGTAGTGTTGAATGGAATGTTAAGAAGTGCAAAAAACCCTGCTCCATTTAAAATAGTGCAATCTGACTAAGAGTTAATCAATGTTTTATTATGGGAATAAAAAAAGTAGCCCAACACAGCCTACTCCTGTGATCATCAACTGTTGGCCCATGGGCCAGGTCCGGCCCATGAAGGCTCAGAGGTTTGAGCATGCGAGACAGAGCAATTACTAAAAATATACACCATTACTGAATGACGAGCGCTAGACCTATACATTGACTGTTTATCTTCATTTCCAAACAAACATTCATTCTGTTCTGGTGATTAGAGGCCTTTTCCTTTGTCACAAGCTGCACCCAGAAGGTGTCAGCTCTGAGATACCCATTGTCATATTATCTACTGTGCGTCAAGCTGACCAAGCGTAGCATAAACTGAAGGAGGACGATACACCTGACGCTGACTACACATTTTCGTAAGAGCCCAGACTATGATCAATATCCCGGCTTGCACTCACTGGCGTGAACTAAAGGGGTTGAGTCTGAGCTTATATTTTATTCCTCCCTAGTTTTCTTTTCTTTGTGTCCTCTCACTAGACATTTACCCTCTAACCTTTTCATTTTTAGTCTCTTCAGCCATGATAGCTTGGCTATTTGTAGCTACTATTTGCAGGCCATCATCGTTTTTGCCTCACAAAACTTGTGTTCTCGTTTACAGAAAAGAGAAGAGAAAATGTTTTGCATGAAGTATTTCCTTTAAAACACTTTCCCCCCCTCTCTGTAAATAAATATTCATAATATGGACATTTTCTTCATAGGCTAGATCTAGGCTATAACACTCTCCATTTTGACGAAATGATGTCTTTTTTCCATTGCACTCTGAGAAACCCGGAATATTTCATTTGTCCCTGTTTCAATCTCTTGGTCCTCCCCAAGGGATTTAATATATATTGAATAGACTTATGAGGGAGGATATGCACAATGTTTTAAAGGACCACTTTTTTTTTTTTTTGTACATGTATGCGCATTGTCCTCTGGCCTTGCCCTGAATCACTCAGCCCTCCTCATTTAGGCCAAGTGGTTAAGCAGTAGAGAAAGTGATTATTACTTGTAATTCACCATTAAAACCAGTCACATCCAGAAGGGGGGCAGTGTGGAGTGCGAATAACAATAATTCTGTTTGTGTTTCTGACATTGCAGTCACTTCAGACACCTGAATAAAAGTAGTTTGGTAATAAAACCAGGCCCTTGTTCTACACTTTGCTTTGTACAGAGGGTCCGGGCATTTGGTAGTGAGATACAATTGCGTGCTGGAGATGTTTAAAAAGATTGGATCAGCCCTTGAATGATAGCCTCCCTTGACTGATAGCATTCGAGCCAGCATTCAAATCCAGACTAGCTCTGTAGGGAGATGATAATAGAGCAAAAGTGCATGGGAAGGCATGGCCAGACTAGAATAAGAGCATAAGACATAAAAAAAGAAAAAAAACCCCAAAACATTCTACTTGGGCATATTGGTTATACAGTTAAGAAACAATTCGGATGATTGATAACAGGAGATTGTAAGTTTAGTTTATCTAGCCCACATGGTGGCTTAACCGGCATAGCGAAAGGAAAGGCACCCATAGCCTGCGATGATCTGCAAGTTTTATAGGCTTTTATAGATGCTTAGATGCATTTCGTTGCCTACATCTTCCCACTGCTGCTTTCAGGCTTGGCAAAGAATAACCATCCAGGCTATGCAACTGGCTAACGCATGCTAAAGGATGAGTTTCAGATGTGCATAAGGTAAAAATAACACTAGGCAAGTAAACAGGGACAACTGAGGTAAAAAGCAATGTGAAATAAAAGGTAATAAGATTTTTAATCAACAGTAGGCTCAGTAGGCACACGACTGCACACCAACCTACAGCACCAATAACATGGTGAAGTTTGCAGACAACATAACTCTGGTGGGTCTCATCAAGAATGACAAGGCTCACTACAGGAAGGAGGTTGACCTCCTAACCACATGGTGTAGAGACAACAACTTCCTGCTGAATGTCAGCACTGCAAGACCAAGGAGATTGTTGATGACTTCCAGAGAAGTCACACCCAACACCCACCACTGAACATCAAGGGTGCTGCTGTGGAGAGAGTGAGCAGCACCGAGGGGTGCACATCAGTGCGGAGCTCTCCTGGACCAGCAACACTGCATCACTGGTGTAGATAGCACAGCAGCACCTCTATTTCCACAGCAAACTCAAGCAAGTAAGAGCCTCCTCACCCATCATGGGCATTTTCAACAGGGGCGCCATGGAGAGCCTCTCTGACTACAACAGGAAAACCCTGCAGTGCATAGAGAACACAGCTGGAAAGACTGCAAACATTGGTGCCCCACACCCCTCACTGCTAGACTCATACAACACCCGCCTCACCTCAAAAGTCACCATGACTGTGTGCGATGCCAGCCACCCTGCACAAAATCTCTTCAGCCTAGTAAACAGCTGTATCCATAAAGCTGTCAGAAAACTGAACTCTCTCCCCTCTCTCCCACCCCAAAAACTCTGGGCTCTGAAGTTGCTGCTAGTTTTGAATATAGCATTTCTTTTTACACTATTACAACACAAATCCTGGGCATGGAATGTGGAAATGATTGTTTTAAAAGCTTTTTACCTACATAAAAGTACATTACATGACATTAATTACTATTGTATATCTACTGGAGAGACCAGTTAGTTTGGTCACTCAGAATTTTAGCAGAAGGTTGGACCCTTTAATTTATTTATAGGACTTTTTGTCAATTATAGAGTTGCTTTGCATGTAATAAACTTCTTCTGACACTAAACTTCTGACATTTTTTTGGTAACTTAGCTTGCTACATTTTGCCTTCAGGTTGCTGTAGTGTGGTGAAGCTTCTGATGTGAGGTAACTGCTAGCTTAACGTTAGTTATCTACATTTTCTGAGTAGCTTGTCCAACACTGGTCATCACACATAACGTTTACCAGCGTGTGTTCACTTGGTTAAGCCCGACGGTTTCGGGAAGTTGATTTCTCGCCTTCAGCTAAAGTCATATCCAATTGCTTTAATAATAATGTTTATAATAGTCCCATATTAGTACGTTAGTACCTGCAAGCAAGCATCGCCATTTAACAGCCAGATGACATTTTTACCTTCATAGGCTCCGTGAGATACAGTTTTTCAGCTGCCCGGGCAAATTCGTCCCATGCTTGATAGTATGGCATGATTATAAGAGAGCCAAAAAGACAGAATACGTTAAAAGGAAACAGCCGTTTTCGGACACTCAGAGAGCTAATTCCACCTCATCAACTGCCTAAAAATGTCTTCCTCTCCTTGCTTTGCTGGCGGGTTACATCTCTTTAGTGCACACCGCCACCTACTGTGCAGGAGTGTGCAAATGGACTTGAAAACTGTGAAGCTCCCCGCCTGCGGACTTTCATCCAGGTGGGGTGGAGCTCAACGTTGAGCATAACCCTGGTCGGAAACATAGTGCCAAGTTGAGCACAGCTCCCGCGGGAATGCCAGAGATGTTGTAGACTGATAACACATAGAACAAGTTATGTGAATGCCCTAAATTTTAATGCAGTGAGACAATTTGACTTGGTGTAACAGGATCACAGCTGAAAATGCCCGAATTTTCTTACGCAAAGCATCATGTGTTCATGTGAATCTGCCTTGAACTTTTAGAGAAGCAACAAACATCTCTGCTACAGATGTGCACTTGAAGTTTCTATGGCCTACCATTTTTGTGATCTTAGGTAGGCTAAAACTAAACCTACAGGCGGTTAGTTGTTATACACAATGTATCTATGTGTAAACATACTAACAACAGACTGCATGTCAGGTATTGACCTAATCGATACAGACAGCATGGGGGAAAAAGGAGGATAAGTAGTGGTCAAAGGGCCTATTTCACAGCAGCCATTTTTCCAAGAAGACTAATAAGGATCTGATTCTGATACTGAGTCAGAATTTTATAAGCTGTCATTAATAACAAATGTGTTCACCCTGCGACTTCTTGGAAAAATGGCCATTGTGAAATGAGTCCATTTATCATGCAAGTATGTGGAGAAGCACTGCTGCAAGTACACTAGACAAAGTTGCTTAACAATAAAAGATTACTAAGTAAAACTGATGAAAACACAATATGAGATGATCTGTCTGACAATAGACAGAGACAGAGATGCTTATTTTATTCTGCATGAGATTACTTAGCAACAAGGACATGCTGCTATTCTCATCAATGCCTGGAATGTTTTTATATTTAAAATGTAGCTTCAGCTTTTTCTTTGCTTAGGTTTAGACTAATATCATTTTTCCATGGTTTGTTAATTTCAGTAACACTGACAGAATTTTCACAAGTGGACTCATCATTGTACTTCTTTCAATGACCAGTCTAATTAGCTCAGTTCAGCAAGGTAAAGTTAGCTACATTTACCCTGGTGATGAATGAAGATAGATGAATGAGTTAGCAAGCTAATGAAGCTAACAGTTATTATCCAAAATTGTCCTCAATATCACTTTTGGAGGTGTACCAAGTTGACAATGTACGGACAATTTGAACAACATATGTGGTCAAAAATACCAGGCAGGCAACTTGGTGGATCACTGCAGTCTTTAATCATGACGGTGGAGACAAGTTACTCACACAAAACCTGCACAAGGTGTGCTGAGTAACAAGCCTCTCTTCCTGGAGACTAGGATTCCCTTTTATACCCCCCAGAGCAGACATCACATATAAACCAAATGGCAGACCTTCCTGCTGTCACAATGACATTTGACTTCTTGCCCTCCCGTTGTTTTAGCTTGTTTAAGTTCCCTGTCCTGGTGAAGATAGATGTTTATTTAGTTTTCACCAGCACCCTCTGTTTCTCACATTCCTAACCATAATTTGCGTGGTTTGTGGACGCAGGTTACACATGGAATACCTTTGTATCACATTACCATTTATTTCTAGGATATTACAATTTTCCCTACATATTCACCCCCTTTGGAGGCCTATAAGCTACAATTTGGGTAGCATACATTCTGATCTCTTTACAGGAGCTTACAATTTCTTGGAAAGACATACAGGTCATACATGTAACAATAAAAACAAAACAGTATGCAGATTAGATAGGACACAAAACAGTTTACAACACAGTGTCTTGTGACGTTTCACAGAAGTTAATCCCAGAGCATCCAAAAGCAACAGGGGCAAGGAAAAACTACCTTGTGTTTATTTATGGTAGAAACCTTGGGCAGATCCACGGCTCAAGGGGCAGACCCAACTGCCTTGGGTCATGCAGCTCACATTTTGTTAGTAACTACTCTACAACTTTCTCCCTAGGTTGGGTTAAGCATTAAGCTAATTGAAACTTTAAACCTCCTTGCCCTGCCAATAGCTAAAAATCCAAGCCTAATCTTGGAACTATTAATTCAGTTCTGATTGCTTTTTACATCTTTATTCAGCATTGACAAGTCTGATGCTTTTTCATTAGCCACTCTTTGGAGTTGATATGCTAATTCATTAAATTTTTGTAATGCAGCTACTATGCCATCCCACAGTGACAATGTCCCACCAATTGTTGTCTCCTCCTAAGTATCTGCTATAATATAACCTTTTCATTTGCTCACTCCTGCTGTGTAGGTCATTGTCTATGCATATATATGTTTTCTTGGTCCTTCTAATGATGGTGTTTATCTTGTACAGTCCAGATTAATGGTGTAATTGCAGCTATGTAACATGTTCCTACTGCCTCAGAAGGCCAGTATGAATATGCTTTATTCCCACATACCCACTACATGCCTAAAGAAAGAGCTAAATTTTAATTTGGAATATGTATTTCACTGTATCTAAAAACCAGAAAATAATCTCCTCCCAACCATAGTGCTGGTCTACTACTTCTTTCTTGTTTGTTTTCCAAGTTTGACCCATCATAATTTACTTTGAGATAAAATTGACATTTCGTATTACTTTCTCCTAGTTGCTTTCTTGTTACCTTTCTTGTTGGCAGTGACTGATAAACACACAAACCCTTCTTTGTAGAAACTTGTATAGGCTCTCCAGCACTTTTTTATCAAACCTTAAATTCAACATAGTCCTTATATTCAGCCAAGAGCTCAGATATTTCCACCAAAAGAGTTCTTAGTGATGCTTGCTTCCTGTTTCTGTTACCAAAGTGGCCAGTTCTGGTGTGCTGGGCTTCTTTTATTCGTTTTGTAGCACGTTCTTTATGCCATTCAGCACAGCTCATATATTTTTCTGGATCTTTCACCTATATGCATTGAGATCATTGGAGCACAGAGTCGCTTTCAGCCATCCTCAGGGCCATGAGTGTGGACAATAACACTTGGTCCTTTCCACCTGTATGGTCCTCTCCATTGTTCCTCCATCAGATGAGCACTCAGGACCATGGCTGCAGTTGGTGTGTAATCTGGAAACTCTGACAGGGCTGACATGACCTGTTGGGAAACATAAGACAGAGCAGTGTCAGTTCTTCACACTAACTAGTCATTCTTCCTTTTGCAATTTTTTACGTTATATTGCTATAAAAACCCTAGGGGCTCGTATGGGACAATTATCAAGATCTCTCCAGCGCTGTGCCTTGTAGATCTTGCTACCTGGCCTCTAAGGTAGAGGAGAGTCAAAAGTTGCGCTATCACTCAGTCTATTCACCTTGAAGCCTTCCTTTTTTAACAACGTTCTTCACTTTCATTCGGTTTCAGTCTTTTGACAGCCAATGCACTTTGTGGATGGTATTCACCTTGGATTCTTACATTAATTTGCAATTTCTGTAATGTCTCTGAAGTAACTTTATTTGTATGACACACATTGATGTTTTTCTTTATCTTAGGCAAGACTTTTTACAGAGTAGGCTTAAACCGCGCCATAGGTTGAGTGAAGCTCTAATTTGACTCCCATTGTGGGTGCATTGTGAGTAGCCAGATAAAGCACCTTTCACAATAAGCACTGATAGCAATAATTTTAGAAGTATATTCTACCTCAGACAACCAGGAGCCGCCACCATTTGGCATGGCACAGAAACAATAGGGATCATCCTCCCCCGGTGATCAATGTAAATTAACTGCTGGTACCCCTGTGGCTGGGGAGAACCTTTTGTTCATGTTTACATTGCAAAGACAAACTTACCTCAGATAGACTTGGAATGTATATCTGTATGTCATGAAATGTGAATCTATTAATGTTTGGTATCATCTTTATTGTCTCAGTACAAGGAGTGCAATGGTCAAAGTGTATGACTGGTCAGGACAATCCATAAGTGATATTTCTGAATCTTGGTGTATACATACAACTGGATAGGCACTTAACAATGCTAATTGCCATAGGTGTCACTGTTTGCTCCTCGGTAGGATGCAAAACACCATTAGAGAGACACTTTTGGGACATTTGAGGTCTTGTCATGGACACGTTTTATTTTGTTTTTGCCAAAAAATAGCATATGATTGAGTGGAATCAAAATGCACGATTTAGATTTATTACCTTTTTCTTTTGAATTGACTTTCTTGCTTGCCTTTGGTCTTTTGTATTTTCTTTTCCTTCATTCATATGGGGCTCATGCAAAAACAAGCCTTCAGCTATCATATGGGAGTGTAGGATGTTACTGTTTAAGTACTTTAAATGCTTTCTTCTCTACACGTTAGGCTCCATGAAGCAGTCTGAGCATCTACCCAAGATCAATTCTCCTGCGATCTAATTTACATGTTTTGTTTGTATTGTAATGCAAATGCCCTGTAAGAACAGGAATGGCCATGCAATTCTGTAATTTTGTACATGTAACTTGGTCAAAACTGATCTATTCAGTTGTAACTTTAGGTTAAGGTATTTTTCTTTATTTTCCTTTTGTTGTTTATTTATTTTCATTTAGGTATATAATGTTTTGGTTCAACACAATTTCTTTGGTCCTGCCAAGACAACCATTGTATTAGTTTACCTTCAAGTCCTGATGTTCTGAAAAATGTATGGTTATGGACAAAGAAAAAAAAGGTTTATACTAAGTTTGGCTTTTCTTAGTGATAACTGCTTTATTCTTAACTTTTATTTATGTTTATTTTTCTGGTGCCAAAATATCTTGCTAGTGTCAAATATTAAATATGTTTATAGGGCTGCATGCCTAACAAGGTTATTATTTTAGAAACTAATTTATTTATAATTTATTTTACAAACTAATTGCTTTTAGCACCTACTGCTGAATCCTGATGCAAGACAAAGTTTGTCTACCTAGGATTTCGAGATATCTTAAGGTAACTGGTATCAAATTTTAAATTTAAATTTTCGCTGTACTGCATTCTGGTTTCAACTTCAACTCATTTTTCCCCACTGTACTCCCCCCTTGCATGGATCTTTTGTGGCCCTGTCCTTTCATTTGCTGCTTTTAATGAATTTATATTGGTACATTGAGGCATGATAGCCTCTTACATCAGACTTTGACTAGATGTCCACAATACTAACAGTGAATAGCCAAGACTTGTTCATATGGTTTGACTCTGTATAATCATTTTTGTCATGGGGCTCTATTTTCACGATCATATGCGCATTGTCTAAAGCCTGTCGTGCAAGTTGCTTTGGGGGCGTGCCCGACACAATTTGGTATTTTGACGGCAGGAAAAGCGAACATTGCGCCAGGCGCATGGTTCAAAAGGGTTGGTCTTAAAGTACCTCATTAGTCATGGGTGTGTTTTGGGCATAACATACAATTAACCAATCAGGATTTATACTCTCATTCCTTTTAAAAGCCAGCGGCGCATTTTCCATGGTGTGTTGCTATTACGATGGCGAATTTACCCGGAAGACAGGTGCGTTTTTCGATCGAGGAGACCGATCTGCTAGTGCATGAGGTCAAACTGCGTGAACAGGTTATCTTCGGGGACGGAAAGAATCCCCCCAAACCTCCATGGGTCAAGGAAGTATGGGAGGAAATATCCTCAGTTGTGTCCAACGCCTTTGGCAAAAAAAGAACATCCGAACAGTGCCGAAAGCGGTGCAATGATGTTAGAAGATGGGGGAAACAAAAGCTTTCAACGCAAATTAATAAATATTGTGATATATGTGATGTACATTTATATTTCATATTTCCAGGGACTCCATCATTTTTTTCTCCACATGAAAAACTTTTGTATAAACCCTGCTGCGCGCTCCTGCTGATGAGAGAAGCAGGGTGTGCGCGCATTGTGCATGCTTTCATATCCCAAAGCGCTGGGCGCCCCTAAAACAGTTTTTCAGCAATGCGCAACTGACGACAGACCAGGGTTTTGTTGGTCACTGGCGGATTTAATTTTTGTGTCCTTATAATAGCATCTGGCATGCTTTGCGCCAGACCACACCTCTTCTTTTCGCTGACACACCCATGACGGCGCAGTGTCATCTGCTATTTAGACAACGTGATTTTTTGCCGGAAAAAATTAACGATGCGCTGGCACAGAATAGTAATGACACCATGCGCATGTCGCAAATGCACAGTGCGCTGCGGCATGATAGGGCCCATTGATTCTCTCATGGAACACCCAGTTGTCATCACATCCTAGTTCTTAAGAGAACTAGGACTTAAGAGTCTTAAGAGTAACATCAAATCAAATTGTCAGTTGTCACTTGAACACAAATGTTCTAGGAGGGAGTACCTGCATATCAAATTGATTTACTGCAGCATAGCCACTTCCTACCTCTCCAGACCCTTACATTTTTTCAAGTTGTTAACGGTATGCCAGAAATGTTTCTGCCCATAGATAATTGTAAAACAGTCACGTGAACTTTGCTATAGAAACTGCAGCATAGTGTGCAACACACACAAGTCACATACAAGTGAGTTAATGTCATATGCTGATATGCCAGGATGGGGGTGTGTGCATGTAAAGTCTGTTCTTGCAGTTTCTCTGAGCACCCTGTGTGGATCGTGGATGTATTAACATAGGCTACCTACAGGCTCAACAGCTGACTTACAGCTGTTGCCACCCATGTTATGTGTGGACTCTTCTCAGTACATGGAGCAATTTTTTTTGTTAAATGTGCCTCCAGTCTACTGTCCTATGTCTTGACAATGTATCCGGTACATGTCATAGTTAGAAAATTGAAGGTACTATTAAAGTCATTTCTCTTCTACAAAATTCTCATCACAGTCAAAAGTCATGTCAGTCCAAGTCATCGCTTTAAAGTTTGAGAGTGTGTGCACACAACAAATTTAGAAACCAAGCACTAAGCTTTCTAGGTAGCGCAATAGTAGCTACATTGCCTTGGGTCTAGGGCAAGCAGTCTTGCTCTGATGCTGTATGCATCTAGGGCCCACCAGTCAGGAGTGAATTTATGACCCACCTAGTTAACTCTCTCCTGACAGAGTAGCAACTTTTGTTAGGAGACGCTCCAGTCCCCCACTGGCAAGGAATGTTTATGTTGCCACAGTGTCAACATTGGCACACCTCGTTAACACAACAGAAAATGTTACTAACTGTTGGAAGAAAATTTTGAGAGGCAAGATGTTAGAGCTTTTAGAAAAAACTGTACTGTAACTGTACTTTCCTTCTTCCTAATTAACAAAAAGAAAATAAACATCCCCCAAATAGACAAGACAGAGAAGCTGAGGCTTTTAATAAGGCTGTGTTAAGGAAACAGTCCGGACTGTAAATCAGAAGAGTCACCATGGGTCCACTGAAACCCCCCTTTCCCTGAGTTAGAGAGTTCAGCAGTGACAAACGACCCTTGTCCTGCGTGTCCTCTTGGTCTTACAGAAGCGAGCCATATGGTTCATTCCTGCATATTCTTATGTCAATCCTTTGGGTACATGTTCCTGCCTCTCCCCTCACCATTCCTCCACCAATCTTCATCTGATCAGCCGCTCAGGCTTTGCATCCTGCTCCCCTGTTCCCTTTTTGCTAGATGGTTCCTGACAGGCTGTGCTGGTGAGGGGGTAATGATGAGCCTCAAGAGCTGACTGGGGTGCATAAGATGATTAGGGAGTGTGTTTCTGGTGAGGGGTTAGAGACAGATGTGGTGGATACACCAGTGTCCAACAGTGTTACTCCTAGGTGTCATTCAGCTTGCTCGTATCCGCATGCACTTCAACAGATGACCCTGTAGTCCTCTAGAAAGCCTTTGCCTCTCTTGTATGGCCCAAACCTGTCTTTTTCTTTTTTTTTTCCTCCACTTACTTTTGTCCTCTCTCCACTTACATTTGTCCTCCCTGGCCTCTTTCTCTCACTTATCATACAGTTCTGGTCTAAATGTTCTAGCCTTCTCCACCATTAAAGACCTGCAATCCTTCAATTTTCCCACACTTAACAATTCTCCCTCAAGTAAACTTTCCTCGGTACACCTATTCCACTTACATAACAAGTCCACTTACCTCACGCCTAAAGGCAGAGACAAACAGGCAATATGTAATGGCAAACTTATCAAATACCCTGACGTCTTTTTTCTAGGCCTGAATCCACACATGCACTACCTCGCTCACGGGTAGGCCCCAGCACGTTCAAACCACTACCCATAGGGCAGGAGACTTTAACAGTCAATATCTCAACCGGGGATATGACTCCCTGCCAATATCATGCCTTTGGATAGGACTTTTCTATTTTACCACAGCATACAATGTAAAATAGAGGAACACTCACCACCCAAGCTGCCTGTGACCACAAATAGAGTTGGTACAATATCTGAAGCACAGGAGGATTCTTTCTGGCCAGGCTGGGTGCCGCAGGGCTGTTTGATTGCTGACACAGCCTTCTCCCAGGATCTCAAAGGGATCTCCCTCCAATCGCCACTGCAGTCTGTAATCACAACGCCGGAGACAAGTTACTCACACAAAACCTGCACAAGGTGTGCTAAGTAACAAGCCTCTCTTTCTGGAGACGAGGATTCCCTTTTATACCCCCCAGAGCAGACATCACATGTAAACCAAATCAAACTTATTATCACTTTAATACAATTGAGACCCTATTGGTCATATATGAGACTGCACTAACAAAGGGTTAGTATAGATTAAACTAAGAACAGGCATACATTACACTGCCCCCCTTTAAGAGTGAGTCCCATCAGTAAAAAATGCTTCATGAACACAACATACAAACTCACTCTGTTATCTAAAATGAAACTACAAATCAAATCAAATCAAATAGAGGTCAGAGTATAAACTGAAAACCTGGAAGCAATTAAATGACTCAAGAGTCCAACTACATTGAGGTACTCAGGTACACATATAGGGTCAATCATCGTGCAGGACCTTGTCTCGCCTCCCAATGACCTCGTACAGCACCGGTCCCAAACAAGAGACAATGATACAAGAGCCCTTTCATGGTGGATGGAGCTTGGGGCTAAATCCTTTTTTCTTAGTGCCATCCTTGACGTAGACCAAATCTCCCATGGCATATGGTCTTTCTTTTGCACGGACATCATAGCTTCACTCCTGACATTTTTTAGTGGCTCTTAGATGCTTCCTCGTTTAGATGCTTCCTCCTGTGCCTCTTCCAGGCCCTGCTCCAATTCATTCAGGAACACAGGAGCCTCACTCTTTTCCCCATAGAGCTCTGCTGCTACTGACCAGATGTCATGTAGTGGATAAACCTCTCTACCTAGCACTAGCCTGTTCAGACTGAATCCAGCGCTGGAATTCTTGGTACTGAGGTAGGCAGCAGTGAGCAACAGGAGGTGCTCATCCCAGTTGTTTTGACTCTGGTCGACATAGCAGCAAACCATTTGAGGCAGGATGGCATGGTGTGGTTCCAGAAACTGGCATAAAGTTTTGAAAAGGATACTTTCATACCAGTGGTAGTTTTGCTTGAGGCACTGCAGAGTTTTGGATATTCCAAGGCGGCCCCCTTGTGGTAGGTAATGCCCTGAGGATTTCTTCTTGCAATGAGGCAGGTTCCAGAAGTACATAGTGTGGTTGTTCTCTGTCTGCCTTTACCCAGCAATAGACTAAGATCAAGAAGATGCCTGTGTAGTCACAAGGCCAGAACTAAGAGACTCAGGAGAAGCTTCTATCCCTAGGCCATCTGAACTATTAACACACACAATACTGACTTTGCACACATTCACTCCTCATACATACAGCATACAACAATGCAATTCGATGCATCTGTGTCTAGGATGAACGCTCCATCATTAATAGGGTATTGGGGGTGTTGTTGTGGTTGGCCTTTCTCTCAGGTACAGGAAAGCTTTCTGCTGTTTGTTCCAACCATAGAACTGGCTGTCCTTCTTCAGAAGACAGGTCAAAGAGCTTACTAACTCTGCAAAAGATGGGACAAATTTTCCTGTAATAGTTGCAAATTCCCAGAAAAGCTTGGATGCCTTGCTCACTTGTGGGGTATCGCCAATCTTGTACATCCTTCACCAGTACTGAATTGGGACGTATGCCTTCACCACTATCAACATGGCCCAATAATAAGAGTTCCTCCTTCAACAGCTGGCATTTTGATGGCTTGAGCTTTAATCCATAGCTTTGTAGTTGTCCAAACATCTCTGCTACGCACTCCAGGCTCCGTTCAACATGTCTGCCTGGTATAATGATATCATCATCCAGGTATATTAGTAAGGTGTCCCACTGCAGTGCCAGCTCCATTGCCCTATGAAATATGCCAGTGACATTACAAAGCCCAAATGGCATGCTGCTGTACTCATATAGGCCATACCACATGATGAATGCCATCTTCCCATCTTCCTCTAAAGCTATCTGCCAATATCCACTTTGCAGATCAAGTGTGGAGTGTGGAGAAGAAGTGTGGAGAAGAAGTTGGCTCTACCCTGGACATCTAGACATTCTTCAATCATAGGTAAAGGGTAGGCATCTGTGGTCATCACACTGTTTAGACGGTGGTAGTCCACACACCAACGTACACCCCCATCTTTTTTAAATGATGCCCATTCTAATGAGGACAGAGTGACAGAAGAGTCTGCCCCCTCTCCCCATGATCTTTGCAGGAATTGGATGTCCCTCAATAAAGACGTGGCCACTGGCCTGAAATGTGGCATTGGCTGCTCTCAGGAAATCAAGCCTCAAAAGGAGAGTGTCGTGAATGGGGGCAATATATCAATCCAAATCAATAGGCAGAGTTTCCATCTGAAACATTACTTAGACTCCACTCATGACCATCATTTCACTATTTGATTCAGCATTGTGAAGAACAGCTTTCTTAAGAGCTTTCTGCTCACCTCCATACAGTTGCTGTATACAGTCCACAACAGCTTGGACTGGTATTTTACTGACTATGTGAAGGCTTGACCGATAGTTACTGTGGGGGACTTGGTCTTCTCACTAGCTGTTTCTCGTTCACCTTTGCAGAGAGGGTGGGCTAGGTGACCTGGAACATTCCTGCCTGAAATGGCTTTCTTGCCCATAGTGATAACATAGGCCTTTAGTAGCTCTGTGAGGACTTGAAAGATGAGCACATGTTCTAATTTCAGGTTGTCTTTGGCCCTGATCATGGGGTGGGCTGTGTTCTCTGCCTAAAGGGTGTTCTGAGTACCTCTGCTCTTTCCGCTCAGCCATGACATAAAACATTCTTCAGTCCACAAAACATTCTTGCGATCCTTATCTTGCTTTAAAGTTGATGGCTAATACCACTTCTGACACCAGTTGTGGTGTCTTTACTTTTCTTAATGTCAGTCACCAGCTGGTTGTGTGATTAGCTTGTTTGTTAGCAGAATGTCCACGGTAGATAATAACATAGCTTACTCACATTTTCCTGAGGCACATAAAATGACATGACAAGAGTCCCGGGATAAAACTGAGGTCTTTACTTGTGAATTTGGCATACAACAAAGCTGCAATAACACTTAGCTCCAACAAAGCTAAGTCCTCACCCTGCCAGGGCCATACAATGTTTATCTATGCAGCTATCAAACACATTATCACTTCTCTAAACACCAGTGGTGGAAAAAGTACTCGAACTCAGTACTTAAGTAAAAGCACAAATGACAAGCAAATACATACTCAAGTAAAAGTAAAACTACAAACCTACCTCAAGTAAAAGTAAAAAGTATTTGCTTTTAAATGTACTTAAAGTACTAAAAGTAAAAGTACAGGTGCAATATATTGTCTCTTAATGGTCTATTTTAGAAAAAATAGGCTTATAGAATTAGCTCCCATATAAAATTGCACAAAACGTCCACTAATTGTGATTCAGATATTTTATATTTCATTGTGATAGACTGTCTAGAAAAAAAAGGCATGGTCAAAATATTTGACGCCTTACATGCAGTCAACAGTGTACTTTTTTGTTTTCAAAATGGACAGCAACCTGTCCATCTCCTGACTAGGTAGGCCAGTCAGATCATAGTTCATTCTACTATGGGATGCTCCATCACATCCAAATGCTTTATCTCCATCCTCGCAATTGTTAACAGCAGAGTTGAATTTTGTAAAGTGAATAGGATACACACAGTCGCTTAGGTAACATGGCTTACCTATTGAAGATAACACTAGTCAAACTGGGACGCAAATTCATATGAGTGGAGCAGCATGTCTTGCAGCAACAATTGGACTACCTATTTACACGAGAAGGCCAATAGTCACACAGGATAAACACATCAGGTAAGATGCATCGTCCATAAAAAGCTGCTAATTGACCTAGCAGGTAGCAAGCTGTAAGCAAGCGTGGCAGGTAACAACGGTGCTGACAAGCCCCAAAAATGCCACTCTGGCCCATACAATGTGTTTTGAGTTTAAGATGATAAAACGTAGCAAAACATTTTATACGTCACCATTGGGATGAATGGGAACGTTGCAATATGTGTGCAATGTTGCAATATGCAAATCGGCTTCACACAAACAATGTATCTGATTGATTTAAATTTCCAAGACAGCCATGGAGCCTAGGCGACTTCAGCAAAAGAGTTATAGACTAATAAAATATAACAGGATGCATTTTAGAAATGTAGTGGAGTAAAAGTACAGATAATAGCTGCAAAATGTAGTGAAGTAAAAGTAAATAGTGTGTGCTAAACACACACTATATACGGGCTAGAACTAGAGCCTACCAGTCAGCTCTTTGAGATATCTTTAAATGGTGTCAAGGATTAAGCACATTTTTTAATTAAAAAAAGGGGGTCATGTGCCACAATAGGCAAATTTGACATTACCTGACTTTATCAAGCTGGCTGCAGCCACCTGCAGTCGGCAATGCATTTTGGGTTGAAAACACCAGAAATAACCAATGGGATGGGAATACGAATGTGGATATTTAGCAGAGGGGCAGATACAAACGTGACTGAAAACACATGGCTATGTAAACATAGTAGCACATGTTAAGGTAAACACATACCCATACAAATCAAGGGGAATCACTCACCCAAGATCAGCCAAAAACTTCAACTTTGAGGGACCGTTATGACCAAGCAAAGTCATCTGGACCAAGAGTTTTGATTTGTCCAAGTACTATTCCCATTAATTTATCAGCATGCAAAATTTGTGCCTCTGGTTTTTGAGCTATGAACGTGAAATCTGAAAAAAAGAAAAAGAAGCTGCATAAATCAATACCATCCTCCCCCCACAAAACCGTCTGTATGTTGAAAAATATTGTTCTTATCTAAAAAATATTTGTGAAGGGTGTCTCCTGGATAACATATGTACACCTGGTATTTTAGGGAGAATTTTTTAAAACTTAAGTGCGTGGGCATTGGTTGAATTGACATGAAATTACCCACTACTATTGCCACTACAACTAGACACACACTAAAAAGCAGCAACATCAAACAAACACAAATGTACTAAGTAAAACATTACAAAAATAAAACATTGTTGTATACCATCATCATGTACCTCACAGAATTGTTGTGCCACTAGAATCAAACACTTGTAATCAAGAACTTTGTCTAATTATAAAGTATGCTAATGAGTGAAATAGTGAAAAAAAAGTAAAATAGTGTATAATTTAATTATTTTAAGAGATTATCTTCTGGATCACTGTGAAGATGAGCTCTTTCCATGTTTTTAACCTCATTTTACATAATAGATGCAAATTATGCTAAGTGCATGACTAAATCATGGTTCTAGGATGACTTTGATTCCACAAAAATGTTGTGGATAGAGCGGACCTGCTTGCTGTGTCAGTCACTCTTTTGCTCGGTTTTATTATATCGCCTCATCATAACAGCGTTTCTTTTGGAAATACAAGACTGAAAAGCTCTATACTGCAATTATTTTGTATGTGACATCATATACAAACTCTAATGCTATGAAACCTTCTGCATTACCACCTGTGCTATGTCAAGAAAACTACCACCTGGAGATGAACAATTATTGAGTTTGCTACTCATCCTTCATGCGAGCTGTTAGAAGTTTGTGTAATTTTATGTGATCCCTTGTTCCCATTTCTAACTGTCAAATGAATAACTGTGTTTCTGTGTGTTACTTAGAATTATCTGCTCAGCTAAATCTGCACAGAATGTTCGGTCAACAACTGTCAGACTTGGTGGAGACCTTAGAAATAGCCTTGACCAAGTGATCGTCAGGACACTGGCGTCAGTATGGATAGGAATGTGCCTGTTTAGGCTAGGTTTTTTCGAGTGCTGTGAGTGTCCCTGAGTCTTGCACGTATATGGAGTTGTGCCAAGTTTAGGGACTGGTCAAGTTAGGTTTTTACTGTTTAGGATAGATTTATGATTAGACCTTTGGGTATATGTAGAGTCTTTTTTCTGCTACACGGATGAGAAGGATCCAGACGAGCTACGCTACAACATCTTCGTGTCCTGTCTCAACCTCGCGGGAGAGACAGAAGAGTGACTTAGGCAGATAGTCTTTAGACTTCGCTTTGTTACTTCAACCTTTTTATTTTCTATCTAATCAACAGTTGTAATTCATTTAATTAATCCTGTAATAAATCATTGATCCTGATCCAACGTAACTGAGTCATCCAATCTTCTATTCCGCTGGGAAGAGAACACAACACAATTTTAAAGGTGAACAGTAACTTCAGGTGTAAAGTTAAACTGGAAAACCACCGAAAAATCCAACAGAGCTAATGCTATTATCAATGCTATTATCTATACCTATTTATTATTTATTATCTAGGTATTATCTCTGTTTTGTGTAATGTTTATGTTGTATGATTACTCTGTATAACTGCTTGACTCTGTATTATGAAAGGCACCTGTTAAATAGGCTAAATAGGCTGTTGTTAACGGGAGCCCACTTTTTGTTACCCAGCCTATGTGTTGTCAAGGGTCCAAATATGCACATTCTCCCAGATATCGCCCCCCCCCCTCCCTTTTCCTCTCTCCTTTTTGCCATCTGATGAGCCTGATGGCCTCAGGTAGCCCTTCTCCCTCTCTTTATTTCTTCCTTCCTTCCACTCTTTCTTTCTCTCTTTTTGTTTATCTTCTTGTTATTCTCCTGATGGGCCTGCCTCGCACTTCTTTTAATTTTTAAAAGAATTCATCCATTCATCTTTACCTGCAAGATTCATGATGCAGCCACAGTGCACTCATGAACTAAGTGGGCCTGTGGAAGAGGAGACTGAGCTATGCTATATGTGAAGTCCTTGTTTTCTATTCTAATACTTTTCTAGTGTTATTCGTAGAGATTAGTGGATAGTCTGAAGTGCCTCTCATCTATGATATTTAATTCAATCTATAACTTAAGTAAACTTTTTTCTATTTCACATTTGTGTTCTTATTTTCTCTGACAAATGTGTGCAATTCTGGTATGCATTGGTAACAGTGGGCAAGTGTTTAGTTGAAATGATCCTGCTGGTCATTACAATAAAACTATACACCAGGTGTAGTATTTGGTGCATTGATATCATAGCTACTACACCAGAACTATCTAGAACCTCTCTCTTACTTGCATTTTTCAACATGTGGGTAAAAACATAATATTTGTTAGCTTATGCATTTAGAATATTATTTTGCTGGTCAAAAGGTATTCTGAAGGTGAAGCTATTCCTTATTGTCACCTGTATTCTAGTTAACTCTTAGAACCAAAACCTTTCACACGTAAATTAACTGGATTAGCTCAAACCCTGGTACTTTAAAATTGAATGGGACTGCGGCTTGATCAATCTCACTTCTATTCCACATTCTACCTCTAGGTGACAGCCAGGGAGGGTAACTGTGTGAATACATAGTCCAGTGGGTCTCCTGGCTTTAGAAGGATAGGGATTATTATCTGTATTAGATCTTAGATGGGTCTTCAATAGAGAACATCAGACTAGTCAGGTGAAATACATTTATAATACAGTTAAAACCTGGGAGAGTAAAACAAGGTGAATTTCTGTCACATAGGTATACATGGACTTAGACTCTTAGATCACCTTTCTATGTTAAATACAAACTAAACTATGGCCAATTTTTTAGTGATTAATCTTATTATGCTATTTATGCAAAGTGCCCAACGTGCAACTTTTAGGAACCAAGTTCAATTTCATCCACTAAGGCTATAGATGACATTTTAGTAATAACTAGAAAAGCACTCAGAGAGTGCAGACCTCCGCCAAGGGCGATGCGCTGTAGTGAAGTGCTTTTGATCTTGCACGCCATTGGAGGGCAGTCTACATTTGTAAAATGATGTCATGTAGATTTTAGAAATTTGCATATGCCTTTCCCCAGGTGTGCTGGACCAGGAAGTCCAAGAAGTTGGAAGCACATTGAGCTCTGACATCATCAAAACAGTGATAAATGTTTTGCCCCCAACTCTGCAGGGTGGTCTGCCAGCTTCCTCTTCTATACTGTGGACCGCAACCATGAGGCCAGGACCACAGGTGGAGTCAGGCTGGGCAGTGCAGATGAAGTGGGCAGCAGTGGGGCAAGTGCTGGACCACTGTGCGGCATGGGCTGCATGGTGGAGACCATAGTAGGCTGCACAGAGGAGAGAACAGCAGACTGCAAGGTTGTAGGCACAGGCCTGGTGATGGTGGAGGTGGCAGGGGTCCTCCTTGCCAGCAGGAGCAACCTCAAACACGGGGTAGTCAGGCGGAGGGAGGTCCTCTGGTTGGCGGGGCGCTGGGGGGAGCTCCACTGATGACACAGATGCTGTCTTTATGATGACCATAAATTGTCTTGTGGCATACAGGTTGGCCAGCCTCTCCTGCTGCTGAATGAAGTCCTGCACGGTTTTGGAATTGATTTTGGGGAGAGGGATTACAGTCTTCCACAGCAGGATCTTCCAACAAAATCTGATGCTGGACTCGCTTGTATGCCTTGAGGATGCTAACCTTCTCAGGGCTGGATGCAGAAGCTTGGGGCAGGCTCAGCCACAGCAGTTCAAATGTCTATAATAACAATTAGTGGTGCATTCAAAATATCGATATGGCAATATATCGTTGCTGGCCTCTTTACGATACACGTATCGATATGGAGGGATCAGTATTGATATTTCACATTGATTCATCATTCTTTCATTATTCAGCATTCAGACCGGAGCACCCCTGAAAGCTGCTCCTTGCTGTGCACTGGAGGTGCTACTAACAGCAGAAGAAGAACACACAACATGGACGAAGACGGTAGTGAACAAAGGTTGGTTTCACTGCCAGCAAAATTCAAGGCTCAGATTTGGGAACATTTTGGATTTCACAAACCACAGGAAAAGCCGGATCTGGACATGACACATGCTGTTTGCAAACACTGCTGATTGAAAGTTACGTATTCCAGCAACATTACAAATCTACGCATTCACATAACCCGACATCACGCTGACATGTCGGTAGCAGGAAATGCTAGTAGTAGCACCACAGCAAAACAAACAAGTCTGACTGAGTGTTTTAAGACGACATTCCCCTCAACATCCCCAAAGACTCAAAAAATTACTGCAGTACTTTTGTCCTACATATGCAAAGTCTGTATAGCTCATTTGAAAACATAGGCTTTAGAGAACTGAAGGAATGTGAGCCACACTATACTACACCTACTCATCGCTTCATAACAGAAGCAACATATTTTTATATTATTTTTATATATTTCTTATATTTTATCTCTATAATTTTCTTACCACTGCTGATGGTAAGTTTACCATATAGTAATTGCACTACAGGCTCATAAAGAAAGCCATGTTTAAGTTATTGAATTTAGTAACATATTACCATTGTAAATTAGTTCAAAGGCAGCATTACATTGTAACTGCACTGCAGTCTGCCATTTTTGCTATCCAGCATAATAAAAATATAATTTTAGTATATATATGACTGTTAAACGTAAAATGTCTAATGTAAAATATCAGGACACATACACATGTATCGCAATACGTATCGTATCGTGAGCCATCGTGATCCGTATTGTATTGTGATGTCTTTGGCAATTCCCAGCCCTAATAACAATGTTCCTGCATTTCAGCTGTCACACTTTTTACTGTATTTTGATGTTGATGTGTACTCACAAAGGCTGGCAGATGGACAGTGACCATACTACTGCTGGTGAGGGTGATGTGGGAGGTGTCCACGTCATCCGCCGGTTCCTCATCATTTACATTTACATTTACATTTATGCATTTAGCAGACGCTTTTATCCAAAGCGACTTACAACTCATCAACTATCAATTGTTCAGGGCCAGCCTCCCCTAGAGCAACTTAGGGTTAAGTGCCTTGCTCAAGGGCACAACGGTGGCAGCCGGGATTCGAACCCACAACTTTTCAGGGTACTTACACACTAGCCAGGTTCCTTAATCACTACGCTACCACCACCCACCAGAGAGGTAGGCCTCGTCTATGTCAGGGTCGCCCTCCCTGGGCTGACTCACCTCCTCCGGTGTGGGGCCATTGTTGCCAAGGCCACCAAGGGACAAGGCTTGGACTCCCCTGTGCCTCTGAAGAGATACTCCTGCCCAAGCAGCTCTTCAGACTGGACACCTGCTGGTGGGCGGAAGTTCTTTTCTGCAGGCTGCCCAAGGAGCAGTTCGCACTGGGTGTTGAGGCAGTCCATCAAGGGTGTCAAGTATACTTTTTGTTGCTGTCCCTTGCTACCAAACATGGACTCAGTAGTTTGCATTCCATTGGGCAATGCCACTGATCAAGTAAACCTGATAGGGCCACGCCGCACAGTGGGGACCTGCTCAACACAGCAGGAAGTATAGTATGAGATGGGGAGGACATGGCACAAGAGAGGTCATGCTTTTGTTTTCTGTAATGCATGTTTTGTCGCCTGATGTCCTTGTAAGTCTGGACCGGCGTCTTGCTGCCGTCGCTCAGCCAGGGGATGTCTGCAGCAGTCCTTATATATATATATATATATAAAAATATTGAGAGAGAGCTGAAAGAGAGAGAGAGAGAGAGAGAGTTGTACGGCATGACACATGAAGGTTGTGTGGCGGCACTAGGCTATAGCAGCATAACTAAGGTATGATGCATGGTAACCCAGCACCACTGCAGGGATGGTCAGTGGCTGCCATGCCTCGCAACTGGGGGCAACAGCAGAGGCAGTCCCTTCCAAAAGACCCATGAGAAGTGATGATTTGCCATCCACCATCCCTAACTATGGGAAACAGTAAAGAGGAAGGTGTTAAGTCTAGACTTAAAGGTATTGAGAGTGTCCGCTTGTCGAATGTGGGGGGGGGGGGGGGGGATTATTCCACAGGAGGAGTGCACGGTAACAAAAGGCTCTTCCTCCTATCGTAGATTTTGATATTCTTGGGATTACAAGGAGACCAGCATTTTGGGATCTTAGGGTTCTAGGAGGGTGGTAAGGGACAAGTAAGTCTTTAATATATGTTGGTGCATCGCCCTTGAGGGCTTTGTAGGTTAGGAGGAGTATTTTAAAATCAATTTGACATTTAATAAGGAGCCAATGTAGGAAAGCAAGGATAGGAGAGATATGTTCATATTTTTTAGTCCTGGTGAGTGTTCGGGCCGCAGCATTTTGTATTAGTTGTAGGTTTTTGATGCAAGTATTGCTACACCCAGAGAACAGAGCATTGCAATATTTGAGCCTGGAAGTAATAAATGCATGTATTAATTTTTCAGCATCCTCAAAGGATAGGAACTTTCTAACCTTAGCAATATTTTGTAGGTGGAAAAAAGATGTTTTTGAAATGTGTTTTACATGACTATTTAGAGAGAGGTCCTGGTCAGTAATTACCTCGAGGTCTTTAACTTTTGCATTACATGACAGTGACAGGCCACTGAGTAAGTTTTGGTGATGGGGTAGAGTGTTGGTCAGCTGTTTAGGGCTAATCATCATAACTTCAGTTTTATCAGAATTTAAACGAAGGAAATTATTAGTCATCCAGGTTTTGATGTCTAGGAGACATGCATCAAGTTTAGTCATTGGTATATACTCATTAGGCTTCATAGAAAGGTAAAGCTGGGTATCATCAGCATAGGAGTGGAAAGTAATACCATGTCTCCTTATAACAGATCCTAAAGGTAACATGTACAGGGAGAACAGCAGGGGACCTAGCACTGAGCCCTGGGGTACACCAAACTTTACTTTGGTATGGGTTGTGAGCGTGTACAAACTGGTAGCGACCAGAGAGGTATGATTTGAACCAGGCTAATGCAGTGTCTTTGATACCTATCATGTGTTCAAGTCTGTGTAGTAGGATACCATGGTCAATAGTGTCAAAGGCAGCACTAAGATCCAATAGGATTAATATTGATATATATCCATTATCAGATGCGATAAGGAGGTCATTGAAGACTTTAACTAGGGCTGATTCTGTGCTATGATTAGTTCTAAAGCCTGACTGGAAGGTTTCCTGGATATTATTGTCATTTAAGAAGCTACAGATTTGCTTAGACACTATTTTTTTCAGTATTTTTGAAACAAATGGGAGGTTAGATATGCGTCTGTAATTAGCAAGGACATCAGGATCAAGGTTTGGTTTTTTAATTGATGGTTTAATAACAGATGTCTTGAAAGATTTTGGGACATGCCCAGCTATGAGTGAGTCATTTATAATTTTAAGAATCATCTCAGCCAATAGAGGGAGAGCTGTCTGAAGAAGATCAGTTGGGATAGGGTCCAATAAGCATGTTGAGGCTTTAGCTAAAGAGATCAAAGACGTAATTTCTGATATATTGGTGGGTGTGAATGAATCAAAGTATGCTACAGGTTGATTAGAGCTAGCTGTAACCATTACATGTGGTCCAACTGGATTTGAGGTTACAAGGGAGTTGTTTATTTTAAGTCTAATAGATTCAATTTTGTCATTAAAATATGCCATGAAGTCCTTGCTGCTTAGAGTTATTGGAATGGAATGGGACACCTCAATCCTGCTTTTTGTTAAACAGGATATAGTGTTAAAAGGAATTTTGGATTATCTTTATTATTGTGTATAAGTGAGGAATAATATGCTGATTTGGCATTGTTAAGTGCTGTCTTGTACTCTTTTAAGCTATCTTTCCAAACAAGGTGGAACACTTCAAGTTTAGTGGCATACCATTTCCTTTCAAGTCTACGAGCAGCTTGTTTCAGTAAGCGAGTCTGTGTGGTATACCATGGGGCAATTTTTTCTTGTTTCCTAGTTTTCTTTTTGACTGGTGCAATTGTGTTGAATGTGGAGTATAGTACATTTACAACACTGTCAGTTAATTGATCAACTTGGGTTAGGCTTGGCATAGAGCCTTCTAATACAGGGCTATATTGGCTCAGCAGAGGCTGAAGGAGAGACGGAATTTTTGCTATGAAGTCATCTGTAGTTTTGGGAGTTATGTTTCTAGTGTAGTAGTAGACTGAGTTAGGTGCTACATAGTCTAATGTGATTTTTTAGGTTAATAAGTAGTGGTCGGTTAGTGTAGAGTGTTGAGGTAGGGTGTAAGTTGTACTATTTGTACTCCATGTGTCAGAACAAGATCAAAGGTGTGGTTACCATGATGTGTAGGTGTGTTTACATTTTGGCAAAAGCCAATGTGATCAAGCAGACATTGGAATCTAATTGCCAGGCTATCGTTTGCAACATCGATGTGGATATTAAAATCACCTAATATGATTATCTTTTCTGTTTTAATGACTAGAGAGGACAGGAAGTCAGAGAATTCTGATAAGAAATTAGTGTAGGGGCCTGGAGGTCTATATAATGTTACAATTGTTAAGGGTTTAGCACCATTCCCATCAGGATGAATCAAGTTAATGACAAGAACTTCAAAAGATTGAAAAATATAATCAAGATTAGAGGCCATAATGAGATTTGAATTGTGAATTGTGCCTACTCCACCACCACGGCCATAACGACGTAGTATGTGATAATTTAGATGACTGGGGGGGTAGCTTCATTTAGTGGGAGGTATTTATCAGGTTTTAACCAGGTTTCTGTAAGACAGAGTATGTCAATTTGATTATCAGAAATAAGTTCATTTATTAAAGTCGTCTTTGAGGAGAGCGAACGAATATTTAATAAGCCAAATTCCAGTTGTGATTTCTGGCTATATTCTTTTTTCTGTTACTGGTTTTATTTTTGTGTGGTGGGTATAATTTATACCTCTAACGGGTCGTTTTGAAAACGTTTTCGTCGCGGACACTCTCACTGTCTGTCTGCTGCTAGGGTGACGGCGGGGCGGCAGAGAACTGTGTAGGACAGCAATTCTGCTACCTGGACCAAACTCTGGTTCGTCAGGAACAAGCCGAGTTTAAGTGACGGTCAATGTTCCTAGAAAGGAGCTCAGCACCCATCCGAGACGGATGGATACCATCTCGATTCAAAAGTCCAGGCTTTCCCCAGAAGGAGCTAAAGTTATCGATGAAGCCCACATTGTTATCGGCACACCATCCTGACAACCATCGGTTCAGTGAAAAAACTCTGCTGAGCATTTCTTCACCGCGTTTAATAGGTATGGGACCAGAGTCTGACATCGTTTGTGCCAACCTGCACAAAGAAATAAAACTCGTTTTGGTAATTTCTGACTGCCTTAATCGGACGTCGTGAGTGCCTGGATAACTATCCGGGGGTACTTCATTACTTGTTTAGCCGCCAGCACTTTTAAATAGGCTTCGATGTCGCTTGTTCTAGCCCCAGAGATTGAAGTGACTACGGCCGCCGGAGTCGCTAGATTCACATTTCGTACAGTAGAAGCGCCAATTACCAGAGTTTTGTCTTGGTTGGAGGAGTTACTTAGGGGGGATCGATTAGAAACATGAAGTGGTTGGTGGTGTGCAGGGGGTTTCGTTCTGCGACTAGTGCCCTTCACCGTAACCCACTTTCCCTGCTGCAAGGAAGATGCCGCCGGTTCACTGGCTAGCTTGCTAGGGGATGATCTCTCTGGTACATCCACACTTGCTAAGGGGGCAGCAGTGCTATCTGACGCTGAGTAAGTCTTCTCTAATGTGTGGAAGCGGCTTTCTAACTCAGTGATCCTCGCCTCCAGACTAGCCAGCTGTCTACAAGTGTTACACGTATCATAACCGCTAAAGGAGGCTGGGGAGTAGCTAACCATCTGACAAGCCGGGCAACAGATAGAGAGAGAGCGAGGAGGAGAAGTCATACTGTAGGAAGTGTGTGAAGGAATTTAACAGTTGTGTTAAGGTATAGTTTAAGAAAGAAAATGGATAAGTGGGTAGAGAATATGCTAATTTACGAATAATATCTGCAATTTGGACTAGCGTTGCACACAGCTACAAACACAGTGTAAAGAGGAAATGACATAGCACGCTTACCGCAATGACGCAATCCACAACAAGATATCTTCTAGGGGTGGAGATCCAGATTATCGACACTCAAAATTCTGCGGCCCAAAATGCTGTGGCCCAAACACTCACTAGGACTAAAAAATATGAACATATCTCTCCTATCCTTGCTTCCTTATATTGCCTCCCTAAGTCGAATTGATTTTAAAATACTCCTCCTAACCTACAAAGCCCTCAAGGCCGATGCTCCAACATATATTAAAGACTTACTTGTCCCTTATCACCCTCCTAGAACCCTAAGATCCCAAAATGCTGGTCTTCTTGTAACCCCAATATCAAAATCTATGACAGGAGGAAGAGCCTTTTGTTACCGTGCACCCCTCCTGTGGAATAATTCCCCCCTCCCACATCCGACAAGTGGACACTCTCAATACCTTTAAGTCTAGACTTAAAACCTTCCTCTTTACTGTTTCCCATAGTTAGGGATGGTGGATGGCAAATCATCACTACTCATGGGCTTTTTGGGAGGGACTGCCTCTGCTGTTGCTCCCAGTTGCAAGGCATGGCGGCCACTGACCATCTCTGCAGTGCTGCTGGGTTGCCATGCATCATACTTTAGTTATGCTGCTATAGCCTAGTGCCGCCACAAAACCTTCATGTGTCATGCCGTACAACTCTCTTTCTCTCTCTTACCCTCTCTCTCTCTTTCAGCTCTCTCTCTCTCTCTCTCTCTCTCTCTCTATATATATATATATATATGTATGCCCAAATTACACATTTGCTCTCTGATGTGTGAGCCTGGCCTAATTAATTTTCTTCCTCTGTCCACAATTATCTTTACTGAGTGTCATCCCTGCCTCATTCCAGTGGACTCCTCTCACCCTCCCCTCCTGAGTGGACTGCAACCAACACTACAGCAGGCCCGACTCCCCTTCCTTGAGGCTTTGTGACTGACCCCCCCTCACAATGGCACTGTCAAATGGGCCCTTATTGTTACCCCTATGACCCATCTCACTCCTTTGAGGTTGACACTATGTCTGGCCACTGGTACATTGTCCAGCCATAACTCCTGATAACTGCCTATGGACTGACTACCACGCAATGTATCAAACATTGCTTGACAGAGGTGAAAGCCTCCTGAGCCATCTTCCTTTCATGCTCACCTCCAGCTGTTGGGTCTGCCCAGTTGAGCTTATGAGGGCTGTACGACTGCCACATCTCTTGGAAGGTAAATGACTAAATGCCTGGTCGACATTTACCTCCAGGTGGAAACAGCTGCACATACTTCAGAAGGCTGTCCTTCACCCATTCATCATTGATGGCCCCACGCCTCTCCGGGTTACAGCTTTGCTTGATGTGGTCCTCAATGAGGCTGAAATGCATACAAAATATTGCCATTATTTTCCATAAAGGAAAATTTAATGTAGCCCACATCATTCTCCACCAGCCAAACATCTGGCCAGTGTAGGGGCTAAAGATCAGGACCAGTAGACCCTCCGTAAGCCTCTTGAGGCCACATCGCCTTTTTGTTGAAAACAAAAGGATTTTATGACTTTCAGTGTGTGAAGAAAGTTATATATATTATATGAAAGTTATATAGCATCAAATTAGGTTTTCATTGCTTTAGTATAAATAATGCAATCTCTTGATGTTACCTTTAGCCGAAGTAGTCCTGCCAGTTTGTGGTCCTGCGGCTGCACAAACTGGCACTTTGCCTTCTCCTGTAAAGCCTTAGCCTCTTTTGACGGCATAAGCATGCACTGCTGTCTCTCCACGGAGAAAGTGGTGTCCAGAATTTTGAGGGCTGGAAGCAACATATCCAGTGATCTGACATTGACAACAGATTATTGTTAACACCTTACTGGCAACAGACTGCTGTTAATACCACTGTAAGAACAATGTTTCAGCCAAATGAGGACAAAAGCAACATCACTGCTTCTAGTATTCACCACATAACACTTGATATTTGTTTCATGCATTATTAAATACCTGCATTTATTCAAATGAGGTGAGAAGCAACTTCTCCTAAACCAAATGTATAGCCTTGGGTCACTCATACAAAGCATGCTCATGCACGGTCGTCTGTGTTAGGCTAATCATAGTACATGCAGTAATGTACACAGCTTACACATTGATATGACATTGCTAAAAAAAACAGAAAAGTGTGTGGCTTTTTTAATCGAAAATTAACTTAGGGTACACTCACTTCATGCATTGTGGAGATTTTACCTATGGCAAACAATAGCGGCATTTGATGACATGAAAAAACAATCACATTAATGTACCATCACCTGCTGTACACATCCAAATATCTGAGGCCGTCTTATTTCCAGTAACTTTGATCACAACTGCGTTAATAATAGCCAACAGTTTATGAGGTAGCCCAAATAGGCAGAAGCTAGAACTGCAAACTGCTACTCTGCCACTGTCTTTATTATCAGCAAGTTTCTTATGCTATTCATACATAGCATATAGCCTATATATATATATCAGTGGCGACTGGTGGTCACAAAAATAGGGGAGGACAGGGGAAATGTGGTAAAGTGGTCAGGTGGGTGAATGACCGGGTAAATGTGAGTAGATGGGATGGGTGGATTGTTGAGAGAGAGAATGAATTAAAAAAAACAGAAAGGTGTCTTGGTGCTTGCTCTTAGGGGGATTGTGTTAAATAAATTGTCCAGTCATAATTCCTGATAACCACCTATAGACTGACTACCATGTAATGTAAAAGTGGGATAATACTCTATTATGAACTATTATGAACCTTAGCTAAAACCATAGGCAACTTATAGTCTGTCATGGTTACTACTGATTGTAATTTTTCTGCATGACCCCTGGCAGTTGGGTTAGCCCCTTGAGTCATGGATCTGCCCAAGGTTTCTTCCTAGATGAACTGAACATAAGGGAGTTTTTCCTTGCTCCTGTTGTTCTTGGGTGCTCCTTCTGTGAAGCGCCACGAGACAATACTATTGTAAAAGGCACTGTATAAATAAAACTGAATTGAATTGAATTGAATAAAATTGGGGGATTTTTGAGGACACATGTCAGCATGGGAAATACCATACAGTGCAATGAGTTTAGTTTATGGTAATGTCAGTTGTCTTTTGTGCTTTACACTGCAATATTGTGAAAGTGGCAGACATGATTTTGAAACACCAGAAGACTGCAACTGCTCTGCAAACTCCCTGTAGTTGCCCTTGTTATCTGAATTTGGTCCTTCATCCCGTCCCCTAAATGCCAGCTCCTGTATGCCCATATACGCAGTAGCATCAATCAAACGCTTCAGTATATCCCTATTACGATACGCTTTAGCATTGTGCTGTGCCACTTGCAACCGGGCACCATCGTCCACCAACAGGCAAGGCCAGCAATATAGACGATTAGTGGTAACACTAGCAGTTAGCCATGGGTATCTCTGATACCATGTGGTGTTAAACACACTGACCTTTGTCGGGAATTTTGTAGAAACAAGTAATATATGTATGTGTGTATACAGAAATAGGATAGAGCATGCAGCAGAGTGTTGTGCTATAAAAAGATAGTGTAAACACCAGCAAGAGAGTTATGTGCATACCAGTAGGCTCCTCTCTGAAAACTGTGTTGAAACCATGTTCATCGTAAAAGGACAGACACTGAGGCCTTGTGTAGGATTGGCTCTGTGCCAGCTACATCATCCACTGGCAAGAGTATTTAAGATAGATAGATAAGGTATAAGGGTAGAATGGTTAGAAGGTCAGAGTGGTTAGAATGGTTGAGGATTACCACTGTTCCCATGTAACCATTCTCTCGGTGACCATAAGACTTGGTGACAACATTCTCTGCTACTCTCCAAGAAACTTCTCCACATAATTTGGCGTCATGAACAATCAGTGTTTTAATTGGTCCTTTCTTCCCTTTTGGAACGGAAGACTTTTGCTTCCGTCTAGATTGGCTTGGGTAAATTTAATTATAGTATTATTTTGTTTAGAAATTTAAATTGTTTTTTGGGTCCACCACTGCAAAGAGCCTGTGTGGTAAATATGTGGAGATTTTCTTGGCTTGTTCAATTGCCTTCACCGATCTTTCAGGTCTGCATAAGTGGCAGCATTTTTCATTCTGTCTATGGCAGGTCCGTGGACGGGCTGAGAAATGTTTCCATTTTTTCTAACTCATATTGTGTTTGATATTTCTAACTCATATTGTGTTTGATATATCTGTTAACAGGATGGTTTTTTCATCTTGGTCATGTTGTCTGTCTTCCGTCATTGTACCCTTGCCTCTAAGTCTTGTTTGTGTTCATTTCTCAGCATGTGGAAATGTTCACCTTTTGTCAGACGTAACGACCTCATAGTTTAGTTTAAATATAGAACAATAACGGAAGAAGGCGTTATGAGAAGTGTAAAGAAAATAAAGGAAATAATGGAATAATGGAATAATGAAAATAAAGGAATTGCGACGAAAGGGTGCAAACATTGGGCTCTAAATGAATTCCGTGGACTGTTATTAGTTAGCCACAAAATAATATTTCAGTCGCTGGTATTTTTTGTGTTTTCATTGATCGCGCCTGATGGCTTGCTGATTATGAGAGTGTGCTGCTACTAACAGTACCCCGGTCTGGCCTTGCATGCATAAAGGAAGGAAGGAAAAAAGCCCTTGATCTGTGTCTTTATGTGTCATGAGTGATGGGACGTTTTCCTGTGATGCGAGTGTGGCTTATGCGCTTGAAAGTTTGTGTTTGGCATGGGCATTAATATTTTTTGAGTGTGGTGCTGTGCTGTTGTGGAAGTGCAGTACTAAGTTGTTTTTTGCATTTTGAAATTTTGCTGACATGACGTGCCTCCTGTTTCAGAAGTTTTAAATAACATTTAGGCTGCTGACTTGGGGTGCATTTTGACTACTGTTGCAAGTGGAGGTCAAAGGGGTCACCTAGCCCCTCTCTCCTCCCTCTGCTTTCCCTTTCCTGTGTGGTATGTTTGTGGGTTCTTGCTGTGTTTGTGTTCATAGAAGTTTTTAGGAGTGTCTTAGGCATGTGGAGTTAGGGTCAAGGGGTCAGGGGGATGTGCAGCCTAGACTATTTTTGTCTGCTGTCCTTCTCGTTTGTCCCTGAGATGTGTCTTGTCTGTATTCTTTCTGTTGTATTTGATTACTTATAGTATACGGGATATGAGTCTTGTTGGTCCAGCTATTTAGGCTGGAAAAGGGGGGACGAATAGAAGTTGGATATTATATAGATATAAGAAAATAATAATAGCAAGTTGGTATAAGAATAAGCGAAATAAAATAAAGGAATAGATTTAATATTTTGATTTATTCCAGATTTAAGTAACGAACGGATTTCACGGAAACCAGAGCTGTTTACTTGCCATCATCGATAGAAGGAGTGGTAATTATTTGGAACTCCCCTTGTGTGCCTGGTATTGGTGAAATAGACAACGTGGTGACATCTATAGCTTGTGTGGGTGATATTTTAAGCAACAATTATTATACTGTTTCATAAGGGTGAAATGGAGATTCAGCCTAAGCAGGACCTTACGCCATTGAGCAGTTGGCGCAGAGTAATAAGGTAGCAGAATATTAGAGAGATAAAATGAAGTGTGTAAAGCATTTAGAAGCTTTAACACAATTGGCTTAGAATGCAGAGGAAATATATAAACACCGTTCTGGTAAAAGTTTACATTATGGAGACTTGTGTGCACTTTCTGTTCAGCAGGGTTACCTGGAGGGACAGACCTCTAAGGACACTCCACTGACAGTTATTTTGCAAGATCAGAATCAGGTTAATGTTGATGAATTGCATTCTTGCGTCACTGCCCATACAGATGATGAGGAGGATGAGGAAGAGGTTACTTCAGCATTAATGGCTCCATTGGTACATGATAAGATAAAGGATATACGTACACATAAGCAAGGATTGCCTTCACAAAAGATAGACATTAGTAAGAATACTTCTTCATCAGGTACCCCGATGATGCCTATGATTGTGAAAGGTGACCGTATATTTTATGACCCTTGGGGATTTGCGGATGTGCACGGTTTGATTTCGCGTTTACCCTCACTTCAGGATGGAGCAGGTGCATGGATACGTTTTGAGTCGGAGACTCAGGACCATACACTTGCCATTGGGGATATTAGAAAATTACTGGCACTTGTATACTATGACAAAGGATACGTTTCGTCAAGCTGTAACGCATTTTGTCACCCAGTACAGGAAGTCTGAGGACAGGCGTGAACAGCAGGACACTGAGGCTCAGCGAAAGCTTCTCATGAAACAGCTGGAGGAACTGAAACATTCGAAAAAGGTTCAGGCGGCATTGATAACTGCGGAACAGTCCCCTCCTGCTGCTCCTTCTTCTCCTTCTGTAAGTGCTTCACCTGTGTTTGTTCCATCAGTTTCTCAGCCACAGCTCCAGCAGGTTCCGCCACCTGTGTTGAAGCAAGACCGCAACCCCATGACAACGCCTTTCATCAGAAGGGCTGGAGGCTTTTACAGAGGAAGAGGCCGTGGACAAGGACGAGGTTTTGGTCCAGCGGCCTTCCAGAACGCGGGATACTGGATTTGTGGTGACTTTGGACACATTTCCCCTTCATGCTCAAATGCATTCTGGACTTGCCAACAAACTCCTGGAAGGGGTGGTGCGTTTCAGACCGCTGCAGGTCAAGGTCAGTCCCCATGGGGTGGTCCAGTAAATTCTGCATTAGGCCAATATTGATTAAGTTCCGATTTAGGAACAGCTCAACAGGTAACTCAGGGGCCTGAGGAAGAACCACACATAAATGTAACAATACAAGGACATACATTACTATTACTAGTTGATACGGGAGCTACTTATACTTGTATTAACACATCTTATATTCCACACATTAGAAGAGATGGGTCAGGAAAGGTTGCTAGGACAATAGGATTTTCAGGACAAGTGCAATTACTTCTATTTTCTGTACCTGTAACGGTACAAGTAGGACAACATAACACAGTTATGTCAATCTTACTTTCTCCCTCAACTCCAGTCAATGTTTTGGGACGTGTTGCTTTGTGTAAATTAGGACTTCAAATAAAATGCACTTCACAGGGAGTGTCAGTGGGCGGTCCCGAGACACAGATGTCTCTTCTGGTACAGGCTGATACAGAATTGCCTTGTGTTTTACCAGTTATGCGTGTTTATTGGATTTCAGATTTTGATATAATTATGTTAGAACAGGTATGGAAAAAGTGGCAATGTATTTTTAAAGAGCACAATTCTGAATTATGTTTTCTTCATTATCCAGTGCATTGGACTTTAAAGGTTGATTTTGCATTGGATGATTCTGTAGAACTTAAGTGGCGAAGAAGTATGTTATCTCGGCAAAATTACTTTTACTTTACATGTAACAGATATTGTAGTTGGAATTGAGAGAGTGGGGTTATCTGTTTTATTTTAGATACAATATTAGACCAATATTTTGATATGTCTCATACTGTATCATATATCGTTCTTGCCGTTGGTACAGGTTATTGATTGAGAGGTGGGAGATAGGATGCTTAGAGTATACTTGATTACATGGAAGTGTACCAGTGATGATAGAAAGTTAATTTCAGAGGATGGTATACTCTTTAAGCTGTTTGAGGAATTTGAACTTAAGGGTTCGCCTCGAATAGTGGAATTAACTGATAAAAGTTTTATACCAGAGGGTTTAAAAAATCAGAGGGTTCTCCCATCCAACATTTAGATTAAATTCAAGACTTATTAGCAGTTGTGATATCACCTAAGTGTTTGGCTATTTGTAAATGTCGGGTACATACAAAGGGTTGAAGATTTGGTAACCAAGGGAAATGCATTTGCTGACGATGTTGCCAAAAAGGTAGCTCGTAATGTTAGAGAGTATGAGTCAATATCTAGACAGGCTCGTCGACTAATCATCCGCATGTTATGTTGGCACACCAGAGTGTTTCTCTGGCAGATTATTGGTGGGCCTGTGGCCCAGAATGCCAGAGTGGGGATTACGTAATATGTAGATTTACTGTATGAAGACTACCTTTGGACCTTTTAATGCATGGTTTGCAAAGATAGCTGGAATGATTGGATGCATTCCTCTCATTGTTTTTCCTTGTTTTCTGTTGTCTTGTCCCCTGTCTGAGAACTTTGTTCATAAGGATAGTGGAAGGACAGGTTAAGACTCAAATGGTCCTGTCGGGGCTGGCTGATGAAGAGGAGTGTAATGATAACGAGGAAGAAAGTCTGCCAAGTGCGCCTCCATATGTTGTTTCAGATGCTGTTCTTCATAGAGTGAGGGACAGTCCGCTTGTGGCATGGTCAAAGGGTCCGCAGGAATTGGACTCTCTGGAAACGAAGGCCTGAACTGTGTCCCTGTTGATTGTGCCCAGGGTGTGTCAAGGACGGCATTATGGGAATAAAAGGAACGACAGCACCCCGAAAGGGAGGAGGTTGCAAATGAGGACACTAAAATTGGAAGATATTTATTGAATATACGGACTGTCACCAGCCTTGGCAGGAAGGATCAGTACACAGATAAGTTGGGTAGAGTAGATTCGAAGAACATTTACCGACGCATCTTGTTGCATACATTGCATAGAATATGTTGAGATATTCAATTATCATTTTCCTTTCAAAATATCATCAAGTGAAATGTGACAAGAATGGGATTTTGCATGTAATATTATAAGGAAAATTGCATGGAAACATTCTTTAACATTCTTTAAAAAATATGGTTAAAGTAATGTTAAGAGTGATTTCTTGCCCTTAAGGCATGTTTATGGAATTAGTTTGGAAACCATGTATTTGTGCCTTCTGTGAAAACAGAATGATGTGAAAATGCTGACCAAGAGAAAGACTAGGAGGGATATGTCTGTGACTCTAGGTGGTTGAGTCAGATCCAAGGATCATCGGACCCACCCAAGGTTTCTCCTCATAATGACAAAAAATTATGTAAGGGTTTGAGTTTTCCTTGCTGCACTTATCTTGGGTCTCATGAAAGGCATATTTCAAAGATAGTCAGTTAGGAGGGACTTTTAGTGTTGCATGTTGTGCTTAAGTGTGTAATTGCTAAGTTTCGAGAAATGCTCGAAAAAGGAAGGTATGTCGGGAATTTTGTAGAAACAAGTAATATATGTATGTGTGTATACAGAAATAGGATAGAGCATGCAGCAGAGTGTTGTGCTATAAAAAGAGAGTGTAAACCAAGACCTTGACCTTGCGTGTCAACTCATCAATCCACCCTTTGATTCTGATTGGGCCCATTGACGAATTTGGCTCTTGGTGATTGTCTGATTGATGACATATGAGCATTTTGAACTGAGCCGCCCAAAGGGAGGACGTTCCTCCCTTTTTGCCATTCACTCCATGTTAAAAGAGGAGCCCGCTAATCACCTGGGTTCATAGTGTTTATAATGGATGTCAATGAGGGAGTAAGGGAGGACGATATTTTGGTGACTTTTTTCTGTTAGAATAGAATAGAATTATTTGAGCTGTTTTGATATGTTTTTGCATGTTTATCTATTAAATATCTGTGATTTTTTATAAATTTCTCCTGGAAGTTCTTTCTTTTAAAAATTTAAGGGAGGATCTTCCTCTCTTTCCTCAATGGAGGAGTCACCTCTGATATATATATATGAATTCATAAATTATGGGCCTATATGACAAAATAGCATAATACAAAATAGCTAAATGAAGACCAAACCATAGCAATTTAGCAGTGCTTTTGAGGGAAAGCTTGTGAGCTAACATAGGCTACCAGTTCTACCGAAGTTTAGGGTATAATAAGTATTATATATTTATATATAATATATAAATGTATATTATATACTTATATAATAAGTATAATGGGCCAGCAGTATACTTAAATTCATTTGTGTAAAGCAACCAATCACTCACACTTACGCGTGGCTGCATGTCTATAACCCAGATAGCAAACATTTAGGCTGTGGTTTGGCATACATCTGGCATTTTTTGGATTTATTTTGGCACAACATTAAGGCTTTGGCCAAACTTTGGCATGGTTATGGTTTACCAAAAAATATTAAAAGGTGCCAGTGATACAGCTGAGTTATGGCATATGTTTGGTTTGCCAAAATCCTGGCATTTGACTTCATTGTGGTGTGATTATGGCATAATACATCAAAAGGAGCCAGTGGTAAGTCATCATATGGCTGAGTTATGGTATATGTCAAATCAACCCGAAGACTGAGTGAAGAGCGGGACAGCATCGTGACGTACTTGGGTTGCATTTTGGCATCTTTATGGCAAGCCAAAAGACTGATCAATGCCCGGGAATTTTCAACCTCACTACTGTGAGAAAGAAGCCCCCCTACTTCAGTTTGTCCAGCGTAATCACTGAAGAAAGTAAGTACTCTTTAAATATTACCAGTAACTACACCACAACACACAAAACAGGGCAAGGTTTTCATGCGGATATTCGCTTAAACGTTAGTTTAGATTTTCCTTACAGTTTCGATGTGTACGCGCGGAAACAGTTCACATTTAAACTCCATACTTAAAGTTTACTTAAAGGCAGTAGGCGCGGTGTTTTAACTGTATGTAATACTTCAACAGGTACTACATAATTATTCAACCAAGTGGGGTATTGTAGCTCTTATATAACAAATTCAGTAATTCAGTTTGTTTTTCTTTGTCTGTGTGTTGTCACCTCCAGATGCTGTGAGAAGAAACGCCACATGTGTACCACAGACGCAGACATCACAGCAGCAATTAAGCGCTGGTTTTACTGGGCTAAGGATAGGGAAGGGGAGAGGAGGGAACGGATGCCTTCTACACATGGTAGTGAGTTTTTTTTTTAAAAAAGGAATAAATTTTAAAAAATCAATACGAATTAATAAAAAATGAATTACAGTGAAACTGAATCTTGTTTTTTTTCTTGACAAATACACACATACCATATAAATTTAACAATAAAACCTTATTAGCCTAGGACATAATTACTTTTACATAACAATATAACCTTATGAGCATAGAGTGCTATAATAAATAAATAAATAAATAAATCAGCAAGCAAGCAAGCCAGCCATCCAGCAGGCCATCTTCTGGCATAGTTATGGTTCCATTCAGGGTAACATTTGGCTACTCTTTGGCTGGAATGTGGAATTTGGAGTTTTTTGGGGCAGTTATGGCTACGTTTTGGAGTTCCATAGTGGGTTTTGGGCAGATTTAGGGTTGATTTTGGCCTCCTTTGGTTATTATTTTGGCATTCCTATTTTGGGCCAAAATAGGGCCATGTGCCGTTCCAAAACTTTGCCAAATTGGCAAGCCAATTTTGGGCCAAATGTGGGACTTAAATATTTTGCTATCTGGGAAGTAAGATAGCATAAACAATAGTATTTTTTAACAGCAAATACCTCAAAGTGACTGGTGTTGTCTTGCTGCGAAGATTCTCTTCTAGTCAGGTGGGTTTTGTTCTTTGCTGTGATTAGCAGTCTACGGTTGTTGGTGGCATGTCAAGGTATTTGGCGGTATTTGAATTGAATAGCTTCGATGTGTGTTTATATTTATGCATTTAGCAGACGCTTTTATCCAAATCGACTTACAACTTGTCAACTATCAATTGTTCAGGGCCAGTCTCCCCTAGAGCAACTTACGGGTTAAGCGCCTTGCTCAAGGGCACAACATTGGCAGCTGGGATTCGAACCCACAACTTTTCAGGCTATTTGCATGCTAGCCAGGTTTTTTAACCACTGAGCTACCACCACCCGATTTGATTGGTAGCCTACGTTGGCCGGCTGAACGTAGAAAATCCATACACTGTTTTTGTTACTCCCGCCCCTGTCAAAATGTCACTTGCCAAATCAACACACACTTGGTTGTCACCTGCCACAAATTTGCATAAAGTTAAAGATTTGCCTGCCTTGGTGATTTCGCCCCAAAATTCGTCCCCCAGTTCATTTTCATGCACTTCGTGCATAGTGGAACCAGAGTGTTTCGGATCACCACCAAAATTTAATCATCTGTCCCTTGCCCTAATACCTACATTGTCCAAAAATTTCATCCAAATCTGTTCAGTATTTTTCGAGTTATCTTGCTCACTGACAGTCAGACATACGCCGCCGAAAACATAACGTCCTTGGAAAAGGTAAAAATCCTTTTAAGGTAGCTAAAACTCAGTTTACGTGTAAACGAAAGGCCCAAACGCATAAAAATATCTATAAAGATACCCACATACCTGTAAACACACCCTGAGAAACAGCCTAAATCAATGCTGTTGGACCTTGGCTTTTGACACATATCATGCACCATACGTTTTACGTACTAGGCAAAAAAAAAAAGGTTCTGGAATGGCCACCTGACCGTAACTTCGCAGTGTTCACTTCATCATCCTGGTGTGTGTGACATCCTACAGCTGTTGTAACAGGTACATCTCTAATTCTTACAGCTGGAATTGATGCCTTCGAGCAAAGCGTTCTGCAAGACTAGGCTATGTAGCCTTCTCCTTTTTCTAGTTTCATCCTAAATTTAGGACATTGTGGTCGGTTAGACCCGTATAATTTCATATCGGCAACGATTCCACCTTGGGTAGGCTAATCGTGTGCATTCGGTCATTTAACTCTGACTGAGTCTGCTGTAGCCTAGAGCATATACACAGGTGACTTAGCAACAAGTTGTCCGTCGGCAGCTGCCGTTAGGCCGTATATTATTTCTCCGAAATCGAGATTACCCAGCTGTCCTAAAAGTGACCTAAAAGACAAAGCATTAGACAAAGGAATCACATAATCACTGTTATGAAATGTTTGATAATGGCAATTTTACTCCAGTTTTCTCTTTCGTCTGCATTGATGAATACGTCCTACTTGTTGCTCTGAAAAATGAAAGCTTGTCTCACATGTTGCACAATAGCAAGGGCACTTTGTTCTAATCCTATCCTACCTAATGCCCTCAAAAAGACTCTGAAAAAGTAGGACGTAGGCTACTGACGCAACATCAAGTTTAACTCTAGTATAAACTCTAGTATAAAACCCAATAGGAAATCTAGAGGTAATCTAGAGGTCTGAAATGGTCTGTACTGGTTTGAAGTGGTCAAGTTGTTTTTCCTACTGGTATGCTGGGCTGCTCACCTGTTCAGTCCAGTTGAAACCAGTAGGATTTAACAGGTGTCTGCCATTTCAAATAGCTATTGGTCTCATTTGGGCCGATAACTGGTCACAACTGATCTGGCAAAACCACTGTTACTTAAATATAACAATGAACGCACATCTTTTCAAATCTGTTGGTGTGTCATTTATTTCATATTCTTAGTTCATATTACTCTTGTAGAATTAAGAAATGCACATACATACTATACATGCAATGCACATACATTCAATTTATCAGGTTAATAATTGATGGCCAAGCAGTGAAGCTGAGAAGGCCACCATTGTATTTCTAACTTTTCATAATCTTCTTAATATTCATTCCCCACAATAGTAGTAGTAGTAGTAGTAGTGTGTTGTAACACATATAAAGGCTGTATGCTTTTATAAAACATGAAGTTTAATACCGTATGTTATATCAGCTCCCCTAAGTGGTAGAGGCACTGTACAACATGTCCCAGGTTCCTCCATACAATGCACAAATCAGAGATATATGTATGCATGGCAAATTAAGTGAGCAGCCTATCTATTTTGGCCTTTATTTAAAAAGGGAGCCTCATTAAACCACCTAAATTATACATTTGCTAAAACCTTTATCCTCTAGATTTGAATGATCATGCATTTGGATGCCCAATATTCCTCAATACCATGCGCAATACATAGATCTCTATTGTATGGGTGACTCATTTGACCATTACAGGCAGGTCCATTCCAACTGTGTATTTAATTAAAGCGAAAACAGTTGTATGGCATGACACATGAAGGTTTTGTGGCTGCACTAGGCTATAGCAGCATAACTAAGATATGATGCATGGCAACCCAGCACCACTGCAGGGATGGTCGGTGTCCACCATGCCTCGCAACTGGGGGCAACAGCAGAGGCAGTCCCTCCCAAAAGACCCATGAGATGTGATGATTTGCCATGCACCATCCCTGACTATGGGAAACAGTAAAAAGGGAGGTTTTAAGTCTAGACTTAAAGGTATTGAGAGTGTCCGCTTGTCGGATGTGGCAGGGGAGGGAGATTATTCCACAGGAGGGGTGCACGGTAACAAAAGGCTCTTCCTCCTATTGTAGATTTTGATATTCTTGGGATTACAAGAAGACCAGCATTTTGCGATCTTAGGGTTCTAGGAGGGTGGTAAGGGACAAGTAAGTCTTTAATATATGTTGGAGCATGGCCATTGAGGGCTCTGTAGGTTAGGAAGAGTATTTTAGAATCGATTTGACTTTTATTAGGGAGGCAATAAAAGGAAGCTAGGATAGGAGAAATATGTTCATATTTTTTAGTCCTAGTGAGCGTTTGGGCTGCCGCATTTTGTATTAGCTGTAGGTTTTTGATACAAGTATTACTACACCCAGAGAACAGAGCATTGCAATAATCAAGCCTGGAAGTAATAAATGCATGTATTAATTTTTCAGCATCCTCAAAGGATAGGAAGTTTCTAACCTTAGCAATATTTCGTAGGTGGAAAAATTATGTTTTTGAAATGTGTTTTACATGACTATTTAGAGAGAGGTCCTGGTCAATAATTACCCCGAGGTCTTTAACTTTTGTGTTACATGACAGTGAAAGGCCACTGAGTAAGTTTTGGTGAAGGGGTAACATGTTGTTCAGCTGTTTAGGACCAATCATCATAACTTTAGTTTCAGAGTTTAAACACAGGAAATTATTTGTCATCCAGGTTTTTATGTAAGGTCAAGCTGGGTATCATCAGCATAGGAGTGGAAAGTATGTAAGTATGTTTCCTTATAACAGATCCTAAAGGTAACATGTACGGGGAGAAATCCATGGTCTGGCAAAGTTTAGCTGCTAGGCCAATGTCTGTGCTCTCCAAGTGTTTTTCTAGTTTTGTTCTGTTTTTTCTTGGCTTGGAAAATAGTGTCTAGTTAGGAGAGTATTGCAATAAAAGCTAAGGATGATGCCTATCTGCTAATTCAGTGGGGATATCATAACGATATTGGATATTGACCGATATGCAAAACTCATGTATCAGAATCGGTATTGGAACTAAAAAAATTGGATTAGTGCATGCCTAGCAATAACAGAATAGCTAATAGGCCCAAGATTTAGTTCAATTTTATATAGCCAATCCATATCTGAGTTTTTACCACATTTGAATTTGCCTGTATCCGATCTGAGGAAATTGGAAGTTGTGATTTTTTTTACTGTTTACACTGTCATGCCACAGATCGGAATTGTGGGACATGTGAGCAAAAAATCAGAATTGGGTCACTTTCAGCTGAGAGTGTAAACACAGCTTTGGAGTACATATCCTGAGGCAGGTACTTGTTTGGTCCCTGAAAAGGTTCCAGGAAACTGTCCTTTCAAGTTGGCCCCCTTTATGGAGATACACGCCGACCATGAAAAATGCTTACCCTGTAGTTCCAATAGTCGAGAACCGCCTTACATGTGGACCACATCCACACCAAATAGAGGTTTCAGCTGAAACATGCTAACTGTGTGTACAGACCAAGAGCTCAAGCAGTCCCCCATAAAGTGTCATACTACCACATTACTGCGATAAAAATTGTCAAGAACACAGGCATCAACTAAGTTAAGGTTAAATAAGCTGCTAAAGTTCAAATCACATTAAGTCCATGCACATTAGTAGTTAATGGTAGGCCTGTCAATTACCAGACAGCAATGAAAATAGCCTTGTCTTTTCATGGCTACAAATTTTTTTTCCGCAATTCTGCCAAGTGCACTAGGCTCATACAGCGGTGAAAAAAAGTATTAAACGCGTTAACAATTGTTTTCAGCACAGGTATTTCTTATTGGACTAATTGACATGAAATTTAATAACCCAAGAAATCCACACATGTAAAAAAAAATATTTTAAACCCTCAAAATAATGTGATATGGATGTAATGCATAATACAGTGAAATGGCAGGAGGAAAATAGTATTGTATGTGGTGGATCAAAATAAATATTAGGACTTACTGATTCCAATAGTGTATAGCATTCCTCTCTATGATTAGCAATTCCCAGAGTAAAAATCCATTCCAGCACCCAGACCAGCAGCACAAAGGATTATGACACAGTCCTGTGTTTATTGCACCCCCTTTCTTCTGTCGATAAAGCAATAAAGTGTGAATAAAATATGAAAACAAATAAAATATTCTGTCAGTATATTAGGGTTGGGTGGTATCCAAATTTTGATGACATTAAAATACCACATTTTCCCAGGGTATATGGTATTACCACAACTAATTAAATCAGTTTGTAGTTGAGCTGTAAATCTTTGCCCAAACCTGACGGTACGTGATGAGTTCAGGCTTAATTTCTATCATTTTACATAGGTGGTCAGAGAGATGTGAAAATGGATGCTGAAGAGGTGAAATGTGCAAGTGGGTTATGTAAAATGCAAAGATGCAACGTTCTGTTAAAGAACAACAGCAAAATCACACGGAATTCATCACTGATAAGGCATGTCAGCTCAAAAGAAGGAACAAAATATTAGCTTTGAATAGGCTATTGTGCATGTTTTTGGAATCTATGTTTAATTAAAAGTGTTTCATTCATCCCCATTCTCCCTTATATTACTTATAACTTATAAGTTATAAGTTATAAGTAGGCTACAAAATACGAGTGATATCGCAGAGACATTTTGAAAAGATTAACTTTGTTAATAGGAATTTAATGAAGCCTTGATCAAACATTTTTTGTGATTGAATTATTTGAGTTACTCTAATAATTGTTTCAGCCCTGATTGTAATAGTATTAAATTTAGAACACAACCACGCTTACATAGGTGCTAGACAAGCACTCATTATTCAGGCATTAAGTACATATATTTAGTATTATGTAGGTTTCAATAGGCATGTATGTGCAGCAGATTTATTTTAAATGATGATAATGAAACTGATACCGTTGCTCTTTTTAGATACCATAGGATACCTTATTATCATATTATTGCCCAACCCTATAGTACATATATTTTTGCAAATAGCAAAGCCATACAATATCCTGCCATCTTGATTGTTATATTGCCAGATTCCAGACAACCTACCCTATCCAAATAGGGAAAGACAATTTTACTGGCATGCTTTCTATAGTGAGACTCCCTCCACAGTTATTTGCAGCCCTGGTAAAGATAGCTAAAAACACATATAGAGCAAATCAAAAATCAACTATTTGTAATTTTCTTAATCACATGATGTTGATTCATGATGATGAAGCTGAGGGACAATACAGTCCAGATGATCAAAAGCTATTACATGCTAAATCTCAAGTGGACCTACATGCCAGCATGGTGTTTCATTGTCCCCATTGTTTCCAATGTTATTTAGCTAGTAGCTAATACTAGCTGGCCAGAATGAGTGCACATTTGTGATGAAAGATGATGTATCATTATATTTATGGAATGTGACATTGAATTATGTATTTATGTACTTACTAATCAGGTTTGCTTGATTTAAAAAAATGTTTAATGAGTTGTTTTATCATGGACTGGCCAGCAAAACAAGTCTTGTTAGCATTAGGTTAATGCTGATGGCTAAAAGTATGTTGACTAGTATTGACACACACACACATACACACAGAAATACATGTGCACACCAACGTTCCCTGTAATTTTTCAGCACTGAGCAAACTAATATTTGGCCAGTATTCATTTTTTAACTGTTTTTTTGTTTGGTTGGTCGAATTGACAAGCTTGCATGAAAAGAATAATGTCAGTAGTTACCCTCCATGAGGTGCAACAGGACACCACTGAGTTGCCTGCTCATTCTTAAGGTGGCGATATACCTGCCATGCCTGCCATTACACATACAATGAATTACGTTATCGACACGCTTATCGAACCTTATATACCTGCGCTCAACAAAACTTTACAAACTCGATGGTAGTGTCATTATTCTCCTGATTGGTTGATGTTGCTGTTGTGCTAATAGGTAATTAAACCCAATCCAAAACAGAAGTGGGCTTCTATACTCTTAGGGCAGGCTTCCAGCAATGTTGACTTGGATTAAATAGGATAAATCCCTAAAGTGTCTGGTAAGTGTTTGCATTCACTTTCTGAATTAGTATTAAACATTTTGTCTACTGTTTAAGTTAGTAAAATGTCATGAGTGATATTAGGAAGAAGGATTAGTTACTAGGTTAAATTTAACCCAATTAATGTAGTTTAGTTAATGCATTAACTGAAGAAGTAGTTACGCGTCCGATAGTAGGAAGTTTTTGATCAACTTCAGTTTTCAAAGTACCCGCCTACCTAGCGACCTGTCACTTCTCATTGTCGAACACTCACTGTCATTGAAAATAAATAGAAACCTGTCCCTTTGTATCTGTCTCTGGTCACTAATGTGACTGAAAATGTCACAAAAGTGTGCCCGACCGTGTCAAATGCCCTTTAGGCTTAAAAGTAGAAAAGACTAATGATGGGGAAAATAAAAGGTTTTATGAGAATGTGGTGGGCGTAGAAGGATAAAGGTTATAATGCTTTTACATAGCTAACATAAACTCCAGTGGAATGTACAGTAAATAAAAAATGTATGCTAATAATTGTTGAGAAGAGTTTTCATCACTTTAAAGCGGAATTTGCCCCTAAAACAACGTTGTGTTTCAACAGTATATTTGATTATATATTTATAGGTGATTATGCTTCCATTGAATGTACTAACTCCGCCGGCACGTCATCATATCACCGCAAAAAAATGTGTGACTACAACAAAGCTAGTTACAATTTCTGAATGGGGGTGGGGACATAAACAGATAGAAGATACTGATACCGATAGTAACCACAAATTCTCAAATTCTAAGTGCTGAGTTGGTGCTGAGGAACCTAATGGTGAAGATTAGCTATTTATTTGAGCCGGAATATACTCCCGTTGAAGGTAGGCAACGGAGGGAAAGACTGCACTGTCAAGCTCTGCCCAGCACTGTGGACAACATCATTGTTGCAGCCTCTGCCCGTCCTCGAGTTGCCAGCAGTTGGTGGTGCCCCTATCAACATTGACCCAGCTAGAAATATTAAGTTCCCAGAAGGTTGTAGGAACGTCCGCTATGATGGTAGGAATGTTGCCAGATGGTCACAATGTGGAGTTCCTTAAAGGTTAAGGGGACGTTATTTTGGGGACTTTAAAGGGACATCCTGGGAACGTTCTGGGGATCATCAATAAAGGACGTTCCCTTAGGTAAACGTTGTGAAATCCATTATAGGACTAACTGTAGGACTAATTATAGGACCATCCCTCAATGTTGTTTTTCGGGCCTCATTTGGTCGTATTTCAGTCCATTAGGACCTTTTACAGGACCAATCCACAATGTTATTTTTTGGTCACATTTTAGTCCATTAATCACCTTCCTAGAACCTTACTGTAAACCTATAGGGTTCTTTACATGACCTACCACCTTTACGTGACCTTCACTGTTGTAGCGAGCTAATACAAACGCTTTTCATTACTTCAACTTCAGATAAAGTTAATTCAGATATACATGTAGTAATGCAAAACATTTTCAGCAGTTCAGTTTTATCCCATAAAACAATAACCAGGATCAGAAATACATTTTAAAATATTTAAGTTTAAAATGAGCACAGAGTCTCTGTGTGTATTTTTGTGTGTGTGTTCAGTCATCACCTCCTCCACAAATTGCTTCAAGCACCCTCTGCTGCATCTTTGTTTACCTGTGAAATTCACAAAGGTACCACATAGTTTACAGTTGCATTAATACAAACACATAAAACACAGTTTCGCAAACTAGGGCTGTAAACAAACTGGTAGGCCTATGTGGTTGCTTGCACACTGTGCAACAGTTTTTTATTTATTTAGAGTTAAACACACTACAGTGCTGTGTTGGAAGGTGTCAAGTGCACAAGACAGTAGACAGGTGGCATAAGACAGTTGATGAGGGGCGTGCGACAGGTCACCTGACAGTGGGTAAATAGTGCGAGCCACCAGCAACGGTACAGTTATTGCTCCAACTGCTACTGCTATATAAAAAAATATTACATTTTATTTATACAGTCTCCATTACAATAATATTGTCTCATGTTGCTTCACTGCAAGGAACACCCAAGAACAACAGGGCAAGGAAAAATTCCCTTGTGGTAAATAGTCTAGGAAGACACCTTGGGCAGATCCACGGTTCAAGGGGACAGCCCAACTGCCAGGGGTCATCAACATCAACAACAACAAAGTTTTGTAAATTTTCATAGGAAACCCCTTACGGAGTAAAACAAAGCTGTATTGCCAGTAATCATTTTGACTGTCTTGTTCATAATGACACAAGAACTTAACTAGATATACCACATAGCCGTACATGGTATGACCGCTGCAGTGTATTGAAATGTGGGAACCACTGATATGATGAGTTTGTGGTAGGTCAGTGTTGTGAGTGATTTGTGAAAGCATCATCTTTCTACAGTAGTAAGAAGTTTTTTATGGTATGTGCTGTGCTTTTAGAGGTCTTTCTGCTGATCGTGCATGACATCTTTTGTTCCCACCTTCTCGGTCCAAGATATTGGAAACTCAAAATCCCAATTTTTGCGTTTACACATATCACTAGGTGGCACTATGGTTCAAGTGAGTGTTTCTGGGATGGGTCGACACACCTCTGTAACACCAGCATACTAACACAAAATGGTTGTCTTGGGCAAAATTTTTGACGAGTTATTTAACAAAAACTGTTTTTAGGCACCTAGCTTCGACAGGAAACATTAACCCCTGTGACGAAATGTTACAAAATTTGGTGCACATGAAAAGAAAGCTGTTTAGAATTTGAGCAATTACAAGCCAAGATATGCACTTTTGAAGAATTTTAAGCTACGTTTTGGATTTTGATTGACATGTAACTTTGAAACGGTTCATCTCAAGATAAATCGTTTGATAACTTTTTGTCAGCATTGTTTGTAGATAACATATACCAAATTTGGTGCGATCCACATGAATGGCCTATGACGAGTTAATTTACTTTCACTTACGCAATTTTAAAATTCCACAGAATTTTTTTTTTTTAACAGAGTTTTTTTATTTAACTGGGCATCGACCAATGTTTTCAATGCATGAGGTTCAATGGATTTCAAGATAAAGAAATTTGGTTGCAAACATTAGCTTTCCATAGATACTAGGCAAAATGACATTTTGTACAATTACTGCGCCCCCCATGGGCCAAATTTGATGGTACTTGCCGTGCTTTCAGAGGTCATAATGCTGATTGCAATTCCCGCCTTCTTGGCTCAAGATATTGGCAATTCAAAATCCCAGTTTTTACATTTACCCTTATCACTAGGTGGTGCTATGCTACAAGTGAGTGTTTATGGGCTGGGTAGATATGCCTCTGTAACACCGGCATACTAACACAAAATCATTTTCTTGGGAAAAATTTTTGGTGAGCCCCCTTTTGTGACCCCCTGTTGCCCCCTGTAACGAAATGTTACAAAATTTGGTGCACATGAAAAGAAAGCTGTTTAGAGTTTGCATGTCAGATTTAATCAAATTTGAGCAATTAGAAGCCAAGATATGCACTTTTGAAGAATTTTAAGCTACGGTTCTCGGACCAAGATATTGGCAATTCAAAATCCTAATTTTTACATTTACCCATATCACTAGATGGCGCTATGCTACAAGTGAATCTTTATGGGCTGGGTCAATACTCCTTTGCAACACCGACATATCACAAAAATTTCATGTTGTTGGGTGAAAGGTTCATTGAGTTATTCAGCGAAAACTTTTGCCCGTGTCCCCCTCTTTGATGGACACTGGCACAGCGGGGGGGTGGCCCTTTGGGGCCAAAAGCTTCTAGTTGTTCACATCCTACTAGGGCTACATGCCTACAAAGATTTATGTCCCCCAGCATTTCAGTGTCCGGCAATCGTTGACAGAAAATCGGAGGAAAAAAAAAACTAAATTTGACAAAACCAATATGACCGTTTGCTAGCGGCAGTTATAATTCTTGATTCTGATTTCATTTGCACATTGTATTGTATTCATTCATTGGCACGATGAAATCAGATATGCAGCTCATCCGCCACTGTTCTGCAGTAAGCAAACTGGTCTGTGTGATGCACTTGCTGTTGTGTCAACAGTGATTGGGATAAATGCATTAAGCAACTGAGAGACACTGAAACATGGTTTAGTTTTGCTCATCATAGTTCACAGACAGTCTCTGAGTACATTATCATTAGTCATCAATCTAAATGGGCTCGTCCCTCATGCTTTGCTGATAATTCTGTACAATGCTAGTGGTAACTAATGTGAACAACTCTTACCAATACAGACAGTTCTGTTATTTTCCATTCAGTCATCACAGCACAGCTTGTTGTAGTTTTGGTGCCAGAAGACAGAAGTTCATGCATACTACCAGTTAATTTCGCATCATTAATGTTAGCCAACATAAGTAACGCTGATGGTAATACCTCAACTATCCCATGTTAAACAATGAAATTAATAAATTGCAACAGTGTTTGAAACATTATAGGTACACCATTGCTATAATTACCGAAACAACGGTAACATAGCTGAAGGTTGATACTTCAGACAGGCAATTTAGCTGCCTGACGTTAATGTCAATGCAGAGCTAGCCGACAAAAATGAGATGTTAACTCAAAGTCTTTCTATGGCAAGTCCTTTCACTCGCCCACCATCTTGTAATGCCTTCGGGCAGCTATTTGAAAAGTGTATTGTGCGCATCCTTGTTTAAATCTGAATTAAACTTTGTCAAAATCAATCCATAGATCACTCAAATAAACCTAAAGAAGCCATTATTTAAAACGCCAATTTGCTCACTAAATGCTGCCTGCGCCAACATTTGCAGCATGGCTATCACCATGGTAAATGAGATTGTAAATAAAAGATTAACTGTCAGTCTTACTGCGTCGAAGAATACGATTAGTTACTTGCATTGCAGGGCGGGACTTCCAGTTTCTCAACTCTGCTAGGTTAGACAGGTTAGATCATTATCATCATTATCAAATATTTTCAAGACTGATACTTTTTGTTTATATTTAAACTCAAAAGTTACTTACATTTGCATACCTTAATTCTGGTGCTATCTTCTTCAATGTTGATTTCAACCTGCTCCCTGCAGTGCACGAGAGACGTCTCATGCAACACAGTATTTGAAACAACGTTCGATCCAGCTCACCCTTGCTAACTCAAAAGCCATTTATATGACCATAAACTGACCGAAATACAACGTCCCCTTGAAGTCATCTGGAAACATCCTTAATGTAAACATTTTAATTACAAAATGTGACCAACAGGGGACCAAGATTCAATTCGATTCAATTCAAAAAAACTTTATTAGTCCCCAAGGGGTAATTTATACAGTCCCACAGAGTAGAGCATACACAAGGAATACACAAAGAATTTGTTAATATAAAGTGCTCCTTTACTAGTTGCACATCCCCTCACAGCAGTCAAGTGTAGAGAGCCCTTGTCATGGTAGGGCAGGCATAGAGGCAGAGGAAGTTTAGAATTGAGGAGTTGGACAGCCATACGCATAAAGGTTTTTTGCCTCCTCTGTGTCCTGCAGCCTAAGCTGCAGAATCATCTTTCAGAAGGAAACCATTCAAAGCCAGAGAACAGGATGTGTGAGAGGCCCAGTATAATCTTGCCAAAGATGGAACGTTATATTTTTGTCTGTAATGTCTTCTGTGTAAGGTGAAAACAAAAATAAAGTTGCCCAGGGTGCGTTGAAAAAGAATACCAAATGAGAATGTTTTGTTTACATTTTAATATCCTGTTGGTAATGTTACAAAGACACCTTAATATGACCAAAGTAGAACGTCCCTATAGCGGGACATTTCTTTCATCACAAAAAAATATGTTTTAAGAACATCCTCAATGTTCTATAAAGGTTGGAAATGTTTGTCACCTTTAGAGAACTTTCAGGGAATGTTCAAGCAAGTGGTCAACAGCGTTCATATCACACTAACTATTCATAAATATTTGACTAGTAAGAAGAAGTAAGGTAGGACAGAAACAGTTTTGACTGCTAAGTTGAACTTACAACACATTAAAGTTACAGCATTGTAACCTAGCTATAGCTTATTGACTGTATTGTTACTGTACACCGTAGATATGTCACTTATTACTAACATCAGCTTCCTTTAGAATTAGCGATGTTGTTGACATTTTGGCATGGTAAAAAGTTATGTATGCTATAAATTACTCAAATAGTAAGCTTAGTTTGCATTGCATGGGCGTAAATATTTCCCCTCGAAGTACTATTTTGGATTTTTTGTCAGGGAGCAGTAGAACCCATGCAGAAACAGTGCACCCAGCAATTATGGATGTGTGTCGGTGCATTTTGTTTGTTTAGAAGATCAGATCACATTTTATGACAAAAAAAAATTGGAAAACCAGGTAACTGCGAAATGTTACATACTTTCACACTGTATTGCCCAGTACTTCATTTATATCAGCTGTGATTTTAGTGTGATTTTCAGTTGTGTTTTTGCTCCAGCTAGTTTATCTAGAGCATTAAACATAACAAATCTTGATTTTATCTATTTTTCAGCATCATGTTGATTGAGTTATTGGTGGCTATAACCCTGGGGATTGTAGCATGTCTTGTACTGTTAAAGAGAAAAACAGTGGTTCTGAAGACGGAAGATGGCTGGTGGGGTACTGGAGAGATGCCTCAGGGGAATGAGGATGGCAGCATTTCTACCTTCATGGTTGAAACATCTCAAGAAGAGATTGAGGTGAGGGGTTGGATAAGTGAAATGTTTCTCATGGTTATTCACCTTTTAATTATATTTCATACTTATGATCAACATATTGATTTTTTGACAATGGAGGTCCCAATTAAGGTGGTGTAGCAGCTGAAAATGTTTTTGAACTAATAACCAAATAACTTTTTGCCAATACTGTGTTAAGTTATTGGATGGCATTTACATTATCGTCTAGATAAATAAATGCAGCTAATGATGTAATAATTAACTAATTAACTTAATCAAAGTGATGCTCGTCATTAACTTGGCTTCTTGTATTAGCCATGCCACTACAACACAGCAGCCATGAGTGAGGACGCAGCGCGCCGTGGGGGTGTGCTTGTGCTTGTGACATCCAGTCATAGGGGCCAAGTGATTACACTGTGCCCTCTACAATATACTAGGCACATAGTGAGCGGTATGCAGCAAGCCGTAGCCGTGCACATGGCCACCACATCACAGGGGGTGGTCAAGGTGTCCTCACCAGCTCAGCACCATCTGAATGAGGGAAAAGGAAAGAAATGCATATATAACAGTGTGTGAGGCCGCAGATGTGGCATCTGTGTCCATATGGGTGTTGTTTGTGATCGAGAACCACAGCAGGCAGTGAGTATTCTCCTCGGACGTAAAGAGGCCCACCTGAGCTATCTCAAACTTGTCCCAGATCATCTGCACTACTTGGGAATGAATCCTCTCCACCTCTGGACAGTTTGCAACACAGTACACAGCGCCAGAGAAGTGCGCTGCACGTAATGAGAACAGGCATGGCTGAAGCCACGTGAGGATTCTGGCCACAGGTAGCACATCTGGGCTGACCTGAGGACCCCCTGGTTGTTTATGTAGGCCACTGTGGCTGTATTGTCCATCTGTATGAGGATGTGGCACCAGGTGAGATGCAGTAAAAGGTGTTTCAATACGAGGTACACCGTCAGCAGCTCCAAGACGTTGATGTGCAGGTGGGCTTGGGACCCTGTCCACAGCCCCCAGAACCGACTCACTGTTGCACATGGCTGCCTAGCCCATCAGCGACGCGTCTGTCATTACAAGAAGTCTCCTCAGGACCAATACAATGACAACGCCCCTGTCAAGCCATTTACAGAGCCACAGAGCCACTGAGCAAGAGCTTGATAGCATCCGCAGGAGTTTGTGTGTGAGGGACCGGCGTCTGCTCTCATGGGGACGAAGCACGCATGAGAGGTATTGGCGCAGTAGTGAAGGAACTTGTTGGGCCTACATCATTGCGATAAGTGTGCTACGCCATTTCCTCTTTAGACTGTTTGTAGCTGTGTGCAACGCTAGTCCAAATTGCTGATATTATTTGTAAATTAGCATACTTTCTACTCACTTATTCTATTTGTTTCTAAAACTGTACTTTCACACACTTCTTATCTCTCCAAAACTGAACTGCTGGTCCTCCCAGCCAAACAAGCCATACATCACGACATCAGTATCAAGATCGACTCCCTGTCTGTTCCTCCCACCAAAGTGGCAGGAAACCTAGGTGTCATGATCGATGACCAACTGACCTTTGCAGATCACGTTGCCTCTGTGGCTCGGTCGTGCCGTTTTTCCCTATTCAACATAAGGAAGATCAGGCCGTACCTAACCCAACATGCAACCCAGCTCCTGGTTCAGACCCTGGTTATCTCTCGTCTTGACTACTGCAATGTCCTCCTATCAGGCCTACCAGCCTGTGCAGTGAGACCGCTACAGATGATCCAGTATGCAGCTGCACGTCTGGTCTTTAACCAGCCAAAAAGGGCACATGTCACACTTCTGTTCATTGAACTTCACTGGCTGCCCTTGGCTGCTCGCATTAAATTCAAGGCACTTATGTTGGCCTACAGGGTGAATGATGGCTCTGCTCCCATCTACTTGAATTCTCTTCTGAAGCCCTATGTCACCCGACGACCACTACGCTCCTCTAAGGAACGTTTTCTAGCACGGCCAACACCTTGTGCAGGTCAGTCCAGACTCTTCTCATATCTGGTTCCACGCTGGTGGAATGACCTCCCAAGTGCTACCAGATCAACTGATACCCTCTCCACCTTCAAGAAACTTGTGAAGACTAAGCTCTTCCAAGAATATCTCCTGGCGTAAACTTTGAGAATGCACTTAATAATTTAATTTCTCTACATTGTGTTACACTATTGCACTTTCAACTTAAAACAGTGCAGATTCTATGTTAGCAATACGCACTCCTTGTTAGTTCATTGTGTTGTAGCTTGAATGTTATCCTCTTTTGTAAGTCGCTTTGGATAAAAGCGTCTGCTAAATGCCTAAATGTAAATGTAAATGTAAATGTTCTTACACTAACTTCTCCTCCATGCTCTGTCTCTATCTGCTGCCCCGCTTGTCAGATGTTTAGCTACTCCCCAGCCTCCTGATACGTGTAACACATGTAGACAGCTGGCTAGTCTGGAGGCAAGGATCACTGATCTAAGAAGCTGCTTCCGCACATTAGAGAAGACGGTAACACTTTATATTAGCACACACAGATCCGCCATTAACAAGCTGCTTATTAACATGCAAATTAATAATGCACTAGTCATTTGTTTGTCATTACACATAACTTATTAATACCATATTCTGCATGCGCTTTTTCTACCCATAGTAGATCATTAACTAAGAAATTCACCAGTATTACTTCCTAATTACAGCTTATTGATAGTAAGTAGGTTAGTTGCTGTATATGAATTATAATAGTAATATGCTTTGCTCGGTAAGGGGCTTATAAGGTGCTAGTACAACAGGAACAGGTATTCTCAGGAACCATTATTCTGAATCAAAAAAATGTAATTAGGAGTTATTTGGACAAGATTAGAACTTGTAGCTCGTTCCTATAAGCAGACCATCTTTTCTCAGTTATTACCAACTACAGGCCTGCCCCCCTTTCCTGTGGTGGTGATGACTCCCTGCCTGAGGCGCTAAACCAGTTCTATTCAAGGTTTGAGGAACAGAACGACTCAGAGGTGAGAAAGGACACCCCTCCCCCTAACGACCTAGTGCTGTGCCTGTCCACTTCTGAAGTGAGGAAGACCCTACTCAGAGTCAACCCATGGAAAGCTGCTGGGCCAGATGGCATACCAGGCCATGTGCTGAGGGAGTGTGTGGACCAACTGACAAACGTCCTCACAGATGTCTTCAACATCTCCCTGGCAACCACCGTTGTTCCCACCTGCTTCAAGACCACCACCATCATACCCGTTCTGAAGAAACCCACAGTGACCTGCCTCAATGATTACCACCCAGTTGCACTGACATCCACCATCATGAAGTGCTGGTATTGAGACACATCAAGTCAGAACTACCAGCCACACTGGACCCAATGCAGTTTGCATACCACCCAAATCGCTCCACAGACGATGCCATCAACACTGCCATCCACCTGGCTCTCTCTCATCTGGACCAAAAGGACGCATATGTCAGGATGCTGTTCATTGACTTCAGCTCAGCATTCAACACCATCATTCCTCAGCAGCTGATAACGAAATTAGGTGAACTTGGCCTGAACACAATTCTCTGCAGCTGGATCCAGGACTTCCTGGTGGGCAGACCACAAGCAGTCAGGATCAGGAGCAAGACTTCCAGCACAACCATACTGAACACAGGAGCACCTCAAGGCTGCGTGCTCAATCAATAGTGTATGAAGGCACTATTACGTATCTGTCTTGTCCATACTGTGTTTTAACAGTTACGTGTATCACCAATTGTTCCCAACTTGACTTGATTCAGTATTACTGAAGGAGAATAACTGCTCCTATTGTACTACCATCTTATAAGCCCCACACTAACCAAAGCATATTAAAATCATAATTTATATACAACAACTAACTTATTATCTGCGAATAAACAGTAATTAGAAGTTAATATTGGAAAAATTGTCTATTATGGGTAAAATAAAGTCATGCAGAATAAGGCATTAATAAGTGATTTGTAGTGACTAACAAATGGCTAGTACAATTTTTAATTTGCATGTTAATAAGCAGCTTATTAATGGCGGATCTGTGTGTGCTAATGTAAAGTGTTACAGAGAAGACTACTAACTCCACGCCGGATAGCACTCCTGCCCCCCTAGCAAGTGTGGATGCATCAGAGAGATCATCCCCTAGCAAGCTAGCCGGTGAACCGGCTGCATCTCCCTCGCAGCAGGGAAAGTGGGTTACGGTGAGGGGCACTAACTGCAGAACAAAGCCCCCTGCACACCACCAACCACTTAATATTTCTAATCGATTCTCCCTCCCAATTAACTCTCCCAACCAGGACAAAACTCTGGTAATTGGCGCTTCTACTGTACGAAACATGAATCTGGCGACTCCGTCGGCCGTAGTCACTTCAATCTCTGGGGCTAGAGCAAGCGACATCAAAGCTAGTGCTCGCGGTCGGAGGCAGTCGGAGATCACCAAAACGAGTTTTATTTCCTTGTGCAGGTTGGCACAAACGATGTCAGACTCTGGTCCCATACCTATTAAACACGGTGAAGACATGCTCAGCAGTTTTTTCACTGAACCAATGGTTGTTGGGATGGTGTGTGGGGAATGTGGGCTTCATCGATAACTTTAGCTCCTTTTGGGAGAAGCCTGGACTTTTAAATTGAGATGGTATCCTAGGGTCAGTTCTCTGCCACCCTGCCGTCACCCTAGCAGCACACAGACAGTGAGAGTGTCTGCGATTAAAACGTTCTCAAAACGACCCGGTAGGGGTATAAATTATACTAACCTCACAAAAATACAACTAAAAACAAATAAACAATATAGCAATAAATCACAACTAAAATTTGGCTTACTAAATATTTGTTCACTCTCCTCAAAGACAACTTTAATAAATTAACTTATTTCTGATAATCAAATTGACATACTTACAACCTGATGAATACCTCCCACTAAATGAAGCTACCCCCCCAAGTCAACTAAATTACCACATACCATGTCATTAGGTTCATCCAGACAGGAATAGTGCTAAACCCTTAACAATTGTAACATTATATAGACCTCCAGGCCCTTACACTGAATTCTCTGACTTCCTGTCCGCTCTAGTTATTAAAACAGAAAAGATAATTATATTAGGTGAGTTTAATATCCACATGGATGTTGCAAACGATAGCCTGGCAATTGGATTCCAATTTCTGCTCGATCACATCGGCTTCTGCCAAAATGTAAATATACCTACACATCAAGGTAACCACACCCTTGATCTTGTTCTGACACATGGAGTACAAATAGAACAACTTACAACCCTACCTCAACACTCTACACTAACTGACCACTACTTATTAACTTCAAAATCATATTAGACTATGTAGCACTTAACTCAGTCTACTACTACACTAGAAACATAATTCCCAAAACTACAGATGACTTCATAGCAAAAATTCCATCTCCTTGAGCCTCTACTGAGCCAATATAGCTCAGCATTAAAGGCTCTACGCCAAGCCCAATCCAAGTTGATCAATTAACTGATAGTGTTGTAAATGTACTATACTCCACATTCAACACCACTGTACCACTCAAAAAGAAAATAGAAAACAAGAAAAAGTTGCCCCATGGTATATCACACAGACTCGCTTACTGAAACAAGCTGCGCGTAGACTTGAAAGAAAATGGTATGCCACTAAACTTGAAGTGTTCCACCTTGCTTGGAAAGATAGCTTAAAAGAGTACAAGACGGCACTTAACAATGCCAAATCAGCATGTTATTCTCACTTATACACAATAATAAAAATAATCCGAAATTCCTCTTGAATACTATATCCTGTCTAACAAAAAAACAGGAACAAGGTGTCCCATTTCATTCCAATAACTCTAAGCAGCAATGACTTCATGGACTATTTTAATGACAAAATTGAATCTATTAGACTTAAAATAAACAACTCCCGTGTAACCTCAAATCCAGTTGGACCACATGTAATGGTTACAGCTAGCTCTAGCATACCTTGATTCATTCACACCCAACAATTCAAAACCTCCCATTTGTATCAAAAATAATTGAAAAATTAGTATCTAAGCAAATCTGTAGCTTCTTAAATGAAAATAATACCCAGGAAACCTTCCAGTCAGGTTTTAGAGCTGATCATAGTACAGCCCTAGTTAAAGTCCTCTGTGACCTCCTTATCTCATGTGATAATGGATATCAATCCTTTAGCTGCTGAGGTTTTTTTTCCAAAAAAGCTGGATTTTGACATCTAAAGTTCAAAAGTCTGTAGCTTGATATTCGTAACAGATAGAGCCTGACTGTAAATGAGACAAATATTGAGGAAGACCTAAAGTTTATATTCTGAGTAAATGTACCCATCTAATTTGCTAATTTATAGCCAATATAGGGCCATATAATAACAAACACATGTAAACACTAGGCAGATTTATTTGCGTGCAGGCCTAACAGGACATCTTAATTTCACAAGGCTGTGGCATGACAGTGGTGATGTTGAGTATGACTGTAAGCAATTATTGAAAATGAAACAAATATTGAGAATGACCCAAAACTTATGTTTGGACCCACCCGTCATCATTATCGTGTGCACCTGCAAGTGGAACAGGCACCACGGAATGTCTGCCTCTCCCTCTCCCTCCCCTACGGACGATGCCAGCTCTACCCACTGCCCGTCTCTCGTGGTTGAAAGAACTGCCACCATCATCCCTGACACGACCAGATCCTTGAGTCACACTTTTACCTCTCCCACCCTCCCCAATATTCCCTTCACGGATTACACTGTCACCACCACCAAGGCTACCAGTTTGTACATGCTCATAATGAGTCATCATCCCACACCAAAGTAAAGTTTGGTGTACCCCAAGGCTCAGTGCTAGGGCCCCTGTTATTCTCTCTGCACATGTTACCTTTAGGATCTGTTATATGGAAACATGGCATTACTTTCCACTCCTATGCTGATGATACCCAGCTTTACCTTTCCATGAAGCCTAATGACTATATGCCAAAAACTAAACTTGATGCCTCCCTCCAAGACATTAAAACCTGGATAACTAATCATTTCCTATGTTATGATGATCGCCCCTAAACAGCTGAACAACACTCTACCTCTCCTTACTCAGTGGCCTTTCACTGTCATATAACACAAAAGTTTAAGACCTCAGGGGAAATTATTGACAAGGACCTCTCTCTCAATAGTCATGTAAAACACATTTCAAAAACTACAAAATATTGCTAAGGTTAGAAATTTCCTATCCTTTGAGGATTCTGAAAGCTCTGTTCTCTGGGTGTAGCAATACCTGTATAAAAAACCTACAGCTAATAAAAAATGCCACTGCCCAAACACTCACTAGGACTAAAGAATATGAACATATGTTTCCTATCCTTGCTTCTTTACATTGGCTCCTTATTCAAAGTCAAATTGATTTTAAAACACTCCTCCACTCCTCAATGGCCATGCTCCAACATATATTAAAGACTTACTTGTCCCTTATCCCCCTCCTAGAACCCTAAGATCCCAAAATGCTTGTAATGCTTCTTGTAATCCCAAGAATATCAAAATCCATGATAGGAGGAAGACCCTTTTGTTACCATGCGCCCCTGCTGTGGAATAATCCCTCCCCACATCCAACAAGTGGACACTCTCAATACCTTTAAGTCTAGACTTAAAACCTTCCTCTTTACTGTTTCCCAGGGATGGTGCATGACATATCATCACAGGGACTGCCTCTGCTGTTGCCCCCAGTTGTGAGGCATGGCGGCCACTGACCATCCCTTAAGTGGTGCTGGGTTGCCATGCACCATACCTTAGTTATGCTGCTATAGCCTAGTGCCGCCACAAAACCTTCATCTGTCATGCTGTACAATTCTCTCTCTCTCTCTTTCCCCTCTTTCTCTATACTTGTGGTAATTCAAACCTTATATGGACGGTTAAAACAACAACTTCTCACTGCATCTTCATCTCACTGTACATCAGGAGTGGCTTGTTTTCATATGGCCTCTGCTGAATGCTTGGCCGGATGTTTTCTGACATGTATGTATTCTCACAGGATCACATTTCCATGTGTGGATGTTTTGTCATTATTTTGCAGGACTTGCACAGAAGAATAGATCAAACTCGTCCTTTTCCATCCTTAGAGAACAGCCAGTTTCATTATGGCTTCAACTCCCAAGTCCTACAGAAAGTTGTAACATACTGGAGAAATGTCTTTGACTGGAAGAAACAAGTAGATAAATTGAACAAATACCCTCATTTTAAAACAATAATTGAAGGTATGTTGATTATAGATGTGATTTTAAAAGTGTGTTCTTTTTAAACTTGACTCCATTTAAAATCCAAAACATATCTGTTGATAAATTCCAGGTATCAGTGTCCACTATGTCCATGTGAAACCAACGAGAAAAACAAATTGTTTGCCTCTAATCATGGTACATGGTTGGCCTGGCTCCTTCTATGAATTCTATGGGATAATACCCCTTCTTACTGAGCCTGCCAACCCTGATGACTTTGCCTTTGAGGTTATTTGCCCATCCATTCCAGGCTATGGATTTTCAGAGGCCCCACATAAGAAAGGTCAGTCATGAAAGGAAGTGTCACAATTGGTGTTATGATACCCGTGAAAATATGGCACCCTCTCACATCTACAAACAGCTTACAGAATAGTCATAGAGTAATCACTTATTATGATTTTGTATGAAAATGCACTTTACTGTTCTTCAAAGACTTCTTATTACAGTGCATGCAAAGCAATCCATTGTATTGTTATTCTTAGATAAGGTTAATATTCTAGTTTATTCTGCCAACTGTAATTTGACTAGAACCTCCTTTACAATTTTTCAAATTGTAGCTCTTAGTCCATGCTGTGCTTCTAAAACAAATAATTTATGTGGAATTTATACTTTGAGATACGCAATAAAAGCTCATAAAGACTCACTTGTAGCATAGCGCCACCTAGTGACATGGATAAATGCAAATTGCAATTTTGAATTGCCAACATTTTGTCACAGGGAGTGATGTTTCTCGTCGAAACTAGGAGCCTAAAACAGTTTTTGTTAAATAACTCATCAAAAATTTTGCCCAAGACAATGAATTTGTGTTACAGAGGCGTATCGACCCAGCCCAGAAACACTCACTTGAACCATAGTGCCACCTAGTGATATGTGTAAATGCAAAAATTGGGATTTTGAGTTTCCAATATCTTGGACCGAGAAGGTGGGAACTGCACAAAAGATGTCATGTACGATCAGCAGAAAGACCTCTAAAAGCACAGCACATACCATAAAGGACTTCTTACTACTGTAGAAAGATGATGCTTTCACAAATCGCTCTTACATGCTACACAAACATACAGAATGTCATTCATTCAAAACCCACATCCATTCCCACTTCTAGCAAATCATTTCCACACTAATTCTGACCTCACAACACTGACCTACCACAAACTCATCATACCAATGTTCCCACATTTCAATACACTGCGGCGGTCATACCATGTACCACTATGCGGTACATCTAGTTTATATTGAGACAATACTTTTCTGTGAGTAAAATTCTTGTGTTTTTGCTCCTCAAAATTAAATAATAAACAAATAGTATGCTAAGTGTTGAGAGAGAGAGAGAGAGTGTGAGGGAAAAAATAGAGTGAAAATAGAGTAGAAAAAGACTTAGGCTGGGACAGGGACAGACTTAGGCTGTTATTGTTTCAGTGTTTATAAGCCATGTCGTTTGGTGGAAAAAACTGTTCTGGATTCAGTTTTGGGTATAATACTACATTGAATACTAATGCGGTACAATACATTGCAAATGCTGCAGAGGACTAGATATGGTAGAGGAAGGTGGGGCTTATCTCGGTGTATGCTAACTCACATGTAGAGAATGTGTTGTTTACTTACTTTACAACTTACTTACTGTAACATTTAGACAATGTATAGAATTTTCCAAACTGAAGTGAAAATAACTAACAGCATTATGGGTTGGGTGGGTAGGATTTGATTCTGTTTCTGCAGCCAGAATATTCCACAAGTTGATGAGGAGACTTGGTTTCTCTGAATTTTATGCTCATGGTGGAGACTGGGGTTGGCTTATCACTACGAACATGGCACAGCTTGATCCAAAGTAAGTGTTGGCTATGACTTTGCAACAAAATTTTCATCTCCATTTCAAGTTCATTTAAGGTAAGGTGACAAAACACATCATTATTAGTGGCCCTATACACTATCTATGTCCACAAAACCTTTAATTGACTTTTTCAATTCTTTTTTCAAATGGTCTTCCTTTATCAGTGCTGTCAGAGGACTTCACCTGAATTTTGCACCTCCTGCTAAATTTGGTTTTCCAATGATATTATCTTTGATGCTGGGCTGGCGATTCCCAAAATTATTTGGCTTCACTGACCATGATGTGAAACGGCTTTACCCCTCCATGGAGAAAATGATAGTGGAGCCAGTGAAGGAGACAGGATACATGCATATTCAGGCTACCAAACCTGATACTGCAGGTGAGAGGAGAAGCTACAAAATGGGGTTAGGAAAGTTGTCACAGGATGTTTTTCTCAAATCTGGACATTTTGTGTTTCTGTGTTACAGGACGGGCACTGAACGATTCACCTGTTGGTTTAGCAGCATACATACTGGAGAAGTTTTCCACATGGACAGATCCTGAATTCAGGGACCTTGAGGATGGAGGGCTGGAAAGGTGAATTAGAATAATTCATTATCAAAGGAGACATCCACACACCAAGTTAAGCCCCCATAATGTGATATTATTTTACATTTTGCACCATGTTTCAACCAATAAGGATTTTGTAAGATGCATGATTAACCAAAATAGCAAGAGTGGGAGTGGCATTGTTAGCCGATTACCCATGGTTGTTGTCACAACAGCCGTGAACTCTCTTGGCAAACAGAATGGATGACAGAGAGGAGTGAGATATTCCATGTCCGGAGAGCAGAAAGTGATGAATTTTCCCTGTATCATACCAAGCATTGTTAATGATGATGCAAGGTAGGATGATGCCTCCTACCTTGGCTTTTACAGATAATTGTTTTGACCTGTCAGCCCAGAAAGCAGAGAACTCTTGACTTTTGATGGCATGGTCTGGTGGAAGCAGTGGTCGGTTCTTCATGAGTGACCAGAGAGTCTTCTAGGCCCAGTAATGTGTCGATTGCAAAGATAACTAGCTACTTTTAGTGTAAAAAGAAAATATGTAAATAGTAAAATAGTTAAAAATTGGTGATGGGGAGCGCAACACAAAGCAGTCATCTTCAATGCTATGACGCAACATTTTGTGATTACAGGAGTAAAGGCGACTGGGCTGTAGTCCTTGAGGCTCTCGATGGTGGGTTTCTTTGAAACTGGAATGATTGTGGAGGATTTCAGGCAGGCTGGGACAGCAACTTGTGATAGGGAGAGGTTGAACATGAATGTGCAGAATTGCAACAGCTGGTCAGCACATGCCTTAGGCACCTTCCCTGGCACTCTGGGCCTGCTGCTTTCCACTGCCCTGAACATTGCTTGATGTTTGATTAGAAACAGTCCAAAGCCATGATCCCTCTAATTTTTTTTTCAACCCTGTGCAAACTGAAATCTGTGTGAGCAGAATGCTTCAGCAATGTGAACAGCCTTTTGTGGTCAGCAAATTTAGGGCCAATGCTGATCAATATATCTGAACTGATATATGGCTGTTGGGTCATTCCATGTCAACTCAACGAAGGTGGTTACTTGACCATTATCTTTGAACGATCTTTGGAATCTGCCAAAGTTTTTAGCTGATTCCATCATTTTCATAATTCTTTGCCAAATGGAAATTTTCAATGAATTTGGAGTGAAATTTGAGTTCCCTTTAAGTTCCTCGTCCTCAAGGAGAGAGAATTCTAGGTGAATGAAGCATTCTCTAGGTCTCACTCTGGAGGCCAGGTGGTACTGCATGAGCTACAGCAGTGATGAAGAGGCGAGCCCAGGAGCGTATGGTGACATTTGGGCATCATCTAGCACTGGGGGTTGTCGACCTGTGCATTGCCTCAGGCTCCCTCTGATGCTGCTGGCGTTGGGGTCTCCCACAGTGGTCTTCAAGGACTGGCAGGTAGACACTCGAAGGACAAGACTCCAACCGTGGCTGGCCATGCTGTCCCCACTGATCTAACTGGCAGTTTATTGAAGATTCCCTCCAAGATATATGGGCGGTGGTAGCGTAGTGGTTAAGGGACCTGGCTAGCTAGCAAGTAGCGTGAAAAGTTGTGGGTTCGAATCCCAGGTGCCACCGCTGTGCCCTTGAGCAAGGCACTTAACCCTAAGTTGCCCTAGGGAGACAATTGATAGTTTAGACAAATTGTAAGTCGCTTTGGATAAAAGCGTCTGCTAAATGCATAAATGTATGTATATGTATGTAATGTATAAATGCTGAAGGGCCTCCACAGCAACTGTTGCCGCAGCCCGGGTTAGGGAATCCCTTACCTCCACACTGAAATAGGGATAACTGGTCTGCCAGGTGCCGCAGGTCAGCCAACACCCCTGGTGGCTCTTCAGTCTCACATACATGTTTTTGGAACAGTCACCTGCATTGTGATGTTCCTGCAGGTGTGATTCCTGAAGTGTGGAGACAGCGCCTGGTGTAGTACAACAGCACGGGTTATGGCTTTCTCGACATTTAGGGATACGCCAAAAATACCATTTCAGTGCTCTGCCTAAATAGAAAATACTCGAAAGTGTAGATCCACTCACAATTTATTAGGTCATGCACCTGACAATGTGCAAAATAAAAAAAACTAAATCATGTTGTGGGAGCTAACACGGTGTGCGGATATTTTTTTCATTTTACTTTGACTTATCCTTATCCAGCACCTGTTAATATTCTGATGTGTGTGCATTCTTTGTATTTTGACTCATAATGAATCATTCACATTAATATGTAGCTTCACACAATTGAATAACTTTAACTAGCGTTGTCCTTATTGTTAATAAAAACTGTTTCTTTTTTTTTGTTAGGAAATTTTCCCTGGATGACCTTTTAACAAATGTGATGATTTACTGGACAACTCAGTCAATTACTTCATCAATGAGATTCTACAAGGAGAATTTTGGCCAAGGGTTGAACTCGCCTCATGCAAGGTAAAGAAGAAAAAACATTGAAAGACATTGAATTTTATCATCTATTCAAAGTATATGAATGTATACATAAAAGTATAGAAATTAATACACACACACACACACACACACATTGTCTTTCACAGAGCTACATTTGTGGTAGTACTATATTTGTAGAAGAAATAATGGACCTTTGAATTTAGTTGCAGTCAAAATTACTCAACCCGTATTGCAGTGTTACTGCAGCCTGCTGGTCGTTAGCTGTTCACTTTGTATGTAAACTTCCCTCCTGATGTCTTATAAGATATGCAAATAAGTGAAACCCTGGGGTTTAATTCAGTTGCTAGCCAGTCGCAACCCTTGAAAAGTTTTCATAGTGTCCAGAAAGGGGCTAGTGAAAATCTTGGGGTACCACACTGAAAAAGACATCATCAAACTATGCGGCATATGATTTTAAGAATGTAGCTGCTGAACTCACACCTCAGTCTTTTTGAGCTAGACTATGCATATTGCTGGATTAATTGTACCTGAATAGGTTCTTGTCCTTATTGATATGGTTTATGGCCAGAGTTGCAGGTTGTATCAATTTAGTTTGTATTTGTATTTGTATATTCAAAGTTAATTTTCTTGTAAACCGTTTCTCACAGCAACAAATGGCTGGCATGATTGGAAAGCTTAGATCTCACAGTTTTGCGTGAAATTTTTGAAGATATAGGTTGATGATCTACCTGCTGGGCATTCCTGCCTGACGCAACTCTGCCGGTGCCCTTTGAACAACTGTGCCCCCCCATGCACCTCCGTGGGCATGAACGAGTCATCAGCTGGGGACCACCGCTCATAGATGTTTCGCTCCTTTAACCCCAGTACATCTCCTGGTGGCGGAGCGATGGCAGGGACCCCCTGCTGTTGCCCTAGGTGTTAGGCCCCCATCCTCTATCCCTCCTCCTTAACCACAACCAGAAGCTGCCCTTCTCTGCCTCCTCTGCCAGTTCCTTGGTGGCTTTCCGGCACCGTGATCTTGTGCATCCCAAGTCACGCAGGAGGCGAACAGTTGACCACCTGACAAAGCCCCTACACCCCACTTTGATGGGGAATGTAATGGCTTTCCAGCCGGCCTCTCTGCACTCTGCTGCTAGGTTTGCATACATGGTGCACTTCCGCTCGTTAGCAGCCTTCATACCTTGCTTCCACGGGACAGCTCTACCAGCAGGATGGTCTTGTGTGGTACTGACCACATGATCAGGTCTGGCCGGAGCGACGTCTCTACAGTCTCCCTGAGAAATTGGACCTTGGAGCCAGCTGCTCTCACCAGCTGGTTAGTGGATTCCCTAAGTTCCAGCACCAATTGGGCCTTCTCCTGTCTGTATACCTGGCTGATGGATTGCAGTGACAGTTGCCGCTTGTTCCTGCTGAACAGACCTACATCTGAAAGGCATCTCGGCAGCCTCAGCCACTTCTTGATGAACGACTTCACCAGCCTGTCCATTTTGTCTGCTTTTGAGGAGGGGATTTCGCACATCTTCAGAGGCCACATTACCCTTGGGTACAGTATGAACTGGTAGCTCCATACTTTGTCCTTGCCAGGGAGCTGGCTCTCATTGATCCTGGCCAGGCCATGTGCTAGCTGCTTCCTCACTATTTCCCCCATCTTTTTTTTAGATTAGATTCAACTTTATTGTCATTACTCATGTATAAATACAGATAATGAAATGCAGTTTGGCATCTAATCAGAAGTGCAAAGAGCAACAAGCGCAGTATATACAGTATATGCAGTATGTACAGTTAAAGAGCAAATTATATACAGATAAAAGTAGTAATAATAAATAGGCAGAAGAGCAGAATACATGTAAGGTGAAGAGATAATAAGGGTAATATACTGTGCTAAATAGATTCAATATAAGGGCAATATACAGATGTGCTATAGAGATAGTTATATACAGATGTATTAAGTATATACAGATGTACAGCTGTGCAGTCCAAGGGCTCTAGCAGCAGAGTGCAGTGTGAGGTTCAGTGGGGGACAGAGTTCAGTAGTGTGACGGCTGTGGGGAAGAAGCTGTTCCTGAACCTGGTGGTTTTAGTCTGAAGGCTCCTGTGGCGCCTTCTGGAGGGGAGGAGTTGGAACAGTTTGTTGGCAGGATGAGAGGTGTCCTTCAGAATGCTGCGTTCCCGTCGCAGACATCTTTTCTTGTGGACATCCTCAATGGCAGGAAGTGGAGTCCCTGTGATTCTCTGAGCAGTTTTCCCCAGTCGCTGCAGAGCCTTGCGACCAGCGACAGAGCAATTTCCATACCAAACTGTCACACAGTTAGTCAGGATGCTCTCGATCGCACAGCGGTAGAAATTGCTCAGGATGCCATTGGACAGGTGTTTTTTCTTTAGTGTCCTTAGGAAGAAGAGGCGCTGGGCGCTGGGGGGCCTTCTTGACCAGGCTTGAGGTGTTGGTCGACCAGGACAGGTTCTCGGAGATGTGGGTCCCCAGGAATTTGAAGCTGGAAATACGTTCCACAGCCATACCATTGATGTGGATGGGGTTGTGGGTGTTTTCCTTCTCTTTCCTGAAGTCCACAATGAGTTCCTTGGTCTTGCTGGTGTTCAGGAGCAGGTTGTTGTCAGCACACCATGCAGCCAGGTGCTTCACCTCTTCCCTGTAGTCAGACTCATCGTTGTCACTGATGAGTCCAATCACCGTGGTGTCATCTGCAAACTTGATTTGGATCAATACGCAGGCCTGCAGTTATGGGTGAAAAGGGAGTAGAGGAATGGGGATAGCACACAGCCTTGTGGTGCACCGGTGCTCAGTGACAGGGTGGTGGACCGGTTCTGGCCTGACCTAACAAACTGGGGTCTGTTGGTCAGGAAGTCCATGATCCAGTTGCAAATGGGGTTGCTGATTCCAAGGTCGACGAGTTTGGTGATTAGCTTGGAGGGGATGACTGTGTTGAATGCTGAGCTGAAGTCAGCAAACAACATTCTTGCATATGCATTATTGTTGTCCAAATGTGAGAGCACACAATGAAGCACTGTGGATATCGCATCTTCTGTGCTTCTGTTGCTTCTGCAAATTGGTGAGGGTCCAGTGTGGGCGGCAAGCATTTCTTGGGGTGTGCCAGGACCAGTCGTTCAAAGCACTTCATCACCATAGGCGTGTGTGCTACAGGGAGGTAGTCATTCAAACACGTAGTTGATGAGTGTTTCAGCACTGGCACTATGGAGGTGGTCTTGAAGCATCCTGGTACTGCTGCCTGGGCCAGGGACTGTTGTAGATGTCTGTGAAGACCCCTGCAAGCTGCCCAGCACAGGTTCTCGTCCAGGAATGCCGGAATGTCCAGCGGCATTGATGTGGCTCAGTGCGTTGTGGACATCTGTGACAGTGAGTGTGAGAGTATGGTGGTCGTCAGGGGGAAGGGTGATGGCAGTCTTATCCTTGTTGTCCTTGTCAAAGCGAGCATAAAAGTCATTTAGTTCATTGAGGAAGGACAGATCCATGGCTGTCTGTGTGGAGTTGCTGGGCTTGTAGTCAGATATGGCCTGAATGCCCTGCCACATGCGTCAGGGGTCAGAGGTTGTGAAGTGTTCATCCATGGTTTCTGATTTGGGTCCGTGGTGATCTGTTTCTCATTAGTAACACTGTCAATTGTGGTGTTGATGTAATCCAATACTGAGTAGGTGTAAGAGTCAATGTTCACATGGGAGCCTTCAGTGGCCACTGATGCAAATCTGCTTCAGTCTTTGAACCTGTCCTGGAGTACAGGGTCTATCCCCGCTGGCCACACCTTGATGGTCTTCTTTGTTGGTTTCACACGGTTGATGAGCGGTGAATACCTTGGGGTGAGAAACAAAGAAAGGTGATCAGACTGTCCCAGGTGGGGGAGGGGAGTTGCTGTGTAGGCACCAGCAATGTTGGTGTAGACATGATCCAGTGTTTTGTCTCCTCTGGTGCTGCAGGAGACATGCTGGTGAAATTTAGGTAGCACTGTCTTCAGGTTGGAGTGGTTAAAGTCTCCCGCCACAATAAATGCTGCCTCCGGGTGTGCGGATTGTTGTTTGCCAATGGCTGCGTGAAGTGTGTCCATAGCAAGTTTGGAATCCGGAGGGATGTATGCAGCTGTTATTATGGTGGAGGTGAACTCCCTCGGAAGATCTACACTTGACCATGAGATACTCCAGGTCAGCTGAGCAGTGTTTCCCAACAATGACAGAGTTCGCACACCAAGCTTTGTTTACATAAATGCACAGTTCTCCGCCTCTTGTCTTACCAGAATCATCTGCTGTTCTATCCGCCCGAAGTGTATGGCGTCCGGCTAGCTCGATAGTGTTGTCCGGTATTCCGTTGTGTAGCCACGTTTCAGTGAATAACATGACGTTGCAGTTCAAAAGTCTCCTGTTGTTAGTGATCCAGAGCCGTAACTCATCCATTATGTTCACCAGGGATCTCACATTGGCAAGGAAAATGCTGGGTAGAGAAAGCCGGTGCGGTGTTAGCCTTAGCTTAGCCGTTAGCCCTCCGTGTTTCCCCCGCCTTTGTTTACGGTCCCTGCGCCGTCTTCGAGCACTTCTGGTCGGCCAGGTAGCCTGCGAAGTGTCGGGTGTTTTTCGGATGCCCGGGATGAGTCGAAGATTGTTGATAAAACAGTCCATATTGCGTAGTCCGATATCCAAAATCTCTTGTCGTTCGTAGGGTGTAAAAGCAAAACTGTCCTGAACAAACAGGCCCGAAATGAGCAGGAGTAACACTGCTAATTTGCAGAATCTGAAGAGACGCTGAGCCTTGCGTGGTGCATGTGCCGCCATCTTGTCTTGTTGTCTCTCTGCTTGTCAGAGAGGTCTGCCGTGTAAGTTCGCCCCAGGATACAGACGGGTTGACTAGCTAGCAATGGGATCTCCTCACTGCCTGCGACAAACATGGTTTGGTTGCTTCTGACCCCTTTCCTGAGGGATAGACTGCGTGATTTGGCAGGTTTGATCTATATCCTTGCCCAGCCCACCGGCTCATCAATCTTCTTCAGCAGTTTCGATGTGCATGCTGCTGTCTGGAGAATGGTGGTGATATCGTCCATATAGCCTCTCACTGGTGGTAGCCTTTGGCCTGATGGTAACTTCACTCCTTCGGCCATCTTCCTTGCCCCTATGAGGATGATCTCAACGGCTGCAGAGTACCTGGCTACCAGGTTGCTAATGCAGGCAGGGATGTAGAAGATGTCCAGAGTATACTTGATGAGCTGGTGGGGGACAGACCTGTATGCATTGGCAAGGTCCACACACACCCCATGCAGGTCACCCTTCTCTCTCATTGCTCTCTGGATCTGCTTCCATATGACTGCTGAGTGTTCCACACACCCTGGAAAGCCTGCATACCAGCCTTCTGGCAGCTTGTGTCAATATAACGGTTGCTCATGAGGTAGCTTGGCCAGTATGGAGAAGAAAATCTTTCCTTCAATGTTCAGGAGCGCGATGCTCCTGAACTGGCTGATGGTGGTGGAGTATATAATATGGATGGCATCTGTGTGCTCTTCGTGAGTAATATAGCCGAGATGAATAGATGTTAATCTTCATGCATTTAAGTAAGTCAGAAAAATAACTGTGTTGCATTTAACTCTGCAGCTGCAGAAAAGACAATGGGTTGAACCAACTCATTTGGGAGGGAAAAACTCCCTCAGATGGGAGAACACTCTCTGATCTGCTTCAGTGCTGTGGTGGCATTCTCATATGAATGTGTATGCTACTTTAGGAGAATATAAAATAATTGTCAAAATTAATTCACTCACCAGCCCAAAAGAGAGGTGAAAGTGGGCCGGCCCTTCAGGAATCCTTCTGACTCTCCGGATTAGCCTCGCTTGGCCTGGACTGAAAATGAATATTTTGTCAGGAAAAACCTACACCTGTCTTTTGTCAGATGCAGTTGCATTTTCTCTCCAAGGCAAACCCCCTCAGGAGTCATTTGCACAATTCAATTCAGTCCAGTTATATTATATTGATACAGCGCCAGTTACAATAGAATTGTCTTGTGGCAAGCTGGCAATTCTGGCAATGTAGACAATGTAGTAGCAACCAGACATAATATCAGGGAATGAGAACGATCATGGGGGTAACATTGGATGGAGTCCATTTTGACAAGTGCCATCATGAGAGGGGTTGGTTGCAGGGCGTCTAGGAGGAAGAGTTGGTCCTGGCATGGGCTTCCCATAATGTTGGTCACAGTCCACTCAGGAGGAGTTGGTGACAGGGAAGTCAACCAGTCAGAGGCAGGGATGACACTCCGCAGAGATGATTGTAGTGTATGTGGACAGAGGAAGCAAATAAGTTATATGTGTCGTTTGTGCATATATGTAAAGAGAGAGAGAGACTAGACTATAGCAGCATAACCAAGGTATGGTACATGGCAGCTCAAAAACAGTCCTTCCCATGAGGAGTGATGATTCACCATGCACCATCCCTATGTGGAGCAGTAAAGAGGAAGAGAGGCTGCAAGAGAGGTGCATGTTATCAGAAAGCTTTCCTCCTTTTGTAGTTTGATATTCCCAGGATTACAAGGACACTAGCATTTTAGGAACTTAGGGATATAGCAGGACATTTTTTAGTCCAAGTGAATGTTCCGGCTGTGGCATTTTGTATTAGCTCTAGGTTTTTAATGCAGGTATTACTGCACCCAGAAAACAGAACATTACAATAATCAAGCTTTGAAGTAACAAATGCATGTATTAATTTTTCGGTATCCACAAAGAATAGGAGCTTTCTAACCTTAATAATATTTCATAGGTAAAAAAGTATGCCTTTGATATATGTTTTGCATTTAGAGAGAGATCCTGGTCAAAGATTACACTTAAATGTTACATTTCAGTATTTAGCTGATGCTTTTATCCAAAGCGACTGACAAAAAGAAGATAAAAATTCAAGCTACAACACAATCAAAAACCTTGCTTGTGTGACTTGCTAACAGGAAATTGACAGGTGATGATAGTGTAGGAGTGTCAAAAAGTGCAGTAGAAAGAGAGTTGGGGCGTGGTGCATTATTAGTGCATTTCAGTTTTAAGGCTAGAGGTACTCTCAGAAGAGCTGGGTCTTTAAAAGTTTTGTGAAGGTAGACAGGGTATCCGTTGCTCTGGTAGCACTTAGAAGGTTATTCCACCAGCGTGGAACAACAGATGAGAATAGTTTTGATTGATCTGTGCAAGATGCTGGAAGTGCTAGACAATGTTCCTTGGAGAAATGGAGGGGCTGATGGGTAACATATGGCTTTACGAAGATATTAAGGTAGATGGCAGCAGATCCATCAGTCACCCTGTAGGCCAACATTAGTGATTTGTATTTGATCCGAGCAGCTAAGGGTAGCCAAAGGAGCTTAATGAACAGAGGTGTGACATGCTCTTTTTGGCTGGTTGAGAACCAAATGTGCAGCTGAATCATCTGTAACGGTCTCACAGCACAGGCTGGAAGACCTGTTAGTAGGGCATTGTAATAGTCAAGGCAAGCGATAACCAATGTATCCACTAGGAGCTGGGTTGCATGTTGGGTAAGGTATTGCCTGATCTTCCTTATGTTTGCTAGAGAAAAGCGGCATGACCAAGCTACAGAGGCAAATGATTAGCAAAGGTCAGCTGGTCATCAATTATGATGCTCAGGTTTCTTGCAACCCGTCTTAATGCTGATGTTGTGATGTATGGTTTGCTTGTCTGGGAGGACCAGCAGTTCAGTTTTGGAGAGATTTAATGGGAGGCGATGTTCTTTCATGCAGATATATCGGAAAGATCATTAGAGATTCATGTTGACACCATGAAGTCACAAGGAGGAAAAGACAGGTAGAACTGGGTATCATCTGCATAACAGTGATAGGAGAAGCCATGTAAGTGGATGATTGGACCCAATAAGGTGGTATATATGGTGAAGAGAAGGGAAACCAGTACTGAGCCTTGGGACAGGTCCCAGTGAAGTGGTGTAGTGAAGATGTTTGCCGTAGCCATGACACATTGAACAATTGTCCAGTTAGATGGAATTCAAACCAGGAGTGCGCTTTGCCAATGATTCACATATTTGTTTAGTAAGATACAGTGGTTGACCTTATCAAATGCTGCTGATAGGTCAAGCAGGAAAAGTACTGAGGATTGAACTGAGCGAGATGAGTGTCAGTGGTGATATTGGTTGCAGGAGGTGGAGTTTAAGGATTTTGTAGAGATTTGAAGGTGGAAAACTGTTTATATAAATTATGTCATCACTTGTGTCAGGCATGATCTAAAGATCATCTGTGTCAAGTTTTGTGATTGTCAGTCAAAATATTTGTCCACTTAAAAATAAGTGTTGATTTTGATAAAATCCAATATGGCGGCCAAATATTTATGCTGATCTGAAAAGCTGGCAATTAATTGGATAACTCACAGTATGACCAGACATTGGAATTTTGTTGTTAACTCAAACACATTATGAGATATGAGCCAAAACACATTTTGCCTCCTTGGGATGGGGTCAGAAATCAAGGTACCGAGTTTGTTTAAGATACGTCAAAGCGTTGCTGAGATATAAGCTCACTTCCTGTTTGGCTACTTCACCATCAAATTTGATTGACAGTGACAGCTGAACATTGTCAGTCTGAATAATCTGTCTGATAAATTATGTTCAGCTTGGTCTGAAGATCATATGTACCAAGTTTCATGCAGATTAGACAAAATTTGCTTGTCCACATAAGAAAAACTAAACAGAATGGGTGCCTATGCAGCTTGCCCTGTGAACACAGTGGGTGCCTGCGCAGCTTTGCCCTGTAAACACAGTGGGTGCCTAGTACACAGATTGCCCTGTAAACACAGTGGGTGCCTATACAGCTTCACAGTAAACACAGTGGGTGCCTACACAGCTTCACTGTAAGCACAGCGGGTGCCTACGCAGCTTCACTGTAAACACAGTGGGTGCCTATGCAGCTTCGCTGTAAACACAGCGGGTGCCTACACAGCTTGCCCTGTAAACACAGTGGGTGCCTACGCAGCTTTGCCCTGTAAACACAGTGGGTGCCTACACAGCTGCACTGTAAACACAGTGGGTGCCTACGCAGCTTTGCCCTATAAACACAGTGGGTGCCTACGCAGCTTCACTGTAGATTTTGGTGGGTTTAATGAGTTCACTTTCCCCTAGTACGTGTTTATTTTTCAGAAACTGGCTCAAAGGAAATAAAGATTAAGATTCTTGGACCTTATGACTAGCAGTAAGGGTTACAAAGTTTGAAACAACATTTACAGGCTAGCAGACACCTGTAGAAAGCACTTATCTCATCCTCTGGGCTAAGCATGTCTTTTCTTAAATCATGATGCATACAAAACTTTATTTCAAGTTTGACTGTTAAGGGAAATATGGTTATATTGACAGGGTGTACAGTAAGTTACGCTTTCCAAATTGTGACAAGAATAACACTCCACTGACCTCAATCAAATTAGTTCAGTCAGTTTTGGTCAAGAGTTGTAAATCACGTTAAGTGAGCTTGGTAAGTAGTAAAATTATTTCGTATTTTTCCTAGTTTATGACTAATTAGGACAATTGTGAGTTGGTGATTGTTACTACCTGCTAGCCCATGAGAACACACACCATGCACAACCATGCATTTTGTCTTCAGAGAACTGAGATGTGTGTTCACTACTGGTGTTTTTGATTTTTTTTTCTCTCCCTTCCTGCATCTATAGCATACCAGTATGTGTGCCCACTGGCCTGGCTTCTTTTCCCAATGAGCTGATGCACACTCCGGAACTTTGGGCAAAGCAAAAGTATCACAAACTAATAGCCTACACCCCCATGGCCTCTGGTGGTCACTTTGCTGCTATGGAGCAGCCAGAACTTATGGCACAGGACATTCAACGTTTCATCAAGGTCCTTGAGAAGAAGTAAATTGTGATGTACTTCAGCAACCTGACGCAAACTTCTATTTTGCACTGAATAGTGTGAATAGAATTGATTTTCTTTCTGAATAGTGTGAATAGAATAGATTTTCAATCAGTTTGAGTTTGAATTGGAAATTGTATTTTCATAAATACAGCAAATTAAATTTCTTTCTGAAATCATCAAAGACTTGTATTTTTGAATTATTATTGTCACTCTGTAGTAAAATATCCAAAAGAGAGATCAAGCACCAAAAGTTGAGAAAGACCAATAGTGGGGCAATTCCATGCTAAGTTCATCCTTTCCATAGAAACAAGCTGGATAACACTTTCTTTGAACACAGTATTCTTAAAGCATTATAAACATATTCATAATTAGTGTTCACAACTGTTTATATATTGTCATGACTCATGTTATCTTATAAGCCTTTACAGCTTGAAGTGTCATAAAGTTTTACAAAGCTTCAATTTGTTAATTGTCACATAATTAATTATGAAAAACAATGACACCATTACAGACAATAAGTAAAGTGGTTTATTGCTCTAGTATCAAACAGCCAAAAAAGCTTATAAGGCTTTTGTAAAGACCTATATGATAATGTTATAATGCCTTATGAGTAGTCATGACTAGGGTATGATAGTTTTTGAATTCACGTTAGTATTAGCATTACCTGTTTGCTACACTTAACCAGCAACATTTAATTCAGTTGTTAGCCGAGATTATCACCCAAATAGATAGCCATAAGGTTCATTTTAAAACTCATGTGCAACAAGAATGATCAACTGTACAAGGTGGAAATTAAGTTATTGGGACAGTAAGTGACAATGATAATTGTATTTTATTTCTAGTTGTTTCATGAAAATAAATGGAAAAGGATAAACAGAACATCTGAGTTGTGACTGAGTTTAGACTTTTATTTGTTTTATTTTTGTTATTAAAAATAGAATGTAGGCTACTTTTTTGTATTTTTGGGCTTGAAGAGCAAATCGACAGTCACTGTTAGATCCTTGAGTTACAGTATGTAAACAACTCCACATGTTCATGCCCAGTTAGTGGGACTGAGCTCAGCACTGATGGGAAGAGGCTAGTGATGGCTACAGGGCCAGTGCATACAGTAGGTGTGAGGTGAAAAACATTATGCAAAGCTTGATGTCTACCAAAGAATGTATTGATATCTTGCAGCTGTAAATGCCATACATGTTTTTTTTTAAATGGCAGATGCTTTTTGTACCTGGATGTATATAGCCATCAATGCTGTTTACACCCAGTGGCCGTAGTAAGTGTAGCTGTTTTACACTAAGGTATCTGTAGCAAATAATGCTATTTACACCCGAGTGTACTTATGTGTTGGGCAACACCATCAGAGTCTTGATCTGCTTTCCAAAATGAATAGTGGAGATGCTTCCTTATCAGGCCAAGCTGAGTCTGCTACTGAGCAGGCATCACAGCAATATAATGTGGTTGTAGCCTAAAGCCACTTTCATGTCCAAAGAACAGTACAACAGATCCTACATAACACCTGCAAACTGAAATCCATTACTAGCAAACTAAATATTGTATGCATTCACTGAAAGAAGATTCAAAAAAATAAAACATTTGATTTCTCCACTGCACATGTTATCAAGAATATAGCCTTTTCCACAGACAGAAATATGAACATTTGCTGTGTTTTCTGTGCATGCGCAAATGCACAGAATTGCATGGGAATTGCATGGGAACCCTTAGCAGAAAAAAAAGTTTTCAGTTTAAAGTTTTGAGTAGCTTCACATGATTAGAGCACAGTAATGTTTAAGGGCTACATGCCCATCTAAAAGGGCCCTCTACCAAAAGCAGAAGAGGTTTTCATAGCCAATATTACATAGTAATCTGGTTTAGCCCTTTCGGGGTACAATAACAGGTGCACCCAAGAGCAACAGGGGCAAGGAAAACCTCCCTTGTCCAAGGAAGAAACCTTGGGCAGATCCACAATACAGCATGACTGTTGCTACGCACCTTGCTTGCACTGAATATGATATATGTCTTCAACAATGGGTCATTGCTTAGCAAGCTCATAGCTAGGTCAGGGAGTTAGCTGTTTAGCAAAATCTATGCTGTCATAGCAACAAGATGTACATAATCAATTTCAACCTAAATGTTTTTGTCGGTCACTACTTTAGAACACTTAGAACACGTGTTTTTGGAGATGAAAACCATGTTCGGTCTGAACAGCGCCTAACATTGTTAAATGTATATGATTCCCCAGGTAGTGATTTTCCTTTTTATAGAAGCATGTTTGACTTAATGATAGGGGTTAGCCTACTGGTATCATGATCTGTGGTGGAGGCTAGAAAACAGATTTTAATTCAACTAGACGCAGCTACACCCATTATTCTCACACATATGCAGTGTGTGCCAGAATGAATTTTTTTTTTTTTTTTCAAAAGAAAGTCTTATAATACACAGTTGTGAGATAGAAAATATTGACTTATCTAATCATGCACTATGGAGACCAAATAGCGAAATACTAAATAGTGATTTAAAATGGCTAGAAAATGAGAAACTGTAAGAACACACTGAAACTGTCCTTTTAGGGGAAATTATGTAATATTGCTCATAGAAAAGGAAAGACAGAAGATTAAGATTATCAGAGCTGAACAGGGAATTAAAAGAGCTTGAGGTGCAGCACAAAAAAGGTCAAAATTACATCTTACCCTAAGACTGAAGGAAGTTAGGAAGAAAATAAACAATAGATAAATGAACAACAGATACAAAAAACTTGGTATACACAAAACAGAAATACTATGAAAGTGGCCTTAGATTAGCTAAACTCTTAGCAAGGAAATTACAGAAGCAACAGTCAGACAGTACAATTTACGAAATCAGAGATCCTGAAAGTAAAGCCATAGTATATACACAAAATGACATACAAATGGTGTTTTAAAATAATTATACACAGCCGAATTTAGAAAACAAGAACCAAACCAAAACATTTTAGAATCTCTCAACTTGCCTACATTATGAACAAGTCAAAACAATAGATTAATAACCAAAATAACTGATGGAGCGCTGAATGATGCAGTCTCCAGATTAAGGGCAAGCAAATCACCTGGCCCTGAATGGTACAAGACTTTCTGATCTGAACTGGCACCAAGCCTCCTTCAGATCTTTAATGTTGCTTCGAAAGAGGGGAAAGTCCCAGCATCCTGGAAAGAAGCTACAATCTCAGTTATACCTAAAAAAGGAAAAGATAGACTAGAATGCGAGTCATTCAGACTAATTTCAGTTCCTAACATTGACTGTAAATTATACACTTCAATTTTGGCAGAGTCAAAAAGATTCTTCCACAGATTTAACACGCTGATCAAACAGGATTTATTCTGCAGAGACAGACCCATGACAAAGGCTGCACTTCTTAATCACATTCAAGAGAACATGTTAGATGCTTTATAAGTTAGCCTAGATTCCATAAAAAGGGCTTTCCGATATTAGGTCCTTGAGAGATTTGGTTTCCATAAAAAGTTTGTTAAGGCAAATCAGCAATCTATACAGTAACCAATGTGCATGGATTGAAATAAATGCATATTTAACAGTTAATAACAATTAGAATGAAGCACAAGACAAGGATGTGGATTATCTCCACTTCTATTTGCAATTTATATAGAACCCCTTGCTCATTGGATAAGACAAACTGAAAGCATTAATGCATATCTATAAATGTCAACTAAGACAACCTGGGTAAAAAAGTAGATACTTGAGTGTAGTAGAAATACAAAATGTAATGAAATGAGAGTAAGATGAGAGTAAAGTATGTTAACTATGTACTTTTAAAAAGTTGACTCAAAAATATACGTAATTAAGTAGGGCGTCAGTTAAATATACTAATTGTGCCATACTGCAAAAAAGTTGCTTTCTTGAAAGTAAATTTGAATTGTGTTGTAAATAAGTGTATAAAGTCAGAAACTTCAATAGTAACATTTTTGTGTACGTATTGGAAGTACACTTCTGTCTAACATATTGTTTTATGCTTCCTTGAAGTGCACCACGATTACACTTTATTTGAAATGTGATGTGAAAAGTTTTCTTTAACAGAGTGCACTTCAATGTAATTAAGTAGGACTTAAATTAAATATACTAATAGTGGCATACCTAAAGTGGGCTACCAAGCTGTAAAAAGTGTGCTTTCTTGAAAGTGAATTTGAAATCTATTTCAAGTGTGTAAAATTGAAGTGTGTAAAATTGGGAACTTTAATAATGGCATTTCTGCGTATTTATTGGAAATACACTTCTGTCTAACATATTGTCATTATTCTTCCTTGAAATGCACTGATTCTCCTTTATTCAAAATGTGATCAGAAAGTTCTCTTTAACATAGTACACTTCCACTGAAGTGTACTTTCATTGGCATATCAGAGCACTTAAATGTTAAACGTATCCTTAAGAGTAGGCTATTTGATTATAGGCATACAGTAGGCTAATTTCTCAACTGCCTATCGATGATTTAATTCAGTAAACTACCCATTAGCATGTAAATGTTTTTATTAGTAAATTTAAACCTTAGCACATAGTAGCCTATATAGAACCCCTTGCTCATTGGATAAGACAAACTGAACCTGGTCTGACAGCTTTGTTTGCAAACCTAAAATTCTTATCCACATGTGGCTTTAACAACGGTGCAAAGGAAATGGAATGGTATAGCATAATTAGTTAAAGGCTGTCAAGACCTTTTTGGACATTTCTTTGTCTTCATGTCTGAACACCCAAGTTGTTTTACGGATCATCAATAGGGATGTGTTAGAATAGATACGCTTTGTTTATTTTGGGTTTGTTGATATTTGGAAAAATAAGAAGGTGACCGATACCTTGCCACAAAGATGGAGAGCCCCAATCCTTTTTGTTTTGTCTAAAAGCTCTAACATCTTGCCTCTAAAAATTTTCTGCCAACAGATAGTAACATTTTCTTTTTATGTAAGCTGCGTTGAAAAAGGTGTGCCAATGTTGACACTGTGGCAACGTAAACATTCCTAGCCAGTGGGGGACTGGAGCGTCTCCTAACAAAAGTTGCAACTCTGTCAGGAGAGAGTTAAGTAGGTGGGTCATAAATTCACTTCTGACTGGTGGGCCCTAGATGCAGACAGCATCTCAGTAAGACTGCTTGCCCTAGACCCAAGGCAATGTAGCTACTATTGCACTACCTAGAAAGCTTAGTGCTTAGTTTCTAAATTTGTTGTGTGCACACATTTCTCAAACTTTAAAGCTATGACGTACTGGAAGGATGACTTGGACTGACATGACTATTGACTGTGATGAGATTTTTTTGGAAGTGAAAAGACTTTAGTTTTACCTTCAACAAAGGATTTTCTAACTATGACCTATGTTAAATATGGGATACATTGTCAAGACATAGAACAATAGACTGGAAGCATATTTAACAAAACAATTGCACCATGTACCGAGGAAGAGTCCACAGATAACATGGGTGGTGATGGCTGTAAGTGAGCTGTTGAGCCTGTAGGTAGCCTTTGTAAACACATCCACGTTCCACACAGGGTGCTCAGTGGAACTGGAAGAACAGGCTTTACATGCACACACCCCCATCCTGGCATATCAGTATATGACATTAACTCTCTTGCGTGTGACTCTTGTGTGTTGTACAATATACTGTAGCATCTATAGCAAAGTTCACGTGACTGATTTGCAATTATTTCTATGGGCACAAACATTCTGGCATGCCTTTAACAACTCTGAAACAAATGTTTGTCAGTCACTCTGAAAGGATTTAAGGGTCTGGAGAGGTAGGAAGTGGCTATGCATCAGTGAATCAATTTGATATGCGGGTACTCCCTCATATAACATTTTAAGTGACAATTGACAATTTGATTTGATGTTACTCTTAAGATTTTTGCATAACTAGGATATGATTATGTGATGACAATGAAGTGTTTCATGAGAAAGTTGATGACAAAATTTATTATACTTAGTCAAACCATATCCACAATTCTTGGCTATTCACTGTTAGTATTGTGGACATCTAGTCAAAGTCCAATGTAAGAGGCTATCATTCCTCCATGTACCAATACAAATTCAGTAAAAGCAGCAGATGAACAGACACGGCCACAAAAGAGCCGTGCAAGGGGGGAGTACAGAGGAAAAAAAAAAATTAAAGTGGAAACCAGAATGAGGTACAGTGAAAATTTAAATTTCAGATTTGATACCAGTTACCAGTTACCTGTCATCCCTGCCTCATTCTGGCGGACTCCTCTCACCCTCCCCTCCTGAGTGGACTACAACCAACACTACGGGAGGCCCATGTCAGGACCGACTCCCCATCACAGAGGACCTTCCTGGACGCCGATGCTGGGCCCGACTCCCCTTCCTGAGGCTTCGTGATTGATCCCCCCTCACAATGGCGCTGTCAAATGGACCCTTACTGTTACCCCCATGACCCATCTCACTCCTTCGAGTTTGTCACTATGCCTTGCCGCTGCTACATTGTCCAGCCATAATTCCTGATAACCACCTATAGACTGATTACCATGTAATGTAAAAGTGGGATAATACTCTATTATGAACTATTATGAACCTTAGCTAAACCATAGGCAACTTATAGTCTGTCATGGTTACTACTGATTGTAATTTTTCTCCATGACCCCTGGCAGTTGGGTTAGCCCTTTGAGTCGTGGATCTGCCCAAGGTTTCTTCCTAGATTAACTGAACATAAGGGAGTTTTTCCTTGCCCCTGTTGCTCTTGGGTGCTCCTTCTGTGAAGCGCCATGAGACAATACTATTGTAAAAGGCGCTGTATAAATAAAACTGAATTGAATTGAATTGAAACCTTAAGATATCTTGAAATCCTAAGAAGACAAACTTTGTCTTGCATCAGGATTCACTACAGCAGTAGGTGCTTATTGTGAAAGGTGCTTCATCTGGCTACTCACAGTGCACCCCCAATGGGAGTCAAATTAGAGCTTCACTCAACCTATGGCATGGTTTAAGCCTACTCTGTAAAAAGTCTTGCCTAAGATAAAGAAAAACATCAATGTGTATTGTACAAATACAGCTACTTCAGAGACATTACAGAAATTACAATTAATTAATGTAAGAATCCAAGGTGAATACCATCCACAAAGGGCATTTGCTGTCAAAAGACTGAAACTAAATGAAAGTGAAGAACATAGTTAAAAATGAAGGCTTCAGGGTGAATAGACTGAGTGAGAGCGCAACTTTTGACTCTCCTCTACTTTAGAGGCCGGGTAGCAGGATCGACAAGGCACAGCGCTTGAGAGATCTTGATAACTTGTCCCATACCAGCCCCTTATAGCAATATAACGTAAAAAATGCAAAGGGAAGAATGACTAGTTGGTGTGAAGAACTGATACTGCTCTGTCTTATGTTTCCTAACAGGTGATGTCAGCCCTATCAGAGTTTCCAGATTACACACCAAGTGCAACCATGGTTCTGAGTGCTCATCTAACAATGGCGGAACAATGGAGAGGACCATACCGGTGGAAAGAACCAAGTGTTATTGTCTACACTAATGGCCCTGAGGATGACTGAAAGTGATTCTGTGCTCCAATGATCTCAGCGCAAAGTGGTGAAAGATCCAGAAGAATATATGAACTGCGCTGAATGGCATAAAGAACATGCTACAAAACAAGTGGAAGAATCCCAGCACTCCAGAACTGGTCACTTTGGTAACAGGAACAGGAAGCAACCATCACTAAGAACTCTTTTGGTGGAAACATCTGAGCTCTTGGCTGAATAAAAGGACTAAGTTGAATTTAAGGTTTGATAACATACTGGAGAGCCTATACAAGCTCCTACAAAGAAGGGTTTGTGTGTTTATCAGTCACTGCCAACAAGAAAGGTAACACAACAAGAAAGCAATTAGTAGTAGGTAAATGTCAATTTTATCTCAAAGCAAATTATGACATGTCAAACTTGGAAAACGAACAAGAAAGAAATAGTAGACCAGCAACTATGGTTGGGAGGAGATTATTTTCCGCTTTTTAGATACAGTGAAGTACCTAGACCAAATTTTAATTTTGCTCATCCTTTAAGCATGTATTGGGTGTGTGGGAATAAATCATATTCATACTGGCCTTCTGAGGCAGTAGGAACATGTTACATAGCTGCAATTACACCATCAATCTGGATTGTACAAGATAAACACCTCCATTAGAAGGATCAAGAAAAAATATGTATGCATAGACAAAAAAGAGACATGACCTACACAGCAGGAAGAGTAAATAAAATTATTAAAAATTAAAAAAAGGCAGGGAGGTCTGCCATTTGGTTTACAATGATTGATATTTGCTCTGGGGTATAAAAGGGAATCCTAGTCTCCAGGAAGAGAGGCTTGTTACTATACAGTCCTTGAGTAGGTTTGTGTGGGTAAGTTGTCTCTGGTATCGTGATTAACGCACTAAAGACTGCAGTGATCCACCAAGTTGCCTGCCTAGTATTTTTGACCACAAGTCCAACATTTTTATCTATCACAGGGCAAAAGGTTTTTGTGGCAGCATATCCTTTAAAGGTTCTTCATTCAATTCAGTACACCACACTCTGATATATTAGGCTGTGAACTCATAGCCAAATCATCAAATGATTTTAATATTTCCAGTTCATTTTGTCTTTTTATTTTCCTTTTCTCCGATTTATCAGTACATTTATAATCCCTAATCTTTCCTTCAAGTTGCACTAGGATCCTAAGATTCAGTGTTCCTTGAAGAGCCCAAGGATCTTGATCCTTTTCTCCTGCTTAAGATGAGTCTCCATTTCACCCTTATGAAATAGTATAATAATTGTTGTTTAAAATATCACCACCACAAGCTATAGATGTCACCACGTTGTTTATTTCACCAATACCAAGCACACAAGGGGAGTTCCAAATAATTACCACTCGTTCTACCGATGATGGCAAGTAAACAGCTCTGGTTTCCGTGAAATTCATCCGTTACTTAAATCTGAAATAAATTATCAAAATATTAAAATCTTTTCCTTTATTTTATTTCGTTTATTCTTATACCAGCTTACTATTATTATTTTTTTATATATAATATCCAACTTCTATTCGTCCCCCCTTTTCCTATGCCTAAATAGCTGGACCAACAAGGCTCATAACCCGTATGCTTTAAGTAATAAAAAGGGACAGCAGACAAAAATGGTGTACACTGCGCATCCCCCTGACCCCTTGACCCTAGCTCTACATGCCTAAGACACTCCTAAAAACTCTTATGGACACAAACACAACTACAACCCACACACAGCCATAGGGGAAAGGGAAAGGGGAGGGAGGAGAGAGGGGCGAGGCGACCCCTTGCCTCCACTTACGACAGTTGTCAAGATGCACCCCAAGTCAACAGCCTAAATGTTATTTAAAACTTCTGAAACAAGAGCCACATCATGTCAACAAAATTCCAAAATGCAAAAACAACTTATAGTACTACTCTTCCACAAACGCACAGCACCACACTCAAAAGATATTAATGCTCATGCCAAACACAAACTTTCAAGCGCATAAACCACACTTGCATCACGGGAAGACACTCATGACACATAAAGACACAGATCAAGGGCTTTTTCCTTCCTTTATGCATGCAAGGCCAGAATGGGGTACTGTTAGTTGCAGAACGCTCTCATAATCAGCGAGCCATCAGGCGCGATCAATGAAAACTCACAAAAAATACCAGCGACTGAAATATTATTTTGTGGCTAACTAATAACAGTCCACACCATATACCAAAAACTGAATTAATTTAGAGCCCAATGTTTGGGCCCTTTCGTCACAATTCCTTTATTTCCATTATTCCATTATTCCATTACACTTCTCATAACGCCTCCTTCCGTTATTGTCCTATATTTAAACTAAGCTATGAGGTTGTTACGTCTGACAAAAGGTGAACATTTCCACATGCTGTGAAACGAACACAAACAAGACTTACAAGCAAGGGTACAATGACGGAAGACAGACATTGTGATGTCAAGATGAAAAAACCACCCTGTTAACATCAAACATCAAACACAATATGAGTTAGAAATATCAAACACAATACGAGTCAAAGATATTAAACACAATATGAGTTAGAAATATGGAAACATGTCTCAGCTCATCCATGGGTCTGCCATGAATAGAACGAAAAATGCCACCACTATACAGACATGAAAAATCGGTGAAGGCAATTGAACAAGCCAAACAATCTCCACATATTTACCAGTGGCTCCTTGCAGTGGTAGACCTGAAAAACAATTAAATTTCTAAACAAAAAGATAATACCATAATTAAACTTACCCATGCCAATCTAGACGGAAGCAAAAGTTTTCCGTTCCCAAAGGGAGGAAGGGACCAATTAAAACACTGTTTGTTTGTGACGCCAAATTATGTGGAGAAGTTTCTTGCAAAAACCCAAAGTAGCAGAGAAGTGTGTCTTGTTCAACCAAGTCTTTATTGCGCTCACCTAGAGAATGGTTATAACAGTAATAATCCTCAAACCATTTTAACCACTGTAGTCTTACACCTCATCTACCTATCTTAAATACTCCTTATTGAAGGTGGCGTGGCTGGCACAGAGCCTCAGACTCTCAGGCTCTGTCCTTTTACGATGATGCTCTAAACACGGTTTCAACACAGTTTTCAAAGAGGAATTTACTGACATGCATATAACTCTCTTGCTGGTGCTTACACTCTCTTTTTACAGTATAACACTCTGCTGCATGCTCTTTTCTATTTTTGTTTGCACACATACACATATATTACTTGTTTCTACAAAAATCCCGACACAAGAACAGTTGCTAGTCAGCAGTCTATTGCTCTGGTCGTCCAGCACTGCGTAGACATGTTGCATTTTGTCATGTTCATTTGAAGGGTACACTTTTACCAGACATATCTTGGAGCATGACCTAGGTTATGCCTTGGAGCATGACCCTTTGGCGGGCTGTTAGATAACCATAGTTGACCTGTTGTTCATAAAAGCCATAACATTAAGAAAAGACAAAAAACAGGACAAAACAAAAATCTTGGGCACAATAAAGTGACAATAGCAACACCAAGACAAAACACGTCAATGACACATCAGTTCCTTGAGGTAAAGGAAGTTAATTGCATTTATAGAAATGGATTTGAAGAATCCTATACTTATGGTCTAATAACCATGATTAATTTCTATAGCCCTACACGATAAATAGATAAAATTGATTTCTGTCTTTTTTACACTGAATAGTTAATTAAAATTATAATTGTCAGTAAAAATCTACAGTAGGAGGAAGAGCTTATGCTACCGTGCGCCTCTCTTGAGGAATAATCACTCCTCATGGGTCTTATGGAAGGGACTGCCTCTGCTGTTGTGAGACATGGCGGGCACTGACTATCCCTGCAGTGGTGCTGGGTTGCCATGCACCATACCGCCTAGTGCCGCCACAAACCTTTCATGTGTCATGCCGTACAACTCTCTCTTTCTCTCTCTCTTATCTTCTCTCTCTTTACTTTTTATATATTTATATATAAAAACTTATATATATATATATATATATATATATATATATATATATATATATATATATATATCTCAGAGGCGACTCCTCCATTGAGGAAAAGGAGGAAGATCTTCCCTTAAATTTTAAAGAAAGAACATCCAGGAGAAATTTATAAAAAATCACAGATATTTAATAGATAAACATGCAGAAACATATCAAAACAGCTGAAATAATTCTATTTTATCGGTTTGAAAACAAAATGCTCGTCTGTCATCAATCAGCCAATCACCGGAGCCACATTCGTCAATAGACCCAATGAAAATGAAAGGGTGGGTTGACACACAATTTAGGGGACGGGATGAAGGGCCAAATTTAGATAACAAGGGCAACTATAGGGCATTTGCAGAGCAGTTGCAGTCTTCTGGTGTTTCAAAATCATTTCAGCCACTTTCACAATATTGCAGTGTAAAGCGCAAAAGACAACTGACATTACCACAAACAAACTATACTCATTGCACTGTATGGTATTTCCCATGCTGACATGCTATCCTCACAAACTAATTAATTTTATTTAACACAATCCCCCTAAGAACAAGCACCAAGACACCTTTCTGGTGTTGTAATTTTTTCTCTCTCTCTCAACAATCCACCCATCCCATCTACTCACATCTACCCGCTCATTCACCCACCTGACCACTTATATACACTTACATATATATATATATATGCACAAATATGATGTGTGAGCCTGGTCTAACTCATTTGCTTCTTTTGTCCACAATCATTTCTGCTAAGTGTCATCCCTGCCTCCTTCCAGCAGACTCCTGTCACCTTCCCCTCCTGAGTGGACGGCAACAAACACTATTGGAGGGTCTTGTCAAGCTCAATAACTGAGTGCATGTGTGGTTTCTGCAATATAAAGTATACATATATATAGATTTTAACATTACTGGATATATAACACAACATATCCTAATAGCTTGCATGTTACATCATGTCATGCTATATAATGTCCTCTAGGTGGCAGTCTAACACCCTAAAGCTAACATCGCTAATCTGCCACATGGCGATTGTGCCATTGCACAGACAATTGCGCCATTGCACTGACTGTATTGCCAAAGTTGTATGCAAATGACAATGACTAAATTAGCACAGAACATGACTATCTATGATAACATACTATAACAAATTGTTCAGCTAGCGTGCCTTTGAGCCTAGAGTTAACCTGACAAGCAAAATCGCTAGACATAGTATGACATGGCAATTTCTTAGTAGCATGACTAATTATCTACAACAACTTATATTTGCTGGATTTGAATTGACTAAATCACCTTATCAGTGTACATGTCACACATGATTTAACTGACCAACTTACATTTCAGTGGATGCACAAAACACTACAGTTCAACACACCAAACCAAATGATGTGGAGCAGTTCAAATGAGAGGGGTGACAGGCCTCAGGGTAGTTGTGGATCAACTACCATGACTGTGTCTCCGATGACCAGGCTTGAAGAGTCCATATGCCATTTCTGGCGTGTCTGCAATGCAGGCAGGTAGCTTCAGATGAAGCGCTTCCAGAAGTGGTCTGCAAGGAGCTGGCTATGGTGCCACCTCTGACAACTAAGCATATCTGACTTGTGGTACACCACCTGAGGTAGTGAGGCATCGGGCTACCCCATCAGCAAGGTGTTGGGTGTACCTGGATCAGGGTCGGTGACATTAGATGACACCAGGGGTTTCGTGTTCAGAATACCCTCTACTTCAATGAACAGGGTCTTTAAGACTTCCTCTGTAACTGACTGTCAGCCAATAGTTGCTTGTAGAGCTTGTTTCAGTGACCTTATTTCCCTCTCCCAACAGCCTCCAAAATGCAGGGTATTTGGGGCATTAAAGGTGAACTTGATTTGTTGGGCAGTGAGCTGGGATTGTAGGTCAGGACTGAGTAAGGCAAAGGATTCTCCAGTTTTAATGTTGGTTCCATGATTGGAGAGTAATTTGAAAGGTTTGCACAGGGCCATTAAGAAGGCATCACAATCAATGCTAGAGAGGATGCCCAAATGTACGGCATGTTTCGTCATACATTTGAATATGATACCCCATCTCTTCTCTGTTCTCCTGCCTCTCCATTGTAATGGCATATGGACTGAAACAATCAACTCCTGTGGAGTCCAACATTTTTGAGACAGCAGGCTTGTGCCACTTCTTGCACTGAATGTAGTGGTGTTGATGGCATCGAATGGCTTCCCTTCTTCTCAAAATCCAATAATTTCTCCTTAATTCTGCAAATACCCACTTGCTACCTGGGTAGTGAAGCTGACTGTCATACTGCTGGATGAGGAGCTGAGTGATCCTGTGTTTGGGATCCAACACAGTGGGGTGGATTGCCACAGTATCCAATGTGGCGCAGGCGTCCACCAACCCTGATGAGCTGTGACGTACTGTCAAATTGCGGTGTGAGGGAAAGGAGGTGACTGTTACTAGCCAGTGGCTTACCGGCCATGAGATGTTGGTGGTGTGACTCGAAGCAATCATGCTGCACTCGCTGGAGAAGAATCCTTTCTGCCTCTTTGTAACTATCAGCTGTGAGTGCCATGTTATCATTCCCCTGTAAAGACAGAGCAGTGGCCTGGACTAGATCTTGGAAACTTTGGTACTGATCAATATCAGGTACAATGGGGTGACTGGGGTGGCCATTAGGCCACAGAAAGTTGCTCTTCGCCGTTCATCAGAGTCCCCGAGGATGGTCAGTTCTTGGGGTTCTTGGGGTGCTTGAGGCCACTGATCACATTTCTCCTTCAGAAAGGTAGGTCCACAGAACCAGCAACTGTCTGAACTGAGCTCTGTAAGGCGTTTTGCATGTGTGATATCATCAGCTGGATTCCTTGCTGAATCAACATAATGCCCAGCCTCTCTGTCAGTCAGGTCTTAAAATTTCAGTGATGCATGTACCGACAAACACCTTATACCCATAAGAGTCGGACTGCAGCCAGGCAAGGATGGTGGTTGAGTTGTCAAGAGGGTTAGCTGGTGAATGGGGAGGGTTAACTCCTCTTTCAACACTTTGGATTGCTGTGCTCCAGACAGTGCAGCACAGAGTACCAGGTGGGGTATGGATTGTTTTCTTGGGGTTATGCAGGACCTAGCACTGAAGAGGGCTATTTCCACTGTGCCCCCTAGATCCTCAGTCGTAAGGTAGGCAACAGAGACCACAGCACTCTGGATGATCTGTAACAGTTGCCTAACTGTTCTCAGGTGAAGCTCTCCTGGTTGTCCTTTGAGTCTTAGCTGGTGAGTGGCTGAGTGGAAGAGGATGGTCTGTTCAGAACCATCATCCAAGATGGTGTTGGCATTGATTGCTGTCTCCATTCTGCAACACCACTTTACTGATCTTCAGGAGTACCTTGCATCCTTCCAGGGATCTGTTGATGTATAGAACTTCTTCTGGATTATTCTTACTGGGCTCTGACTATGGGTTGTTAGAGCTATGGGTTGCTTCTGAGAGAGGGTAAGCAGCTTGAATTTTTGCCCAGTTATTCAGTAAATGCTTCTTGTCGCAGTTGGGGCAGAATCGCTTACCAGTGTCAGAGGAGCGGATGTTGTCTTTTCTGAAGTGGGTGTTGCACCTGTGCTCAGTAGGAACGAAGAGAGCTCCTTATTTGCTTTAACGGCCTTTAGCTTCCCTTTGCCTTTACTGTCCTTCTGTGCCTTGGAGCCACTGCTAAATCTAGAGTTGTCTTCCTGTACTTGGAGTTCAAACTCTAATCAGTCAGGCATCAAGCTGTTAAGAAATGTAATATGCATTGAAAGTACATTTTTCTCTCAAACCGTTTATCGCCGCAACTAGTGCCTAGTATCATCAGAAAGCTGAGATTGGGTAGTTTCACTGACGGTATCTGTGTGATGGTAAAAAAAGTGTGAGCAATCTAACCAACCAATATATTTATATTTCCATGCATTTCAGTGAATCGGGCCAGCATTAGGGGGGCTTGGAGAAATTTTAGGGGGGCAAATCTTCAGCAAATCTTTGCAAATGTAATTCTGAAATTTGAAAAGCAGGACAGTCTTCTCCAACATCGATAGGTGGTAATACCAGTGTTTGTGTGCTATTCTCTATGTTGATAAAGTTAACAAATCCCTTGTCACAATTAGAACCCCTCCTTTAGTTAAGTACACTCCTAACCCTAAACCCTCCATTTCTGATAACAGGCCCTACACCTCCTCTTCAATGTCTAACAATGTCCTCCATATCCTGGACATTGATGCACTTTGGCCAAACAGTGACTGCCTACTGCTTTCCCTGAGGCATTATGTCTTTCTGTAACTAGCCCTCCTCCAAGTAACAGCTAATTGTGCATTGTGGCGATTTAGTGTGAAGATCACTTTGATTGCAATGCATCTTGCAGTTTGATGTTAATATTCACAAAGTGCTATTTTGTGCCTCTCCTTAATGCCGATTACCATCTGGGCTTAGTGGGCAGGGCAGACTGAGCTGAGGAGAGTTACGAATATACTTAACTTAATTCTTAGTTTGAAAAAAAATGTTTAATACATGTCTGCACTATCAGTAAAAGCAGTCATTCAAAAGTGGAAAAAATGTTTCTTATGAAAGAATTTGATCAACAATGACAAAAAAGTTTTTCAAGGTGCACTTTTATTTTTTTTTACAAATAAGGTAAAATTAATGGTGATCCAATAGGCTAGGCTTCATTAAGTAGGATATTGGGTTGACAGTGATGGAAAGCAACACTATGCAATTTTTGCTGTAAAACAAATGTAGTGAACTAGCTACATAAAAGGCAAATAAAATCTTCCAAACAATTCCAAGAGTCTTATATGCACTGACAGAACAGAACATGCCAATTTATGTTAGCAGGCGATACAGAGGCAATACAGTCAGCAATGCCATGCTGTAACTAGGTCCTCTGTTATTTCCACAGCATACAACGCCACAACAGCTAATATGACCATCAGTGTGCAGATTCTCGTTAGATGTGTGACTGTGATATCCCTGACATAAAACACCTGCAGGAAAAGTGCAGGGTTTTTTTTTTTCATTTTAGACTAGGCGGCTACTGTCAAAAAAGTTAATGCAATACAAGAGTTTTCTTAGGGATAAACATGTCTCGCGCCCTATTTTTACACTTATTCTTCTACATGGCTACCTGGATAAAGCTTGCCTCTCTCAAACGCCTCTGTTAGTGAACTTTGCCTCATGTTGCTCCTGTGATGATGGGGACTGCTTGATTTATAGCCTCCTCTGCCTCTCGATGTTTCTCTAGCAATTCGTCATACTGTTGTTTGTGGTTTTTCATATGTTTAAATAGGTTCATGGTGTTACCACATTTCTTAATCACTTTTCGGAAAACCATGCACTTTATCACGAACATTATCATTGATGGAACAGTAATATGTCTATCGTGGCTTGCCGTAGTACCCGCATTGTTTGGCACAGATTGAGAATGCAAAAGTAAAAGTATCCCCTGACAACCATCAATGAATGCATAATCAACAAAATACTCAATTAACTTTAACAAAATAAACTCAATGAAGTCACCAATTAAAATCTGACTTGGTATTGATCTTTTAACACGAGGATTGATCCTTATTAAACAATTCATTAGTATCTAAATATCAATATTTTGGTATTGATCCGCCCATATGTATGGAGCAGAGACCAAGATGGTGTGAGAGACCAAGAACTGAACTCTGCTGGTTTCTGACCATCGAATGAGCCAGGATTGGAGGTGCAGCATCGATGGAGCATTGGAAAAGCAAGCAAGTGCCCAGGCCCCTACAACCTGAGATGGTGGACTGTAAAGTAGCTGTCACCAAGGACCTCAACTAATAATGTGTTTAATCACTGCGAACCTGCAGAACCCCATTGTTTTCTACGCATTCTTCTTATTATTATTAAGGGTCTAGCAGCAAAGCTGCTGAATGAGGCGTCAATGCATCGTGTAAAGGTGCTTATAATGGTACAAAATGGCACTAATTCTAATGTAACTTCAAAGAGATTTAGCCTAAATCTCTTTTATACTTTCTTCAATCTGTCCATACAACCTCTCTCAATCTTTCTTTTAACTCACATTTTTAGACACTTGAGATTTGTTTGCAATGAAATGCCTACTACGTCAGACTAACATATACTGTAGCCTATTTTTGGGGTCTAGCGGCGAAGCTGCAGAACACCATTGTGTTTCTATGTATTATTAGGGCCAAGCGGTGAAGCTACGTAGGCAACCAATGTGTTTTTTATTATTATTATTATTCATCTGCTCAAATGGAAGTCTATACCAGCCCATAGATGAAATTTGCCACACTGATTGGGCAGTGTCCCCGGGTGATTTTCAGTAAGTTTCATGTTGGCAGCTGGCATGCTCTAACGTACCAGTTTTCACTTGTCTGGCCAATTTTTGAGACAACGGTATCACTTGATTCTTTGGACTATGCTGACTTCAACACACCCTTTGATGTACGATTCCGCCATATTGCATTGTGTCGTAAGTGAAACAAAATTTTCAGCAGTCACATACTTTGTCCGATTGGGACGAAATTTGGAATACAAAGTCTCCAGACCAAGCCTCACAAAAGTTGTGTAATTTTTTTTCGCGTTCGAGAGTGGAAACAGGAAGTGAACTCATTTCTTGGCAACGATTTGACTTATCATAATCAAACTCAGCACCCTCTCCTGATCATTTAGATATATTAACTCGGCATGCTCTAGCACAGGGATGTCAAAGTCAAATACACAGAGGGTCAAAAATACAAATTTGCTACAAGCCGAGGGCCAGACTGATTCAATGTTTATTAAAACATATTGAAACAATTGCACATAGCCTATTGAACCAAGACCTAACACGGTGTATACTATTTAATGATTAAATGAATAATCCAGTATTTTTTTTATGGCTCTGTCAGTAACTTCAAGTAAAACATTTTTCAACAGGCACACAGACAAAAACAAACTTCCTTCAAAGAAAAATCACATATCCATGTCCACAAGCTGTTCTTTTAGATTGGTGGAAAGCTGGTCTACACGTTCAGCAACCGTGTTTCTGCTCAGGCTGACATTTGAAAATAGTTGCCTTTTGTGTGGGCACACTGCATCACAAACTTTAAGCATACAGTTTTTTATAAACTCTCCCTCTGTAAATGGCTGATTTTGCGACCTCTTCTGCCACAATAAAACTAGCCTTGACAGCAGCCTCGGGTTCAATTCAATTCAATTCAGTTTTATTTATACAGCGCCTTTTATAACAGTATTGTCTTGTGGCGCTTCACAGAAGGAGCACCCAAGAGCAACAGGGGCAAGGAAAAACTCCCTTATGTTCAGTTAATCTAGGAAGAAACCTTGAGCAGATCCATGACTCAAGGGGCTAACCCAACTGCCAGGGGTTATGCAGAGGTAGAGAGGTCCTGGTCAATAATTACCCTGAGGTCTTAACTTTTGCGTTACATGACAGTGACAGGCCACTGAGTAAGTTTTGGTGATGGGGTAGAGTGTTGGTCAGCTGTTTAGGGCCAATCATCATAACTTCAGAATTTAAACAAAGGAAATTATAAGTCATACAGGTTTTGATGTCTAGGAGACATGCATCAAGTTTAGTCACTGACATATAGTCATTGGTCTTCATAGAAAGGTAAAGCTGGGTATCATCAGCATAGGAGTGGAAAGTAATACCATGTTTCCTTATAACAGATCCTAAAGGTAAGATGTACAGGGAGAACAGCAGGGGACCTAACACTGAGCCTTGGGGTACACCAAACTTTACTTTGGTATGGGTTGATGACTCTTTATGAGCGTGTGCAAACTGGTAGCGACCAGAGAGGTATGATTTGAACCAGGCTAATGCAGTGTCTTTGATGCCTATCATGTGTTCAAGCCTGTATTGTAGGATACCATGGTCAATAGTGTCAAAGGCAGCACTAAGATCCAATAGGATTAATACTGATATATATCCATTATCAGATGCGATAAGGAGGTCATTGAAGACTTCTACTAGGGCTGATTCTGTGCTATGATTAGTTCTAAAGCCTGACTGGAAGGTTGGTTAGATATGGGTCTGTAATTAGCAAGGACATCAGGATCAAGGTTTGGTTTTTTTAATTGATGGTTTTATAACAGATGTCTTGAAAGATTTTGGGACATGCCCAGCTATGAGTGAGTCATTTATAATTTTAATAATCATCTCAGCCAATGGAGGGAGAGCTGCCTTAAGGAGATCAGTTGGGATAGGGTCCAATAAGCATGTTGAGGCTTTAGCTGAAGAGATCAAAGATGTAATTTCTGATATATTGGTGGGTGTGAATGAATCAAGATATGCTACAGGTTGACTAGAGCCAGCTGTAACCATTACATGTGGTCCAGCTGGATTTGAGGTTACAAGGGAGTTGTTTATTTTAAGTCTAATAGATTCAATTTTGTCATTAAAATAGTCCATGAAGTCCTTGCTGCTTAGAGTTATTGGAATGGAATGGGACACCTCGTTCCTGCTTTTTGTGAAACGGGATATAGTGTTAAAAAGGAATTTTGGATTATCTTTATTATTGTGTATAAGTGAGGAATAATATGCTGATTTGGCATTGTTAAGTGCTGTCTTGTACTCTTTTCAGCTATCATTCTAAGCAAGGCGGAACACTTCAAGTTTAGTGGCATACCATTTTCCTTTCAAGTCTACGAGCAGCTTGTTTCAGTAAGCAAGTCTGTGTGGTATACCATGGGGCAATTTTTTCTTGTTTCCTAGTTTTCTTTTTGAGTGGTGCAATGGTGTTGAATGTGGAGTATAGTACATTTACAACACTGTCAGTTAATTGATCAACTTGGGTTGGGCTTGGCGTAGAGCCTTCTAATACAGGGCTATATTGGCTCAGCAGAGGCTGAAGGAGAGACGGAATTTTTGCTATGAAGTCATCTGTAGTTTTGGGAGTTATGTTTCTAGTGTAGTGGTAGACTGAGTTAGGTGCTACATAGTCTAATGTGATTTTTAAAGTTAATAAGTAGTGGTCAGTTAGTGTAGAGTGTTGAGGTAGGGTTGTAAGTTGTTCTATTTGTACTCCATGTGTCAAAACAAGATCAAGGGTGTGGTTACCTTGATGTGTAGGTGTATTTACATTTTGGCAGAAGCCAATGTGATCAAGCAGAGATTGGAATCTAATTGCCAGGCTATTGTTTGCAACATCAATGTGGATATTTAAATCACCTAATATAATTATCTTTTCTGTTTTAATGACTAGAGAGGACAGGAAGTCAGAGAATTCTGATAAGAATTCAGTGTAGGGGCCTGGAGGTCTATGTTACAATTGTTAAGGGTTTAGCACCATTCCCATCAGGATGAATCAAGTTAAGCACAAGAACTTCAAAAGATTTAAAAATATAATCAAGCTTAGGGGCCATAATGAGATTTGAATTGTGAACTGTGGCTACTCCACCACCATGGTCATAACGACGTGGTATGTGATAATTTAGATGACTGGGGGGGGGGGGGTAGCTTCATTTAGTGGGAGGTATTCATCAGGTTTTAGCCAAGTTTCTGTAAGACAGAGTATGTCAATTTGATTATCAGAAATAAGTTCATTTATTAAAGTCGTCTTTGAGGAGAGCGAATGAATATTTAATAAGCCAAATTTCAGTTGTGATTTCTGGCTATATTGTTTTTTTGTTTCTGATTTTATTTTTGTGAGGTTGGTATAATTTATACCTCTACCGGGTCATTTTGAAAACGTTTCAGTCGCGGACACTCTCACTGTGTATCTGCTGCTATGAAAGAATGATTAGGCTTGTGATTAGGCTTGTGATTAGGCTTTTGAGAACAGAGCCTGCCGTGCTTTAAGACCTTGTTTTAATTCTTCCACCTTCTTTAGTCTTTGTTCCATGTCCATATTCTTGTCTTTCTCTGTGTGTCTTTTAGACGTTTCATGGTGCCTTCTTAGATTATATTCTTTCATTACAGCCACACTTTCTCCACACAGAAGACACACAGGTTTGCCTTTTACCTCCGTGAACATGTACTCTGCCTCCCACCTGGCTTGAAACTCCCTGTTCTCAGCGTCCACCTTCCGTTTAGCCATTTTTTAGGGAGGGGGGTTGCTGAAAGTTGACATCTGCTCTGACTGCTGATGAATAATGAAACCGATGCCCGCTTGCTGCGCTGCAGTGAGTTTGCGCGCTACCGTTGCATTGTGGGTAATGTAGTCTTGGCGCGCACAAAACACCAGCGGGTGGCTACAGCCAGCGGTCCGGTTCTAATACTAATCAAATATCATCCCAGGGGCCATAGATAATTCATTCACGGACCGGATCTGGCCCGGGGCCTTGACTTTGACAGATGTGCTCTAGCACCTCCAACTGGTAAACGAAATGCATTTACACATGTAAACTTTGAACCGTATGTCCGGTTTTTGATCAACTGCTACTGTATGAATCCTTTGGTCAAGCCAATTTCAACTTTCGACTTTTTGGATTTTGCAAAAGTGACACTAAAGTTTCAGCAGTCACATAGGTTGTCCGATCGGCACAAAACTTGGCACATGTCGGCTTCAGACCAAGTTGGACAAAAGTTATCAATTTCTTCTGTGGACTTCAAAGTGTTCTCCCGGTGCAGCGTATTGGATTTGATGGCAAAGCTACCAAACAGGAAGTGAGCTCATATCTCAGCAAGGCTTTGACATACTGTAACCAAATTTGGTACATAGACTCAGGACCCTTTTCTGAGCACTCCAAATAATTTATTTTAAATGCTCTAGAGCCACCTTTGGTCAAAAGTCATATCTCTGCAATGCTTTGATATATCAGAACCAAACTTGGTACATGTCTTCATGACACCATCTTTAGTACGCCTAAAACGTTTGACCACTGGGGGTGCTATAATTACTAAGATTAAGACTAGGCTATTAACACCAAACTTGGTACACAGACACATTTTGGTGGGAGTGTCGGAGGTTGCATGGTGGTCAGGAGTGTGTGGGTGGAGAAGTTTCCATGGTGATCTTGGGTGTGTGTGAATTCAACAAACCCTATGACATCAATTTCCACCATATTGGATTTTCTGCCAAATAGGATTTTGTTGAAAAAGTGAAACAAAATATTTAACTGTCGCAAGTTTTGCTTGATTGTCACGAAAATTGTCACACATGGTTTTCAGACCATTCCTCACAAAGTTTGCTTATAGGCATTTTGAAATTTCAAAGTGTTGAACCAGCACAGCCAATCAAAAACGTTGGCAAACGTTGGCAAAACCAACAAATGGGAAATGAGGTCATATCTCAAAGGGTTGCTTTGATGTACACATTTTAAACTTGGTACATACACTCAAGACCCCATCCCGAGGGTGCTCAGCAAATATGGTGACATTTGACTGGGTGCGCTATAATTTGTGAAAATGACTTATAGCTCAGTAATGCTTTTACATGTTGAAACCAAATTTGGTACATGAACTCATTACACAATAATATGGTGTCCTTTGACACTACAGAGTGCTATTTTATGCCACATTGGATTTTGTGCAAAGGGAAATTTCTAGCGGCCGTACACAACTGGACTTCAGGCCATTCCCCACAATTCACCCCTCACAGCCGAAAATTGCGGCAAAGCCAATTATCAGGCCAATTACAGTGGCATCATCAGCAAACAAAATAACCATGTTAGAGCTGCACACATGCATACATAGCTGCACAGTTGAGAGTGTACAGCGAGTAAAGGAGGGGGCTCAGGACACAACCCTAAAGAGCACCTGTGTACATATATATGGAGAGAGAAAGAGATTACATGTAAAGTCCATTTTCAGAAATATGCAAAAATGAAGTTTTAATAAAAAAATTCCAAGTAATCTCTATCAAACTGCATCAAACTATCAAAATCTTATTATGAAGTAAAAACAAATCAAACCAAAACAATCCAATTGGAGGTGGATTGATAATAAAGTTTCTCAAAATTATATAAATATATTTATGTAAATTTATCACAAATAATGTTCCCTGTTGAACCTTCCTATTCACACTACATCATGACATAATCTGTTCACAGCGCTTCTTTTCACCACTGTATATACATCCATTGCACTTTGCCTATCTTCTGCTACACATCTGTACATCTCTACATAAATTAATATATCTACACACCTGTATATTTGTCCATACTACATCTGTATATCTGTCTATCTGGACATCTGTAGATTTGCCTATGTACAGTAGTATAGAACATTTGTAAATTAACATACTTAATCTGCACATTGCTCTTGCAAATCAATATTAATTTATCTGCGCACTGCTCTTTTGTAAATCAATACTAATTTATACCCATCTTTTACACCGCCCTATCTGTAAATAACTGAGATTTTACATAATCTGCACATATCTATGCCCACTATAATTTATTTGTTCATAATCTGCACATATCTATTCCCACTTTTACACATACTGTACATATTGTACTTTCTAGTGGCATTTGCACTTCTGATTAGATGCTTTGTTACTCTGTAATGATAATACAGTTGAATGTAATCTAATCTAATCTATCTATCTGTCCATCTATCTATCTATCTATCTATCTATCTATCTATCTATCTATCTGTCTATCTATATATATATATATACATACATATATATACATATATTAGATTAGTAGATTAGATTTGATTAGATTAGATACAGTTTTCCATGGAATTGCCCATATATGTATGAACAAATTTTATCCCATTGCTTCTTTCTTTCCTTAAGAAAATGGCATGAATAAAAACAAGTTACAGTGACTATTTAAAAATCTTGGCTGTTTATACTGAGGTTAATGGTCAAGGTAAGAGTCTGCAGCTGTAAAAGAGGTCTGTCTTTTCCCAAACCTCGTGGTGGGGAGGGGGACAGCACAAGCTGGGCAGCCTAGACCCGTGGGAGGCTAAGAATTGGTGGGAGGAAATAACAACACAATTCAAGATCCTGGCATTACCTCACCAGTGAAGGATAAGAGAGGGCAAGGAATGGCTACATAATTACAAAGCAAAACCTCTGAACAGAGAAGGTGATGTTAGTAAGGTTGCTATAGAATTCTGAAACTGTAACAGATGTATATAGATAATTTTAGCATATTTTAGGTATCGGTTTTGGTCATTCCACAAAACACTGAAAACTCTTTGTAGATAACTCTCTGAAGAGTGTTTCATCTGATTCATTGGTCATGGATGCAACCAAGGGGGGAAACCTGGTTTCTAGGAAAGTGCTCACCCCTGCCTCTGCAAAGGCAACTCTCAGTAACACACATAAATGGGTAAGCTTGCAGCTTAACATTCTAAAGCAGTGCACATAGTTATTTAAACTGTTAGAGTTTACATTGCATATGATCAAGCAAATAATTGCATTGTGGTGGCCAGCATGGCAATGTTATTTAGGTCAAATGTATTTTTCTGCCTAGAAGAAGGTAGGAATGGTCATACCAAAAGGAATGAAGTCTCATAATTCTCCTGAGAATACAGCTCGTGAGAGGAGTAGGGTGAAGAACCTGCGAGAGGCATTTCACAGGCTGCAGGCTGCACTACCCTCTGTGCCTCCAGACACCAAGCTGTCAAAGTTGGATATTCTTGTTCTGGCCACAAATTACATTGCCCACCTTACAGAAACACTGGATCAGAATAGGTGCTTAAGTGATCACACTTTTTCAAACAAGGCTGGTGGATTTCTGCATCCTGTGAAGGTAGGTTGATTCTTCTGTATTTTTATTATATTAATGTTTTTTTTTATACAGTATACAATGACTTCAAATACAATAGGCTTCATAATTCTTAACATAATATGAATATTACAAAGACTGCGTAAAGATGTCCATGAAAATCTCACCACCTCTTCATTACAGAAATGGCCAATGCGCTCTATGCTGTTTTGTGGTAGTATGGAAAAATGGCTGACAGTCATTCCAACCAGTCAGGAGACCTCCAATGCAAACCAACCGATCCCCAAGCTTTCAGTAAATATGTAATGCACTCATTAATATCTAAGATACCTTGCATTTAGTTGGTAAACTGAAATCACCAAACACATTTTCAAAGTTAATGCAAGGTCATATTTTATAGAGTATGTATCTGAAATCACTGAATACTGACATGCAAAATCAATTGTATTATTAAACATGTGTAACCCTCAGTTGTTACATAAATCTATGCTCTTTTCATCAATCATCCATCTTTATTATATACCATGGAATTTTCCAGTGGTTTTGCTAGAAAATCATCTTTGCACATAGAGATGTCCTTTGCATTTAAATCAGTGCTTTATTGTTCTGAAGTCTCAATTTCCTGTAATGCTTTAAATCTAAGGTTTTCGTTATTTATGGCCTACACTTAAAGAACAACCAGAAAATATTGTTGTATCATGTATTGTTAGAAAAAAAAATGGTAGAAATGGTAGATCAAAGATGAATCTGATTACTCAATCATCCTGGGCATAATAATAATACAAATGAAACAAAATAGGACTGGAAAAAATAATGTTGGGGAGAAGGGGAGAAAGCAATGATTTTATTCCATCTTGAGCCACAGCAGTACACTCAAAAGAAGTACATAATTAGTACATATGTAAACTACCACTTGACTGAAGTCTTGAGTGAGAGCTCTTGCAGAAAATGGGCTTCAATCCATGTGCAAAGTGCAGTTGTCAAGGCTAATACTATAAATCTGTCTAACTGGTTAATTACCCCGTCTTCTATCATGTTAATGACTAAATTGGAATAGCAAAAAGCATGCCTCTGAGACAAGATTTAGTGCCAAAGGACAAGGGGGAACTTACAGCTGAAAAAAATAGCCGGATATGCTTTGTATGATCAAGTTTAATGTCATGGACTGTGTAATGTAATTCTCATTTTTATAAGCCTACATTGAAAGAAATTATATGTCTGGGAACAGCATAGCACAGCTGTTGAAAAAAAAATAATGTTTTTGATATTTGGGGGAGTGTTTGACTGAGGAAAGTCAGGAACTCTGAATTGCCTTGAACCCTTAAAATAATTAAACAACTTGAAGCTTTTTTATCACGTTGGATTAGTTCAGCAAGTTCTTGATGCATTTTGTCTTGGCTTGGTCCCAGAGATGTATAGTAACGAAGTAGAACCACTTAAGTACTGTAATACTTCTACTCCGATACATTTTTTATGTGCTGAATCGTTACTCGTTACTATTATAAAAATGTTACGAATCATGCCAAACCTATCATACCTATCATACCAAGTATCAATGCCAGAGCGGTAGATGGCTGTCACCAGGTTTGATTGGGTTTGCATTGGGAACACTTTAGCGTCAGTCTACTGCTTTGAGATGGAAGAAGACCCAGGAACACCACCATTAACACCAAGTTCTTCAACTTCAAATGATCACTGCGAGGGTGATGAAAGCGACCACCCCTGGCCCTATTACAGTCCATGTTTTCCTTTGTTGGAGCAAAAGACAATTCGTATCAAATGAAGTGCCTACTCTGCCTCCCGAAAGATTGCGAAATAATGGCCTTCAAAAATTCACCGTCGAATTTGAAGAAACATATCAAGGTAAGTTACAAATATAGCTAATGGACATAATGACACATCAGCTTGAGCTATGCCACGCTGAATGGTGTTATTGCCATCACTAATGTCAACATTTTCTTATTTTATGGCATATAGCCTACTGTTGCCAAATTTAAATCGTGGACCATGTCTCTTTTCATGCTGCCTAGTCACATGCCCGTAGCCCATTATTTTATGTATGAGGTTAGCTAATGGTTGTGGTATTGGCATAAAGTAATGATGGATGAATTTGACTGTTGCAAAGTTGCTGCGGATAAATGCAGGGCAGTAGACCTATTAATGAATTTCTGTTTTTACTATTTGTAATGTAGCCTAGTGACTTGACGTTATCCGTTTGCCTGACCAGCATGCCCGACATGCCGTTAACATAACCTTCAACCTTAGCCTGCTAGCAGCTACATTCTGTTACTCTGCTATGATTTGCTATTTGGCTAATAGCTTGTTTGGACATTTTGTTATGCATGTAGCCTAGGTCAATTCATGACGAATTCTCTTACTGTCATGACTGGTTGTGAAACTATTATTGTCTATAATGTACTCTTATATTTTAGTAATGGACTATATCAAACGACACATTGAAGACTTCACATTGCAGTCTGGTGAGATCAACAGGTCAAGCTCATCCAATGAAAGACAACTTTTTTCCTGGCATGAGGAGTTCAAAAGCACAAGACGGCGCCAAACAGCTAGAAGCGTACTTGTCCTGTTCAGTAGACAACATGGACTTGCTCAAGTCCTTTCCAGCTGTGTGTAAGATGTCAGTTAGGTTAAACACACCCCTTCCAGCATCAGCAGCGTGCGAGAGGCTTTTTAGTATTGCAGGATTAGTCTTCGGCCCAAGAAGAGCGAGACTGCATGACTCCAGTTTTGAGAACCAACTACTTTTTAGATTAAACAAAAGATTTCTAACTCCCTAACTGACTGATTTATGTAGTTTAAGAAGGGAATACTGTTCCACTGTTGATCTGTTTTTGTTTACAAAGAGCTCAGTGTTGTAAGGTGCTCTGCTCACGTGGTTTACATGAGATATACTTGTATGTTTTGGTTACTATGACAAGTTGACTGAAAAAATGTCTATCTTCCAAAAAGACATTTACTGTATGCAGTAGTTTAAGAAGGGAATAAGCAGGGGGGCAGCAGATTTACTTGATGTGTTTCTTTATTAAGAGCTTGTAAGGTGCTCTAATCACTTCAGTTTTTACATACATAATACTTGTATGTGGCCTAGTGGGGGGTATTCTAAGTAGTTGGTTAAGAGACAAACCTTAGTAAGTTGACCTGGAGGCAGTGGTTAACCTGATGATGGAAGAGCCCTTTGGCTTTGTGAGAATGATTCTTCCGGGCCGTTCTATTATAGGTTTACTATTAGGCTTAAGTTGCCCAGGTTTGTCACTTAGCCATTTTCTTAGAATACCCCTCCAGCCTTTGAGATGTTTTAGTAGTGTTTCTTTTATATATACCGAAAGTCATTTTTTAATACACAGTTGTGGCCTTTTATGTCCCTGTACTGCTGCTTCAGCCAAACAAATTGTGCCCTTTAAATATTTGAAATATAAACCATATGATATTCAGGCTGTTGACTGCTTTCTTTAATATACACAATACTTGTACTAGTACTTTTACATTCAGTACTTGAGTAGTAATTAAAGTCAGTAATTAAATACTTCTACTTGCAATACTTTTCTACTTTTCTAATACTTCTAATTTTCAGTACTTTAGTACTTCCATTTAAGTATTGTGTTTAAAGAACACTTCAACTTTTACTCAAGTCAGTTTTTTGATATAGTACTTGTACTTCTACTCCACTCCTCTACTCCAGTACTTTATACATCTCTTCTTGGTCCATCTACCACTGAAAAGCAGGGTAGAGTGATACACGCAATTGGGGTGGTGGTGGCGCCGGTGGTGCTGCTCAGCCGAAGGGGTGCAGGTTCAAGCCCCACTTTGCCTGAACCCATCACAGTGTCCTTGAGCAAGATACTGAACCCCAAATTGCACATAGTGGCAGATTGGCACGTGTGTGAATGGGTGAATGTGAGGCATACACTGTAAAGCGCTTTGAGTACTCGTAGGAGTAGAAAAGCACTAAATAAATGCAGTCGATTTACTATTTAAAGACAACAGAAAAATCATATATATTTTGAATTTGATACCATGTTTACCAATTTCATGCTTCAGACCCTCTTTAAACAACAGTGTGTGCTTTGAGAACTAAGAAGATTGGTTGCTGGAGTTTTGAAAAATGTTCTTGCATGACATAGGATTTCAGCTGCTCAACAGTCTGGGGTCTTGTTGATTGTGTTTTTCCCCATGTAGGTGGTGACAAGAGACCATCTTACAGCATAGTGTTTTAAATAGCAATGGTGGTAGGTGTGGTAGAGATGCCATTCAGCAACCAGAGGATTGCAGAGTTGCAAAGTCCTGCTTCATCTGACCCTATAAAAGTGTCCTTGAGCAAAATACTAAACCTCAAGTAGCTTCTGATAAATAGTTTGGCACCTTGCCTAGCAGCCTGCGCTGCTGGTGTATGAACATGGGTGAATGTGAGGCATGCACTGTGCTTTGAGTGCTCATAGATGCATAAATGCAGTCCATTAAATGAGGGGAGCACATTTATTTATAAAGATGTGGAGATTAATTGATTTTTTTGTACAAGTTTTGTTGTGTTGCTATTAGATAATCTTGCACAGTTCCGGCCCGTAAATGAATTATCTATGGCCCCCGGGATGATATTTGATTAGTATTAGAACTGGCCTGCTGGCCGTAGCCGCCACTGGTGTTTTGCGCTCGCCAATACTACATTACCCACAATGCAACTGTAGCGCGAAAACTCACTGCAGCGCAGCAAGCGGGCATCGGTTTCATTATTCATCAGCAGTCAGAGCAGATGTCAACTTTCAGCTACCCCCCTCCCTAAAAAATGGCTAAACGGAAGGTGGACGCTGAGAACAGGGAGTTTCAAGCCAGGTGGGAGGCAGAGTACATGTTCACGGATGTAAAAGGCAAACCTGTGTGTCTTCTGTGTGGAGAAAGTGTGGCTGTAATGAAAGAATATAATCTAAGAAGGCACCATGAAACGTCTAAAAGACACACAGAGAAAGACAAGAATATGGACATGGAACAAAGACTAAAGAAGGTGGAAGAATTAAAACAAGGTCTTAAAGCCCGGCAGGCTCTGTTCTCAAAAGCCCGATCTCAACCTGAGGCTGCTGTCAAGGCTAGTTTTATTGTGGCAGAAGAGGTTGCAAAATCGGCCATTTACAGAGGGAGAGTTTATAAAAAACTGTGTGCTTAAAGTTTGTGACGCAGTGTGCCCAGGCAAAAGGCAACTATTTTCAAACGTCAGCCTGAGGAGAAACATGTTTGCTGAACGTGTAGACCGGCTTTCCACCAATCTAAAAGAACAGCTTTTGGACATGGACATGTGATTTTTCTTTAAAGGAAGTTTGTTTTTGTCTGTGTGCCTGTTGAAAAATGTTTTCACTTGAAGTTACTGACCGAGCCATAAAAAAATACTGGATAATTCATTTAATCATTAAATAGTATACATCGTGTTAGGTCTTGGTTCAGAAGGCTATGTGCAATCATTTCAATATGTTTTAATAAACATTGAATCAGTCTGGCCCTCGGCTTGTAGCAAATTTGGTTTTTTGGCCATCTGTGTATTTAACTTTGACATCCCTGCTTTAATGTGATGACTAGCAACTCAAATGTCTGACAAGCTGTAACTAACATGTTGACAGCTACTGCTACTACAGCTACTTTCTTACGCAAATGACGCTGGATGGATATATAGGACGACAAAGGTAAGAGAGTTTGTATTTGTTTTAAATTAGCTATGCCCTTAAACTAAGTTATATTGCACAACGCAAAATAACTTACGGCAGACTGTTGGAACTCAAGTGATCCTGCAACGAAAAATTCAGCATATTGGGCACATGGAAAGCTAGAACGTGGCTATGCATACATTATATCAGATGATCTCTTCATGCTCTTTCTAAAAATGTGTGATTTAAGGAGAATTGGTGGAAATCAGTCAAAGTCACAATAAGAAATACCTCAGTCTGGTTCGCTCGTCATCAGTTTTGGTGGGGTCTGGCAACGAAAAAGTCAGGATATTGGGCACATGGAAAGTTGGAACGTGGCTATGCATACATTAAACCAGATGTTCTCTTCATGTTCTTTCTAAAAATGTATGATTTAAGGCAGATTGTTGGAAATCAGTCAGTGTCAGAGGAAAAAATTCCTCAGTCTGGTTCGCTCGTCATGAGTTTCGGTGGGGTCCTGCAATGAAAAATTCGGGATATTGGGCACATGGAAATCTAGAATGTGGCTATGCATACATTAAACCAGATGTTCTCTTCATGCTCTTTCTAAAAATGTATGATTAAAGGCAGATTATTAGAAATCAGTAAGTGTCACGGTAAAAAATACCTCAGGCTTATTCGCTCGTCATCAGTTTCGGTGGGGTCCTGCAACGAAAAACTCAGGACATTGGGCACATAGAGGGCTGGAAAGTGGCTATACATACATTAAACCAGATGTTCTCTTCAAGTTCTTTCTAAAAATGTATGATTTAAGGCACATTGTTGGAAATCAGTCAAAGTCACAATAAGAAATACCTCAGGCTTGTTCGCTCGTCATCAGTTTTGGTGTTGTCCTGCAACAAAAAAGTCAGAACGTGGAATCTAGAACCTAGATCTAGAATCTAGAACGTGGCTATGCATACATTAAACCAGATATTCTCTTCATGCTCTTTCTAAAAATGTATGATTTAAGGCAGATTGTTGAAAAGTCACAGTAAAACACATCTCAATCTGGTTCGCTCGGTTTTGGTGGGATCCTGCAACGAAAAATTCAGGATATTGGGCACATGAAAAGCCAGATTGTGGCTAGCATACATTAAACCAGATGTTCTCTTCATGCTGTTTTTATAAATGTATGAGTTAAGGCAGATTGTTAGAAAAGAGTCAAAGTCACAGTAAAACATACCTCAGTCTGGTTCACTCATCATCAGTTTTGGGAGGATCCTACAACGAAAAATTCAGGATATTGGACATAAGAAAGCTAGAACGTGGCTATGCATACATTAAACTAGAGGTTCTCTTCATGCACTTTCTAAAAATGTGTGATTTAGGGCAGATTGTAGGAAATCAGTCAAAGTTACAATAAGAAATACCTCAGTCTGGTTCACTCGTCATTAGTTTCGGTGGGGTCCTGCCACGAAAAATTCAGGATATTGGGCTCATTGAAAGTTGGAATGTGGCTATGCATACATTAAACCAGATGTTCTCTTCATGCTGTTTCTAAAAATGCATGATTTAAGGCAGGTTTTAGAAATCAGTCAAGATCACAGTAAAACATACCTCAATCTGGTTCGCTTGGCATCAGTTTTGGGGGGATCCTGTAATGAAAAATTCAGGATATTGGGCACATGGAAAGCTAGAACGTGGCTATGTATACATTAAACTAGATGTTGTCTTCATGCTGTTTCTAAAAATGCATGATTTAAGGCAGGTTGTTAGAAATCAGTCAAGATCACAGTAAAACATACCTCAGTCTGGTTCACTTGTCATCAGTTTCGGTGAGGTCCTGCAACGAAAAATTCAGGATATTGGGCACATGGAAAGTTGGAACGTGGCTATGCATACCGTAATTGAGGTAGATGGAGGTATGTCTATGAAACTCTTTAAGGGTTGGAATGTTGTCTTGTCTATAGGATAGATGTTGCATAGGATTAACGGCGCCGCTAGAAATTTTGGACCATATGACAAAATTATTTTGGGCCTCCCAAACATTGATTATAATAAAAAAAAATGTTCTCTATGTATTGAAGCTAAGGAGGGTTAGACTTGGTTTGTACTTGGATGGGAGACCAACAGGGAGAAAAATGTGCTGACAGCCTTTTATTTTTACCAAAATATTAAAAAGAAGCTCTTCATTCTCTACTAAGAGACAAAACAGTCTCACAACTAAGTACTTAAATTCAGGTCATCGGAGATTGATGAAGATGACTGGCTCACATTGTAACTGCTACTACCAAAACACACTTAGGGGTGCAACATTTTTGTTTTGTTTTTTTAATCGGTAAAAGGTAACTTTTCATTTTCTACAAAAAAAACAAAAGTAAATAGATAAAAACAATCAACTCACCATGTAGTGCTTAATTTCAGGCCATTGGAGATTGATGAAGGTTACTGGTTTGAGCTGCATTTAGTTTCGGCCATACCACACTTAGCACGCCCACTCTCATCTGATCTATACTGCTAAGCGGTGTCGGACCTGCTTGGATGGGAGACCACCAGGGAATACCAGGGGCTGAAAACATTTTATTATTACCAAATAATTACAAGGAAACTCTTCATTTTCTACTAAAGACACACTACAATCTCACAATCAAGTACTTAACATCAGGGCATCGGAAATTGATTAAAACTACTGGCTCAAGTTGCAGCCGCTGATGGCTATAACACACTTAGCATGCCCACTCTCGTATGATCTCTGAAACTAATCAGTCTCTGGTCTGGTTAGTACTTGGATGAGAGACTGTCTGGGAGTACCAGGGGCTGTAAGCTTTTTAGTTTTTTTCCAAAACAGTGAAATTTAGCTTTTGATCTACAAAACATAAACAAACCTAATGAATAATCAACTCTCACAATTAAGTTCTTCATTTCAGGCCATTGGAGATTGATAAAAGTTACTGGCTCAAGCTACAACCACTTACAGCCATACCACACTCGAAATGTTTAAGCAACTCACCTTTCCAATTCACAGATATGTTGTTATTTCCGTTTTGTTTGAGAACTCTGGCAAGAAAGCACATCAGTTTGAAAATAAAACACAAGACAAAGAAATTGCACCATTAAACTTAACTCTCTAGAATTGTAACTTTGGTGCAAGTGCAAAAAAAACATAAAGGTATACAAGCTAAAACTGACTTAGCAAGTTAGCTGAAACCATGTGGCCTAGCTAGCCACAGAGATGCAGTTGCTGGATTGACGTTTGAGAACTCTGAAAAGAAAGAGTTTGACGTTACAGCATAAGACAAAGCAAATGCACAATTAAAATTTAATGACTCCTTAGAATTGCTAGGAGCAATTCCAAATCAAATTCAAATAAAGCACTGTGTTAAGTCCTTTTGTAGCCAACATTTAGGAGCCTTGGACTCATTCATCAGGGCAAGAAGATTGTTGGCTGTTTGGGGATCTTAATCTAACTGAAAGACAGGGAGAAGGAAAAGGAGGTCAGGTGATCCCAAATGGAAAGAATCTGATTGGTCCAGCCACAAGGAGTAAGCGTTGATTGGTACATTTGAATTTAATTGAGGTAAAAGGAGGTATGTCTGTGAAACTCTTTAAGGGTTGGAATGTTGTTCTTTCTGTAGGAGAGATGCGTAGCGTAGGATATTGGAGATTAATCAAAGTTACTGGCTCAAACAGCATCCGCTAATGTCCATAACACATCTTAGCATGCCTATTCTCATTTCATCTAAGCTAAGCAGGGTTGGACTTGCTTTATACTTGGATGGGAGACCACCAGGGTGAATAATGTGCTGAAAGTCTTTTATTTTTACCAAAATATTAAAAAGAAGCTCTTCATTTTCTACTAAGAGACAATACAATCTCACAACCAAGTACTTAAATTCCGGTCATCGGAGATTGATGAAGATGACTGGCTCACATTGCAACTGCTTATGACCATAACACACTTGGTCGACTGGTCTTGCCCCCTGTAAAATGTTTGAGCTGCAGTCTGCACAAAAGCCATTAAACATTAAAACGAGTTATTATTATTATTATTCCACAGGAGGAACGTGAATGGAAAAACTTCAAAAAAGCCTGACTGTACCATTTTAGAATTGTATACAGCCAATACGTTGAAAATGTCAAAATAAGTTCATGTCTTGGCTTTATTTTATTTTACACGTCAGATACATCAACTCCAGTGAAAAAGCTTCAGAGGCCCAAAAAGCCATTTTTTACATTTTGAGCACCAACAGTTTGGAAATCTGAAAAAATGTGAGCCCATTCTAAATTTCCAAACCTTAAACATTTCGAGTGTGGTATGGCCAAAAGTGGTCGTAGCTTGAGCCAGTAACCTTCATCTCCAATGGCCTGAAATTAAGAACTTAATTGTGAGAGTTGATTATTCATTTAGTTTTGTTTATTTTTTGTAGAAGATCAAAAGCTACATTTGGAAAAAAAACTAAAAAGCTTACAGCCCCTGGTATTCTCATCCAAGTACTAACCAGACCAGAGACTGCTTAGCTTCAGAGATCATACGAGAGTGGGCATGCTAAGTGTGTTATGGCCATCAGCGGCTGCAACTTGAGCCAGTAGTCTTCATCAATCTCTGATGCCCTGAAGTTAAGTACTTGATTGTGAGATTGTAGTGTGTCTTTAGTTGAAAATGAAGAGCTTCCTTTTAATGTTTCGGTAATAATAAAATGCTTTCTTAATAAAATAATAAAATGCTTAAATTGGGTCTTCATGCGATCCTGAGCCCCCTTCAGGTTCACGAGCCACCTGGCAAGCTGCTGCCAGACGATCTCTAAATGTCTCTAAATGTGACTCTCCTTCACTTTCCTCAAGTCCACCTCATGTCAAAACACAAGTTCGAAGGGGGTAAAACCTGTAGCCTGTAGCCACACTATCTCTAAGGGTAAAGGAGAGGAGTGGAAGATCTACATCCCAATCCCCTGAATGCTGAACTGAATAAGCCTTAATAACAGTTTTCAAGGTCTGATGGCATCGTTCAATTGCCCCCAGAGACTGAGGATGGTATGCTGAAGAGGTGACTTGCTCTATTCCCAGTTGACAAAACACATCCTGGAATGCACCAGATACAAAGTTGGATCCCCTATCAGACTGTATCTACTTCGGCAGACCAAAGCGAGAAAAAAAACAAATTAAAGTGTCAAGAACAGGCTTTGCTTTAATATTCCTCAGAGGTACAGCCTTTGGAAACCGCATAGCAACATCAAATATAGTTAACAGATACTCATTCCCTTTCCTGGTCTTGGGTAAAGGCCCACACAGTCAATCATTACCCTAGAGAACGGCTCCTCAACCACAGGCAAAGAACACATTGGAGCTGGTGGAATGGCTTGGTTCGGTTTTCCCACTACCTGGCAGACGTGACAAGATCGACAGAAAGCTACCACATCCCTGTGTAAATAAGGCTAATTGTCAAAGGATTTTAGCCTGAGTTTTCCTAAATACTAGGTGGCCAGCCATTGGGGTCTCATGAGCTAAGTGCAGCACCTCTTCCCTGAAACTCTTAGGCAACACCACCTGGTCAACAAACCACACTTTAGTGGCAGGCCGATCTGAAGGCCTCAACTTCCGCATCAATACGTCATCCCTTACATAAAATCCTTGAGCCATATCCCTGCTCTCTTCAAAACTGGCTGCACTATTCATTACAACAGACAAATCCGGATCTTCCTTCTGTCCAGCAATAAGATCCTCACGGTTATACTTCTGGGCATCAGGCAGACCATCTAAAGATGTAAAGGTGTCTGCCAGCTCGACCGGCAGATCAGATACATGGGACCTGGCTTCCTGATGAGACTGAGAACGGGTGACTACACAAGCTGGAAATGCTTCTGGACATTCTTTTTCTAAAGCTATTGTGTCTGGGGACTCACACAGCACAGGACTTACAACAGGGATTACACAGATCTGACTGCCTGCAAGATCTGTGCCAGTAGAGGGGGCAGACCTATTGATGGACAAAGAGGGCACTACACCCACCGTGACCAACCTAGTAACTAAGCTAGACCTTAGAAATACTCTATGGAGAGGAACAGGGCCATATTCACCCCCAAGCCCCTTCAACAAAACTGAAGCCTGACACAAAGTATCATCAGAAAATGGAAACAAACTAGACACCATCAAAGACTGAGTGGCACCTGTGTCTCGCAGTATGGTCAGGCACCTCATTCTCCCCTTCTTCCAATGCAACCACACTTTGAGATACAAAACTTTTATCAGAGTCTACACTAACAGACACAGGAGACCGCTCAGGCTCTGAAGAGAGAACATACCTACCCTCAGTGGACACTAGGGACACAGGCTGATAGCCACCACTCTGATTTCTCCTAGCGAGCAAATGGCACCTAGACTTCATATGCCCCGGTTTCTTATAGTAGTGGCATATTATTTCAGCCGACTGGGCAAAAGGTGGGGAAGGCTTAGCTGGCAAAACTGATTTAACAGAGGAGTAAGATGGAGACTGACATGGCTTATCAATATCTTTCCTCCCATCTATACCTGGATTTCTTGCCATGATTGGAGGCTTACTCCTCCAAGGCTCACGATCGACCAACACATAATTACCAGCCATCTCAGCTGCCTTATGCTGCTCCGTCACCTGTTGTTCATTTAAATGAACCTCAATGGGACGAGGCACACTGATCTTAAACTGCTCTAGCAATACGAGTTGGCGCAATTTTTAGAAAATATGGATCTCACAGGCCCACAGCCATTTCTCAAACCCAAGTTGTTGCTGTCTGGCAAAATCTATATAACTCTGTCCAGGTGACAGCTTACTATGCCTAAACTGCTGCCTGTAAGCCTCAGGCACCAAATCATATGCCCGCAGCACTGCCTTTTTAACAGTTTCATAATTGCTACTATCAGCAAAACCTAAAGAAATACATGCCTCTTGGGCCTTACCTGTTACCTCCCTGCAGATTAATGTGACACATTCATCCCTAAGCCATGATCTTTCCACCGCAACATGCTCAAAAGCTTCAAAAAAGTTGTCAGGTGTGTCAGAACAGAAACTTTGCATTATTTTTACACACCGAGAGACATCAAATCTACTCTCATGTTCACGTTGGCGCTGACGATCCTGACTTTCTTTTTTCGTTTGTTCAAGTTTGGCATTAACCAACTGCAACTCGCTTTGTAGATCTCTTTCTCTTTGCTCTCACTGTTCTACTTCAAATATTCTCTCTTTCTCTCGGCAGGTCTCTGATGTACGTTCATGAAGTGTAAAGCAAGACAATCAATGAGTTGAATTTTCTTTTTGTCTTCTGTATAATCGATTTAGATGAATTCAAAAATCTGCACAATGTCGGATTTTGTGAGCTTTGTTAAACGCCCATGAGTCACGTCTTCCTGAAGAAACTCGTGCACGCTAAACTCCATGACTGTAGGCCTGTTTTACAAACACCATAGCAAAATATTTTTATACAAAAAAAGGATCCAAGTAAATACCTAACTGCTACTGTAATGGCCACAAAACCGCCAATGAAAACAAAACCATACACGGCATTTCCCTTGTGATGCTATTTTTGAAGCTTTCATACAAAATGGGCAAGACACTTACAACCCAGATAGCAAGCACACGTTGGCATTGGTTGGCTACTGGTTGGAAAGGTCGGCGGTGGAATTCCAACGTTGGGCCGCCTTCACACCAATATCAGTCGTGCAACATCTATCGAACGCAGACGTTGGGTTAAGGTCGGATTCGCCCCAAAAGCCGACGTCAAAAATCCACAGTTGGTTCAACGTTGGTTTGACGTCATCAACAAGGCACTACTTTTTATTTGCATCAACCGTCCTTACAAAACCTGAATAAATCACAATGTCTGAACAAATACTCCCCAATAGTGTTTTACATGCGCAACTAAAACAAATTTCATACCATATTGACTTCCAACATCGAACCACCGTCATGCCAACGTTGATCCAACGTCAAGCTGGTCACCGCTTTATCACAGTAGGCAATTATGTTTGATGACCCAATTAGGAAACCAAGTATGATAGTTGAGTTCACAATACTACAGCTAAAGTCTGTATAACCCCAGTGTGTTCAGAATGCGCAGAATTTACAGAATAAAGATTATGGGCAATAGTTATGTGCAGACAGGCTACAAATAACTGGGGGAGTAGAATGTACATTCAGGAGAATGGAAGTAAGAGTAAATTAGTATGCTTAACACTCTGGGGTCTGTGACATTTCAGCCCTCAAAATATCCCATAGGGATATATCAACCCCAGCATATTAAATGACTATGCAACCTTTTGGGGAAAAACTAATTTTCCACCTCCCCTTAAGTTAAATGGTTGGTTGTCACCACCCTGTCTTGTCTACCTCTGTTTCCTCTCGTCTCCACCGTTAACAAGCTCAATCGAATCCAATCAAGCCTCTCATTTCCTTGTTCTCTGATAATCACTGGTTAAGACTCCACCTGCATCCCACTGATTGTTCCCTATTGTTCTCCCCAGCTGTGTCTTGTTTTCCTCTAATACCTGTGAGTATTTATTCTTCTCTGTTTCAGACACTCTTTGTTAGAGCATTAGCGAACCAGCACGCTTTATAGCAAATGGCGACCATATTAATCCTGACTCCTGTATCTGCTCCTCTGTTCCTGTTCGTTACCTGCCTCTGTTCCAGCCCGTTTCTTGTTTCCCCGTCTGGTCCCCGGTCTGTTTTGTTTCTGTTCTCTGCATGATCACCTGCCTGTGCTGAACCCGGACCGTCCTGACCTACGCCTCTGCTCGTCTGCCCTGGTTACTGACCTGTTGCCTGCCCACAACCTACACTCTGCCCACCTGCCCTGGTTTCCGACCCGTCATCTGCCTTTGACTGACGCTCTGCGCTCCATCCCCGGCTACCGACCCGCCACCTGCCAGTGACCGACGGCTGCTCTCCTGCCCCGGTTCCCGACTTGCCCTCGACCAACGCTCTACTCCTGTGCCCCGGCAACTCGACCCGATGCCTGTCCGACCACAAGTTCCTCTGCCAGCCCTTCTCAGCTCTGCGCGGCTTCTGCATCCCCGCACCGAGGACGCGCTCTCAGAGCACAATCTCACTTCCCCTTTCCCCAATCTTTAAATAAAAACTGTTTGCAACTTGACGCGATTGTGGTCCATCCTGTCTGTTTTGTGACACTGGTTGTGTTATTGCATTTGAATGTGGACATTAACCCAATGATTGTGGCTAATACAATGGATTGTCTTTATTTTGTGTTGGTCACCCTTAGAATGTATCACATCGTTGAATTTGTGGAAGCAAAGAAGTTACGGTGGTACCATCAAACTGGCTCAATGGGGACCAGACCTTCTGGCCTCCTTGCAAAACCATGTCTCTGTCCCACAAGGCTGCACAACATCAAGATGAGCCTACTGCACTTTGGACGCTCTACAATATTTGTGTGCTTTATTCTAATGGTATAGTAAAGCTTAAAGTCTATTAGTTATGAATGTTTTGTTATGTAGCATTAGGATTATCCTTACCCAGGACTGCCAACCTTGTAACCTTGACCACTTCCCAACACTAACATATTGAGCATTACAGCAAGTTTTACATCATACCACACCATCTTATTGTCTGTATGGACAGTACGCAACTTCAACTCTGTTGAAAAAGTCTTTAGTTTTGTGTATGTAGTTAAGTAATGATTACTCTACTTTTTGATATATTTTGTAGCCTGTCAGACTTGAATAAGATATTGAATTTGCACTGACAATGTGCACTGACACTCTCTTGCACTATGGGTACCACTGCAGCTTTCTGCATTTTCCCACCCCACTCTACAACCTAACTTTACTGTATTGGAACACAATTCATATCTTCCTTCGTATTTTTGTAGCATGTGGGTGTGTATGCCATGGGTCTGTGTGCCTGTGTGTATTTATGTTGTGTATAAGCTAGGCTACTGGTCACCTTCATTTCTTTCTGGATAAAAAAAGTCTATCTCTATATATCTATATTTATTAGGCTTAATTTTCACGTGTTCCTTTAGGGGCTCCGTAAGAGACAGAGGTTAGCCTATAGGTCTACGTCTGCAAAAATACTACACAGGACTGAAGCTCACTCTCCCTGTCTCATTGACACACTCACGCTTCTTCAGCCAATTGACTCCTTCTCAATTGGAGTGCAGGGAGGCGGTGCAGGGTGGTTGGGTGAAAATAAAGAGTTCTTATTGGTCGAAAGCACTCTGCTGCGTGCAGATCTCTGTGGCTCAGAATCAGAATCAGAATCAACTTCAATGACAACCTTCACTTCTTTTACTGTCTATGGTGACAGTGACGATTTAACTGAAAGTGACAAAATACGAGGTGAAACAATATGCGTACTTTAGAGCATGGAATCATACAAGCGTAGAAGGAGGTTAAAGTGCGTGTCCGACACCCAAATGCATACATGTTGGCAGGTCTGCTCACCTAAATTGAACGCCTCACCATCTGAATCTAATCTGTATCATCTGGCATGTTAACAGATTCGTATAAACATGCCCTGTCAAAATTGCTTGCAAGTGTGCAATCCAATCTCCAAACAGACGAGGAAGATGACAGCATCCTGGAGTGTCTTAAAAGAAGAAATCGGTAATGTGAATATGCCATTTCCCAGTGCTGTGAGCTCACAACATGGCGGAGGGGGATCCAAGTGGTTCAGAATGTCCTAACAGTTTTTGTATGTTCTTGAATGTGCGTAGACTGCTGTTATTCAACAACAAGCTAAAACCAGCTTTAATTTTTATTTAATCTTTAATCAACCAGAGACTGCAAAAAATACAAATCGTCAAGAGACAATTTCCTGTACGTACAACTTCATCCAGCAAAAAGGTTTTCACCCAACTAGTGAATGTTCCTAGTATCACTGTCCCTAAAGGTAAGGACCGTAACAGTCTTTTGTAATGTGGCCATTTTGCAGCAGCCATTTTTCCATTTTTCAAGCAGTGGCAGTAAGTACAGGTGTTATTAACGACTTCCAGTTATTATGACCGCCGCTAGCGAAGCTAGCGAAAGCGGTCATATTGGTGTTGCTGCACGTTTTTCCCTTTTTTTTTTTTTTTTTTTTTCACCGATTTTCCGTCAACGATTCCTGGGACACTGAAACTCAGGGGGAGATGAATGTTTGTAGGCATGTAGCCCTAGAAGTTTGTGAGCGAATATGAGCTTTTGGCCCCCAAGGGCCCCCCCCCCACTGTGCCAGTGTCCGTCAAAGAGGGGGAGACCGGCAAAAGTTTTCGCTGAATAACTCGATGAACCTTTCACCCAACAACAGAAAATTTTTGTAATATGTCGGTGTTACAGAGACGTATCAACCCAGCCCATAAACACTCACTTGAAGCATAGCGCCACCTACTGATATGGGTAAATGCAAAAATTGGGATTTTGAGTTGGCAATATCTTGGACCGAGAAGGTGGGAACTGCGCAAAATATGTCATGCACGATCACCCTAAAGACTTCTAAAACCACAGCACAAGCCATGAAATTTGGACCATAGGGGGCGCTGTAATTGCAGAAAATGTCATTTTGCCTATTATCTAGAGAATGCTAATGTTTACAGCAATTTTCTTTTTATTGTGAAAACTACTGACCCTCACGCATTGAAAACACTGGTCAAAGCCCACTTCCAACGAAAACGGTTTACGTGAAATTTTAACATTGCCAAAACGAATCTGAACGAACTCGTCATAGGCCGTTAATGTGAATCTCACCAAATTTGGTATACGTCATCTACAGACAATGCTGACAAAAAGTTATCAAAGGATTTATCTTGAGATAAATTGTTTCGAAGTTACACGTCAATGAACATTGAACACGTAGCTTAAAATGTTTTAAAAGTACATATCTTGGCTTTTAATTGCTCAAATTTGGTCAAACTTGGCATGCCATCTCTAAACTGCTTTTTTGTCATGTGTACTAAATTTTGTGACATTTCGTCATAGGGGGCGCTGTTTATCGCCAAAGCTAGGTGTCAAAAAACAGTTTTTGTTAAATAACTCGTTAACATTTTTGCCCAAGATTTTGTGTTAGTATGTTGGTGTTACAGAGACGTATCGACCCAGCCCATAAACGCTCACGTGAAGCAAAGCGCCACCTAGTGATTAGGGTAAATGCAAAAATTGGGATTTTGAGTTGCCAATATCTTGGGCCGAGAAGGTGGGAACTGCACGAAATATGTCATGCACGATCACCACAAAGACCTCTGAAACCACAGCACATGCCATAAAATTTGGTCCATAGGGGCGCTGTAATTGTAGAAAATGTAATTTTGCCTATTATCTAGAGAATGCTAATGTTTACAACATTTTTTTTTTTATCGTGAAATCTATTGAACCTCACGCATGGAAAACACTGGTCGACGCCCACTTCCAACGAAAACAATTTACATGAAATTTGAACATTGCGAAAACGAATCTGAACGAACTCGTCATAGGCCGTTAATGTGAATCTCACCAAATTTGGTATACGTCATCTACAGACAATGCTGACAAAAAGTTATCAAAGGATTTATCTTGAGATAAATTGTTTCGAAGTTACACGTCAATGAACATTTAACACGTAGCTTAAAATTCTTTAAAAGTACATATCTTGGCTTTTAATTGCTCAAATTTGGTCAAACTTGGCATGCCATCTCTAAACAGCTTTTTTGTCATGTGTACTAAATTTTGTGACATTTCGTCATAGGGGGCGCTGTTTATCGCCGAAGCTAGGTGTCAAAAAACAGTTTTTGTTAAATAACTCGTTAACATTTTTGCCCATGATAACGATTTTGTGTTAGTATGTTGGTGTTACAGAGACGTATTGACCCAGCCCATAAACGCTCACGTGAAGCATAGCGCCACCTAATGATAAGGGTAAATGCAAAAATTGGGATTTTGAGTTGCCAATATCTTGGACCGAGAAGGTGGGAACTGCACGAAATATGTCATGCACGATCACCACAAAGACCTCTGAAACCACAGCACATGCCATAAAATTTGGTCCATAGGGGGCGCTGTAATTGTAGAAAATGTAATTTTGCCTATTATCTAGAGAATGCTAATGTTTACAACATTTTTTTTTTTATCGTGAAATCTATTGAACCTCACGCATGGAAAACACTGGTCGACGCCCACTTCCAACGAAAACAATTTACATGAAATTTGAACATTGCGAAAACGAATCTGAACGAACTCGTCATAGGCCGTTAATATGAATCTCACCAAATTTGGTATACGTCATCTACAGACAATGCTGACAAAAAGTTATCAAAGGATTTATCTTGAGATAAATTGTTTCGAAGTTACACGTCAATGAACATTTAACACGTACCTTAAAATTCTTTAAAAGTACATATCTTGGCTTTTAATTGCTCAAATTTGGTCAAACTTGGCATGCCATCTCTAAACAGCTTTTTAGTCATGTGTACTAAATTTTGTGACATTTCGTCATAGGGGGCGCTGTTTATCGCCGAAGCTAGGTGTCAAAAAACAGTTTTTGTTAAATAACTCGTTAACATTTTTGCCCAAGATAACGATTTTGTGTTAGTATGTTGGTGTTACAGAGACGTATCAACCCAGCCCATAAACGCTCACGTGAAGCATAGCGCCACCTAGTGATAAGGGTAATTGCAAAAATTGGGATTTTGAGTTGCCAATATCTTGGACCGAGAAGGTGGGAACTGCACGAAATATGTCATGTACGATCACCACAAAGACCTCTGAAACCACAGCACATGCCATAAAATTTGGTCCATAGGGGGCGCTGTAATTGTAGAAAATGTCATTTTGCCTATTATCTAGAGAATGCTAATGTTTACAACATTTTTTTTTTTATCGTGAAATCTATTGAACCTCACGCATGGAAAACACTGGTCAACGCCCACTTCCAACGAAAACAATTTACATGAAATTTGAACATTGCGAAAATGAATCTGAACGAACCCGTCATAGGCCGTTAATGAGAATCTCACCAAATTTGGTATACGTCATCTGCAGACAATGCTGGCAAAAAGTTATCAAAGGATTTATCTTGAGATAAATTGTTTCGAAGTTACACGTCAATGAACATTGAACACGTAGCTTAAAATTTTTCAAAAGTACATATCTTGGCTTTTAATTGCTCAAATTTGGTCAAAGTTGACATGCCATCTCTAAACAGCTTTCTTGTCATGTGTACTAAATTTTGTGACATTTCGTCATAGGGGGCGCTGTTTATCGCCATATATAGGTGTCAAAAGACCTATATATATATATATTTTTTTTTTTTTTTATATAATACTCCATACAAGACAATCTTATGACTACCATCTCTACACAAACACCAAGTGGCAAGAGTTCAAATTAACACATGTAGGCTACATACATACTATGACAACACCTACCGTTTCATAAATCACTCCTACACACTACAACATCACACACAATCTCATTCATTCAAAAAACACATCCATACCCACTTCCAAGACATAATTTCCAATCTAATTCCCACCTCACAACACTGTTCTACCACACACTTGTCATGCCAACAGTTCTCACATTTCAATACATTGCGGCGGTCATACCATGTATCGCTATGCGGTACATCTAGTTATTAATGTCATACATACATTAAATCAATAACATATTTAATATATATGTTCATATTTCAACATGTGTACAGTATATTTGATTACAGTTGTGTAAATATTAGTGGAAATAACAGTGGCTATCATTAACACCAGTGTTTACCATGCACAAAAATGGTTGCTGTCAAATAGGCATATTCTTGACCTCACTGGAATATTTTTCTCAAAATTTTTTCTATGCATCATTACAAAGCTGTCTGCATATAAATGGTCACCTCTGCTGTGATGTATCACATTCTTGTGGAATGTTTTCCAAACTAACTGATCACACGTTGGCTCCAACTGGCCTCTGACCGAGATGGAGGAAGGACCCTGAGGGCAATTCGTAATTAATGTTTTTTCAGTGTATTAATAGTTTCCCCAGCAACATTTGATGTTTGAAATGATAGTCCATTATAATTGTATATGACACGTGAATGATTGTGCTTGTTTCTTTTGACTTACATAGGCTCCTTGTATTGATTACTGTAATTGGGCAACTATCAGCGTCAGAAGTGGGCCAATCATCCAGCGCAAGGTGCTCCGCAATCGGGCCGGGTTCGCACTAAGGGCTTGGACAGGAAATTACCTAGATTCATGCCGAGTCTTGGCCTAGTGTTTTTGCCATAATCATGCCGCTTCTGGGCCATGGAGTTTTTGCTACCTGGGCAGTCTTCTGTTCAGGAAAAACTCACACATGGGGAAAACAGCTCTGGAGATGAAATCACCTATAATCAATTTTACCCCCACCAATCAGCACACTCTCCCGCAGCCTTCTCATTTCTTCTTCTTCTTCTTCTAACAGACCTGCATAACAGTGGTATGGCCAAACAGCCAACAATCTTCTTGCCCTGATGAATGAGCCCAAGGCTCCTAAATGTTGGCTGCAAAAGGACTTAACACAGTGCTTTATTTGAATTTGATCCGTAATTGTTCCTAGTATCCTAGGAGTCATTAAATTTTAATTGTGCATTTGCTTTATCTTATGCTGTAACTTTTGTTCTAAAAGAGAAGTTAAGTACAAGTTGTTCAGTGCATTCTCAAAATTCATGCCAGGAGATATTCTTGGAAGAGCTGGGTCTTCAAGAGTTTCTTGAAGGTGGAGAGGGTATCAGTTGATCTGGTTGCACTTGGAAGGTCATTCCACCAGCGTGGAACCAAACATGAGAAGAGTCTGGATTGACCTGCACAAGGTGTTGGCCGTGCTAGATAACGTTCCTTAGAGGATCGAAGCGGTCAGCGGGTGACATAGGGCTTATATATATATTTATATCAGTGGCGACTGGTGGTCACAAAAATAGGGGAGGACAGAGGGTAAAGTGGTCAGGTGGGTGAATGAGCGGGTAAATGTGAGTAGATGGGTGGATTGTTGAAAGAGAGAGAAAAAATTACAAAAACAGAAAGGTGTCTTGGTGCTTGCTCTTAGGGGATTGTGTTAAATAAAATTATTGTTTTTTGAGGACACATGTCAGCATGAGAAATACCATACAGTGCAACGAGTATGTTTTGTTTGTGGTAATGTCAGTCAGTCTTTTGTGCTTTACCCTGCAATATTGTGAAAGAGATTAAATGATTTTGAAACACCAGAAGACTGCAACTGCTCTGCATGCCCAAATACGCCGTAGCATCTATCAAACGCTTCAGCATATCCCTATTACGACGCACTTTAGCATTGAGCTGTGCCACTTGCAACCGGGCACCCTCGTCCACAAGTTGATCAACGGCATGCTACCTATAACAATTTTTCGCGAATAGCTGCACCAACGTGGTAGTTACACTTGTCGTGATGCTTGGTGGCCCTGTCCAAATTCTTAAGGTCACTAAATCCCTGTACAGACCATGTTTGAGATTTTCCTACCAACAGGCAAGGCCAGCAATATAGACAATTGGTGGCAACACTAGCAGTTAGCCATAGCTATCTTTGATACCATGTGGTGTTAAACACAATGACCTTACCATTAGTTTTTTCAATGTCAATTTTTGGAACTGGTCTCTCCTCTGTTTTGATTTTCACCTTCTCATCGTCCTTTAGTGTGTGAAATGGGGTATTTAACATCATGAATACGTCTCGTTTTTCCATTCTTTTTTTATCGACACAACAAAGCAAAACTCTACACAGGGTCAAACTCTCGGCCGTCTGCACCATCACGAATGACAGGTCTGTCGACAATGACAGTAGTACAAGACCTTGCGTGTCAACCCATCAATCCACCCTTTCATTCTGATTGGGCCCATTGACGAATGTGGCTCCGGTGATTGGCTGATTGATGAAAGGTGACATTTTGAACTGACCCACTCAAAGGGAGGACGTTCCTCCCTTTTTGCCATTCACTCCAGTTTAAAAGAGGAGTCCGCGAATCGCCCGGGTTCATAGTGTTTATAATGGATGTCAATGACGGAGTAAGGGAGGACGATATTTTGGTGACTTGTTTTTTCAAAGTAATAAAATAGAATTATTTCAGCTGTTTTGACATGTTTTTGCGTGTTTATCTATTAAATATCTTTGATTTTTTATAAATTTCTCTTGGAAGTTCTTTCTTTAAAAATTCCTCCCTTCCTCCCTTTCCTCAATGGAGGAGTCGCTTCTGATATATATATATATATATATATATATATATATATAGAGAGAGAGATATGTCATAAGACTTTATTATATAATATAATACAATGTTCAGGGAAATGGAAAACACCAGAGGACAAAAATGTTAGAGAGCTCTTCCAGTAGGCCTGTGGGGAGGACACCAATTTGCTTACTCTGTGGCTGTGTTTCCGTTACAGCTATACACGGCTGGCCAGTCAGTCAAAGTCACAGTAAAATTTACCTCAATCTGGTTCGCTCGGCATCAGTTTTGGTGGGATCCTGCATCGAAAAATTGAGGATATTCTGCTCATTGAAAGTTGGAACGTGGCTATGTGTTACCACCACGCCCTGGAGTGGGTGTGAACCTGTAGCATTTACCCCTGTGATGGGATTAAACACAGCACATCAGAAATACGTGGCAATGGCGTTTCTGCATCGTTTATTCTGCAGTTGAGCCTCTGGCCACGTTCAGATCCCATCACCTACAGCGCCCCCTGCTGGCTTAGATATGCCAGGCCATTTATCAATTGGCAAACACCATGCAGAATATGTGTTTCTTTTTAAATCTTGACTGAAATGTTCATGAACTAAATGAATTACTTGCCTTTAAGAAATGTTTCTTATTAATTATTTATATATAATGTGTGTGGTGTATCCTGCATACATGAGTTTAAGAAAAATTACGTTACTGTACTAGACCAACCCGCTACATATGCATACAATAAACTAGATGTTCTCTTCATGCGCTTTCTAAAAATGTATGATTTAAGGCAGATTGTTGAAAATCAGCCAGTGTCACAGTAAAAAATACCTCAGTCTGGTTCAGTTCAATTAAATTCAATTCAGTTTTATTTATACAGCGCCTTTTACAATAGTATTGTCTCATGGCGCTTCACAGAAGGAGCACCCAAGAGCAACAGGGGCAAGGAAAAACTCCCTTATGTTCAGTTAATCTAGGAAGAAACCTTGGGCAGATCCACGACTCAAGGGGCTAACCCAACTGCCAGGGGTCATGGAGAAAAATTACAATCAGTAGTAACCATGACAGACTATAAGTTGCCTATGGTTTAGCTAAGGTTCATAATAGTTCATAATAGAGTATTATCCCACTTTTACATTACATGGTAATCAGTCTATAGGTGGTTATCAGGAATTATGGCTGGACAATGTAGCAGCGGCCAGGCATAGTGACAAACTCGAAGGAGTGAGATGGGTCATGGGGGTAACAGTAAGGGTCCATTTGACAGCGCCATTGTGAGGGGGGGTCAATCACGAAGCCTCAGGAAGGGGAGTCGGGCCCAGCATCGGCGTCCAGGAAGGTCCTCTGTGATGGGGAGTCGGTCCTGACATGGGCCTCCCGTAGTGTTGGTTGTAGTCCACTCAGGAGGGGAGGGTGAGAGGAGTCCGCCAGAATGAGGCAGGGATGACACTCAGCAAAGATAATTGTGGACAGAGGAAAATAGTGAATTAGCCAGGCTCACACATCAGAAAGCAAATGTGTAATTTGGCATACATACATGTGTATAAAATATATATATATATACATATAAATATTGAGAGAGAGCTGAAGGAGAGAGAGAGAGAGAGGGAGTTGTACGGCAACATATGGTTCAAATCATACCTCTCTGGTCGCTACCAGTTTGTACACGCTGGGTCATCAACCCATAGCAAAGTAAAGTTTGGTGTACCCCAAGGCTCAGTGCTAGGTCCCCCGCCCATCACCAAAACGTACTCAGTGGCCTGTCACTGTCATGTAACGCAAAAGTTAAAGACCTCGGGGTGTAAAATACATTTCAAAAACATCTCTTTTTCACCCACGAAATATTGCTAAGGTTAGAAAGTTCCTATCCTTTGAGGATGCTGAAAAATTAATAGGCGCATTGATTACTTTCAGGCTCGATTATTGCACTGCTCTGTTCTCTGGGTGTAGTAATACTTGCATCAAAAACCTACAACTAATACAAAATGTTGCGGCCCGAACACTCACCAGGACTAAAAAATATGAACATATCTCTCCTATTCTTGCTTCGCAACTTTGGCTCCCTATTAAAAGTCGAATTGATTTAAAAATTCTCCTCCTAACCTACAAAGCCCTTAAGGGTGATGCACCAACATATATTAAAGATTTACTTGTCCCTTACCTCTTCTCATGGGTCTTTTGGGAGGGACTGCCTCTGCTAAGCAGCACTATAGGAGGCACCAATGTAGGCCCGACTCCCCTTCCTTGAGGCTTTGTGACTGACCACCCCCTCACAATGGCGCTGTCGAATGGACCCTTACTGTTACCCCCATGACCCATCCCACTCTTTGTCACTATGTCTGGCCGCTGCTACATTGTTCAGCCATAATTCCTGATAACCACCTATAGACTGACTACCATGTAATGTAAAAGTGGGATAATACCTTAGCTAATGAACCTTAGCTAAAACCATAGGCAATTTGTAGTCTGTCATGGTTGCTACTGATTGTAATTTTTCTGCATGACCCCTGGCAGTTGGGTTAGCCACTTGAGTCTGCCCAAGGTTTCTTCCTAGATTAACTGAATATAAGGGAGTTTTTTCTCGCCCGTGTTGCTCTTGGGAGTGCCACGAGAAAATACTACTGTAACCCTAGGTGCTGTACAAATAAAACTGAATTGAATTGAGAAAGACCACACTGAGTCAGGCCGAAAATTTAGTGGGACAGCCAAATTCATAGCCCTCCTCTGTCTCTCTACAGCAGCCTACCCCTTTCTCGGAGAGACAGGGGCCCCTGAGACCGGGGAAGAGCCTCTGCCCCTCACATACATCAAGCCACTGAGGGCAATACGTGCATTCAAAACCTCCCTGACACCACGGAGGAGCCTTGGGCGCCCCCTGTATCCCAGGTCAATGAGGGGGAAGTCAATCTTTTTACAACCTCTACAAGAGGAGGACAATAACCCTTCTACCAATGACACAGAACAGGCGAGTCCATAGTAGTGGAGGTTCATTACTCCAACCAGAACAGTGCCAAAGTTAGTACAACTGAGGCAGTTAGTGTTGGTATTCTTTGTCCTTAAGTGTGCTTGAGAAAAAGAATCATTTGATATTTGATACGAAAAGGCATGAACATGACGTGTGACATTTTGAGTGTTAATGAAAATGTCAAAATGTGGTGAAGAAAGGCATATAAGCTGTAAACCTTTCCATTGCAAGGTAACTGACCTGAAACTTGTAATATTTGTAGAGAGTTGTGTAACTACAACGTTCTGACATGGTTTAGTTCAATTACATTCCGTATGAAATTAATTGTAAAAAAAATTGGTATTCTATGTCCTAAAGTTTGCATGAGAAAAATCATTTGATATTTGATTCGAAATGTTGGACATTTTGACTATTGATAAAGAAAATGTCAAAATATGGTGCAGAAAGTCATATAAGCTACAACCCTTCCAATGTAAGGTAATTGAACTAAAACATATAATTTTTGTAGCATTAGCACAACGATCTGACGTGTTAGTTCAGTAACCGTAGTTACCTTGCATTGGGTCGTTTTGTACGCCATATGATAGGAATTGTAAAAAAATGATATTCGCTGTCCTAAAGTGCGCTTACGAATAAAGAATTATTTGACATTTGATACAAAATTACCTGAACATGACATATGTGACATTTTGAGTGTGGACAGTGGCAAACTTAGCTACAGAAAGTCATAGAACCTGTAAACCTTTCCAATGCAAGGTAACTGAAAAAGAATCATTGGCCATCTGGTACGAAATGGCATGAACATATCAAGTCTGATGGTTTGAGTGTTGAAAATCAAAATCAAAATGTGATACCGAAAGTCATATTACCATTCCAGTGCAAGGTAACTGAACTAAAACATTTAATTTTTGTAGCGTTAGCATGTTTTAGTTCAGTAACTGCAGTTACGGTGGGAAAAATTGTAATATCCTAGAGATGAATATTAATGTGATACAAATGTATGCCATGTGTGATACAAAGGTATTTTCTGTGTAACCTGAGTCTAAAGAGTTAAGACAACAAACCAGAGCAGATTAGGGTTAGGAACAGGGGAAACAGAGGTTGCTGGTGAAAACCAATTAAACATCTATCTTCACCAGGACAGGAAATAGATATTTATCTACACCAGGACAGGGAACCTAAACAAGCTAAAACAATAAGAGGACGAGAAATCAAAGGTCATTGTGAGGGCAGGGAGGTCTGCTATTTGGTTTACGAGTGATGTCTGCTCTGGGGGGTGTAAAAGGGAATCCTAGTTTTCAGGAAGACGGGCTTGTTACTATACATTCCTAGGTTTGTGTGGGTAACTTGTCTCCGGCGTCGTGATTAAAGACTGCCGTGATCCACCAAGTTGCCTGCCTAGTACTTTTGACCACATTACCTTGAATTGCATTGGTTTATAAGCCGTATGATATGGTATGGTATTCTAAGTCCTGGACAGTGTTTAACAAAAAGAATCATTTGACATTTGATAGAAATAGCATGAACATATGAGTGACATTTACATGTCAAAATGTGGTACAAAAAGGCGTATAAGCTGTAAAACTTTCCATTGCATGGTTACTGACCTAAAACAGTGTTAACACAATGACCTGACATGGTTCAGTAACCGTAGTTACCTTGCATTGGGTCGGTTCATATGCCCTATGATGTGAATTGTAAAAAAATGATATTCTCTGTCCTAAAGTGTGCTTGCGAGTAAAGAATCATTTGACACGAATATGTCAAGTGTGTTCTTATGAGTATGTCAAGTGTGTTCTTATGAGTATTGACATTGAAAATGTCAAAATGTGGTACAGAAAATCATATCAGCTGAGACCAATGCAAGGTAACTGAACTATGAAACATGTAATTTCTGTAGTGTTCAAGAATCATTTGACATTTGATACGAAATTGCCTAAACATGACATATTGTGACATTTTGAATGTTGACAATGAAAATGGCAGGATTAGGTACAGAAAGTCAAAATCCTTCTAAACCTTTCCAATGTAAGGTAACTGAAAAAGAATCATTGCCATCTGATACAAAATGGCATGAATATATCAAGTCTGATGTTTTGAGTGTTAACAATGAAAAAGTTAAAATATGGTACCGAAAGTGATATTACCATTCCAAAGCAAGGTGCAAAACATGCAATTTTTTAAAAAGTTGTATTACCGGAACGTTCTGACATGTTTTAGTTCAACCGCAGTTACCTTGCATTGGATCGCTTTATATGCCGTATGACACGATAATTTGAAAAAGTGGTATTCTATGTCCTGAACTGTGCTTGACAAAAAGAATCATTTGACATTTGATGCGAAATTGCCTGAACATGACAAGTGACAATGAATCATTGCCTTCTGCATTGCATGAACATATCAAGTGTGATGTTTTGAGTGTTGACAATGAAAATGTCAAAATGTGGTACAAAAAGCTGGATTACCATTCCAGTGCAAAAACATGCAGTTTTGTTAACGAGTCGTATTACCAGAACGTTCTGACATGTTTTAGGTCAATAACCGCAGCTACATGACGTATGACATGATCATTTGAAAAAGTGGTATTCTATGTCCTGAACTGTGCTTGACAAAAAGAATCATTTGACATTTGATGCGAAATTGCCTGAACATGACAAGTGACAATGAATCATTGCCTTCTGCATTGCATGAACATATCAAGTGTGATGTTTTGAGTGTTGACAATGAAAATGTCAAAATGTGCTACAAAAAGCCGGATTACCATTCCAGTGCAAAAACATGCAGTTTTGTTAACGAGTCGTATTACCAGGGGTGGTGGTAGCGTAGTGGTTAAGGAACCTGGCTAGCGTGTAAGTAGCCTGAAAAGTTGTGGGTTCGAATCCCGGCTGCCACCGTTGTGCCCTTGAGCAAGGCACTTAACCCTAAGTTGCTCTAGGGGAGACTGGCCCTGAGCAATTGATAGTTGGTGAGTTGTAAGTCGCTTTGGATAAAAGCCTCTGCTAAATGCGTAAATGTAAATGTAATGTACCAGAACGTTCTGACATGTTTTAAGTCAGTAACCGCAGCTACCTTGCATTGACATGACGTATGACATGATCATTTGAAAAAGTGGTATTCTATGTCCTGAACTGTGCTTGACAAAAAGAATCATTTGACATTTGATGCGAAATTGCCTGAACATGACAAGTGACAATGAATCATTGCCTTCTGCATTGCATGAACATATCAAGTGTGATGTTTTGAGTGTTGACAATGAAAATGTCAAAATGTGCTACAAAAAGCCGGATTACCATTCCAGTGCAAAAACATGCAGTTTTGTTAACGAGTCGTATTACCAGAACGTTCTGACATGTTTTAGGTCAGTAACCGCAGCTACCTTGCATTGACATGACGTATGACATGATCATTTGAAGAAGTGGTATTCTATGTCCTGAACTGTGCTTGACAAAAAGAATCATTTAACATTTGATGCGAAATTGCCTGAACATGACACGTGACAATGAATCATTGCCTTCTGCATTGCATGAACATATCAAGTGTGATGTTTTGAGTGTTGACAATGAAAATGTCAAAATGTGGTACAAAAAGCCGGATTACCATTCCAGTGCAAAAACATGCAGTTTTGTTAACGAGTCGTATTACCAGAACGTTCTGACATGTTTTAGGTCAGTAACCGCAGCTACCTTGCATTGACATGACGTATGACATGATCATTTGAAAAAGTGGTATTCTATGTCCTGAACTGTGCTTGACAAAAAGAATCATTTGACATTTGATGCGAAATTGCCTGAACATGACAAGTGACAATGAATCATTGCCTTCTGCATTGCATGAACATATCAAGTGTGATGTTTTGAGTGTTGACAATGAAAATGTCAAAATGTGGTACAAAAAGCCGGATTACCATTCCAGTGCAAAAACATGCAGTTTTGTTAACGAGTCGTATTACCAGGGGTGGTGGTAGCGTAGTGGTTAAGGAACCTGCTAGCGTGTAAGTAGCCTGAAAAGTTGTGGGTTCGAATCCCGGCTGCCACCGTTGTGCCCTTGAGCAAGGCACTTAACCCTAAGTTGCTCTAGGGGAGACTGGCCCTGAGCAATTGATAGTTGGTGAGTTGTAAGTCGCTTTGGATAAAAGCCTCTGCTAAATGCGTAAATGTAAATGTAATGTACCAGAACGTTCTGACATGTTTTAAGTCAGTAACCGCAGCTACCTTGCATTGACATGACGTATGACATGATCATTTGAAAAAGTGGTATTCTATGTCCTGAACTGTGCTTGACAAAAAGAATCATTTGACATTTGATGCGAAATTGCCTGAACATGACAAGTGACAATGAATCATTGCCTTCTGCATTGCATGAACATATCAAGTGTGATGTTTTGAGTGTTGACAATGAAAATGTCAAAATGTGGTACAAAAAGCCGGATTACCATTCCAGTGCAAAAACATGCAGTTTTGTTAACGAGTCGTATTACCAGAACGTTCTGACATGTATTAGGTCAGTAACCGCAGCTACCTTGCATTGACATGACGTATGACATGATCATTTGAAGAAGTGGTATTCTATGTCCTGAACTGTGCTTGACAAAAAGAATCATTTAACATTTGATGCGAAATTGCCTGAACATGACAAGTGACAATGAATCATTGCCTTCTGCATTGCATGAACATATCAAGTGTGATGTTTTGAGTGTTGACAATGAAAATGTCAAAATGTGGTACAAAAAGCCGGATTACCATTCCAGTGCAAAAACATGCAGTTTTGTTAACGAGTCGTATTACCAGAACGTTCTGACATGTTTTAGGTCAGTAACCGCAGCTACCTTGCATTGACATGACGTATGACATGATCATTTGAAAAAGTGGTATTCTATGTCCTGAACTGTGCTTGACAAAAAGAATCATTTGACATTTGATGCGAAATTGCCTGAACATGACAAGTGACAATGAATCATTGCCTTCTGCATTGCATGAACATATCAAGTGTGATGTTTTGAGTGTTGACAATGAAAATGTCAAAATGTGCTACAAAAAGCCGGATTACCATTCCAGTGCAAAAACATGCAGTTTTGTTAACGAGTCATATTACCAGGGGTGGTGGTAGCGTAGTGGTTAAGGAACCTAGCTAGCGTGTAAGTAGCCTGAAAAGTTGTGGGTTCGAATCCCGGCTGCCACCGTTGTGCCCTTGAGCAAGGCACTTAACCCTAAGTTGCTCTAGGGGAGACTGGCCCTGAGCAATTGATAGTTGGTGAGTTGTAAGTCGCTTTGGATAAAAGCCTCTGCTAAATGCATAAATGTAATGTACCAGAACGTTCTGACATGTTTTAGGTCAGTAACCGCAGCTACCTTGCATTGACATGACGTATGACATGATCATTTGAAAAAGTGGTATTCTATGTCCTGAACTGTGCTTGACAAAAAGAATCATTTGACATTTGATGCGAAATTGCCTGAACATGACAAGTGACAATGAATCATTGCCTTCTGCATTGCATGAACATATCAAGTGTGATGTTTGAGAGTTGACAATGAAAATGTCAAAATGTGGTACAAAAAGCCGGATTACCATTCCAGTGCAAAACATGCAGTTTTGTTAACGAGTCGTATTACCAGAACGTTCTGACATGTTTTAGGTCAGTAACCGCAGCTACCTTGCATTGACATGACGTATGACATGATCATTTGAAAAAGCGGTATTCTATGTCCTGAACTGTGCTTGACAAAAAGAATCATTTGACATTTGATGCGAAATTGCCTGAACATGACAAGTGACAATGAATCATTGCCTTCTGCATTGCATGAACATATCAAGTGTGATGTTTTGAGTTGTCGGGAATTTTGTAGAAACAAGTAATATATGTATGTGTGTATACAGACATAGGATAGAGCATGCAGCAGAGTGTTGTGCTATAAAAAGAAAGTGTAACTGCCAGCAAGAGAGTAGTATGCAGACTGGTAGGCTCCTTTCTAAAAACTGTTGAAACCATGTTTAGAGCCTCATCGTAAAAGGACAGAGACTGAGGCCTTGCGTAGGATTGGCTCAGTGCCAGCTACATCATCTACTAGCAGGAGTACTTAAGATAGATAGATAAGGTGTAAGGTTAGAATGGTTACAATGGTTAGTAAGATCAGAATGGTTACAAGGGTTAGTAAGATCAGAATGGTTAGAATGGTTAGAAAAATCACAGTGGTTAGAATGGTTGAGGATTACCACTGTTATAACCATTCTCTCGGTGAACGCAATAATGACTTGGTTGAACAAGACAAACTTCTCTGCATTTTGGATTTTTCCAAGAAACTTCTCCACGTAATTTGGCGTCACGAACAATCAGTGTTTTAATTGGTCCCTTCTTCCCTTTTGCAACGGAAGGCTTTTGCTTCCGTCTAGATTGGCTTGGGTAAGTTTGACTATAGTATTATTTTGATTTAAGATTTGAATTATTTAGTGGGTCCACCACTGCAAAGATCTGTGTGGAAAATATGTTGAGATTTTTTTGGCTTGTTCAATTGCCTTCACCGATCTTTCAGGTCTGTATAAGTGGCAGCATCTTTCATTCTGTCCATGGCAGGCCCATGGACAGGCTGAGAAATGTTTCCATTTTTTTTTTTCCATTTTTTGTGTTCGTTTCTCAGCATGTGGAAATGTTCACCTTTTGTCAGACGTAACAACCTCGTAGTTTAGCTTAAATATAGGACAATAACGGAAGGAGGCGTTATGAGAAGTGTAAAGGAAATAAACAAAATAAAGGAAATAATGGAATAATGGAAATAAAGGTATTGCGACGGAAGGGCGCAAACATTGGGCTCTAAATTAATTCCGTTTTTGGTATATGGTGTGGACTGTTATTAGTTAGCCACAAAATAATATTTCAGTCGCTGGTATTTTTTGTGAGCTTTCATTGATTGCGCCTAATGGCTCGCTGATTATGAGAGCGTGCTGCTACTAACAGTACCCCGGTCTGGCCTTGCATGCATAAAGGAAGGAAGGAAAAAGCCCTTGATTGTGTCTTTATGCGTCACGAGTGACGTTATGCGCTTGAAAGTTTGTGTTTGGCATGAGCATTAATATTTTTTGAGTATGGTGCTGTGCTTTTGTGGAAGCGTAGTACTATAAGTTGTTTTGCATTTTGGAATCTTGTTGATATGATGTGCCTCCTGTTTCAGAAGTTTTAAATAACATTTGGGCTGCTGACTTGGGATGTATCTTGACTACTGTTGCAAGTGGAGGTCAAAGGGGTCGCCTAGCCCCTCTCTCCTCTTTCTCTTTTCCCTTTCTGTGTGGTGTGTTTGTGGATCTTGCTGTGTTGGTGTCCTTAGGAGTTTAGAAGTGTCTTAGGCATGTGGAGTTTGGGTCAAGGGGTCAGGGAGATGTGCGGCCTAGACTATTTTTGTCTGCTGTCCTTCTCGTTTGTCCCTGAGATGTGTCTTGTTTGTATCCCTTCTTTTGTGTGATTACTTATAGTATACGGGTATGGGTTTGTTGGTCCAGCTATTTAGGTATAGCTGGAAAAGGGGGGACGAATAGAAGTTGGATATTATATATAAGAAAATAATAATAGTAAGTTGTGTGATGTCACGAGAGGTTAGTCTGGGACAGTTCAAATAGTGCCAGGACACACAGGGTAAACTCAAAAGATTTTAATGGCGTTTCGGGGAATTTACAAACAAAAACAGCTCAATCTCAAAGTCTAACAAAAAAGTTTCTCTACCTATTCACTCAGCAAAGTCCCAAAGGTTACGTGGCCGTCTCCCCCAGTCCACAAAACATAATCCTCAGCCCAAACAGAGTCCCACAGAACGACAACAACAGAAAGAAAAGGAAGGGAAACCTGTCCGTCGTAATATGACGTGTTTAGAAGTCCACACGGTCTTCTTGGGCTTTAAAATTCCAGAGAAAAGGCGTCCTTGCTTCCATATAGCAAGCAAACACAGTCTCTTGTTCTCCCGCACAACTCCTCTCTGCACATTGTCCTTCCCAGCCTCCAGCTCCTTCAGTTCCCTACACCTTTATTGGCCTCAGGTGTGCTCGTAGCCAGTGTCAGGTGACCACCCTCCCCCGGGGTGTCCGAGTGAGGTTCCCGTTTTGCCCCAGCAGATGGAGCCACACCTAGTTGGGGATGGAGCCACCTCCATGGTATGTAGCGTCCGTCCAGGACGCAGCCTCTCGTGACATCACAGTTGGTATAAGAAGAAGCGAAATAAAATAAAGGAATAGATTTATTATTTTGATTTATTCCAGATTTAAGTAACGGACACATTTCACGGAAACCAGAGCTGTTTACTTGCCATCATCAGAGGAACGAGTGATAATTATTTGGAACTCCCCTTGTGTGCCTGGTATTGGTGAAATAGACAATGTGGTGACATCTATAGCTTGTGTAGGTGATATCTTAAACAACAATTATTATACTGTTTCATAAGGGTGAAATGGAGATTCAGATTAAACAGGAGCTTACGCCACTTGAGCAGCTGGTGCAGAGTAATAAGGTAGCGGAATATCAGAGGGATAAAATGAAGTGTGAATAGCAATTAGAAGCTTTGACACAATTGGTTTAGAATGCAGAAGAAATATATAAACACCGTTCTGGTAAAAGTTTACATCATGGAGACTTGTGTGTGCGTTTTCTGTTCAGCAGGGACCTCTAAGGGCACTCCACTGACAGTTATTTTGCAGGATCAGAATCAGGTTAATGTTGATGAATTGCATTCTTACGTCATTGCCCATACAGATGATGAGGAGGATGAGGAAGAGGTTACTTTAGCATTAATGGCTCATTGGTACATGATAAGGTAAAGGATATACATACACATAGACAAGGATTAGCTTCACTAGACAGACATTAGTGAGAATACTTCTTCATCAGGTACCCCGATGATGCCTATGATTGTGAAAGGTGACCGTACATTTTATGACCCTTGGGGATTTGCGGATGTGCACGGTTTGATTTCGCGTTTACCCTCCCTTCAGGATGGAGCAGGTGCATGGATACAACGTTTTGAGTCGGAGACTCAGGACCATACACTTGCTATTGGGGATTTAAGAAAATGACTGGCTGTAACGCATTTTGTCACCCAGTACAGGAAGTCTGAAGACAGGCGTAAACAGCAGGACACTGAGGCTCAGCGAAAGCTTCTTATGAAACAGCTGGAGGAGCTGAAACATCCAAAAAAGGTTCAGGCAGCATTGATAACTGCGGAACAGTCTTCTCCTGCTGCTCCTTCCTCTCCTACTGTGAGTGCTTCACTTGTGTTTGTTCCATCAGTTTCTCAGTCACAGCTCCAGCAGGGTCCGCCACCTGTGTTTCAGCAAGACCGTAACCTTATGACAACGCCTTCATCAAAAGGGCTGGAGGCTTTTCCAGAGGCCATGGACAAGGACAGGTTTTGGTCCAGCGGTTTTCCAGAACACGGAATACTGGATTTGTGCTGATTTTGGACACATTTCCCTTTCATGCTCAAATGCATTCTGGACTTGCCAACAAATTCCTGGAAGGGGTGGCACGTTTCAGACTGTTGCAGGTCAAGGTCAGTCCCCATGGGGTGGTCCAGTAAATTTTGCATTAGGCCAATATTGACTAAGTTCCGATTTAGGAACAGCTCAACAGGTAACTCAGGGGCCTGAGGAAGAATCACATATACACGTAACAATACAAGGTCATACATTACCACTACTAGTTGATACAGGAGTTACTTGTACTTGTATTAACACATCTTATATTCCACACATTAGAAGAGATGGGTCAGGAAAGGTTGCTAGGACAATAGGATTTTCAAGACAAGTGCAATTACTTCCATTTTCTGTACCTGTAACGGTACAAATAGGACAACATACAACAGTTACGTCAATCTTACTTTCTCCCTCAACTCCAGTCAATGTTTTGGGATGTGATACTTTGTGTAAATTAGGACTTAATATAAAATGTACTTTACAGGGAGTGTCAGTGGGCGGTTCTGAGGCACAGATGTCTCTTCTGGTACAGGCTGATACAGAATTGCCTTGTGTTTAAAGGCAGGCCTGTTTCTAAAAATGTATGATTTAATGCAGATTGTTGTAATTGTTGTGATTCACTCGTCTTGAGATTCGGTGGGGTCCTGCAACGAAAAATTGAGGATATTGGGCACATGGAAAGTTGTAACGTGGCTATGCATACATTAAACCAGACGTTCACTTCATGCTGTTTCTAAAAATGTATGATTTAAGGCAGATTGTTGTAAATCAGTCAGTGTCACAGTGAAAAATACCATAGTGTGGTTCACTCGTCTTCAGATTCGGTGGGGTCCTGCAACGAAAAATTGAGGATATTGGGCACATGGAAAGTTGGAACGTGGCTATGCATGCATTAAAACTAGACGTTGTCTTCATGCTGTTTCTAAAAATGTATGATTTAATGTAGGTTTTTGGAAATCAGGCAAAGTCACAGTAAAACTTACCTCAATCTGGTTCACTCGGCATCAGTTATGTTGGGGGTCTGCAACGAAAAATTGAGGATATTGGGCACATGGAAAGTTGGAACGTGGCTATGCATACATTAAACCAGACGTTCACTTCATGCTGTTTCTAAAAATGTATGATTTAAGGCAGATTGTTGTAAATCAGTCAGTGTCACAGTGAAAAATACCTCAATCTGGTTCACTCGGCATCAGTTTTGGTGGGTTCCTGCAACGAAAAATTGAGGATATTGGGCACATGGAAAGTTGGAACGTGGCTATACATACATTAAACCAGACATTCACTTCATGCTGTTTCTAAAAATGTATGATTTAAGGCAGATTGTTGTAAATCAGTCAGTGTCACAGTGAAAAATACCTCAGTGTGGTTCATTCGTCTTCAGATTCGGTGGGGTCCTGCAACGAAAAATGAGGATATTGGGCATATGGAAAGTTGGAACGTGGCTATGCATACATTAAACCAGACGTTGTCTTCATGCTGTTTCTAAAAATGTATGATTTAATGTAGATTTTTGGAAATCAGGCAAAGTCACAGTAAAACTTACCTCTATCTGGTTCACTCGGCATCAGTTTTGGTGGGGTCCTGCACAGAAAAATTGAGGATATTGGGCACATGGAAAGTTGGAACGTGGCTATGCATACATTAAACCAGACATTCACTTCATGCTGTTTCTAAAAATGTATGATTTGAGGCAGATTGTTGTAAATCAGTCAGTGTCACAGTGAAAAATACCTCAATCTAGTTCACTCGGCATCAGTTTTGGTGGGTTCCTGCAACGAAAAATTGAGGATATTGGGCACTTGGAAAGTTGGAACGTGGCTACGCATACATTAAACCAGACGTTCACTTCATAGTGTTTCTAAAAATGGATGATTTAAGGCAGATTGTTGTAAATCAGTCCGTGTCACAGTGAAAAATACCTCAGTGTGGTTCAGTCGTCTTCAGATTCGGTGGGGTCCTGCAACGAAAAATTGAGGATATTGGGCACATGGAAAGTTGGAACGTGGCTATGTATACATTAAACCAGACGTTCTCTTCATCCTGTTTCTAAAAATGTATGATTTAATGCAGATTTTTGGAAATCAGGCAAAGTCACAGTAAAACTTACCTCAATCTGGTTCACTCGGCATCAGTTTTGGTGGGGTCCTGCAACGGAAAATTGAGGATATTGGGCACATGGAAAGTTGGAACGTGGCTATGCATACATTAAACCAGACGTTCACATCATGCTGTTTCTAAAAATGTATGATTTATGGTAGATTGTTGTAAATCAGTCAGTGTCACAGTGACAAATGCCTCAGTGTGGTTCACTCGTCTTCAGATTCGGTGGGGTCCTGCAACGAAAAATTGAGGATATTGGTCACATGGAAAGTTGGAACGTGGCTATGCATACATTAAACCAGACGTTCTCTTCATGCTGTTTCTAAACATGTATGATTTAATGAAGATTTTTGGAAATCAGGCATAGTCACAGTAAAACTTACCTCAATCTGGTTCACTCGGCATCAGTTTTGGTGGGTTCCTGCAACGAAAAATTGAGGATATTGGGCACATGGAAAGTTGGAACATGGCTATGCATACATTAAACCAGATGCTCTTTTCATGCTATTTCTAAAAATGTATGATTTAATTTCCCTCTGGATAGATAAAGTATAGAGTATCTATAACAGTCTCATAAAGTATCTATCTACAGTATCTACCTATGTGTCTATGCAGATTAATGTAATTCAAAATCACCTAGTGCAAAGATGGGGTGTGACAGTCAGAGTGCAGCTAAAGAGTGCAGTCTCTTTTTTGTCCTGGAGAGTTCCTTCCCTAATGACATGTCCCATTAATATTTAGTGGTAGAGGCCTTCAGTGCTTCCTTTCAAATCTCCTTTAGCATGACGTATTCTGGTGGTCCCTATGAAGTGTAAGAGGGCAAGAAACGCCTCACAATTCCTTATGAAACTATGAAACAACAACCAATCAACTTGACACAGATCAATAACATCTGATTTCCCCTAAGTGTTAGTGGATTTGGATTCTTGTAAAATCGCTGCTGTCTTTCTTTAAGTCCTATGAATTCATCTTCATATCTTTCCTTAACCTCATACGATACTGTATCTTTACCTGATGCGGTACATCCCTGGAAAACCTTGAAAAATTTTACATCCCGGGAAACTACTGTAACACCACTCATCCCTGCTAAATAACCTTTGACCTTCCCTACACTTTTCCTATCCGTCATCAGTGACAACATAGATGGAGTAATGTGAAAGCAAACTAATATTGGAAGTAAAGCCCCTTAACTGGACCAAAATAGTAGGCCCAACTCATAGGAGGGGTTGTGGCTATATTCAAACATCTAAGGGTTTACACTCAATGTGATATTTACAAAACATATTTCAAACATAACAAAAACAAACTTACTTATATTTTACTTACACATAAATGTGGATTTCATGATATTTTCGTGTGATTTTAGGAAATTAATGGCACAAATAAATCTAGCGGAAGTGAAACGCAACGCAAATATGTTTAGCTGCAAATAACTAACTTTGACTGTAAGGTTCAGTGTTTTCCCATGCTGTTCCAGGGCATGTCACCACTTACTTTTCTGAGTTTATCCACATCAAGCAATGGGGATCTAAGAAAATATGAAAGAAATGTCAAAGTTTACCTGTCCTGCTACTGAGCCCTACATCTACAACTGATAAAACGGGGAAATTTCACAACGCAGTCAAGTTCACTACTGAGGGTTCTGGCATGTTTTCAGAAACGGTGTTCTGATGTATTTAACATATTAACAAACCAAACCATGCATGGAATTCACTTTCAACAGGTGTTTCACCAAAGATGACATGTTGGTTAGACTGAGACCACAGCAACCCCTGGGACAGTGTAGATGACATTGATTGATGATGTCCATGTTTCACTTCTGTCTGGAAGTCAGGTATCAGTCTGAAGTTCTTGCTGACCATGCTTTCTCGGTCTGTGGGTGGTGGGTTTTAAAAGTTTCAGTCACATCTTATACACATTAATTGAAAAAAATACTGTTGGTTCACTGATGATCATTGTTTTCCAAACATCCTTTGACTTACGCAGCATAATCAGGGCAGTGCAAGATCATATATCTACTTTCATCAGCAAGTTTTGAAAGAGAAATCAAAAGTTCACTGCAGACTTAAAGCTTCTCAGGAGACATACTTAATGCTGGCTTACCAAGTGACTGCAGAAATGTGCTTAAAATATCTGTCTATTTGTCTATTTGTTAGTTGAATGTCACTTCAATGTTTTAGTTTGACTCCAGCATATACACCTGCATGATAGTCTGTACAGTGTATTTCTCATAAAGTCTGTACAGTGTATTTCTCCCTGTCTCTTTCTCACTATTTCTGTCTTTGTCTTGCATAACTCAGACTCATCAAACACCATCTCATTAGTCTGATCTGATCCTTCTTTTTTCCCCAGAAGTGATATTGTCCTATTTCTTTTCATAGCTACTTTTCTTTCCTACTTGTGGTATGACGTTTACCACAAGTCAACCCTCTCTCAGTTCATTTACCTGCAGAGGCACCAACAGTACTGTCTACACTGTGTATGGTGGGTAAGAGACTTGTTCATTTTTTCTACAACATCCAAATAGGTCTTTTTTAAATTAATGTCTGTCTGATCTTAAACAATGTTGCATAATCACCAAATCAATATGGTGACATTAATGGGAATGAACTAGACTGTACTCATTATGATTGCAGGCCAGAAGAGTGATGCTCTCAAAAGCCATGAATGTATTTTTGGTGCATTTCCTCGTGTGTCCAGCAGGTGTAGTGCTGTTACACAAAGTCAAATCACATTTTGCATCTGTATTTAATATGCACATGATATACATGGTAAATTATTAGATGTTGCCAATTGTAGAATTAATAAAATCATCAAGTGTCAGAGAATTATATTCACATGGTTATTATTTTACTCATAATTTTAGTTTTTTGTTTTATGCTGACTGTTCAATGTAGCATTTGTTTTGTTTCAGCTGTGCGGTGTGCCTGGAGTGTGAGTTATTCCTCTACACAAGTCTGTGGCCTTAAAGGGGCATCGGTGGTTCTGCCGTGGACAAACCACTATTCCTGGATGGGTCACTGTGTGGGTGGAGAGTGGAACAAAGAGAAGAGAGGGACAGTCAGAGAGGTCAGTAATGCTAATAAATATCCTGCCTGCAGCCTGAAAATAGGCAGTCTGGCTGATCATCACGCTGGCGTTTATCACTTTAGGTTTTACACAGCCCTTCACACCAGTTGGACGACAGGCAAATATGGTGTTACACTTTCAATCAATGGTAAGTACAATTAAGTTAATAGTTGTTTTTTTTGTTTGTTTGTTTTTAAGTAAACAGTGGATGAAATTCTAATTATAACAAACCTGTCTTCTTATGTCAGACCTGCAGGTAAAGTAGGAGGCTGTTGTAGGGAAACGGAATCAGATTAAAGTGACCTGCAGCACCTCCTGCAGCTTGGGCTCTCAGTATGTCTGGTACAAGCATGGACAGCTTCTACAAAATAAAACCACTGGCTCAATGCTAATAAAGTCAAGCAGACCTTCCAAACAGGGAAATTATTCCTGCACTGTGAGAGGCTATGAGGCCCAATGCTCCCCAGCAGTGTGTGAGTGTGCATAACTGTGTTTACTGTACATCCAGCTCAAAGACAGAATCTCTGCTGTTACTGTTGTCTGCTTGTTGTCAATTTTCACAGACTTCCCAATAATATTCTACAGTATACTTAGAGTTCAGTACTTACTCTTTATTTTAAAACGGATAGGTCCGGTCCTTGATGATGATTAGTTGAATTGTTTTCGAATGCTATTGTAAAATCCACAATATACCACGGGCTCCGACAGCATTTCATTCTATATTTACATTTCATTCTTTCATTCTGCGCCATAGGAAAGTGAAAAGTGGCTGCACTTGTGCGTTATCTGACAACCATTCCGCTAGAGGAAATATTTCTTGGCAAAGGAATTGTGAATGATTTGCTTTCTCGTTGTGTCTTCCTTTAATTCAACCATGCCAGGTTAATGTGGTAATTGTTTTAGAAACGCAGTAACCCACTTGACGACAGTACTGTGAAGTTGCAAAACAACTAAGAGTTAGACTCTTTGAAAGCTGCGTAGAAAAAGCATGTTATTCATTTCAAAGAATGCCGCATTTGCTGTTTTGCCGACGTTGCCCTGATTGGTTGTAGTGCTATCCCATTGTGTGCAGAGGCAGTTTGAAAGACATTGACTGATTCCACCCCTAGGATTGAGCCTGATCTGTCGGTCATGTCCAGACAATACATTTTAATGAGAGCCACTCTGAGGAATATGGCTTCAGGTTTATTACAAAACAAGGAACAGGTTACATTGGATTACCAGGTGTCAACATTTCTGTCACAGGTAAATCCTTTATAAAATATTAGCTTTGTTAACAAACATCTGCTGTGTGAACATCATCTCATTTTTATATTTTCACTAGGTCTGCAGGTGATGGTATCTTCTGCTACAGTGACAGAGGGACAGAGAGTGACACTGACCTGCAGCACCACCTGCACTCTGAGTGACAGGCCCACCTTCACCTGGTTCAGGAACTCTGTGATCTACAAACACACAACTGACAGGAACCTTCACTTTGACCCAGTCCAAGGACACGACACAGGCAATTACTCTTGTGCTGTTAGAGAAAATGAGAATATCTCTCCAGTGATGTGTTTCTCAGCGTCACATGTAAGTTAATGTGTCCTTATTGGCTCTTTAAAAGATTGGTTGCCTATGTACAACACACACGTACGCACACACTGTAGGACAAAAATGCTTATGTTACACTTATGTTTTCTAACACACATACAAAAGTCTATAATGGTTCAGTCTATATGTGATGCCCAGAATTTTTGGGGGTCTCTGACGGACGACCCTTGAGAGTTTTTCCAATATGTCCAATGTGTCTTTTGCATATTGGAGATGCACTTACAGTTTATGTTTTTACTCTCTCTCTCTATCTCAGCAATGAAGACAATGACTGGGATGGACACCATGTCATTTGTTTTGGTAAACTGTATGGCAGCTCTACTGGTTATGGGAGCTTTGACTGCTGTCACTGCAGTGTGTGCAAGGTGTGTGTGTTTCCCCCACATAGAGTACCTGTGTTGTGTGTCTCTTAAGTTTTTCCACTGTCATCAACTCATTGTTGTCAATTGCAGTGTTGTAACTTTTATATATAATTCTCAAATCATTGTCGACAGTTACCTTATCTGATTTGTGATGATTATTGAACACTCATGTTTACAGAATCAAAACAAAAACCCAAGGTACAGGTAGGGGATATGTTCAAATTTTGCTGAAATTTTCAATGTGTGTGTGTGTGTGTGTGTGTCTGTGTGTGCACATTAGAGCATTTCTTCATTTAGTTTAGAACTGTTAAGAGGCCCTGCAGCTTATGCAGTTATTGCATGTTTGTCTTTCAGATTGTGCAAACATGGTTGCCATTGTGTCTGTCATCAGGTCAGTGTTTCAAGTATAATTAAACCAAACAATTTTGTACAATATTGATATTACACAGATTATATGCTTTTTGAAGATTTGTTTTACAACTGCACACACTGTTCAAAGGTTTGTACCTCCAAAAAGTAACCTCCAAAAACTCTCCACATGCAAAATCTCCACATGCAGAAATGCTGCACACCTCTCCTGCAAAACATCCTGCATTCAACAATCCCTTTGCTTATCGTGTAAAGACACTGACAAACATGCTTATACCTTTTGAAGCACTTCACAGAACAATCTAATTTAACAGACATCACACACTGTAGCTTACTTCAACAAAATTCAGTAATTTTTTTTGGTGTTTGAAGGTGTGAACGAGGTACTGCATATATTGCTTTGGCAAACTCAAAAAAGCCACAGCTGTATTTCAACGTTTTCAGAAACTATGCACATCATACAGGATTTTCACTTGGAGAAATGGAATACTGTTTTCTGATTAGCTGCTATGCTGTGTGTTAATCAGGAGTTGTGACCAACGTCACAAAAACATGTGAGTGCCCGTGTGACACGTCACATCAATTTTAGTGTCCCTTTAAATGATATACATTTATTACATATAATGTTTATATATCCAACATATATTCATATGCATACCTGCATCATATGTCGTATGCATAACAGCAACCCTCGGATGGCTGGCTGTCTCAGGGACAGTCACGACTGTGGACCAGCTGGTTCAGATAGGCACCCTGGTGGAGAATGACTGCACCTTTTTTAAAGAATACTGGGGCAAAGTGGATCAACAGAAGGCCAAAGAGAAGAGCTTAAAGAAGACCCAGGACAAGAGGCCCTCTAAGGAAGCCAAGAAACCTGCTGATGCTCAGAGTCTCGGGTTTAGTCCAAACGTGCTAGTGTTTGGCCACGCTGTTCGGGGCCCTACGGTAGTGTTAGCTGATGAGTGGAACACTGACACGTCTCCTGTTAATGTGCTGGACTATGTGAGTGGGTTTAGGTACCACCTCTATCAAGCCCATGCTGCTCCTCAGAAGGCGCTAGCGAAATCACAGTGTAAGATGCAGCGTCTTTTTGATTGTAAATTTGTGGCAAGGGGCTTTGAGAAAGGAGATTATGTGCTAGCCATGTAAACTATCTGATGAGTAGACCTGACCAGAAGAACAAAGTGCAGATTTGCCATGTTAACCTTCTTAAGCGTTATTTTTCTCCTGTGTTGGTAGGTCTGGTGACTTCTTCTGTGCGTCCTCCCTTTTATATTGTGTCATCTTCCGTGGAGAAGGATTGTGATGCTAGTTTAGAAGGATGCGGAATAAGAATAAGCTGACCGTCAATTTCACGTTTATCGCTAACTAATTCATCGGGGGGGTGTAACCACCGTTTGTTTATGTGCCATCTTCAAGGCTTAATGGAGTTATAAGTGCTCAACACAGGCGTTAGCCGCTAGCCTCCATATAGCTTCAACGTAAACAAACATCGACCGGAAGTAGCAAACAGTACGTGTCCAGTGAGCCACAATGTATCATGGGAAATAAAATGCTCAGCGCATCAGGTAAATAGTTTGCTACTCGTTAGCTAGCTCAACCAGCTGGAAACATCTGGCCTTGTACCAATCAAGACAAATCAATGACTCGTACGACTACATTAATCTGAACAAAAACTCAATAACCGTCCTGAATAATGAATGAAAGACCCATACTCGGATTTAAATTGCTCGTTGTGCTACTGGAGTGTAACATTAGTTATCGAGCTAAGTGCCTAAAACTAACGTTTATTTAGCGTCACCATGTTACCAATGCCTTACAAAACTCCCGTAATAAGCCAGTGAAGGCCAGGGGCTTGGAGAAGGTCCAAGCTCTCTGAGACAAAAACATCACAAAATGTAAAATGGTAAGTGAAAGTGAGTAAATATTAACATTCAAAACTTACTACAAGTCCAGTGATGCTGACTGCGTAGGTTTCTTTCCTTCTGTTGCTTCTGGCCACCAGCAACTGTAAAGATGTCTGCACCATTTCAGAGACTTGACCATATACACAATTTTGAATATGAAGTTGCAAGATAAATCTTAGTTCTAACTGATAGTCACTTATTGAAAATTACATTTTTGTCATCCACACATTGTTGCCTATAAAACCAGCTGTCCTCAGCGAGGAGATAATCATTTCAACTTGATTAAAAAAAAAAAAAAAATGGAATTAAATAATAAGATGGAATTAAATAATATCTTTACCACATGAAAGAATGAGAGTGAGTGAGTGAGTTTTAAACCACATTTACTATTATTTTGTGGTTGTTCAAAATGTGCCCCACATATTCATCACCACTGTCAGATATTTTTAAAAAGCAATAAAATCAGGCAGGTACAAGGTCAACTAAATTCCTAAGTACCCCCTTTTGGAACATTCAGCTCTACTGCATGCTGTACCATCACCCAAGCTCCTGTAAGTTTACTATGTTCTCTTAAATTTGTTACTATTTTTGAACACTGCTACTGTCGCAACCACCATGTCAACACCGTCTCTTTTGTTTGAAAAATATTAGTTTAGATAAAATAAATATATACTTTTTAAGAAGAGGTGTGAAGTAACAGAGGGAAAACAAGATGGTTAATGTGAACCACTCACGCATATTACGGAAAAGAGTAGGTTTTTGTCACCACCGTCAGGTTTTGTGTCTGACGGTGGTGACAAAATGCCAAAACACCCAGGATACAGGCTGAAAATTATCATGTACCAGTGCACAAGAAGAAAGGTCCTTCGGCACTGTTGGTGGAGGAAATGGAACAAGAGGAAGGTGAGCAACAGGAAATGGAACTGGAGGAAATTGAGCAAGAGCCCTCGTGGAGCAAGAACCACTTACCAAGAGTGGTCCTGATGGGACTGTGACAGATCCATCTACTGATGTACTTCATTGTGGTGAATGGCTTGCAGTCATTTATGACCAGAACTGGTGGCTAGGAAACGCTGTTAGTGTGGACACTCATCATCAAGATGTGAAAGTGTTTTTCCACCCTCATGGGCCCAACACACAATTCTATCCAATGAATTTTCTTCATGTCTTCTGTATAATCAATTTAGATGAATTCAAAAATCTGCACAATGTCGGTTTTTGTGAGCTTTGTTAAACGCCTACGAGTCACGTCTTCCTGAAGAAACTTGCGCACGCTAAACTCCATGACTGTAGGCCTGTTTTACAAACACCATAGCAAAATATTTTTATACAAAAAAAGGGAACAAGTGAATACCTAACTGCTACTGTAATGGCCACAAAAACACCAATGAAAACAAAACCATACACGCCATTTCCCTTGTGACGCTATTTTTGAAGCTTTCATACAAAATGGGCGAGACACTTCCAACCCAGATAGCAAGCACACGTTGGCCCAACGTTGGCATTGGTTGGCAAGTTCGGCGGTGGAATTCCAACGTTGGCCCGCCCTCACACCAGTCGTCAGTCGCGTTGGGTTAAGGTCGGATTTGCCCCAAAAGCCGACGTCAAAAATCCACAGTTGGGTCGACGTTGGTTCGACGTCATCAACAAGGTACTACTTTTTATTTGCATCAACCGTCCTTACAAAACCCGAATAATATCACAATGTCTGAACAAATACTCCCCAATAGTGTTTTACGTGCGCAACTGAAACATACCATATTGACTTCCAACATCGAACCACCGTCATGCCAACGTTGATCCAACGTCAAGCTGGTCACCGCTTGATCACAGTAGGCAATTGTGTTTGATGACCCAATTTAAAATCCTTCAAGACATCAGTTATCAAACCATCAATTAAAAAACCAAACCTTGATCCTGATGTCCTTGCTAATTACAGACCCATATCGAACCTCCCATTTGTTTCAAAAATACTTGAGAAAATAGTGTCTAAGCAAATCTGTAGCTTCTTAAATGACAATAATATCCAGGAAACCTTCCAGTCAGGCTTTAGAACTAATCATAGCACAGAATCAGCCCTAGTTAAAGTCTTCAATGACCTCCTTATCGCATCTGATAATGGATATATATCAATATTAATCCTATTGGATCTTAGTGCTGCATTTGACACTATTGACCATGGTATCCTACTACACAGACTTGAACACATGATAGGCATCAAAGACACTGCATTAGCCTGGTTCAAATCATACCTCTCTGGTCGCTACCAGTTTGTACACGCTCATAATGAGTCATCAACCCATACCAAAGTAAAGTTTGGTGTACCCCAAGGCTCAGTGCTAGGTCCCCTGCTGTTCTCCCTGTACATGTTACCGTTAGGATCTGTTATAAGGAAACATGGTATCACTTTCCACTCCTATGCTGATGATACCCAGCTTTACCTTTCTATGAAGCCTAATGACTATATGCCAATGACTAAACTTGATGCATGTCTCCTAGACATCAAAACCTGGATGACTAATAATTTCCTTTGTTTAAATTCTGATAAAACTGAAGTTATGATGATTGGCCCTAAACAGCTGACCAACACTCTACCCCATCACCAAAACTTACTCAGTGGCCTATCACTGTCATGTAATGCAAAAGTTAAAGACCTTGGGGTAATTATTGACCAGGACCTCTCTCTAAATAGTCATGTAAAACACATTTCAAAAACATCTTTTTTTCACCTACGAAATATTGCTAAGGTTAGAAAGTTCTTATCCTTTGAGGATGCTGAAAAATTAATACACGCATTTATTACTTCCAGGCTCGACTATTGCAATGCTCTGTTCTCTGGGTGTAGCAATACTTGCATCAAAAACCTACAACTAATACAAAATGCTGCGGCCCGAACTCTCACCAGGACTAAAAAATACGAACATATCTCTCCTATCCTTGCTTCCCTACATTGGCTCCCTATTAAAAGTCGAATTGATTTTAAAATACTCCTCCTAACCTACAAAGCCCTCAAGGGCGATGCACCAACATATATTAAAGACTTACTTGTCCCTTACCACCCTCCTAGAACCCTAAGATCCCAAAATGCTGGTCTCCTTGTAATCCCAAGAATATCAAAATCTACGATAGGAGGAAGAGCCTTTTGTTACCGTGCACCCCTCCTGTGGAATAATCTCCCCCCCCACATTCGACAAGCGGACACTCTCAACACCTTTAAGTCTAGACTTAAAACCTTCCTCTTTACTGTTTCCCATAGTTAGGGATGGTGCATGGCAAATCATCACATCTCATGGGTCTTTTGGAAGGGACTGCCTCTGCTGTTGCCCCCAGTTGCGAGGCATGGCAGCCACTGACCACCCCTGCAGTGGTGCTGGTTTACCATGCATCATACCTTAGTTATGCTGCTATAGCCTAGCGCCGCCGCACAACCTTCATGTGTCATGCCGTACAACTCCCTCTCTCTCTCCTTCAGCTCTCTCTCAATATTTATATGTATATATATATATTTTATACACATGTATGTATGCCCAAATTACACATTTGCTTTCTGATGTGTGAGCCTGGCCTAATTCACTATTTTCCTCTGTCCACAATTATCTTTGCTGAGTGTCATCCCTGCCTCATTCTGGCGGACTCCTCTCACCCTCCCCTCCTGAGTGGACTACAACCAACACTACGGGAGGCCCATGTCAGGACCGACTCCCCATCACAGAGGACCTTCCTGGACGCCGATGCTGGGCCCGACCCCTTCCTGAGGCTTCGTGATTGACCCCCCCTCACAATGGCGCTGTCAAATGGACCCTTACTGTTACCCCCATGAACCATCTCACTCCTTCGAGTTTGTCACTATGCCTGGCCGCTGCTACATTGTCCAGCCATAATTCCTGATAACCACCTATAGACTGATTACCATGTAATGTAAAAGTGGGATAATACTCTATTATGAACTATTATGAACCTTAGCTAAGCCATAGGCAACTTATAGTCTGTCATGGTTACTACTGATTGTAATTTTTCTCCATGACCCCTGGCAGTTGGGTTAGCCCCTTGAGTCGTGGATCTGCCCAAGGTTTCTTCCTAGATTAACTGAACATAAGGGAGTTTTTCCTTGCCCCTGTTGCTCTTGGGTGCTCCTTCTGTGAAGCGCCATGAGACAATACTATTGTAAAAGGCGCTGTATAAATAAAACTGAATTGAAAACTGAATTGAATTTAGGAAACCAAGTATGATAGTTGAGTTCACAATACTACAGCTAAAGTCTGTATAACCCCAGTGTGTTCAGAATGTGCAGAATTTACAGAATAAAGATTGTGGGCAATAGTTATGTGTAGACAGGCTACAAATAATTGGGGGAGTAGTACATTCAGGAGAATGGAAGTAAGAGTAAATTAGTATGCTTAACAGATGGCAATATACAGATGGAACTATCAATATACAGATGCCTGGATGAATAGTCTGTTTATGTGTTATACCTGAAACATTTTCCTCCCCATGGACTTCCAGAGTTGAACCACTGTCGGGCCATCACTGGCCCAACATCAAGCTTTAACATAGTACACGTTTTCACTCTACATTGAACTTTTTTTGTTATATGAGGCAAAACAATTATGTTACAATTATAAAACAATTATAACACTTTGTGCCAGGGTTTGGAATAGGTGTTGAATTGTGTAAAACATGGAATTACTATATGAAATGTGTTCAATTATCTATATGTTAACTCTGCTCTATGTAGTTTCTTAGTGGATTGGTAGTCAAAGGGTCACAGGTTATGTAGGCCCACCACACAATGGGACACTTTCTCCCAAACACTGCTGCTTAGGCTGTTTACATGTGTAATGGATTAAATAGAGAGGTTGAATTTGACCTGGCAAGGATCAGTTGAATGAAGAGCAGAGAACCATATTGTAACACAAGCAATGATGCAAGTAAACACAGCTTGAAGAGCTTACTTAAAACCAGTAGGTACAGCAGTTCCCTGAAAATTAGAAATGCCATGTTCCCCACCAAGATCTTCCAATATCAAGAAAAAAGACAAAGTTAAAAAAATTAAATTTGAAGTTTTAATTGTGAAGAAAACCCCACCAGAACTCTACTTATAATTGGGATGTATTGTGGATATTCCAAGACTTTCCACTCTGGTACTGGCCACACAAACTCTGCAGGGTGAACCTTCGTAAAACAGACATAGACATGAGTACACAACATAGAATAAGATGAAAGATGAATATTAATGCATGACCATCAACAGTCAAAAATATATTATAAATTATACATATAGATACACACACAGTATATACACTGCTCAAAAAAATAAAGGGAACACCAAAACAACACAATGCAACTCCAAGTCAATCATACTTCTGTGAAATCAGCCTGCTCAGTTGGGAAGCAACACTGGTTGTGAATCCATTTTACCTATTGTTGTGCAAATTAACAGGCAACAGGTAGAAATGAGAGCTAATTACCAAGACACGCCATAAAAATAGAGTTATTCTGCAGATGGTGTCCATAGACCATTTCTCTGTTTTCATCCTTTCTGACTGATCTTTTGGTCACATTTGCATTTTGTCAGTGTCCTGCCCCTGGAGGTACCATGAGGCGCTGTCGATCAACTAATTTTTACCTGTTGCCTATTAATGTGCAAAACAGTAGGTAAAATGGATTCACAATTCTTCCCAACTGGACATTTCACAGAAGTATGATCGACTTGGAGTTGCATTGCTTTGTTTTGGTGTTCCCTTTATTTTGTTCTGCAGTGAGTACTCTGGTGAACCCAGGTAAGAGCTCTGTGAGGTACTCCTCTAAGCTTAGGAGGCATTGCAGAGAAAGTTTATATGTTTGATGGGTTGCGCTTGTTTTTTTGTCTAGTTTTGTCTTCTGCCCGTCCCCCTACTTGGAGTGGTCTTTTTTTTAAACTATGATGTTTCTTTTTAACTATTTTGTCTTGCTTTTGTACTTTGCTATGGACCATGTATTTGTATCTGAGACAAATAAAGAATTGAATTGAATTATATATACAAACACACGGAGTTGTATGCGTAATGTTTTAACAAAAACAGTAAAACAGGCTTACCATTCAAGTACTTCGCAACAAACTCTTCACTGCTCTTTGCATGAACATCAGGCTTTGGATCAAGGATATACCACACGTTCACCTGCAGTCAACTTTAGATCAGGTAAGTGTGTCAGACAGGAGCTTGGGAGTAGAGACAGAGGGGGAGAGATAAAACCACAGGCATTTTAGGGAAATGGGAAAAGACATGATAAACACAGCAAACTCCATCTGGAAGCATAAGTTCCAGGCAATCAATGATGCTTTACTTTTACTTTTGATTAAATAGAATACTAAATTGTAAACATACATTTGAATTGCATTGCCAGTACATGTTGTAGTACATGGCCCCTGATGTAAGCTACCATGTATTTTGAGAAAGGCAGATACTCATTTCTCTCTCTCTCTCTCTCTCAAACAACAACAATAACAACATCTATGGAGGAAGTTCAGTACAGGAGCAAACTGAGATAATACGCAACAATAACCTTAGCATGCAAGCATATACAAATAATATCTAACATGCGAGCATATACAAAAAATAACCGTTAGTGTTTTTTTACAACCATTATAAAAAAAGAAAAAGGTTACACTTACTCAAGGTAAGACACACCTCATCGTCTGAAGTAGGACTAATTTCGCTTAAGTGTCGGCTAATGTGAGTGAGGCTAATGTTAGCAGCACCCGTATAGACAAGATATCTCTAACAATAGGAGAGCTAGCCAGCTAGCAACTAGCAGGTCGCCAAAAGCCGACAGTTACCGACTTAAATCACAATCAGGGAATTATTCACCCTCTTTCGGCAAAATGGCAGACAGCAAAACAATTTTATCCAAGAGGTGGTTGTGACGGCATGTTAAAAAAGGGCCGGATGCGGCCCTAGCAGCACTTCACTCCCACAGACCCACTCACCTTTGCCCGGCTGCCGACACGGAGTTGCCACCACCAGTTGCAAACCGCTCAAACGTCCCGGCCAGTTTTGAAACTCTGAGTGACGTAGATGGGATAGATGGGGATTGGTTTATGGCATCAGATGTGAGCGCCTCCTCTAGTGAGGATGACTTTGATTTTGATGATCTGCCTAGCTGTAGTAGTTCAGAGGAGGGGGACAGTTTATTTCCAGATGACAACAGGGACTTCAGACGTGACCTCAAGGCATGGGTAGTTTCAACCAACACACCAATCTCACACATTTCTAGCCTGCTCTCCGAGCTTCGCAAGCACTTCCCCAATTCAAATCTCCCTAAAGATGGCCGCATCCTCCTTTCAACCCCAACTTATTCGGAGGTGGTATCAACAGCCGGGGGGGAAATGCATTATTTTGGTGTGGCAAATGGGGTCTTGGGCCGAATGCGGGAACATACCGGGCTAACTGAACACCAGGCTCTCAAATTACAAATCAATGTTGATGGCCTGCCTCTTTTTAAAAGTAGCAGCCAGCAATTTTGGCCTACACTGAGCATAATTGAAGAGAACCCCACCAGAACTCTGTTTATAATTAATGTGTATTGTGGATAATCCAAGCCAACAGATGCAAATGAGTACCTCTCTGACGTTGTGGCAGAGATGGGAAAGCTTGCATCTGATGGCTTGGAGTATCAGTCGAAAACATTCAAAATTGAAATTTCCTGTTTCGTCTGTGATGCACCCGCGAGGGCATTCTTTAAGAACATCAAGTCACACAACTCATATTATGGCTGTGAAAGGTGTGTGCAAGAGGGATCTTGGCAGAACCAGAGACTTAACTACCCGAAACAGCCTCTGTTCTCAGAACTGATGAAAGCTTTCTGAAAAAAAACTAACAATGACCATCACAAAGCGGGTGACAGAGCTCTTGTTGTAATGTAAAAGTGGGATAATACTCAATTATGAACTACTATGAACCTTAGCTAAAACCATAGGCAACTCATAGTCTGTCATGGTTACTACTGATTGTAATTTTTCTCCACGAGCCCTGGCAGTTGGGTTAGCCCCTTGAGTCGTGGATCTGCCCAAGGTTTCTTCCTAGATTAACTGAACATAAGGGAGTTTTTCCTTGCCCCTGTTGCTCTTGGGTGCTCCTTCTGTGAAGCCCACGAGACAATACTATTGTAAAAGGCGCTATATAAATAAAACTGAATTGAATTGAATTGAATTGTTAAGCTAAATGTTGGCTTGGTATCCCAGTTTGTTCTAGACTTCATGCACCTGGTTTGCCTGGGAGTGGTGCGTAAACTAATATGGCTGCGGCAGAAAGGTCCTCTTCCAACACGAATTGGGAATCAAGCCATCAACGTAATTTCGAACCATCTAGTTAAATTGGGAAAGGGGCTGCCAAAGGAGTTTGGGCGTAAGGGAAGTTCCCTACGAGAGGTTGATCGTGGAAGGCCACTGAATTTCGTACTTTTTATTACATACTGGCCCAACTGCTCTTAAGAAAACATTACCAAAGCACATGTACGAACATTTTCTCTTGCTCCACGTTGCAATCACTATTTTATGTTCCCCCCGTCTCCACAACCTGTACTGTGACTATGCAGAAAGTCTCCTTAAAGTCTTTGTCCAAAATTTCCATGCAATCTATGGCAACTTTCTTCTGTACAACATCCACAGTTTAATTCACCTGGCAAGTGATGTAAGAAAATATGACCCACTGCCACAAATTTCTGCTTTCCCCTTTGAAAATTTTCTGTATGAATTGAAAAAACAAATCAGAAAGCCAAATCAGACGTTGCAGCAAATTGTGAGATGGTTAACTGAAAAAGCAAACATCAACACGGTCAGTCCATTTTGTGATGAACCTAGTCCAACCTTACTCTCTCAATACACCTCTGACAGATTCACCCTCTCCACAAAGGACGGCAATAACATTGTATCGTGTGGTGGTGCCACGTTCAAAAGGGAGGCCATATTTGGAAAGCTTGGTGGTGCATCCTTTGTTGTGCGGCAATACTTAGATCAGCGTCCATTTTTCCGCCATCCTGTCGCTTCCACTGAACTGGGGACGGCTGTGGTAGAGAACCTGGCAAGACAGACCACATCCATAACAGTCAAAGATATTGACTTTCAGATGGTTGCACTGGAACACAAACAAAAAACTTGTAGTATTTCCTCTTAATCACATGTAAATTAATTGAATTAGTTGCTATCAGCTCAATCTCACTCCTAAATCTACATCTTGATTTTCAATATGTTTTACCTGATTAAAGTATGCTATTGTTTAGATGTATGCGATTGTACATTTCACCGAATCAGAAGAGGTGGAGGTCGTGCCTTGCCGTTGGCTAAGTGTTGACCAGAAGGTGGCCTTCTGGCCACCTTACAAAGACACAAAAAGGGCAAAGACAGCTGTGCTCCAAACAGCTGAGCCAGACAAGACTTGGGGGGGAGTATTTTGTAAAGGTCCTCAAGACATACGATGAGACGGACAAAAGTAGGATATACTACTTTTCTCTCCTTTGGCTTAAACTTTCGCTCACCTTATTCTTCTCTACACCTTCTCTCTTCAATACAGACACTTATGAAGCAGCCCGGAAGAAACTTCCTAAAGCCTTACATAGGTGCTCCCTCACTTCTGAGAATGAAGGGGGTAAAAGAATGTGAATGTAAGGACTGAACAGTAAACAGCATGTGCTGAAGATTTGCCCCTATCCAATTATGGTTTTGTTTTTCTATTGCAGGCCTTCCATGAAGCCGAAGGACATTCTTCCTGCAGACGAGGGAAGAAACCATATCTGGTCTGATAACAGATGGCCACACATTTTCTCTCACATAGGGACATTTTGTGATAGGCAAGGCACTTTTTACTAACATTGTGCAGTTGTTTATACTTTGTTTTATTGTTCCAATGTAGGGCTAAGAAAAGCGATACACAGCTTCATCGCCAACCACAGCCCTGCTCCAACTGCCACCTGTGTTCACCCCCCACACTCTGCACCACCTAGACACAGGTACAACACCGCATTCCAAACTGTTGTAACACAAATCCCATTTTTGGTCATATAGTAACTCTGAAAAATTGTCAAATTTACTTCAAACCAACACCAAAATTTAACATTATTTACAACATACAGTTGGCTGCATAAGTACTGACACCCCTTAAACTTTTCAACATTTTGCCACGTCATGACCTTAAACATAAATATTTCTTTGAGGGTTTATATGAAAGACCAACACAAAGTGTGTGGAGAGTTTCTGCTTGCCTTTCTTTGCAAGATGTCAGAATAGCCACCCAGGGGCGCTATTTGGATGCCTTGGCTTGAGCGTCGTCCTGCTCAAAAGACCAGTTGAAAAATTGCAAGAATTTGAGAAGGCAATTTATTGAAAGCAACAATTTAACCAAAATAAGCTGTTAATCACCTCATCAAAAGTTTTAAGAACACAAGTAAAAACACACAAGAAAAAAAACAAAACAGAAAATTAAGAGTGGAAAGGAGTGGACTCAGTAATGAGAAATGAGTCCACCGTTATTGTTGCTCAATTACTCACAGAATTTAGCTATAACCCTGTTAAGACCCAAAAGTGCAAAATGCAAATTCTTACAATTTTTAACTGGTCTTATGATTTTGAGCAGGAGTGTGGTCAGGGGAGGATGAGTTTCTCTTCTATTATGCCAATAGCAGTCAATGACATACAGGTACCCATTGCAGCATGAGATGGTGCGCCATCATGCATGAAGATGATTTTGTTACAGAAAGCAGTTCTTCTTTTTTGTGCCATTGAAGAAACTGGTTAGTCAGAAACTCCACATACTTCACAGAGGTCATTTTCAACAACTTTAGTAACCTTTAAATGCCCTACATGTGTCATTCTTGGGTAACATGGCAAAATGTCGAAATGTTCAGGTGGTATGAAAATGTATGCAGCCCACTGTACAATACAATCCATGGCAATATTGAATAAAAATGGCGGCTTCAGCTGGATGTGCTGTGTCTGGCGCTACTTGTGTATGCGTCATTGACATGACGCGCAAATTTTTTGTAGCAGAAATCAGGTGGTGTAACCACAGCTAATGCCACTGTTGTTAAAATATATTAACTATAAACATATTCTATATATTCTTATATATGAATAAGTAATGCAAACACAAAATGTGCATGTCATGCCAATGTCCCTTATTCTGTCATTTCTTTGTCTTCATCTTTGTCTATGGTCCTGTAAGACACTTACAGATATTCTTACTTGCAGTTGTTGCCCATACCTCCACCACTCTTGCCCAGATCTCCACAAATCTGGAAAATCAATTTCGTATACAAACAGCTCGCCTTCTATAGCAATACTGAAAATCTGTTTAAGCATTTTAAGTTTAGCATGAAGGTCTTGCCATTTTTCTGTCTTGTAATTCAATTCAATTCAATTCAGTTTTATTTATACAGCGCCTTTTACAATAGTATTGTCTCATGGCGCTTCACAGAAGGAGCACCCAAGAGCAACAGGGGCAAGGAAAAACTCCCTTATGTTCAGTTAATCTAGGAAGAAACCTTGGGCAGATCCACGACTCAAGGGGCTAACCCAACTGCCAGGGGTCATGGAGAAAAATTACAATCAGTAGTAACCATGACAGACTATAAGTTGCCTATGGTTTAGCTAAGGTTCATAATAGTTCATAATAGAGTATTATCCCACTTTTACATTACATGGTAATCAGTCTATAGGTGGTTATCAGGAATTATGGCTGGACAATGTAGCAGCGGCCAGGCATAGTGACAAACTCGAAGGAGTGAGATGGTTCATGGGGGTAACAGTAAGGGTCCATTTGACAGCGCCATTGTGAGGGGGGGTCAATCACGAAGCCTCAGGAAGGGGAGTCGGGCCCAGCATCGGCGTCCAGGAAGGTCCTCTGTGATGGGGAGTCGGTCCTGACATGGGCCTCCCGTAGTGTTGGTTGTAGTCCACTCAGGAGGGGAGGGTGAGAGGAGTCCGCCAGAATGAGGCAGGGATGACACTCAGAAAAGATAATTGTGGACAGAGGAAAATAGTGAATTAGGCCAGGCTCACACATCAGAAAGCAAATGTGTAATTTGGGCATACATACATGTGTATAAAATATATATATATACATATAAATATTGAGAGAGAGCTGAAGGAGAGAGAGAGGGAGTTGTACGGCATGACACATGAAGGTTGTGCGGCGGCGCTAGGCTATAGCAGCATAACTAAGGTATGATGCATGGCAAACCAGCACCACTGCAGGGATGGTCAGTGGCTGCCATGCCTCGCAACTGGGGGCAACAGCAGAGGCAGTCCCTTCCAAAAGACCCATGAGAAGTGATGATTTGCCATGCACCATCCCTAACTATGGGAAACAGTAAAGAGGAAGGTTTTAAGTCTAGACTTAAAGGTATTGAGAGTGTCCGCTTGTCGAATGTGGGGGGGAAGATTATTCCACAGGAGGGGTGCACGGTAACAAAAGGCTCTTCCTCCTATCGTAGATTTTGATATTCTTGGGATTACAAGGAGACCAGCATTTTGGGATCTTAGGGTTCTAGGAGGGTGGTAAGGGACAAGTAAGTCTTTAATATATGTTGGTGCATCGCCCTTGAGGGCTTTGTAGGTTAGGAGGAGTGTTTTAAAATCAATTCGACTTTTAATAGGGAGCCAATGTAGGGAAGCAAGGATAGGAGAGATATGTTCGTATTTTTTAGTCCTGGTGAGAGTTCGGGCCGCAGCATTTTGTATTAGTTGTAGGTTTTTGATGCAAGTATTGCTACACCCAGAGAACAGAGCATTGCAATAGTCGAGCCTGGAAGTAATAAATGCGTGTATTAATTTTTCAGCATCCTCAAAGGATAAGAACTTTCTAACCTTAGCAATATTTCGTAGGTGAAAAAAAGATGTTTTTGAAATGTGTTTTACATGACTATTTAGAGAGAGGTCCTGGTCAATAATTACCCCAAGGTCTTTAACTTTTGCATTACATGACAGTGATAGGCCACTGAGTAAGTTTTGGTGATGGGGTAGAGTGTTGGTCAGCTGTTTAGGGCCAATCATCATAACTTCAGTTTTATCAGAATTTAAACAAAGGAAATTATTAGTCATCCAGGTTTTGATGTCTAGGAGACAGGGAATTGTGTATTTTAAGTCTAATAGATTCAATTTTGTCATTAAAATAGTCCATGAAGTCCTTGCTGCTTAGAGTTAATGGAATGGAATGGGACACCTCGTTCCTGCTTTTTGTTAAACGGGATATAGTGTCAAAAAGGAATTTTGGATTATCTTTATTATTGTGTATAAGTGAGGAATAGTATGCTGATTTGGCATTGTTAAGTGCTGTCTTGTACTCTTTTAAGCTATCTTTCCAAGCAAGGCGGAACACTTCAAGTTTAGTGGCATACCATTTCCTTTCAAGTCTACGAGCAGCTTGTTTCAGTAAGCGAGTCTGTGTGGTATACCATGGGGCAATTTTTTCTTGTTTCCTAGTTTTCTTTTTGAGTGGTGCAATTGTGTTGAATGTGGAGTATAGTACATTTACAACACTGTCAGTTAATTGATCAACTTGGGTTGGGCTTGGCATAGAGCCTTCTAATACAGGGCTATATTGGCTCAGCAGAGGCTCAAGGAGAGACGGAATTTTTGCTATGAAGTCATCTGTAGTTTTGGGAGTTATGTTTCTAGTGTAGTAGTAGACTGAGTTAGGTGCTACATAGTCTAATGTGATTTTTAAAGTTAATAAGTAGTGGTCAGTTAGTGTAGAGTGTTGAGGTAGGGTTGTAAGTTGTTCTATTTGTACTCCATGTGTCAGAACAAGATCAAGGGTGTGGTTACCTTGATGTGTAGGTGTGTTTACATTTTGGGAGAAGCCAATGTGATCAAGCAGAGATTGGAAACTAATTGCCAGGCTATCATTTGCAACATCGATGTGGATATTAAAATCACCTAATATGATTATCTTTTCTGTTTTAATGACTAGAGCGGACAGGAAGTCAGAGAATTCTGATAAGAATTCAGTGTAGGGGCCTGGAGGTCTATATAATGTTACAATTGTTAAGGGTTTAGCACCATTCCCATCAGGATGAATCAAGTTAAGGACAAGAACTTCAAAAGATTTAAAAATATAATCAAGCTTAGGGGCCATAGTGAGATTTGAATTGTGAATTGTGGCTACTCCACCACCACGGCCATGACGACGTGGTATGTGATAATTTAGATGACTAGGGGGGGTAGCTTCATTTAGTGGGAGGTATTCATCAGGTTTTAGCCAGGTTTCTGTAAGACAGAGTATGTCAATTTGATTATCAGAAATAAGTTCATTTATTAAAGTCGTCTTTGAAGAGAGCGAACGAATATTTAATAAGCCAAATTTCAGTTGTGATTTCTGGCTATATTCTTTTTTTGTTTCTGGTTTTATTTTTGTGAGGTTGGTATAATTTATACCTCTGCCGGGTCGTTTTGAAAACGTTTTAGTCGCGGACACTCTCACGGTCTGTCTGCTGCTAGCGTGACGGCGGGGCGGCAGAGAACTGTGTAGGACAGTAATTCTGCTACCTGGACCAAACTCTGGTTCGTCAGCAACAAGCCGAGTTTAAGTGACGGTCAATGTTCCTAGAAAGGAGCTCAGCATCCATCCGAGACGGATGGATACCATCTCGATTCAAAAGTCCAGGCTTTCCCCAGAAGGAGCTAAAGTTATCGATGAAGCCCACATTGTTATCGGCACACCATCCTGACAACCATCGGTTCAGTGAAAAAACTCTGCTGAGCATTTCTTCACCGCGTTTAATAGGTATGGGACCAGAGAAAGTTACAGAGTCTGACATCGTTTGTGCCAACCTGCACAAGGAAATAAAACTCGTTTTAGTGATCTCCGACTGCCTTAATCGGACATCGTTAGTGCCAGTATGGATAACTATCCGGGGGTACTTCATTACTTGTTTAGCCGCCAGCACTTTTAAATAGGCTTCGATGTCGCTTGCTCTAGCCCCAGAGATTGAAGTGACTACGGCCGACGGAGTCGCTAGATTCACATTTCGTACAGTAGAAGCGCCAATTACCAGAGTTTTGTCTTGGTTGGAGGAGCTACTTAGGGGGGAGAATCGATTAGAAACATGAATTGGTTGGTGGTGTGCAGGGGGTTTCGTTCTACGGCTAGTGCCCCTCACCGTAACCCACTTTCCCTGCTGCGAGGGAGATGCCGCCGGTTCACTGGCTAGCTTGCTAGGGGATGATCTCTCTGGTACATCCACACTTGCTAAGGGGGCAGCAGTGCTTTCTGGCGCTGAGTAAGTCTTCTCTAATGTCTGGAAGCGGCTTTCTAACTCAGTGATCCTCGCCTCCAGACTAGCCAGCTGTCTACAAGTGTTACACGTATCATAACCGCTAAAGGAGGCTGGGGAGCAGCTAAACATCTGACAAGCCGGGCAACGGATAGAGAGAGAGCGAGGAGGAGAAGTCATACTGTAGGAAGTGTTAAGGTATAGTTTAACAATTTTAACAGTTGTGTTAAGGTATAGTTTAAGAAACAAAGTGGATAAGTGGGTAGAGAGTATGCTAATTTACGAATAATATCTGCGATTTGGACTAGCGTTGCACACAGCTACAAACACAGTGTAGAGGAAATGACGTAGCACGCTTACCGCAATGACGCAATCACGTTGTCCACCATAAGGTCATACACAGACTTGTAGAACGGGATCACGCCCTCCTGCGTGCCGTGGTCAAGGTCTTGGTGAAGCAAAACAACTTGCTCCTCCTGGCCTTAACAGGACGCTAGCAGGTAGAAAGCCATGACATCTCTGAAGAATTCAGAT